>BLKR01000128.1:102648-821112 GCA_011170035.1 Teleogryllus occipitalis | reverse complement strand
AATTCTTCATGAGGCGTATGTTAAATGCGCAAATCTACTTTTGTCTACAATAATTTTATTAATGGAAATTCTCCAGGAAAAGCGACATTTAATAAATTAATATAGTAATTAATAATAATAACAGAATATTTAGTAATGCATGGTTTTGACTTGAAATATTTTTCACTTCAAAACCATGTTATATTTTGCGTGGCTACAGGTGATCATGTGGTCTTTTAAACCATTGAACATGATTAAATAGTAAACTGTTTCAGAGATTCAATTTCAAATAGATATTTTGTGTTTTTGAGAGAATATTTTTTTAAATAATTTCATGTTATTCGAAAAGCAATCGATCATACATTCACTTCCGACCTATATGTTAGCATGAGTCTTTTGAGGGTCACAGTTTTTCAAACAATTCAAATTTGTCATTATAAGACAATTTGCCCTCAATTTTTGGTTTGCGTAAGTACATGTACCGGAATTATTGAATTTCTTGGGGCAAACGTTGATATTTCCTGTTTAGTATGCTTTTCCGAATCAATTTCGTCTTCCCGGGAGCGTCAACTACTTTGAATGTATGACCCGTAAGTGTATTCCAAATTGTAGCCGGGAGGTGGCGGCCTTCGTCGAACACTGGCACTAGAGATCCAGCGCTCACCTACACGTCGGCTTACTGCTTTCCCTCATCATGTATATGCCTCATCAGGGCACCGCCCACGACGGGCGAAGCTCTAAGCTCCTGACTGATCACCCAACATGTGTGGTAGTGTAGTGTGTATAAGGGGGGGCAAGGGGACGAGGTTCTGGAAGAAACAATCGCGCGCTGCCTGCTCCGACATTCGCCTGGAACTGAAAGGTACGTAGGTAGTGTCCAAAATGCGCCACCCTGGGAACTCGAACCGTAGGGCCTTCAGGCCAGAGACGCCCCACAGTGGCAACAACTGTTACGCCGAACCTTTCACCCGGTGCGATTCTCAAGAGGTACAAATGACGATTGGCTGAATCTATCCTACCGGGGAGAGGGGGACTGGAGGTGGATGTAGGCCGCGTAGCACAAAGTGTTTGCCCCGATGCACTCGGCTCTGAAAGCTTCGCGCGGCGTATTTCACCTGCCCTCGCCCTCGGCCTCACCCGCTGTTCCCGCGATGATCGCCCATTGCGGGCAAGGGGAAGACGAAGACGAAGGGCGGGCGAGAGGGAAAGGGAAAGGGAGAGGGAAAGGGGGCGCCGCGTGCTATCGAGCGCTGCAAAGCCATAAACGTCACGCGGGCAATTTACTTGAAATAAGTACAATATTGTGGGGCACCGCTCGATAGAGTCGAACGACTCCTTCTCCTAAGTGCGACACCCAAATACGGTGATATAAGGCTTCCTGCTCCTATACAAAATTCCTCCTCCCCGCCCACCCCACCGACCTGGCGCGCGCGCTACCTCGCCTCGTTGTAGACGCAATATCGCCCGAGTACATCCTGATAAATGGGCGCGTTGCAACGCCCGGCATTCGCCCGCCTGGCACTCGGCGGCGCTGACCTGCAGGCGCTGCAGGCGCTGCAGGCGCTCCAGGCGCCTCGGCCTTACCTGCAACAACAGACACACACCTCAGGCGTCGGCCAGTGGCGCAGAATTAACGCAGGCGCAGGCGAAGGCGAAGGGCCCACCCAGAAACCTCCAAGGGAGGGCCCTTTCATAGCTTCAATTCAATACACAACAAAGCAACTAATTTATGTGTATTATACGGAGTATGGTGTTTCGACTTTTGAATAAAAATATCAACAAGAACTTGATACAGAAATTACCAAATAAGATGACACATTAAAATGAAAGTAGCATGATAATTTTTAAAGCAGAAAATAAATAAAAAATTACATTACCACAACCCAAACCAAACTTATTTACAACGAAAAACATTCTATAATGAAGGCACTTCTTGAGTTTTGTTGGATTACCTACACACTTTCACCCTATTCGGATGAACGTGGATGATTTATAGCTGCTACTTTCGCGTGATTTTGTCATCCCGTGGGAGCTTATATTTGCACGCACGATTACACAAAACTGAATATAAAAAATCTTCACTGAAGTATTTGTTACTTCGTTCCTTCGCAAATTCTAGTGTGTTTTATGAATATTTTATTTTATTGAGCTAACTTTGCAAGTGCGAATCCTATTCATCTCACAACAATCCTAGATAGACCTTCAAAAATGATTAGTAAAAACTAACGAGAGACGGGCTACCTGACAACACAGAGGATGATTACAAACCCGACAAGATAACGTTTCGTTACGTTATTAAGTTTGAGGGTTCAAACCCGACCGAAGCCGTGTAGTTTTAAGGGCAAAAAACCCCTTCGTGCGCCTTCCTTCGGAGGGGAAGTAAAGTCGGCTGTCCCATGTAGTAGATTTACAACAAATAAAAGATCCTCAAGCCTAAGTGAAGCCTCTGAACTAAATTCAAATACCCTGATTCGTCGCCCAAGATAAAACCTCCTTTCTCCGCTAGATGGTGAAAGGAGCGTAGCGAAATTTGCGCAGTCCGACGGAAGAGCAGGCCTGATAGTCCGAGTCTCGGCACGTAAAATAAGGCATTCACTAACTAATTACGTGTTATCCCCCGTGAACTGCGCGAGTAGCTTGGGAATACCCTCTCCCTCCAAAAGGGTTCGGGACGCGAGCGTGCGAGTCGTGGGCGCCTCGAGTGGCGTCCCTGCCATTTTGAGCAGCCTCGTCCGGCGCCTGAGGGCGGGTGGGGGAGGGGAGGGGAGGGGTTAGGGGAAAGGTAGCGCGCGGCCGCCTCCGCCGCCGACGCTAATAAAACATCCGCGAAGCGGGCTGGCGGGAGCGCGGGTAGGCGAGCGGGCCGCTGCCGGCTGGATCAATACGCGGACCCGGGGGATGAATTATTTGTGCATCTCCAACAAGGGCTGTGAGGTGGCCGCGAGGGGTGGCCCGTCCCGCCACTCCTCGCCACGCACCCACACCGGATTGGCAGCGGGTGAATAGTCGTACGCGAAGGAAGAAAGGGTTGTAATCGGGTGAAAATTCCATCTTCGGAGTTGGAAGGAAATACACCTTTTTCGGTACCGAAGGCAATCTCTTTTTTCACTAGTCTGGACGTTTAAGAAACTGTGCTTTCCTTTCCCAGTTCGCCTGTCCATCAGACCGTCTGTTCTTTCGTCGGCTCGTCCGTTGATATCCTCATGCGTCTGTTCATTTGACCATCGTCTGTCCAAGGTGGCCTTGCTCCTCAAAGAATCTTTTCTCTTGTAAACAATAAGAAACGAATATTTTGTTACATTAGTAAACCTTCTTTTACAAATTCGTGTAATACTATTTATATTGTTAAACACTGTATCTATGTTTGACAATATCTATAAATTACGGTTATATACTAATCCAAATTATTATATTTTATTGCCCTTTTTAAAACATCCGTTTAACTTAATGTACTCCAATTTTCCACTACTATTAAGATGTCTTTGGAATTATTGTCTACTTATACACAAAGAAGACAATTTCAATACAATGGCTTTACAGATAATGCATGCGAGTTATTTCATTTTAATGCGCAAGACACGGTAAAACTTCCCAGGCAATAATTCCCAGACATTTGTGCCAATCATAAGGCTAGAGGACGCAACATAATTCTTTTCATACATTACCTTTAAAGTCTTTTATTTGAATTCATACACAGATTCATGTGAACTGAAGTTGAAAGCCTTGTGAGAAATTCTACACTTTTATAAACCCAACGGAAAATGGTAATAGAAATTTACAAATATATGTTGTTGAAACGATGGGAAGGGATTCTGAAACTCAAGAAAGCGTGCGCAGATGATTTTCTCCCCCATTCTTCACATTCAGTTTTTTACTGTTTTTGACTAAATAACTACCTAAATAAATAAATAAATAAATTTAAATATTTCGAAGAAATCGTCAATTTTTGACCAGAGTAAACATTTTAAATAAAGTCGATCATGCTCGATATCGAATTTAGTTATTTATGTATGAACTACTCAAACGTTCGGCAATGACTATGGAAGTCCACATCGAGCACATTCTGAACAAAGGCTAAACGATACGAAATTAACGTTCAATTCAAACTTTGTTACTATGTGAGCTCGCCTCTGACAGCAACCACAAAAAATAATAATTCAATACATGTTTGAATTGAAAATAGAATTATATTTAGGTACTTGACAAATTTATATAAAATTCCTAACATATTTTGTCGGGAATTTTTGGAAATAACTGCCCAAGCGCGCTCGTATTCCACCAAACCGCGATGACATAAATTCGCTTTCATTGCATTATTTATACCACCATTGTGAAATGAAAACTGAGCGAAAAAGAGAAACAAATGCACAACGAACTGGTAGCTCGGTTCAACAGAACTGTTGAAGTTAATAAGAGCTGGACTTGCTGTGATGAACGCAAGAAGGTCGCTTAAAACGCTCTCAGTAAGTGTGTGCTAATAACGATGCTTCAATGAGGCGTAATTGTCAGAGTACGAAGGCATTAGATACGAACTGTAAACGGCACCTTCAACTATATTTTTATTAGCTTCTTTCAAAGAGAAGGTCGCCATTTTCACAAATTATGAATCATAATTATCACGTGTCACTGTTAATAGCTCACTACAAGAAAACCACAAATAATGCATGTGCGACATTAAAGAGTTCTATTCGATACGTATATTTAAACACCCGGTAATATATTTCCTGCTGCACATGTTTCTACACAGAAACTACAATATCAGAAATGAAAATTATATTTATTACAATAATAATATAAATACATTAGTTACCGTTTATATAGTATAATTCTGAAATAAGTATTGTATTTCAGTGTCAAGATTAAGGACCCCACCTCCACTTCTTGATCAGGTTTTTGTCCATTGATTTTCCTGACCCAATGAGCAAGTGCTGATACGGCCCCTCGTTTGGCTTCCGAACATTTTAGCTTAATTCTCTGCTCGCGTTTCCTTGAGCTCTCTGAATGACATGTTATTGAGGAATCTAGTTATTTCATTGACAGAAATTGACACAAATTAAGGGTAGTTCTTTTTAATTCCGAGTGCTCAATTTATTGAGAAAAGTACAACAGATTCAAAGGACATTGAAATACGAGAACAGCTATTTTCGGATGACGCATGCCTGATTTGAGGGAAGTTCGCACCTGTCCTGTGAGGGCCTCGCTTTCGCCCGCCCTCTTAGCAGCAGCTGAGGCCGCGTCGGAAGTGCGAGTAGGAAGCCGGAAGGAGTCCATGAGGCTGCTCATGGGGCCTTTATCGCCCGCAAGTCGCATAGCGGCGCCCGCACCCCGCCCACGCGGGCGATTGTTTACGGCGCAATATCGCGTCGCGCGGGGGCGGGGGTGGGGGCGGGGCGGGGGCGAAGCACGTGCCCGGAGCGGGGCCGACTACCTGCGGCTCCGAATGAGCTGTTAGCAGACGCGCCCGAGCCGAGACCCTCGTTACCGCGCACTCCAGCCGCGCGCAGCGCCACTCGACCCTGCACGGTGCTCAGCGCCACGCCGCGCGCCCCGCGCCACGCCACGCCACCCTACGCCCCGCCACGCCACGTCACGCCACACACCTCCACGCACCGCCACACCCCGCTCCGTCCCGCCCCACCACGCCCCGCCCCCCGTGCAACGCCACGCCACCCTACGCCCCGCCACACACCGCCACGCATCACCACGCACCGCCTCGCCACGCCACGCTCCACCCCGCCTTGCCCCCGCCACGCCACGCCACGCCACGCGGCTTCTTCCGCCCCTGACACGTCTCTGCAAGCGGGGGGCGCTTACACATGGGGTGTCCCTTGTAACTTGCATTGCACACAAGAGAATTTCATCTCCATTCCCACCATCAATTGGTATACACTTAGTATACACTTAGCCACATCCACGCAAACCTTTTTATACACAAATGAAACAGCTTCATGCTCCAACATCCGCTGGCGCTGCCATAAGCTGTAGTCGTAGGCTCGCCCTATTGACCCGGGATGGCAAGAGGGTTCCCAAAAGGCGTCGGATTTCCACTTATTCTTGCTGTGTTGCATTTGCATTCTAATCATTTGGCAATTTTGTAGTTAGAGGAATTTGTTGTCCTCACTTAGAAGGCGAAACAATGTTGGTTTATTAATATTGAATTTTTTAATTGAAGGGAAATCAGATTGTTACGCTGTTGTTACCGTTATCAATGACATGGATTCACCATGGACTAAACGAACGAACAGAAAATAAACTCATCAAGAAAGTCATTAACAACAACCATGAGCACAAGACATTAGTAGAGAGCAGCCCATGAAAGCACAGTCCTAGGGTGGGCTATTTTGAAGTGGATCCGTGCAAGTATGAGCATATAACCAGTTGCAGTGGAATTCATCGAGTTGTGGATGGGATGCTCGGAAGTTTGTTGGGACATTGTTATCACGGCAGTACAAGGAAGCAGAGGCTTTCGTAAAATAAAACACCTGTACAGGGTGGAGTAGTGCAATTCCAGAAATGGGATGATCATACCAATTGCGAAACACGTTAGTCAAAAGTTTCAGTAGTGAACTCCCGGTTTATCAAGGCAATGCTCGCCCCTATTTCCGAACGAGCATGCTCGCTCCACATGCTCTACAATGTATTCGTCACCTTCCGTACGGAGCCAAATTACTAACATTCAGCGTGGATGTAAGTTGTTGATAGGATATTGTCTAGTCCAATTTCCTATTCACGTTTTTACTATACTATTCAAGTTTTGATTGGCTCCGCTGTGCCACTATATAAGCTGGTAGGCGCATATTGTTCCTTCCGTAGGACAATATTCGCCTCCTCTACGATTGTTTGCCAGCAAGAATTGCTAGAAGTATTAGATAAGGGTTCATTAGGCAATGAAGATACTGTAAAGATCAACAATATTTATTTGCTGAAAAAAACATTGCAGGAGTAATCATAAATCACATATCGCAAGTAAAGTATATATTTTTTTTGTCCGAATCGTCAGAGAAAGGGCTTCAAACTTTATTTCTCTTACGAGGATATCAAACAACAGCAAAGACTATTAAGTGGAAATATTCAACACCAGAAATATTTTACAATTGTTTCCTATTCCATAAATGTAACATAGTGACTCGACAGATGGAAAGTTTACATCTGCAATTTCAAATTATGTAGAACCGCACGACCAGTTCCGAGGGGGAAAATTCGCGTTTGCTGCCTAGTTGAGTGCAAGTGCTCTCCATCAGCCTGGCCCGTTCTCAGGCAACCCTTCGGATCCGCCTCCTGGCGCGGCAGGGTATCGACCTGCGGCGCCGCCCTCGCGCACGCACGCACACGCAGGGCTCGCTCACGCGCGCGCCTCCGCGGCGGCGACAGCCTTCGCCAGCCGAGCGCACGGGCGCGTGCGGGGGAAGGGGACGGGGCGAGGAGCGAGCTACGCGAGGTGGGGCGCGCTGAGGGCTCGTGGGGTCAGCGAGGGGCGGCGTGGGGGTGGCATAGAGCAGCGCGGGGGCGATATGGGACGTCATGAGAGCGGCATGAGACGTGGTAGTGGCGTGGGGACGGACTAGGGGCGGCGTGGATAGAGGTATGGGGGTAGCGTGGGGCGACTTGTTGGCAGCGTGGCTTGGGGCGGCGTGGGAGCGGTCGTCGGGGTGGCGTGGGAGCTGTGAGGGGGCAGTGAGGGGGGCGGCGAGAAGGGGAGCGAAGTCGGTAGCGCGGGGGAGCGGGAGGGGACGATGGGGGCGAGGGGGACGGGGTGGCAGAGTGCGTGGCTTGGTGGCGCGAGGGGATGGCGTGGGGCGGGGAGTGAAAGTCATCAGAGCGTCATAGCGAAATGGAGGTGGCGTGGATGCGGCATGGGGTCGGCGTGGGATCGGCGTGAGGGCAGCGTAAAGCGGCGTGGGGGCGGCGTGGGGGCGGCGTGGGGGCGGCGTGGGGGCGGCGTGGGGGGCGGCGTGGGGGCGGCGTGGAGCGGCGTGGAGCGGCGTGGAGCGGCGTGGGGGCCGCATGGGGGCCGCGTGGAGGCGGAGTGGGCGCGAAAGGGCACGACGAGGAGCGGCGGGGTTCGTCCGCGTACTGTTTGGCACACCCCGTGCAGCTGGAAACTCCCGCTTAAGGAGGTCGGGATCTTTGCTTTTACGACGGAGCTTCACCGGCTGCGTGAACACGAGGCACGAATGCCCTAGTTCCTGTCGCGACAGCGGCGCTGTTCGAGAACAAAATGTCAGAGTAGAACAGTCCGCAGAGCTGTAGAATCCAGCTGCTTTGAACGATGTTCCTGTGCATCGCTACCACCCTTCCAAACGGTCGTGAGGGTATTATCTTGACAACGGGCTATAAAACGTGCGCGTCCCTCTTTCCAGTTCCTAAAGCAGGGACTTGAGCTTATCGCTTAGTGACATTTAAGTCCCTTGCATTTCCATGTGAGTTTGCACGTCCATGTGACATGGACGTGACACTGCACATGGGAAGACCAGGCAAGCCTCGTATTGATACGAACTCGGTTTCGTCTGGAAGTGATATTCGTCTGGTTTCTCCTGGAGCGAGAAGGCAAGAGGCATCAGCGGTGTTGCAAGGGGGGAAGGGCTAGCAGCGGTGCACCAACCGCCCTCGTTTCTGCCTCTGGTGTCCGCGCTCCGAATTTCAGTTGGGCAATTTGTGGCGCGCAAAAGTAAGTTGCAAGTTGAACGTAACTGCGATATGGGAGAGAAACAATTTAAATTCATTTAGATCTGACTGAATGTGTATCACGCGATGCTAACTCGTGGTTGTTTGCACTATTTTGGTGTTGGGTGCTGATTGAACCTCGGATTCGTACTGGAAATTCGGGTTTCTGATAAACGTTTAAAGCATTCAGACTTTTTGATTATGAAGTTGTATTCCATTATCCCACTGCAAGTGAGAATAGTATTTTTTATGTTTATGCACCGTCTTGAACTATTTAAAATGTACTAAATGTAGTAGTGAGGAGTCTCTTAGTTCTTCCTTTTCTTATTTAATGGAATTTTCCTTCTTTGCAAGAGATAAATTAACATTTCATTTCTATATTTCAATACTTTATTCTCGGGAATATAACTTCAGAGGCAAAACAAAAACCTTCCACATGTCATACCAGGTACTGTCTCTGTTGACAACTTAACAGCACATTTTAACTACTTGATGTCACTCCTGAACAGCAATATGTCATAGAAATGAAATATTGGTATTAATTTCACAGTTCATTGATTTTTCTATATACGACTGGGTTAGCAGTTTGCAGATATACTTGTGCATGACATTAAAACGCGAGATAACCTTTCATAAGCGTCAAAGATAGTTCTTTAAAAAATCCATACTTTATTTTAAGAATAACACTTCTCATCATACATTTTCCTTCAAATGTTACAAATATCACGTACATCACCCCACTAGTTATTGTATTAATTCGAATATTGAATATTGATATTCTTCAAACACAACCCACGAAAAATGTACCCGTTTTTTAGTAAAATGGTCACTTGCTGGGAATGAAAGTGCGTTGCTCATCTACCAAAGCGGCTGGAAACAAAGGGCATCGGAGATAGGGAAGAAAGCAGCTTAAATTCGTCTGAAATGCATAGTCTCTGCTGCATAGTTTGTTATTTTGCATTTTGCGAGGGTCATAATAAATTCTTTAAAAAATATCCTAATTTCGAGAGTGTACTCAAGATGTTTTAATGTATCTTCCATAAGCCGAAATTCATCTGAAGGGCCTGAAAGTGCACTGAACGAGTTCAATTCATATTATTACGAGTAATGATATGCATTGAATATCATGTATTGTTTCTCTGACCTAACCGTTTATTCATTCCACATTCTAAACAGCAAAAAGAATAGAATTTCTCACAAGGAATTTCTATATTTTAGTAAAGATAAAACGTGTAGTTTCCTTAATGTATTTCACTTACGTTTCCGAAATATCCTATTTCACAGATCTTCGTTTCAAGTCTTATGTTATTAGATTTTGTCATTCTGAGAATCTCGTGCAATGTTCGCCGAAGAGACAATATCATTTGTAACGGAGAACGCCTGTACATTCCATCGGCCAGGAGGATCCGAGAGGGGTGTGGTATCGAACATGGATGAGTTCCATCGCGTTCAGCTCGCAGGTCGGGGGCCCCGGCCGGGACTTTCCCGCAAATCAAGCAGCGGCCGCTGAAATTGGCAGCGAAATCGACCGGAAGTGGGGTTCGCGTCACCGGCGACGGCTCTGTCTCCGCCTTGGGGGCGCGGCGGCGGCGGCGAGTCGATGGTCGTTATCGATACGGCAGCCTCGCCATCGCCGCGCGCGGGCGCCAGCGCCAGCTGCCCCGACAGCCGCCATCGAATCTCCATCACCATTATCATTTTCGATTATCGCGGGGCGGGGCAGGGCGCGGCGGGGCGGGGCGGAGGAGCGGGGGGAGCGTGGGCGGAGGAGCAGCCGGTGCGGGCTCCAATTACTGCAGCCCGTCGGATCCGCGCGCCAGACCCCGCCAGGGCATCGGCGAGTACGTGAGGGCGCCGAACCGCTGGGGAAAAGGCCGCCGCTCGCAGATATACAGGATGGCACGGTTTGGAGGTCCCAATTCAGGATTGCGTAAAAAAGACCAAACCAGCAAGTGCAGTTACTTGAGCTACACCTCGTCTGAGGGACTTACGTCTATCTCTCGTGTCCCCATGATTTTCATGGTGATGCTCCTGCCGTGTTATTTCTTAGAAGGGCGGTGGGGGCCCCAGCTCCCAGATTCGACCGGGTGGGCCCCAGAATGGATCCGGTTTCGACGCGGCATGGAGCCCCGACTCAGGGGAAATTGAGAAGGATTTCGTCCCCATCCAGGAGAAACTCTTCCACTTCACCGACGTCGGCACTGCCAGCCCACAGCTAGTGAGCACTGCGCTCAGGCTTCCTATGCCACCCGGAGGGGGCTGGGAGCCAGCGGAGCACGCGTTCTGGCTTACGTCCAGACACCAGTCCGAGGGTTGCGTTCTTCCTCAGAGGGTTCAGAAAAAAGCTTAAGGCTAGCTTTCCAACCCCGGGGCGTTAAAATATCAGGTACCGGTGAATGGTGAATGATGAAACCACGGCACAGAAATGAACTAGCCCTTCAGGCGGGGACTTTCGCCGCCCGCCGTCAGCTGCTGCAGCGTGACTTTTAAATTTGCCGAAGTTACAATCCAGTTTCCATTTAGGTTAAAATTATATATTTTCTAAACTATTAAAGGCAAATTTCAGAAAAAATAGGATATATGGATGAAAGTTTAATCTTTTATTTAGTTCATTGATATGATCACAAATAATATAGAAACTAACATAAAAAATAAACAAACCGTTTCATTCCGAAAGTGGTGGACTTCAAAGCAAATAAATACACAAATATGGTTCTCAAGGCAAATTTTTCAACAATATGTTTATTTTCTGATTTGTTGTTCTAGCACACCACTCATTTTCGTAAACCAACTTCTGGTTTTAATACCTGAATTTAGTCTGGATAATTTATTTTGTCAATCCCATCATTATAGTACTACCACAGAAAATTCTACGTCAGCAGCCACAATATTGTTCATAAAATATCAACAGCCGGTGTGAAAAGCATGAAAATCGGTATACAAGAAGCTAAGGAACTGCTAGCTAGCGATAACGTCGCGAAATATGTCGAGTAACTCTGGCGACGCGTTCAAAAGCATGAACGGCATATGCCGCCGTAGGCGCTAGAGAGTGACTCCGTGAAGGATGACATTAGCCGTCGTACACGCCTGAGGGGCTAGGTCGGCCATCATTCCGCTTCCGAACTTTGTCCAATGCAATATAATCGGACGCAGAAGATCTCCTCAATACAAAATATGCTGAAGAACGATGTCGTTTTCATACAATTTATATGAAATCATTGGCACAAATCCCTGTAAGTGTATTCATTAACTCCAGGATACAACAAAGAGGTTCAAGTCGAAAAAATTGTAATTTCCTAGATAAGATATGAGGCGAACAGCGGACGCACATGCAAGCTGGAACCACGTAACTTTGTAACTTATTTTTTCATTATGAACAACTCTGAAGCGATTCGTTCTAAGTCATTAAAACTATATTTTCGTGTCCCTAAAGGGTCACAAGTTACAATTCTAATGCCATAAAATACTATTTTTGAATGTTCTATTACATTTTTGAAGTATATTCCCACTTCGTACCGGTGGTTGCCAGAAACATTACAAGTTAGATTCCAGTGTGCAACTTTCGCTTTAAAAAACTATTTTAGAATTGCAAACTAACTCGCACGTGGCCGACAAGTTATACGTATTCCGTAAGCATCTGGGTCCTCTACTGATGGCGATGTTACACCGTCATTCCACTCATGTTATTCATAAGAGGGACGTATCGGTGGGGTAATGCTGTGCTCTTATCTACACCGCGATAAAGAAAGAGATAACGAGTAAAGCAATAAAGAAGGCGATAAGGTAATGGCGATGGGATCTGAGGCGTGGGGAACGGAAATACCTCTGGTGGGCTCTTGCTCTCTCGAGGACCCGATTTGCTCCCCACGGCGTCTTCATCGTGTGTAAAGTCGGAAATTTATAATCTCGACGGAGGGGCAATCGAAGCCACGGAAGCTGGAAGAGAAGCAGTGTCAGAAAAGACATCAGTAAGGCTACATAATTTTCTCGTCGTTGCTTTAAACGCGCTTCTAGGGCTCCTTCTCTCCCGTTCCTGAGTCCTCACCGAAGTCTGAAGATTTCCCATTTCCCAGTTTACATTCCATTTCTTCCAAAGCTCCTTTGCCATTTATTTACACTTATTTGTTAAAATGAAAGTCCTGAGTAATATTTGAAGTGGGACGTATTTGCTTTCTTTAAAAAGAATGAGAAATAATCTTATTCCTTCGTGAAGAGATGAACTAGAAACAAATGAGGTTTATTGCAGAAACAATTTGATATTTCTGTTTTAAGCAATTCGCTGCTCCAATTAATGTTACAAAAAATAACAAAAAAGTGATCGCTTTTCATTCCATACAAAATATAAACCATAGCAAATACATGTAAAGAGATTTTATTTGAATAACAAAACCAGTTTAGGATTTAGACAAAAAGTGGCTAAAGATAGTTTTGTTTGTAAGATACTGGTGTCCTCCAGCAGACAAAATGCCTCTGAACAAAACCACACAAAATTATGTTCTAGAAAGTAGAACGCACTCCTGAAGAATAACAAACAAAATATAATGTTGTTTATCACTGCAACAAATTATGTATTTTAACAAAAACTATCTTCATAAGTTCTGCAGTACCATACTGTAGCACATGTATATCATAAATGTCGATGTTCCTTAACATAGGAGACTCTTTCTTGGAGCCTTGCTGTTGCATAACGTCAGTCATGTCGTAAAAAACGAGCTGAGTTTGAGAATTAAGTCGCAGTTTAAGAATTGTCAAAATAACACATGAAATATTTCCATTTTTCACTCAAAACTGTTCAATTCTGCTCATTAGAAATCAGTAACAGATATTTTCGAATGTTTAATCTTACCAAGTATTGTACATTAGCCGGGCATTGTTGATAAGCCATACGTAGACATGCTTTTTTACTCCTTCATTGAGCAACGGAAAGGTGTACAACTGGGAGTATCCGAAGCCCTTGCCTCCGACGTGTTGGACAAAGTTGAGTTGCTACACCAGAGCTTCAGAAGAGGGAGAGAGAGCCCACTGGCACAGCGCGGGGGGGGGAGGGGGGGATCGGCCGAGAGAGGAAGTCGCGCATCGCCATCGATCGCCAGGAGGGGGCGGGGGCGGAGGGAGCGGTTGCCGCCACTTTTCTGGCGGGGCGGGGCGGGGCGGGGCGAGGTGCGAGGGCGGCGCCCGCCGAGGGGCTCCTGACTGACAGACGGCGCCCCCCTCCCCTTCACTCAAGCCACTCGGCTTCGCGATCCACCCCGAGTGAAACACTTCTCGCGTTGGCGCTCAAGTCCGCCACGAGCGCCAAAAGGGTTTTCTTCAAATTCTCTTCTCCTATTTCGACCTTAACGTTACTTGTGCACCATTAGCACTTGTGTAGGCGCCGTGAATGCAGGAATCGGCTAGCCACGGGAGGGCATCAGATTGCACGGGCCTGGTTCATAGATACTCCGCTAGGCCCTGTCCGTCAGCTGATCAGCCAACAAGGCGAAAGCTCTTACAAACGCTGCACTTGAACACCCTGCCGTTGAGAGAGGTCCTTTTATACACACTTAAGCTACCAAAAGAAAGATATCGAAACTAAACCCATCGTCTCGTAGTAGCCAAGAGAGAAGTTAACATCGAGAAGACAACAAATGATTGGGATTTCCAACGAAAAACTAAATAACTTCGAAAGCTTAAACTCGTGAGCATAATAAACAATTTCCAAATACGTTAGAATCTTTGCTGAAAATAAAAATGCCATAAGGAAAGATAAGCATCTGCATTTTAGTACATATTCCAAAGATTTTTCTATTGTGATGTGAATGTGCAATAAGTGACAGAAAAAATGTGTGGCGAGTAGACGAATAGTTCAGACATAACAGAATGAATTTGTGGAAATACAAAGCGCAGATAAATCATTTGTCGAGTGTTGGTGATAGAACATATTCGTTGCATCAGGTGTAACGGAAATTCCGGACAGAATTTCAACATGTCCGCGATCGCCAAGGGAAGGGAAGTGGTAGTCAGAGTGAAGGATTAAAGACATCTTCCGGAACAAATGAAGGCATTTGGCTTCCCGGCTCACATACCGTTTGCGTCAACGCCTACTTGAAACTAGGCGTGTGTTTCAGAAGGTAACGCCAATGTGACGAGATAGCTTAGAGATGTCCAAGAAACCAGTCACTTACAAGGGCTCATGGGGGGCTTGAAGGAAGTGGTGAACAAGTCTCCGAAGCAACGAGACTGAGGACGCTCGCCGACATAATTCTTACATCACGCGAACGTCGCTTCTGTCATGGATGATTTCAAAACTGGAATTCATATTGCCGATAACAGCAACAATGGTAATAATTATGATGATAATAAGAAGATGATAATAAGAAGAATATTTATAATAATAATAATAATAATAATAATAATAATGATAATGACTTTCCTTAGAGCAGTTAGCATGACAAAGCAATCGACCATTGAAGAAGCTAGACATGTTGTTTGATATGTAGTATAACTATTATTAACTATAACTATTATTTATAACTATTAGAACGTAACGTACTATTTTGATTTTCTTCCAAACTCCCACTGTTTCTGGGTTCTTCTTTTCGCTGCCGCTCCCCACCCACCTCGGAGCGGAAAGACAAGCCGCCGGTCCCAAGACGTAGATCCCCGCCGCGAGTGGGTTCGCGCAGGAGCGGCAGGTCGCGCCGCCGCGCCGCGATTGCTCAGATTGCCTGATCCCGTCGCCTTGAGCTCCGGCGGCGCGGGTGGGGGCTCTAGGTGGTCGCCATAGCAACCCGCCGGCTGACCTAATGAGGTTACGGCGCGGGGTCGCGGGCAGCCGGGAGCAGTGGCGCGGGGCGGGGCGGGGCGGGGCGGGGAGGGCTGACCCCGCGGCGCGCCTGTACGAGGCGGCCACCGCAGAGCTGCCAACGTGCGCAAGCAAGAAGCCGCCGCTCGCTCGGATTACGCTGGCTGACGTTGGCTGGCGCAGGGTGGAGGCAAGTGAACCTGACGCCGCAAGTAATGGCTCCTCAACATCATGCTCTGCTCTGCTCTGCGTTTTAACGAAGCAGAATTTTAATTACCCAACTCACAGATCCATTGCATGTTGCATTTAGTTACGCTACCAAGAACAGGAGTTGATGTTGAATTACTCATCATATTGAAAAGCTGGAGGGTGATTGTCGTTTTGCCCAAATACGTACGTGGAAAAGTACCGCATCAAGATGAATCTTAAGTCAACGCTCTTCAGCTTCTTATGCTTTGTGATTGATCCCATATTATTATATTGATATTATATTAATTATATATTAATATATATATATATATATATATATATATATATATATATATATATAATATTTACATTAATATTTATCATTTTATTATTATGATATTATTATATTATATATTGATCCCATCATCATTACCTGATGATGCACTACACACTAACCTCTTTGGGAAATGTACCTTACAACTAATTCCAAAATCGATGGAGATTCGGCCCATGTTATCTTCTCACGAAGTCAAATATCGGTCTCTCTTGATGAAAATACTAAAACTCGAGCCTCGAGATTTTTGCCGTTTACTATTTCATTGTGATTTGTATCTTAGAAACGCTACTAAGTGTCAAGAACTTGCAATGATCGAGCAGCAAAGCTGTCGGAAAGAATTCGAATGGAAGTGAGACATACATGACTATAATGGAATTAATTTGTTACATTGAGTTTAAGGAAAGATCGGCAAAGAAAAGTCATGTTTTAACGAATGTTTGCAATTATATCAAGCTAGTGCGAATGTAGAGAGACAAATAAATTTAAAAGAGAGTGTCTGAATTTACGTGTTAAAAATATGCGTATCTTAGGAAAACAAAACCACAAAAATAAAGCTGTCGAAAGCTGTAATAGTACATTGAGACATCGCTGCGTTTGTGCTTTCAAATGGGTAACATCACACGGCAATTTGGCTATAGTAGATATGCGCCTTAATGAAGGCAATACGAGCAACAAACAGAAGAGGAAGAAGCTTACTGGAATAACAAAGTTGCACTTGAAGAATATTAATAATGATTCTTAATTAAGAAAACATAAATTAATAAGATAGTAATCACAGAAATAAAGATGAATACATAAAGAGAAAGAATATTAATAAGATATTTAGATAGGGGTTTTAAGTAGATCAAAAAGGAAAGATGATTCCAAAGTACAGGCTCAGAGAATCTGGTAAAAATAATGAGACGCCCAAAGGCAACCACTCATTGAAAAGTACAGAATCGACAAACTGTTCATTCCACTAAAACGGAAAAGTGTCAGAATATAAATGTCGTTGCTAAGCGATTATCCTTAAAAATCGCTATTTTCGTCGTTTGAAAATGATTTTATCGTAAATTTATATTCTCGAATCGATCTAAACGACCTCAAGGCCCTTGAAGTAGGGATGGCTGATTATGAAATAATAATCGATTAATATCTAATCGATTATTTTTATTACGTATTCTTCTTGGACCTCTCTTACCTCCAGGTTTATAACGTAATTCTAATATCGGCGGTTTAGCATTTGTCATTTTTTATACTCTGAAGCGTCTCACTTAAAAAACAGGTTTTTCAAATGAAGTCATAAACAAATTTTTGAAAAAATAGCATAAGACTTCGTTTTCGAGTATCTTATACTTGAAATTAACGTAATTTATATTTTTTCTGATAAGAAACGACTCCAAATGTTTTCTTTACCTGTTTTCTTCAGGAGAAAACAGCGCTTAACAATGAACTCTAGCGTAGGCCACATTTTCGTTGAACACTCTGACTTTCAGAAAAATCGCAAAAATTAGAAATTAATGCCAGAAAGTTCGTGCAGTCGTAGCATCGAAGGTTACTCTAGCTAGTTCTATCTGAATAACTACATTCGCATGTTATGAACGGTATACAACTTTACGATTAGCGGGAAATGTTTCAGACGCCGAGTGAAAGGACCCGGCTGATCTTTGGGTTTGGCGCGGGCGCAGAGGGAAAGCGGTGGCTGCGGCGCGAATGCCTCACTTTCGCGGCAATTCCCCGCGCGGCGCGGGCGGCATCCGGGGCAGAGTCGGCGCGGGGGCGACGCTCGCAGTGACGCGGGGCCAATTTGATGGATCGCCCCTCCCCGGTCCCCGCCCCCGCCCCCGCAAGGCGCTCGGGAGAATCCTGGAGGGGCGGAGAGGCACGCGGCGCGCGGAATGCCGGGAAGTCCGGCGGCGCGACGCAACCCGCGCCCCGCATAGCGACACGCGGCAGGCGCGCGGCGCCCCCCACCCCGAAGGGGCACGGCCATTCAGACGACGGATGTTCCAAGGGGCAGAGGGAAGGTTTCTCCCCAATCGGGACTTCTCCGACCGCGCTTCGCTCCGAGTATGCGTCGATTGCAAACAACAACCGGTCGACATGGCGCAGTGAGAACAAACGTTGCCCGAGATGGGCTAGGTTTTGAGTTCCGAGGACGAGGGGTTTCGACACTACCTACGGAGCTAGGTTGAACTGAGTAGATGTCTGGAGGTCAGCTGCTGTGATGGGTACTTTCCCGTGGTTTCTCCCATAGATAGTGTAGGGATCACAGAATTTTGAAAATGTGCACACAATACACTTTTCCCCATAGCACGTCATATGCAGTTTTAACTGTTTTTTGACGTAAAATAAATAAATAAAAAAAAGATACCAGTTGAATGCTGAAGAACCTTAACAAACGGGCAACAAACCGCGTGCGATCTTCACTTCCTCATTCTTGTCCTCACCCCTCTACTTCGATACAAACACACACTACAGGCAATGCAATCCGACATGTCGGGAGACAAACCGGATATAAGGGCTTGTTCCGGTGGAGGCACTGCCCCACTGGGAGGGGGGAGACACTTTAATGAGAAACCTACAAGGATGTGAGGTTTGAGGCGAATCTCACGAACCCGCGGGAAAGCACTGCCACTTCACGTCTATTGTATGCTTCATACTCACGAGACTAATAAGTAAAATAGATGATTGGTCCGCAAACACAAAATACTCATTCACAGCAAGCAATATGAGATGCGCTACAAAGGATGATCAGTGATTAGACAACAGGTTTCAATTACGAGGTAGTAACACTCGATCGGAAAATATCCGTTGATTTGTACAGAAGAAGAATGGAAATCCTATTTAATTTGACAAAACCTTCGCGTGCGTGCGGTCGGCAAGTGAACAGCGCCCGCTCCGAGAAGCGGCTGAAGGCGTAGGTGGAAATCACAACCCATAAAAGTGCTTTTGAAGAAGGCTGCTATTGACATTGTTTGTCAATGTGCGAAGTAAAAGCAGGTACTCAACTCACGAGGAAAACTTCCTGAATCAATTCCATCCCTCCAGCAACCCTCGGGGGCTCGGCGAGGCGTCAGGGGGCGGGGCGGGGTGGATGTGGATGTGGATGTGGAAGGCGAGCTAGAAAACATTGCCACTCTGCTCGTCGCGTAGGACATCCCAAGCTGAGGATACACTTCGAGCACGTTTTGTTCTCGCATCCGCGTATCCTTATTTGGATCCCTCATCGCAACGATAATGCCCGCAAGTTAGTAGACTCGGGACGAGAAGCGGTTAAAAAACAAAAATTTGCACGTAGTAAAATGAGCCTGCGTGAGCGCGCCAGGCGGCGCTTATTTTCAAAGCGTCGCATCTCCACTTGCTGAGCGAAGCGGCATCGCGCGACGAGGATGCAGAGCAAGGGAGATAATATTTTCGGCCCTCGCCGTCCCCGTCGCGTCGGGTCGTTCCCCGTGGTTCTTGGATCCCATCCACCACGATGGGCTTCTGAGGCGACGATAATCGCTAGACTCGGGGACACCAGAAGAGGAGGGGGAATTGAATCAAGCAGCCAAGGAAGGGAGGATTTTTGCGACGTTGCCAGATCACAAGATGCGTCGAACAAGCGCTTTAAATTGCTTGTGGCATCCGGCAACACTGGCCTGACGGTAAGAGTCTACGCATACATAATTTTTAAAAAGAGTTCTTAAAAGTTTACACATAAAATTGGACAAAATATTGTAGAATACTCCAAACAAGTTATTGTATAGCGAATTAACAAAATACTGCACTCTGATTGGGTAATCCATTTATGTCATAAAAACATATGGTAAAAAGTATGCATACATGTTTTGTGAGGGTGTCGCCAAGCGCTGACCTCGCAGCTCGTGTGGTGGCGCTGCGGTCGGGCGCCGGGCGTGGGGAGAGGGAGAGGGAGGGGGAGGGGGAGGGGGGAGGGGGCGCGGCGGAAGACGAGGGGCCGATATAATCTCCTCGAGCTCATAAAGTCCAAACATTTGGAAAATCGCGTTGCTACTGCACGGCAGGAGATTACACGCGGATACGACATGTCACCCACGCCCACCCCCCGCCACCCTGCCTCCCGCGCCACCTCACTCGCAGACGCACGCTCATGAGGCCCTCGTATTTCATTTGTTCGTTTCGGGCACTGGAAGTGCAATACACACAGATAAAATATGTAACGGCTATAAAATATTAAGATAAACCTAGTAACATCTGGATGCATCGTGTTTTGTAATAGAAACTAAAACAAAGACAATGACACTTTAATGAAAAAAACAATATAAATTCTCTTTGAATTCTTTATTATGCGCCCAAGGCAGTTCCGAAAAAACTCTCGTCAATTAGAGAGGTTTCTCAATAGGACTTTTGAATGTATGATCACGTCATTGAAAATAAAAAACAGGAAACATCAGATGAGAAATGGTCCGTGAGTACATGAGATTATTCTATAATTGTCTTAAGAAATTTCACGAATTTAATACAAATAAATAAAAAATAGAAATGTCAACACTTTATTTCCAGGAAAATAAAATAAATACTCGGAAATAAGTTGAAGCCTAATTCTTGTTGGTAAAGGAAATAAGAAATTCTAAAATTTATTTTTATACTTTGCGCCAATCTTATAATGATCATTGATATCACCTACAGTGCGCGAAATATTATCTCAAGGATGGAAATTTTATGAAGTAGTATAGCTAAATGTAATAAAACCTCTCACTCATTGTCCTCCACTCAGCCTTGTTGTTTTGATTGTTGTTTGATTGGATTGAATACAGCAGAAAGCTGAAACACCGAATTGCAAAAACGAAAATTATCAGATATTTCTAGCACAAAAAAATTAATGTTTCAGTCGTATGATGGTGCCACTGGCACTTTGCTGGAATACTCTTTTGTCTGCGAGCACAGGGGCCGATAGCGAATGTTTCATTGTCCTGAATGTTCGAACCCTATGTTAGGCAACCACACGTGAAATTATTAATCGTGTAAGCTTTAAAAACAGTGATTCAACTCCACAATACTCTCATCAACAGTCACGAAGAGTGTTTCCCCATTTCGCACATATTGTGCTACTGCCATCCTGCCTTTCGTGCAAAATTGAAGGCGGGACGGCGTGGGGTAAAGCAAGCCCTTGCCTCTGCTGAGGAATTGGTAGTCTAGCTGTACTTCCACTGGCTGCTGCACCAGAAACCACAGATAAGAGAGGCGACCGGCTCAAGGAAGAGCGATGTGGTTGGGGCAGCGATGGTTCGGCCAGGGATGGTTGGAGCAATGCTGAGTGAGACAAAGCGTGTAGGCGCAGGGCGTTGAAGTTGACGCCAGGCGAGGCGGGCAGGGGGCGCGGCAAGGAGTGAAGGGCGCAGGAGGAGGGGGAGGAGACAAGGGACGAGGCTGGGCAGGACAGGGCGGGGCGGAGCGGGCGGGGCGGAGCGGGCGGGGCGAGGCGAGGCAGGGTGGGGCAGAGCGGGGGTGGGCGGGCGGGGCGGGGTAGGGAGGAATGGGCAGGGTGGAGCAGGGTGGGGCAGGGTGGGGCAGGGTGGGGCAGGGTAGGGCAGGGCAGGGCAGAGCAGAGCGGGGCAGGGCGTGGCGGGGCGGGATATAGCGGAGCGGGGCTGGGTGGGGTGAGGCCGGGCCGGGCGGGGCGGGGGGGGGCGGGGCGGAGCGGGGCGAGCGCTGTTGGTGGCGCTGCTTTTCGAATTTAATCAGCAGCGGCAGCGCGCTCTTAATCTGCCGCAGAAGTTGTAATCCCGCGCGGGGCGCCGCCCGGGGCACAGCCCCAACGCCCCCGCCGCCCCACAAAAAGCAGCTTTGCGCGACGCGGGCGCCGCGGGCGCGGGCGCGGCGGGCGCTGCTACTAAGCCCGCAACGGTAATTGTCAATGATGCAACAGGGCTGCGGAAATTCCGCCTCCGAGGCTTCGCACTCAGTGAAACCTCCCCCCCCTCCCCCCGAGCGCGCAAGGGCGGTTCCCTCGATGGGAAAGGGAAAGGACCAGCGTCTGAGAAGACAATTTTCAAGTACAGGTTATTTTAAAACGTAAATCAGCGTCTATGGAAGTATATGTGTGATATCTGAGACATTAACCTTGTGACAAATTACTTCGTAAGCCGTCAAAAATAGATGCGCCAAGAAATAGAGGTTGTTATGACCTGATATTTTTTATGAAACTACTTCATGGGCAAAAAACTATTATTTAGACTATGTGTTTTTGTTTCATAAATACAATGGAATATTAAGGGTTTCAAAAATCATTGCCTTTAAGTTTGTACGATCCTTATCGTTTACGTTTTTGTGGAAAATTACAAATTCAATAGTGCATAGAAAAATATTTTTAGGTTGAGCAATGTTAGTAAACCCTGCAAACAATTAAAATAGAACAGCAAGTAGTATCATACTGTACGTCCAACTTAAAAACGCCGATATGACTGTTCTTCAATAATAACGTAGAGAATTAAGAGCTTGCACTGAGGGTAAAAATAATTATAACTAATGGAGCTAAAACAGTACATACTTTCTCGCCCTTAGTAAGGCTCACATAAAACTATTTATATCACAATTGCTCTCCAAATTAACACATCTCAGTAATCATTTTTTTGTAAAAATCAAAATTTCTAAAAACTGTACATTAACTTATTTTAAAATCTATCTTTAATCAACAAATTTTACTAAGGACAAAATCTCCCTCTTTAATATTTCAGTTCTAGGAAGACGACGCTAAAATTTTGAACGTCTGCAATTTTCGAAAAACCAATGTCCAATCAAATCAACGAAAATGAGACCAGCACCATTCTCTTAAATGTCCTTCACACTATCCAATAAAGTTTAATCAAAAACGTTGGAGCCATTTTCTTGAAAATTTTGAAAATGTCCCAGTGGCGTCATTTAAAGTAACCCCCCCCCGAAGTAAAATTAAGGTTTCATCGGCTACAGCAGCCAGATCTATACCGGTGCATCATTTTTGGAGAAAATCGGCTGGACGGTTTAGCCGCTAGCGTTGTTCGCAGACGGACAGTCAGTTTTGCTGTCATTCGACTTATCCCTATCAAGGACCCACAAAACATTTATTCTGACTACACCACATGTTAGAGTTCTTTTTATAAATTTAGCAACTGGATTTTCCCACTTTTTCGTTATCAGAACCTAGTAATAAGAGATTTACAGCAGAAAATTCGTGGATTTTTTGCCCAGCATTACATAACGTTCTCTCTACTACGTAAGTGGTAGCGAGAAAGTAAAAAGAAGTGAAAAATGTGTAAACGTTGTCTAACATTTCAACAAGGAAAAGGAAGATAAATGAAGTTTCAGGTGCATTTATGTATTGCTTCGATATTTTCGCTGGTGAATTTTGTAAAATCACTGGTGGACGTCGCGGTGTAGAACAATCTACGCAACAGTTCGACAGGCGAATTAAGATTTTTACGGCACCGCCGCCTCCTGTCGCCGCGCCCGATAAAAGGTCGCCGCTCGCAGCCCTTAAACCGGCGGCGTGAGTCCGTGCGGGTTCCGGCCCGCCCCCCGCGGCCGCAGTCGTAACCCGGCTAATGAAAGCGGGATCTGCGATTCATGGCATATTTAACTACCGCGCTACCGCCACCAACGCCACTCGCTGCGGGGCAACAAGGGGCGGGGTGGTGGGGGCGGGGCGGGAGGTGTATTGAAGGTGGCGGATTTGCGCTCCCTCCCCAGAGCGGACGGAGGGTTTGATCTTTGAACGGGGGACGGGGCAGGCGCCCATGGGAGATTGATGACATGCAAAGGAGACTCCAACGACTGCGCTGTTGTCGGCCAAATTCAGCCCTCCCGGGCCGCGCCGCGCCGCGCCGCGCCCCGTAACGCATTTCGAATGGAGAAAGGGAGGAAGGCGGCGGGGGCGGGGCCGGGCCGGGCCGGGCTGGGCTGGGCCGGCTACTCTTCGCGGCTCGTCCATTCAGCGAGGGCGCATTCACCCGGAGCCCCTTCCCACCCGCGACCATGCCTTCCCCGGCCTCCTTTCAGGTTCCGACGCTCCGGAATCTCTCAAACTCGCTTCTAGGCGGACTCCTCCTTTTGCTTCTGGCTCAACATCTAGAGAAATGGGGTGGCGTCAAACTCTTTAATTTCGGGCTCGGAACTTGGTGCTGTCCCCACGAGATACGAAGGAAATGTAGACCAAGAGGCAGCAGGTGTGGGGTGGTGGAGGCATTGGGAGGGGAAGGGCGTCCGCTACAAAGTAAGCAAAGACCTTCCAGCGAGGAGAGACTTCAGAGATCTGGGATCCGGGAGGGAAGACGGAAACGTGTCAATATAAAACATTTCTATAACGTTTTCAGAAACCTGTTTAACTCTTTGCTGACTGCGAGCAGTGATACCATTGATCTAACTCCTGTACTCCTTCGTCTTTTAATGTCTTGAAAAAAAGTACTGAACATGAAACAATATTATTGGGTTTCTCGGTCTATTGTGTTGAGTATGTGCAAAAGTTTTCTATTATAACGTTTCTACAGCTCTTCCCTACGTGTAATGTTATTAAAGGTCTGGTTAATTTTATTATTATTATTATTATTATTATTATTATTATTATTATTAGCCACATTTACATCGAATTAAAGGCAAGTACGTCTTGTCTGTGCAGAGAATATTGTGAGATTATTTAGTTACTCTTACTCTACAATTTCCTTTACACATTTATCTACGTTACATAGTTCTTGTATCTAAGTTCATTGCATTGAGTACACACACGTATAAAGTTCATATAGCACACTTCGGGTCAAGTTTTTCTGATATTTTCCATGTGCTCTACCATTCCTTATCACTTTCACACAAAGAAGTGCCATGAAAAGTGTTCTTGTTCGTACATTAAGATGAATTTCCGCCGGCCGCGAAGGGCGATGTGTGAGGGAGCGAATGCCCTCTCGCCAGGGATCGCGAGGGGTGGAGCAAAGGGTGGAGTGGAGGGGTCGGGGGGGGCGAAGTTGCGCGGCTCAGCGGCCGCCAGGCAACTTGCGCACTTTGAAAAGCTCCCGAAACTCCCCGCGAGCCGCGCCGCGCGCAAGTGGTGGGGCGGGGCGGGGAAGGGCGGTGGCGGGGGCGGGGGCGGTGGCGGGGGCGGGGGGCGGGGGGGCCAAGAAGGCGAGAAGGGCAGAGACATACGACTCCGGAACTTCCCTCCGGAGCCGCCGCCGCCGCCGCCGCCTTCGCGTGGGATTATTTTTCCGGCGGGGCCGCCCCTGGGAAACAGTTGGCCAACAAATGATGACGCGCTTCGACCAGGGAAGGCGCAGCTCAGGTGGAGGCGATCTCGCGAGCGGCCGCCTCCCTGGGGATGCGGCGCTGGCTTCGCTCCACGCACACTTATACAGCAGCGCCTGCACGCTTCTCGTGTTCCTGTTTCAGTACGTACAGCTTTTTAAGACAATTGAGGTGAAAACATTTCTATGAAATGGAAGACGGAAGAATAATTCGCAATTAACAGTATACTCATAACTCCCAAAAGTATTACACAATTAAAACAACTTTCTTTTTTTTCCACACTGCAGAGTTCTGTGCTTGAGGCGAAGTACCATGACCGATTTAACCCCGCGCAAAAGACGCTTCACAAAACGCCAGCTATTTGTACCTAATAACGTTGTGCACAAAGAGAGAGTTATGAGTCGATCTGTGGAGTCCGCAGCACTTCACTGGCGCAACTGATTTCAAACTTGCTTCGTCATACATCTTGATTACAAAATTTTGTGTTTCTCTCTTTTGTAAGATAACTATATCATGAAACATGCCTCGTTTATATCTTTTAAGAATATTTGTACGTGTTCGTCAATGCATTCCGAGGAAACAATAGGATTGTTAGCACTACATCGCATCAATGCAACGCCTCATAAAAACATAACGACAAAAACATAACGACAGAAAGTCAAAGACGAAGGGAATGCAACTCATGTAAAATCTGGAAGTAAACTTCTGAAACACTTAAGGGAAATATTTCACTGCAGTCATGAGAATTAATCATTATATTCAGTCAAGCTTACTAAAAATTGGACATTTTGAAACGGTGAATATACAATACAAAGAATTACAAACTCGATCAAATAAAATAAAAAGTAATCGCAAGAAGAAGAATTTATTTGAACCGCTGTCTTGTTTAGACCGAGGCCTCCAGCCACCTCAGAATCGCGTTGAAGATGGCCGCAATGCGGCCGAAAAAGCTTTAGGCTAAAATAAACATGTACGACAAAACAACGCCTCAATTTCATTTAGATGATGCAAATGTGAACTGCACACCATTTCCTACCATCTCGCCAATAATAAAGCGGTTGACCTCTCTAACTGGAATTCTCGGGAGCAGAAAGTCTGTCTCTGGAGAGACGCCCGCGCGTGATGTGGCGTGCGCCCGCCCTCCCCGTGCCGACCCATCGCTCACCCCTCCGCCCCGCCCCGCCCCGCCCCGCCTCGCGACATGGCTACGCTTCCAACGCCCGCCGTCGAGGAGGCGCCCCCAACGGCAAAGCGCCTTCCGGCCTGCCTGTCCGCCACGCGGCCTCGCGCTGGCGATGCGGGTCAGCTGCGCGTCTACCGCCCGTTGGACGCAAATGGTTCTTCGTCAACCGTTTGTTTGTGCGGACGTGGATCTGGTTGAGTAACAAAATGCGTCAGGTAATCGTTGTAAATCTAGCCTCGAATTAAATAAATTTGTTTACCAGTTTCATTTCTTATCAGGTGTTGCAATCGATGCAATTTTTTTTACAACTCCATAAATTGTTATTTAATCGTTTTGGTAATAATTGCTCTTTTGAATTGCACGAGCTCTTTGAACATTGGTACAAAAATAATTGCTCTATATTGCTGTAGTTTCTTTTTGTTGATCCAAATTGCGTGAAATCTTGTGAATGCTTGTAGAAATCACAAATCAGAATTGCATTCAGGGCGTTTTTTTCAACCGTTTTCTTGAAATTGATACTTGGAAGGCTGTTCAGTTCACGGTGTTGGCCAGAAGAATTTTAATGTTGATGGTATTTCATGTTCAATTAACCCACAAACTCGACGGGAGTCACAAATACATCCTCGTAAATCAACGTTTGCCTCTAATTTGTTGATGCAGCGAAACATTTTTATGTAAGAACATAGCAATGAATTTTTGTCATAAATGTCTTTTCATTCAACGATATTTCGCTCACTCGACTACTTCTATTACGATTTATTTGAATTTTATTCAGTTGTTTTTCAGAAACTGTCGATTAATTATTCATTCATGTCTCGTTTCCAGCAGCACTTCCGTAAATTCTTCCGAGCCCCTGTGCCCTACGGCTTCCGATTCCACTCAGCAAAGCGGCGGCTAAAATAAAATAACACAGAATTCCGCGAATCATCGTCAAATATTTCATAAAACAATCTTTCATGCCCACATGATTCATCACAGGATCTGGATTTTACGGCAAATTGTACGCGTTATGAATAATTGATCGTGTATCACATCCCGGGAACGTATTTTTATTCGCACCGAGAGGACTAAGGAGGTTTTAACCTTTGCGCGAACACATCGATTGCACCTAATCCACTTAGCGGCAGCGTGTGTGCGCTCGCGGTGCAAAGCCTGGGGCGGGGTGGGGCGGGGCGAGAGGGACGGGAAAGAGATGAACACATCACTGCTGGAACATGGCACGGGCCACGCCCGTCCGGGGGCCTCCGTCTTGGGTTTCAGAGCTGGGACGTGCTGGTAATAGCATCTTCTGCCGGTTTTTATCAAACCCTGGACTCTCATTACTCTTCCAAAATGTTGCTTCAAACTGCTAAGAGCAAACGCATGTTCCGGTTCAAGTTGAAGGTAGAGAATGCCGAAATGCAACAGTAGCTTCAGTTTGAAGAGCTTTCGTGACAATGGAAGACAGCGGACATTCCACTGCGGGTGTTGCCTTCATTTGTTTTCCGGATTGGAAAATACTTTCGATTGAGAACTGCTCAATAGTAACAAAATCTACGGTTCCCAGAACAGAATGTTTCCCGTAATTTTCAATTCTGCACAGAAGAAGATAGTAAACATCCTCTCAATAAAAGTCCACCAGCGATCATCAACGTTTCGTGATCGCTCCTGGAACAAATATTTTTCCAATTCCAACGATTCATCTGCACTGGTCTTCTGATGGGAATCGTCACCGTCAATACTGTGAACAGGTAAGCGAACTATGAGGGAAAAGTAGATCGCTTTAAGTATGGCTTAGTAGAAATTCCAAATAGTTGCAATTTAAGTTAACATTTTCCCAAAAAGGTTGGGAAGATATTTGGATTCATATCACGAATTCTTTGAGCTGAGGAAGAATAAATCTTAAAAGCTTGGGTCAATTAACGTCTTTTAAATATTATATGAATTATTGAATTATATGAAGATGTAATTTAAACGTACTTATGGAGAGAGAAACACAATATCCATGGTTTATAGGCCAAACATCTTAACAGTCAATTTTCAGAAAATGGACTTTTTATGAATATGAAAAGGTCATACAGCGTCACACTCAATCAGTGAAAAATTGCTTAATCATCAGTATAAGATTGGTACAAGACACAATTTCATCTTAAAAGTTATGAAATGGTTTTTGTAACTATTAAAGCACCTTACGCTCTCCAGTGTCCCCAAGTAATTACGTTATTGGTTATTTCAAGTGCAATACACTTACTAATAGTCGTCAGAATTATAAATTGCGAATTAATTTCTTTTTAATTGCACAAAACGCTTATCGTTAATGAACTACATATGCCCCGCGTACCATTGAAGCACCACTGAAATGAAACTATGCACACAACTCGGAAAATGTTTGTAGTAAAAACTTCTGTTGCTGAAATAATTGTAACGAAGAATACTGAACAAAATTACAAAAGAATGAAAAATGGGAAGTTTTTTTGTCTCTCGTGTAAAATGTTCATGTTGGTGGTAAAGAAGTTTTGCTCCGCATATCAATTTTCCTTTCATTTGGAACAAGGAGCGCTCGGGTTGCTCGCGTGGGCAGAGGGTTTGTGCTGGCGGAGCGGAGTGGGGGTGGGGGAGAGGGGGGCGGAGCGGAGCGGGGGAAGAGAAGGGTGCCAGGGGCCGCGCCGCTGCCCTTTGGACTGACATTCCCCGCTCCGCCTGACATTTGTCAGCCGGCGGTGGGGGGGGGGGGGGCGGGCAGAGCCCCCACTCACCGCCAGACAGCGCCACCGCGCTGCCAGCCACGCGCTCACTCACCTGCAACAGAGCGCTCTGAATTACGAAGGGGCACGCGCGTGGCCTCAGCCCGCCCTTCACTGCTACTCCTCCACACACTTTCCACTCAAACGCCCGGCAAACACTCGCAATCACACTTTTACGTTCTCACACACATTTCTTTCAGCAAATATACTCCATGTATCGGCGAGATTACAAAAACTTTAATCAAAAACTTTACTTATCTAAAGTGCCTAAACGGACCCGATTATACACATTTTTAAAAGTTAATTATTTAATAATGACGTACATAATTCGAAATCATTTGAAATAGGTCACTCTAATCCCACATAAAATTCTTTTACATATTTATATTTGTTTTGACTGTGTTACGATTGAAAAATACATGACTAGACTGAAGCATAGGGAATCTCCCGACTGCATCCCGCGATCCGTTTTCCCTTACCGTCGCACTTCAACTAACTCGATTTTCCTTTTGTTACCTGAGAAGGCATAGCCCGACTGCATCACGTTTTAGTTATTGCTTCGGAAGAAATAAATATTTTAGTTAAGTTTCCATTCGTAATAAGCGCATACAGATGTTCTCGCACCAGAGAAAAAATCGAACACAGGTGAACATGGTAGAATCTTCCGAATTGTGTATGTTCAGTCAGAGAGGAAAGAATATGCTTGTGATATGTGATTACATGTTTTGTTTCCACAAACATTTACAATAGACAGAAGTGCATAAAGTATAATCGATCAAGAGCAGACCACGGAAAACGTAGAAATTAATCCTCACACTAAGGCGGAAAACTGAACGGAAGGCAGTCAGACTACGCCTTTTGGGGGGAGGTAGATGAACGATATAGGAAACGTCGACCGCGGGATGCAGTCGGTATACGTCCGAAGCACGAGGATAGAGTGAGGAGCCCGAGAGGCGAGGGCTTCGTGAGGAGGCAGTTGGCAGCCCTGTCCCCCGGGCCAGCCGCCGACAAAGGCGAGCGAGTGGAGCGAGCAGGTGGGGCCCCGGCGCCGCCGCCACCTGGCCGCCCGCACGCGCCGCCTATCGCCCGCTCATTAGCGCTCCCGGCGGCCTCACGGGGCATTACTCCCACGCCGCACATGGAAGCGTGCTATTAAGTTCGCACAAGACCTTCCAGGAGGGACCCTCCGTGAACTCGCTAATGCGCGTGCGAAGGTACTCCCGGATTACGTGCGTCAAATGTTTATAATTATTTAGACGTCACTTTGTTCTTACTCAAGTTTTGTCTACGAGCTGAAAAAAGAGTGAACCTTGTACAAGAACAAGTATACATTGAGACAAGGTTGATAAAACAAGAGTCATATCACTAAACCTCACTCTAGTTCTCTTGCCTTTTAAGTTATTTTTCGACAGAAAAATACGTTTTGTTGGTCCCTGATACTGAAAGGTGGATAATATTAAATTCAAACCGCAGTGAGTAACTTCCTCGAATAAGTTGTGTCGTGAGAATCCACATTTGTGGGTTCTAGCTTCCAAAAACTGGTTTATGGCAAAATGTCTCGTCAGTCCGTCCAGCGGGGAACAACGCCTGCGGATAAACCGTAGGCAGGATTTTGACTAAAATCGATATTCCACGATATATCTCACTTATATCGCCACTCCTTGAATTTTGAACGGGACTTTGATTTTGAGAGTACTTTACTTTCAAGGACTTTTTACAATTTTCTTGAACATAGCTCCATATTTCTCTTCATTGTTTTCATATAGACCTAAGAGAAAAGTAAAAAATGGCCTAGGTTAATTTCTTGTTGAATCCTTCAAACTGTCTTGTTGTAAATTTCTGGTTTTCGATTTCTAACATTTCTCGGCGCCTTGGAAGCGTACTACACCTTCATATAAATGTTAATATCTAAGGAAATACTCCTAATGCGTAAGCGTAAGAGAGAAAATTTGCTTCGTCTCGGGGGATTTGTGTTTACACACTTGGTAGCCCTGGAGAGGGCGACGGCGGCGCCGCAACCGCACTTGCTCTCTGCTCTCTCTGCTCTCGCCGCTCAGCGCAAATGGCTCTCTGCTGCGAGCGCTCCTCGCGAGCGCTTCCAAAGCGAAAGCTGCCTACGTCATAACCACCATTTGCATACAGTTAGTTAGGCATAACTTCTGTTTTAAATGGTAATAATGGGATGAAACCTTGTTCATGGTGCCTTTTGAAGGAAGTGCATATAATTATACTCACACCAAAAGAAAATAGGAAGACTTTGCAGCGGTATTTTGATGAAATTAGTTTACTATTTGTAAAATACACTTCATAAAAGTCAAATTTACTTAATATGACGTTCTTTGTTAAATCAAATCCGTCCCTTCAAAGTTTTTGAGGACGATATTGAATAGGCAATTTTAATTTTATTTGCTATTGATTACAATTGTTAAATGGATGGGACATTAGACGTATTGGTTCAGTTAATAAAATTTTTTGATATTTACACAACGGTATCATATACATTCATAAAAGAGTTTTTTGTATACCATCATTATAAACGACCCTTTTCGATACCCCGAATCGTGCATAATTCAGTATTTTATCGCACGCTACATGACGTCATCGCCATTATTAAACGCGACATGACGTCATCACACATTCAGCCAATAGTAGCGAGAGAATCGTGGGGAGGTAGAAGAAGACGGAACAGCCGACCATCGTTTTCTCGCACGGATGTCAACAATGCCATCTTGAATTTGATTTCTAGAGGGCGTTGGATGTCAAGCACCCGAGACCTCAGAAGAAAGTTGTTTCGCGAAATTAAGTTTGATTCTCTTGTAAATTTATAATGCTGTTATACAAAAAAATAGCGTATGCAACTCGTTTATAATGTTGCTTTATTGCATTCGTACAAATTTGAAAACTCGCTCCTAACGTCGCTCGTTTTCAAAACATGTACTCATGCAATAAAGCTTAACATTATAAACTAATTGCATAAACTACTATTATACGTTTAAGCCTGGCTTTGGCCGGCTGTAAATCTGCCCTCGTAGAGTTTCTACAACCTGATCGATTGCGAAACACTGCTGCGACACATTTCCATTCGGTAGAAGCCAGGCTTGCACGCGCGCTTGACGGTGTGTAGGGCCTCTGAAGCATCAATGAATGCTCTTGTCCTCGTATGACGCTCACACAGCCGGCCGCAAAATGCAGTTCATTCAGCACTGACGCAGGGAGGATCCGCTGCCCGTAGCGCGAACGTGCGAAGGCGCGGAGTGGCGAGTGAAGAACCGGCGAGTGCGCGCGAACGGCGAGTTCCTGCTGCGGGAGCGGAAGCGGCGGCGGCGGCGCGTGCCCGGGCAGCGCCACAAAGGGAGGAAGTGCCCGCGCGGAGGCGTCTGCACGGGGGGGGGGGGGACGGAGGCAGGTGCGTGCGCGGCACGAGCGAAGCCCGACCCCCCTCCCCACCCGCACCGAACCACGCCACGCGCCCGCCAGATGGCCCCACCGCCGCGCACAGTGGCCCGGCCCGGCAGCGCACCGGCCAAAACCCGCCAGCGCACGACGTCCTCCAAGTAACACGCTCGCTTCACGCCCCGATTCGCGCACCTCGGCACGTGAATTTTTGATTGATTGATTTTTTCGTGTTTCCGGGCGCGTCAACTGCTTCGGTCATTAGCCCCGTTATTGTAGTGCTCCGGCATTCGCCTGGTGTTGATGGGAGAAACCACGGAAAACTACCGATCAGAGCAGCCGGCCGCTAGAATTCTCCTCCAGACAGCGACTGAATTCAACCTAGCTGTCGGCACGTGAATGTGCTTAAGAATGCTGTCCGGGTGTCAAAGACTGCGACGTCGACAATCTTGTGGTGACCTTCCTCAGGGCAGTAGTTCCGTTCCCGTAGGGAGATACCTGGAGAGGGCAACACCGCAAGACGGCATAGGTTGGAACCGGGTCTCACCATCCATCGGGAAATGAAACTCCACCACCTCTTGAGACTGAACGTGAACTACACCCCATGCGGCTAATGAGCAATCCGTTAACGCGCTCGCAAGCAATGGAATGAAGCGGTGGAGGCGAGCGCGCCGCGCAGGCGACCCACTGCGGCGGCGTCTTGGGCGCTCCTCCTTGCGCGGTGGCTCGCGCCCCGCCCCCGCCCCGCGCGCTAGGCAGATGTTCCGTTCCGCGGCGCGCGCCCGACAAACAGCCGCCGCGCGCCGCTTATCGCCCGCGCTCGCCCACGGCCACGGCCACGCACAGGCGCTGCCTGCGCACGACTCGCGACGGCCTCCGGCGCAGATCCACTAGTGGACATACGGAGCAGCAGATACTTCGCCCAACACTCTTGCAAATCAAAGCCTGTTTAAAATGCCCTTTACCAAGATTGAAAAATAAGACGTCGCGACACTTACTATACATTTTTAACGAATATTTTATGTGGATATAATTCTCAATAAAAGCATTATTCGCAGATTATTTTTTTACTCTTTTAAATATTTACTTATTTATTTATTACTTGAATTTAGGAGTCCTTCAACTGCTAAAGTCAACAATACCAATGAGTGTTTTCCACAGTGAGTGAGTAGATAAAAGCGAAAAGTCTTCCGAAATCAAATGGAGCAATGGTGGCATGAGAGACGTGAAAAATAGCGAACGTTTGCATTGTCCACCGCAAAGTCCACAAGGGTCGTCAGGGGATCGAACCCGGCCCCGCTGGTGCAGCCATTATCCCACGAGCTTCGCTCCTCCAGGCATCTAAATTGCCTTGTTTGCCTCGTGGTGCAGCAACGCTGAAAAAGAGAAGGCAAACCCGAAGCGAGCGAAAGCCAATTGCGACGTCGAGTTGGTGTGCTCATATTTGCGGAGGCACGCGTCCTCAACACCCCGAGCGCCGGGCGCCGGGCGGGCGGAGAGCGCCGCCGAATACGTCGCCGCCATTACTCGCGACAGCAGACACGCGCCCGCGCCGCGCCGCGCCGCGGGGCTTTTTGTGCTCCGGAAGGGGCGAGCGAAGCCTCGTCCACGGCGCTTTGGGGTTTAGTTCAACTCTCAATTAGTCAGTTACTGTCATCCTTTTGCCAACAGGTGACATTAAGAGACAAAGCTGCACCGCCCTCTCGCTCTCTGCCTCCCTCCCACTCTTCGTTTTGCCACGCCCCGCCCTGCCACGCCACGCCACGCCACGCCACGCCACGCCACGCCACGCCCACCTGCCCTCGCCCAAAAGCCCACTAGGCCGCTGCCCTACGAGCACACACTTTATTCCAGCATCCCTTTATATTCAGTTCAAATCGGTAAAAAGAGTTAAATGACTCGAGTCAAATAATTATCTGGGAATCTATTTTTTTATGGGTGCAAATATTTTCTTGGCTATTCTTGCGAAAATCTCTGGCTCCTACCTGTATTAATAATTAAACTTAATGTAATAAAATATCTTCTATTTGGATTGCAGACCTTGAGAAAACATGCACTTCTCCCCCAGAGTAGTACGACACAAACAGTTTCAAGCGGTTTTTTTCGACAAATATTTGTTTAACAGTTTCTCTGTTTAAAAAAACTTGTTCGAATTGTTCAAACAATTGTTTTTTATGCCGGTCATTTCTAGCACATTATGTAGTTATTTTTAATAATTTGTTAAACGTCGATTTATTAATTATTGGTATGATGTGAATGTTTCTCAATATGGAAATGAAAAATTAATGCAATTAGTTGTAGTTTAAAAACACGTAATCACCATGGTAGTCATATCATTTACACCATGAATATACTTATTTATTGCACAGTGTTAAGCTAATATTACAACCTTTGAATTTAAAAATATCGCTCGCTTAGTGAACACATAGAAAACTTTTTGAACTTTTTAACCGATATTTTAGAGGAGAAATTTGGTACATCCGCCTTTATGTGGATTATCGCTACTGGTAGAGTCAGGGGGCTGCGAGGGTCACTCCGTTCACTTCACCACGCCGTGCCAGGTCGGGCGCTACATTTCCTAAAGAAAATATTTATTCTTACCATAATCTTCTTTAGGGTAATTTTGAGAAAATTGTATTTATTGTTTGTACCTGTGCCAACGTCCGGGGAACAGACTACACAGCCTTCCGCAAAGGTCCTTCAACGATAACCCAATGCTTCTTCGCAATTTCACAGGAAGTTGTGTCGGTAGTTCCAGGCACATCCATTTCTGCACAACCCCTCGTTACTATTTTTTAAAATAAATATGCACATATTATTGAATGTCTGGATACTTTAGGATCATTCCTAAAGTCTATTAGTCTTAAAAATATTACCAATTAAGAGAACTGTTCTTCACTGTCAAGAGATAGTTACCGTCGTTTGAGCAAGCACAATGTGACATTAAAAGGTTAGCCATGACAGCCTTCAACAACAGTCATTCTTCAATATTGGAGATTGTGTTTCTGTTATCCCCGAAATGAAAATAAACTTCGAAAATCATTCATCCATGAGACATTTTTACTCTTCAGTCATCACGTTTCTCAACTGAAAATGTGAAGGGCATTATTTCTATAAATCATCATATCTATAAATCATTAATTGATTACAAAATGGCAGCTGATCTTTGTGGCTATGAGACATTACCCGGTCGTTTTTCTTGTCCTTGAAACCAATCTTTAGATTAACAACTATAACTGACTCAAAATAATGTTTCATTATCTTTGTCTTATTAGCTTGTGTCAGCACAGAATTATCATACCATTATATATTCAAGAACGTTTAAATGGGAAAAATTCATAATAAAAAACTTGTCCTGTAATAAAACCCTTGTTCTTCCCAAAGCTAATTTTGTTCGATAACATAAAACTTCATTTTAATAAATAATAATGTGACAGACTAAAATCGAATTTACTCATTTTTTACTATCCATACTTTCAAATTTAATAACTATAATGATGATGATGTTAATATTAATAATAATAATAATAATAATAATAATAATAATAATAATTATTATTATTATTATTATTATTATTATTATTATTTTCTAACATAATGAATGTCTATAAATTGCGATGCTCAGCCATAAGGATTTCTCTTCCGCCTGGCACGTTACGCTCTAAAGATATTTTATGCGATCACGTATGAGCATCTCCAATTGACGTCTGAGTCAACTCTGCCAGTCTCTGTACGTGCATCAAAAAGTATCATCGTATTGTCGACACGCATTTTCATTACCCAACAAAAGTCTTGTAAAAAGGACATGTAAAACTGGATTGTCTCGACTGCTTGTTCGATTTGTAACGTTCTATTACAAATATGTTTATGGAATATGTCTAACATCTAAACCTATATCAGATATTTTAAATTTATTTTGTATCTCCTTTCAATGGCTATTAATTGATTTTCCGTAAAATGAATGTCCTTTGAAAATTGAGGACAGATAACTTCTAAGATTCTTTGTAGAATGCTAAAATATCCTGCCCAGCTTTCGTCACATTTTTTTGGTCGTCTCAAAATAATTATTTAATACAGTAGATGTCTGAAGTAAGTGCTTTTTTGTATGTTACCCTCCCACAATTCATTAATTTTATTATTTTATGCGTCAACTGTTGTAGCCATGGCTATCGTAAGTGCAATACATGTTATATGCGAAAGGAACAGTGTACTTCCCGCACAACCTATGAAGAAGATAAGTTAAGCGTTTTCAGCAGATAGTGATGATTCGCCAGAGCCTCAGTTATACCGCTGGAGATGTACGCCAGCTGCGCAACAGCATTCGCAAGCTGGGCCAGTGAGGCGGAAGTAGGAAGTGTGAAATCGCGTGCAAATGCAAGCGCTGGCTGGGCAGTGTCCAAGCGACCCAACGCCTGCCTGAGTTGGTTGCAGGGGCGCCGCTGCTGAAGAGGCAGGTTGTGAGGAAGGAGGCGGCTGCCTACGGAGTGCGAAGCGGTGGCGGGCACTCGCCACCCAAACAGACTGCGCAAGCGTACTCCATCGTTCCAATGCAGAGGGCATTTAGTCAACATACGTCAAGATCACCACCTTCTTCAATTTGAAGATTTTCTCACGAAATGCATTGTGCCACAATGAGTGTTGTCTGAACATAAATAGCTTCATTATTGCCAATTAGACCGTCTTTTCGTTTCTACATTAAGGTCATCATATGCACAAATTTTTATAACTCTTGTAAGGCATCCGATAAAGGAAAATAAATTATTTAAAATACATTTCTAATAAAACAAGGCTTGGCTTGTTGAAGAGTGTCAGTAATTTTAAATTCCCCATAGCAGGTTACGAGCCTATTGATGGGTGAGTCTAGTGATGGGACTGCCATCTTAATACCTCTAGACATGCATCCTCATTTGTTGACCTCAAATTGGAAAGGCGCCTCTTCCGCCAGTTATGTCGTTTCAGAACAAGGTCGTTTAAAAAGTAAATTGAATTTGAAAAAGTACAATTTGAAGTACGTCAAATATTTTTAACGGATAAAAAATGTGCATATGTACGTTCCAAAATGATCAAAATGTATTATATTTCTTTTATGTCTGAACTTCATTTTCAAAATAATTTCTTATTTTTCTGTACTATTACTGTTTTTACTACATTTCAAGAAGTGTATGTGTAAACGACGCTCCGGCCCGCTCTCAGGATTGTGGCCCTTCTCGTGTAAAGTTTGGAGCCCCTGCAGAGACGACCTCTACCCGCTGCAACGGTTGGAAACGGGACCGATGACGCACGCGAGATACGAATGCAGAATGGAACGACTAATGAATTACCCTAGTTCAAAACGAAATAAAAACACCACCATACCCATTTTAAGACTGTTCATGGATTTTCAGCAACGCACGATCTTCTTGTGCCAATAATTTTATCCCAACATGATACTGATGATTCAACAAAGCGTGCAGGTGATGTTCTCCCCCTTGTCGGATGCCAGGAACGTGTGGAAAAGTTCGCGACGAGAAACGCCGATGGCTTAAATACGCATGCCTTTCTTCGGTGCAAGTGTAATGTAGGTCAGTACGGGTGCGTTTGGACATTTCTTTTTATTGTTAGCTCACAACCGATTGGCAGCCGGTGGCTCACGTATGAATGGCACACAACCGGTTTACACAGTAAAAAGTCTTCCATCGCACAAAATACTATTCCGCTCAGATTAAAACAGAAAAAAAAACAACTTTTCACAAGTATTTTCGTATGTACCGACGATACTTGTATAAAAAATAGTATATTTACTGATTCTGTAAACAGATGCACGCGAAGTCCAGGATACTGCAGTTGCGCATAATTTTCAAGTTATAAAACCCAACTACATTTACCCTTATACATTTCTATTGAAATATATATATATATATATATATATATATATATATATATATATATATATATATATATATATATATATATATTGTTTTTTGTTTTATCTCCGTACTCAGCACTGAGCCACTGTGTGGCGAGGCGAGGCGACGCGACGCTGTGGTGGCTATGCAAAGCTGTGTGCATGTGGGGCTCCCTTCCGCATGATATGAGTGTTCAAGTACCCTCTTCGTTCCGGCAGGAGCGATACGAAGCCAAAAGAAATATTCAGTTCTGCACACGCGTCAGTCACTAAACCTCTCCATTTTGGAATCCATCTTCTCAAATGCACTTAATTATCAATAAAACGCACATTTCTGTGCGAATAATTGCGCAATAGTTAATTATTGTAGAAATAAATACCCCAGTTATCGATGTTCTAACATTTTAAAACTTACTGCAAGCAATTTCAAAGGAATATCTAATTTGTAAAATTCATATGAAAGTCGTAAATTAAAGTGATGAGTTAAAATATTAAACAAACCGTGCATTTTTGTGTTCTGTTCAGATAATAAATAGTGATATCATAGTTGTGTTGCCCCCTTGAACTCCAACTTTAGAGTTCTTCTGATTTGAAACAGATTTAAATAACGTCGCAGCTTAATTCGTTTGAATTGCTTTAGGTCGAATTCATTAATTTCGAGTTAACTAAAGCCACGATTCAATAAACGCACGGCCGATGCATTTCTAAAGAAATTTATTCGAGTATTTCTAGAAGAGATTCCAAATGCCAATCAGAAACGAAATTTGTTATCAAAATTGCGTAACCTTGAGAGATCTCTGAATAGAGGAAAGAAACAAATTACCGCTACCGAGACGCAATAAAGAGAATGATTTATGCTTCTTTTCGTGGAACCAATTGTCAATCGTAATTTCTCGGGAAACATCTGGAAAAGACGAAGGGGACTCAAAGGTCTCGAAGATTCGTAATGGGGAAAGTTCAACGATGCACAGCCTCTTTAGAACGCTGCTGGTTCATTGTGTCGAAATCCGCACTCCCAACCACCAAACCGAATCTAGTTGATGGAGGGAATCTTTTCGCAGATGGAGTTCCGGCTGAACGTAACAACTTTGACGGGGGCAGACCCGACTGCCATCATATTTTACCCTCTGTCGGCTCCTGACACATTTCGCATTATTCTTCTTTTGAATAATGGCTGTTTTATAGACAAGGGAAGAGGCGCGAATAGGAGGCTCTGCCACCGGAAACCAAGAGCGCGACGCCGTCGCTTTTTCTTCCGCCCCACACACACTGACGCTTCGTTCAGACGATGAGGAAATGCGCAGCTCGCTCCTTCCCTGATCCCTCGATCGCCTTCAGCCCTTCAACTGTCTTCGAATGCGCCGTCCTTGCGCGGAGAAGGGACGTCAAGACGTTTGTAATGAATCTTGGACGGACAGCGGTGATGATGCATGGAGGGATGTGAATGTAAGGCACTTTGGGAAATGTGGTTGTTACATTGATTGAATTATATTTATCACAATGACGTAGACGTATTTGGACTGTCTTCCTAATTCCTTCCGCTGAGCCATTGGGAAATTTTGTCTCTTATCACCCAGGTTTTAACTCAATTCCCTTTTCATTAATATTGGGAGAAGTGAGAATGAGACAGATTTTCATATTTTCAGAGGTCTATCACCGTATCATCTACATCATCGTCCTCTTTATTCTCTTGTGCTTATCTCTGTTCTTTCTCGTATGAGACAGAGAAGTATAACATTTACGCGTTGAAATTCGCGGCCTTCCGCCGATCGCTTTTCTGTTAAGCAACTGTCTCCACGAGTCAAATAACGTCTTCCTTCATTTGAAACTATCAGAGGGAACATACGTTTCTGACGAAAATAGTTGAGAGTAATCTATTCTTCTGAAACATTGCAAGATACCTTCTAGATAACTAAGAACTTGAAGAAAAAGATTCGGACACGGGTTTTGGTTCATATCAATTTAAAAGAGAAGAGCATTCAAATCTTCGAACATTGGAGTTCGGAAAAGTAACGTATATTGAATTGCAACTTAACACTGGCATAAAAGTGCACAGAATCGCAAAAGTAATATTTCCGTTTGTCGTGCTAATGAATACACAGTTTTGTAAGCATTTGGTAGAATCCTGAAGGTCGATTTTCGTGTGATATTGTGCGCCGCGTGAATGCATGAGGCAGTCAGAGGTGACGTTCTCATTTGCCGTAAAAGCAGATCGACGGTAGCGTGACCGCCAGCTTTAACCCAAATCTAGCTCTTGGTAGAAACATCCATATGGCAACGGCAGAGAATAACTACAGTCAGCGCACAGGATAAGATGTACTCAGACGACTCGGCTTGTACCACTGGGGCGGCGGTGCAGTTCCGCGACCACCCATGTGCACTTTGTGGTGGACAGGGCAGATATCCTCAATGCGACCCCGTTTCCTGTATCTCGCATTCTGCTATTGCTGCGTTTCATTCACCTTCAAAACATCCCAATTTGGCTGGCAGTACACTTTCAGGATGAATAGAAATGGACAGACTTGATGATTGAATGTTTATTATAATCAGTCATATGTGAAGTGCACGGAATAAAGTAAGGTTTGATGAGTAGAATACACCGTTGGAGGAAATTACATGTAGAAGTACTAGAGATTTTCCCTCAGTAAATACTTTAAAAATTGAAATAAATTGTAATTAATGGTTTCTTTTGTTAATATTTCAACGATAGAATTGATTTGAAATTCAATACTTTTATTAATACAATTATTTTTAAGATGTGTAGTAGAGGCAATCAGAGCGCAGGGAAGCCGCGCCGCTTTCGTGCTGCGGCGGCTGCGCCCGGGGCGGGGCGGCGGCGCGGGGGCGCTGTCCTCCTCGGGCGCCGCCGCCGGCGCATCATGCCACTTGGGCCTCAGGGCGGCGCGGAATTACGATCGCAAATTCCCTCCCCCGCCACGCTCCGCGCCTGTTTACGCCAAGGCGGCGACGGAGGGCGGGGCACGAGGCGCGCCCTGGCGAGGGGGCAGCCAATTACAATGATGCATAGCGGCGCAGCGGGGCCGGGGCCCGACACGTAATAGATACCTGAGACCGACGTTCTTTATTTCCAGTGTAATTACTCTAGGCACAATTAACGTCGCCGTATAAAACCGCCCTCCGCCTTCCTTCCGGCCTAACAAGGAAGGAAGAGCCCCAAAAGCCGCCTCCCCGCCCCGCCCCGCCCCGCCCCGCCCCGCCCCGCCCCGCCCCGCCCCGCCCCGCCCCGCCCCGCCCCGCCCCGCCCCGCCCCGCCTGCCCGCCCCGCCGCGGCGCGAGCGGCATACCGCCGCAGAGCCCCGTGCACGAATAATTGTTCTATAAAGTTGGCCGGGTTCATTAACAAGTCACAAGCGAATGAATAAAATTTATCTCGCAGGAGTCGGGTCGGGAACACAATTTCGTTCGCGGAGTTCGTTTTTCAGCTTTCGTCAAGTTCTGGTGTTTCACGTGTTCATTACCGCTTCGCCTATCCCCGCGACACAACTCGAGGCAACTCCGCTCGTTATTAAGCGGAAGAGGAAGCGAAACCTTTGGCGGGGATTAGGGCTGCGACGGCGGAATTTAACGAAGGCAGCGCTGCGGCGGCGGCGGCGGCCGCGCGCGCTCGCTCGCTCCGCGCGCGGCCTCTCGGGCAGGAGTCGAACCGCGCGCCGCGGCTCCCCCCTCCCCGCTCCGCGACCGGCTTCGTCCCCGCCCGTACGCCACCAGCTCTTTGCGATGCCACGCTCAGGCACCGACTTGCGTCCATCACGCAATGACATGCTCCACCGCAGCGAGTTTTGTTCCTTCAGCGCACCACCAGATACGTCACGAACCCGTGGATCTGAACAGAAATTGCTGGCCGCCAAGCGGCATGGCAAGCGAGCACTGGCGGTGAGAAACATTTTGAAAGTGGCATAAAGTGATCATTTTCCACCGTGATCGGACAAAAATTAGGAAAATAAAGGTGCAGTTGAAACAAAATATATTTTTTAAAAAATGTCTCATACACATGTTTCAAAGACTTACAACAAGGTGATGGTCATTTGGTCCTTGGCTGCATTTAAACTTCCCGCTAATAATGTGACGAAAAGTGGTGCATTAAGCTCATTGACAGCAGCCGGATAGGCTGCGCAATACTACACCCATGACATTGCATCTTGGCCGGACGCCACGGAAGTCCGGGGAGATTGCCCCTGAGGCATGCCCAGCAGTGACATTATTTTTAGCTTGCTTTTTGCTTGAATCATCAAACTGTTACACTTGTATGTAGCCTTGGATCACTCTTCTTCAACAGCTTCCTCTCCCTACAATTCACGTTCCCCTGGTTCCTTCTTCACAGTTGCCCCCCACTCTCACAATCTGACCGTTTCCTCTTTCGTCTCCTCCGCGCCCCACCGCGCACCGACTCGTCTTCATTGCCTCCTGCCCGGAGCGCGCGCCACAATAACGTTTAACGCGCTAACGCCTATTCAGCTGAGCGATATCCCGCTTAACAAGCGAAGACCCCGCCCCCTGCCCCACCCAGGCGCCGTCGCAGCGATTTCCAACCGGCGCCCCCGCCCCGCCCCGCCCCGCCCCGCCCCCGCCCCGCCCCCGCCCCGCCCCCGCCCGGTGCGCTGACCGGTCCGCGGGAATCGCTCGATTTGCGGAGATGAAAAGAGATCATAGGTTCGCAAAACGAGCTCTCGGAACGATCGTATTTCAGAAGCCGAGCGGCTCTTTTGAAAGGGAAATGTAAGCGTAGCGCTTTAAAGTCGATTTACGCTTCATTTCAGTTTAATTAACTCGTGAAAAATACCGTCAGAAAGAGAAATAACGACTGCTACACAAGAAAACTATATGAATACCCCCCACGCGTACAGCCAGGCCCTTTGTGAAGCGCTCTCTAACGTTTGTGGCGAAAGCAGAAACATGGCGGTATTTACACGCTCAAAGTTTGAAAACTAAAACATTTACAGGGGCACAAAAGGCAATATGCGCAATGTTAACTTTGTTTCCCATCTCAATAAGGCGGAAGAGCGAGCGGCAAAAAGCGGATTGCGCCGCGGCGAGCGATGCCTCGCGCCGCGCCGGCGCATCGATCTGCGCGTGCGCCCGCCCCATTCACGTTAATTTAATGGAAGCGCACATTGTACCTTTCTGCAAACAGCCGCGCACCGCGCCATTGTCGCGCGACGCGTGCTGTGATTGCCCCACTCATTGTGGCGCCACCGAGCTGCTATGAGGGGCGGGGAGAAACGGCACAATATCAGTCAGGGACATGCAAGCAGCGGTTAAGTAGCGGCAAAAGGGAGGGTTTTCAGATACGCAGAAAAGGTTGGTAAGGTGGAGCGGGGGGTAACGGAGGTGGAGGATGGGAGGTGACTGGATATCGAATTATCGCAGGGGGTGAGGCGGAAACGGCAGACGGACAACGGTGCAGCATTGGCTTCAGGAACGGAAGAGAACGAACGAGAAGGCAGTGAGCAACAAACAGGGTGAGGCGAAGCCACAGAAGGCGAGCAGGAAAGGGAAGGAACGGGGGTGAAGAAAGAGGTGAGACAGGGTGGGTGGGGGAGGCTGATGAAGGGCGAGCGGGCGAGGGCGGAAGCGCGTGGCGCCGGGGCGCGGGGGAAGTGCGAGCCGAGGGCACCGCCCCCGGCGACGCACCTGCCCAGCCGCCGCCGTGCCCCCGCCCCCTGCCCCCGCTCCCGCCGCGCCAATCAGCCGCGCACGCAGCGAGCCCGTGCTGCGGCCTACAGGACTCGCCGTATGGGAACATGAGCTGAATTGATCGCCGGCGCTCTATCAAAGGATACAATGCCAAGGTTCGCTGGAACCTAATACACACCACCGCTAGTTATCGGCGCAGCAAAGCATGAAACACGCCGCTCTGAATTTCTGTACTCCGGGAGGTCTGTTTGAGGGGGAAAAGTTCGCCGCCTATTGTTCAGTGATTAAGTATCAGAGAAAAGGCCGTACAAAAAGGGAGAAGAAAAGGAATATTTGTTTCCCGAACGACAAATTAAAGTTTCAAAACAACACGATCAAAAATATTTATTTCCCCATTTATATTGTTTAAAGAACTGTTATATACTTCAAAAATTATAAAAAGATTTTTTAAATTTATGACGTCGTAATAAGTGTGTTAAGTGTGTTTACGTGTATAATTTTTTTGTTATTTACTCTATCACACTCGACAACACATATAAGCCTGCTAGTGACAAAAACGAAAGAGTTTTGTACAGGTGTATTTCCTAAGAAACTCCATGCACCCGTGCCTGGCTGACGTTCTCTGAATGTACACACTAACTGCGAGGGCGCAGGAAACAAGGAAACAAGGAAACAAGATGAGGCAGGGCACGGCGGAGCGCGCAGAGGAAGGGCGGGGCGGAGCCGGGCGGGGCGGCGGATTAGCAGGGGCCGGGCATGGAATGGATACGGGATGGGCATGGGATGGACAGAATGAATAGGAGAATGGCTGGGGATGGATAAGGGATGGACAGGGGATGGGCATGGAATGGATATGGGATAGACATGGGATTGACAGAATGGACAGGGGATTGGGAGGGGATGCGCAGGGGATGGACAGGGGATAGACAATGAGGGGGCAGTGGATGGACTCGGGTTGGACATAGGATGGATAGGGGATTGGAAGGGGATGGACAGGGCATGTGTTGCGGATGTATAGGGGACGGGCAGCGGATGGACAGCGGATGCGCAGTGGATGGACAGGGGTTGGGCAGCGGATGGGCAGAGTTAGGACAGTGGGTGGGCAGTGGATGGACAGGGAATGGGCAGCGGATGGGCAAGGGTTGTGCGGTGGGTGGGCAGCTGTTGAGCAGGACGGGCGTGGCGAGGGGTGGAGGGCGGGCGGAGCGGCACGCGCGAAACCCGAGCGCGCCCCGGCCAGGGCGCGCGGCGGCGGGGGCGCACCGCAGAACGTGCCCCGGGCACCGCCACCCGCCGCCGCCACCGACCGCGGCCGCCCGGCCGGCGCGGCGCGGGGAAGTGGCCGAGTGACGGCTGCGGGCGCGGCCCGAGCACGCTCAAACAGAACTTCCCCGGCGCGAGCGGCAACGTTTTCCTACAGGCGCAAACTCACAGGCCCTGCCCTCACCAACGGGTCTCAATTCACTCACGCCATTCAAAACAACTTCATTTAATACTATCATTTCAGTTTTGAGAAATATTGTTTTGATCAAATCAAGTAATATCCGGGCGAAAAAGCTAATATTTGCCTCATAGGGCCATTGGGAATCAGGGCCGTAATACGTGTTGAGTATACATGTAAAACAGTAATTAGTCGATGTAACAGTGCACTCGACTCAAATAATCACTTCGTCAATAATTTAATTGAAGATGAATACGCAATTAAAATAATGGATCAATTATAGCTTTGGATTAGTGATTAAATTGTATGATTTTAATTAAAAATATTTGATTTTAATTTACCTCCCCTCAAAAAATTAATTAACATTTTTTCCTGACAAAACTTTGGAGAGGACGTGCCGTAGCATATTATGTTGTATTTTTTCCTTCCACAGAATTTCTCAAAAGTAACACAAAAGCGCTGAGATACTAGTTATTGACAAGGTAATGTTTTGACTTTCGAAAAAAAGAAAAAATGTTGAGTGGCCATTTGTGATGACAATGGGACGTATATTCATAGGAATTGATGTGCATCACCAGTACCAAAGAGTCGTGATATACCAATCACCAGAGATATCTCCGAGTGAGTTTCTCATTTGAACGCGGTGTTGCTGGAGGCTCATTGCACAACCACAGTGAGTGGGCCGCAGCAGTGAGCCACTGCGGGGACCCCGTGGGGGGCGGACCCCTTTGGGGGAGCGGGGGGCTGCAGCACACGGGAGGGGGAGCGCGCCACCGCAGCCACTCCGCGTCGCCCCCGCCGCTCAGCCTCCTTCGCTCTCGCCACTTCATTTCTCCTAATAGCTGTGCACATTACAGGAGACTTTAAACTGATTATTAAAATACGTTAGATCTTAGCTGCTTATGCCCCGTCAACATCCGGGCGGACCAACCACCGTTTGCTTTACCCCGGCCTCTCCCTCCGAATTCACCACAGGCACGTAGACGCTAAGCACGGCTTTAGATGAAAATTATTACGACTTTTATTTAGTACGAATTAAATTATTAAAAACCGTTATTAAAACATTCTGAAGCAAAATATTCAGACACTTGTGTTATGTTTCTTTCTCTCTCTGTTCTGAAGACTGAAGTCAGGGCCGTCCCGTGCTCCGAGCACGCTTGCGCCCTGCAGGGCACGCCGCGCCCGCCGCGAGGGAAGCAAGCGCTGCGATTTCACAGGGCTGCACGATCTGTAATCCTCGAGGGATGCAAGACGACGACACAGGAAATTCCACTCGGGGGGGGGTCTTTATTTCTTACGCAGCGAGTGCGGATGGGTTGCTCTTTATTTAACATGCAGAAAACATCTACTAAGAAAAAAGGAGAAATGTTAATCCTTGAGTACTAACTATACTCATAATATTGTTTTTTTTGATTGGAGATGATACCGAAATCGCTCCCTGCTGTCAGCTGTCTTGCAACGGCTTCTACAGACGGTTTTGAGTGTGTGTTTGTGGAAAAAAGATATTGGCAATTCTTGTGTTGGCTGCATACCAATATTTTGTTAAGATTTCTAGTACGCTTGGCTAGTCTTCCCAGAAAATCTATCTATATGTAATTTACGCATACTTAGTTGTAATGAATTCCTCTACGTACTACGAAGGTTTTTTTCTTTTTATTAGAGAAAGTTTGTGATTAAAGCTCAGAAACAGAAGAAATGATGGAAGTCATCTTTGCTAATTTACATTTATTAAGATATCATTCAATTTCCTTAAATTTGTGTGGGATGAACAACACCTGTATAATAATTAATGTTGTACTTATTTTGTTTGAAAGCAAAGTTTAGTCAAACTTTTGCATCATTTAACAAATTTCTGAATTCCTAAAGTGTTTCTTTGTGCAATGCACTGTTTTGTCGTGTAGTTTACTCATCCCCTCATTTCACTTTTCAGAACTTATCATTGAATCGCGGAGTGCGCCGTGCTCCGACACCACACATAAGGTCCTTTGCGAACCCAAAACTTTACGGTTCTAATTTAAAGTAATAATCGAAACCAATGAAATAATAAAACAGAATTCATGATTCTAAAAGTGAATGTTGGTTCATGGCGAAATTTTTTCTACATTCTAGTATAAACACACATAATTTTTCTGGGAGCTGACAACTGAGAAGTTCTGTAGGAATAATTACATGGAATTTGAGGGATGAGGTCTTCTAGATTAGAAGTGTAGATGTGGTAACGAAATGAAGGGGAAAAGACCAGGCGTTTTTCGTGGATAGTTGTTCAAATACATCACTCACATCCCCCTGAAAGAAACCATAGGAAATCAGAGAAACGACCCGCCGACCTAATGAACAGACTCTAGAACTGCTTTTACCTCAAAGCTTTTTTCGACACAGAAATGTAGATGGAATCGAGCACCTGGTAGCATTGTAAATCGTAGGTAGGCTTCGTGCGGATCTCCCGTTGCGGCGCTGCCACCACTCAAGCGATCCAGCTTAGTCACCGGGGAACGGCAGGGCGAGCGGTCCAGAGGTGAAACACGCGAACTGCGTCACGGCTCGCCCTTTCGACCGCATTCGACAAAGCGAAAGGAATACAAACGAGTGCGGCGCCGTGGGCGAAGGGCGGAGGGCGGAGGGCCGAGACCGCGCGCGCCCTCAGCCGCTTTGCCCTTCCGCCCCGCCGCGCAAAGGCTCTCGGCCTCGTGCCCTGCCCGCCCTTCCACCCACAAGCCCCACCCGGATGACAGAGGGGCCAGAGAACTAGAAGGCCACAGCATGGAAATCTACCTGAACAATATCCCAGCTGACTTAAACATTCAGGAATTGACATCATTTTTTAAATTAAAACACAAATCAATATTAGTCCTCCCCCCCAATTTTTTTTGTTTTTTTTCAAATTTAGCAATCTCCTTCAACATCAATTAAAGAATCAAAATGGCTTCCTCTGAGCCTGTAGTTGCACTGTTACAATAGTTCACGAATATAAACATTGTAAATTCTATGTAAGTTTGAAATTAATTGTGGTATTCTAAACGAATAAAACTGCGACGATCAAAGTAGTCTGGTCGATGAAAAATCGAAAAGTTTTCTTTTCATAACGTAAAGAACGCAAGGTTTACCTTCTATTAAATCAAGTACAAAAACACCCAATCACAGCAAACTCAGTAATCTTAATATTTGAAATGACATCCATACGATCCTAAGACGGTTTACTGCAAAAATGCAAAGGAAGTGTCAACTTTTTCATATAATCCATGAAATTAATAATAAGCTGTCTAACTCTAAACGAAATGGTTAAAGTGAGTTTTAGTATCAATCAAAATGAAAAACAAAAACAAAAAACAACGGACTTATCTAGATTTGACACTACCTCCCTCTTAATTTGCTGAAAGCCTTCTGAGTTTCGTAGACTTTCTCGCCCTCTGTCATCAACTGGAAATGACAAAATGGGATTACATACAAAGTGTTCCGTCGCCTTATTCAAAGTCTAGTCGCACACGCTTTATTCTCAGGAATTGCTCACTTCGATCCCGATAGTTAAACAATTACTGGCGGATTCCACAATGCTTTTCTTCCCGGAAGATATTTTGTTTTGAATAAGGTTACAGTGAAACATTGCAAATACGAAGCACTAATTTTGCTAAAAAATGTCGCAAAACATTATCTCTCAGTAAGATGCTCTACTCAATTTCATTGGATTCTTTTTCACAACAAAAAATGAACAACACTAGGGAACAAAAACTAATTTCATACATCCAGGATGAAAGTAGGTGATTTCAAAGGTAACTATCACGCTGATTTCGAAAATATTTATAAAAAGTTCTATCACGCAAGGTTCGAAAGATAAGAACATATTTAGTATTTGAAATAAACAAAATTCTATAATAATTTCCGCATTGCCGCTCGGTTATATTACTTCAAAATTTTATGAGCATGCTTGGTGAAGTAGGAACAAGTTAAAAATGGAATACACATATTCGTGCATAATAGGGAGACATTAAAATTGTTTGTTAGTATTCTCTACAACACGAATGACAATGATTCGAGTTTTCCATACAACCACAACCTAAAGTTCGTTGTACAGGTGACACAAGACTGATGAGCAGCCGATGGTTTGTCCTGATACAAACACGACTAGACAACCAAAGCATAAAGAAGTTTTGTACCTTCATATTTTTTTCCTTTGAAGTTTGGGTATAAAACTTCCACAAAAGTAACAGAAGTTATCTGGTTGATTCGCATACTTTCGATGTGAAATGACGATTTGCACTTTATCAAACCGATTCAGTTCTACAGATCACGTGGTGACTTTCACTTCATAAAAACCACAGAACTGAAATGTAATAATGTATTTGAGACACACGCATAGCGGACTCGAACTTCTCGCGCACTGCTGGTACCGACTGACTGCAGTTCCGCATGAGACCGACTGATTCAGAATCTGCCACCTCAACACTGGGATACGTATATATTTACGTTAAGGTAAGGGGCTAAACTAATTCCTTTCGGTGACTGATGCCCAGTAGCAAATATTATGGTGTACGTGACTTATTTTCAAAACATACACTAAGACCTATTAAGACCTCTAAGACTTACTCGTAATTGAGTGCGACTACCACACGCGAGAATGAAGATGGCAATCTTCCAATACAGAAGGTATATATGAATTTCCAATACATAAGGTAAAGATGATTTCCTCCCCCATACGTAACGTAAATTTTTTACTAAATACAGATATTTTACTAAATAAATATCTAAAAAACACGAAAGCCAAAGTTAGTTGATATTTCATGGAATTTGCGTAGATAAACTAAACAAATACTTTATTTTTAAATGGATTTTATGCGTATTAATTCTATGTATCTTGCAGGTGCAATTTAAGTGTATTCGAATTAATAGCAAAATACGATATGATACGGTATAAAGATACAGAATATTTCAAACTGTGACGTGATATGACGTTTTTATTGTGATATTCGTAATCTACGTGAGAGGAAGGAATCTATGATTGAGAGGAAGATTTTTTAAATCTGGGCTACGAGTTAAGAGTATTCTTTGCTCAAGCAATGCGTTGTCACAAGTAAATTACCAAAGCGTTTATAAAACTTGGCTCACATTTCATTCGTACTTCTGATTAACCTCCTTCTCATAATAGTATATTTCTTATAAGATGTGTCAACCTAGAATCAAAAAGAGATTCTTCGCATTCTCTAGCAGTGAGATGACGAATAACTAGATATTGTACTAGTGGTGGTTTGCATTGATCTTCCACTCATAAACAAACTGAAAACGTGCATGCCTTTCGCAAGATTCAAATCTAGAACTCCAAAGCAGAGGGGTTGGCGTCCAAACTTCTAGGTTCCTATTGAGGTCCGCTCAAACCCATCAGCATAATGAACCCTATTCCACAGAGGAACGCTCCCACGACGATATTTAAAAGGCACTTAGTCCGATCATTTCTCTCGGCATCTAATCAGGTAATGGGGAAAAACGACCCTATCGAACACGTTCGCACGCAGTATATCGATAATTTAATAACCGTTTGGCGCGCGCAGGTGAAAAACGCGCCCGGGCAGGCGCGGGCCGGAAGCGGCGCTCATTTGTCACGGCGGCGCAGAACGAAGCGCAGCGCCTCCCGCGCCCGGCCCCGCAGGTAGGGCAGCGCCACCCCGCGCCGCGCGGGGCGCTCCGCGATGCATTAGCCGCTGACAAGCGCTACGAGCGGCCGGAAAGCGTGCAATTCAAGAAATTTAAAAGGCGGCCGTACATTAACAACGAACATTACCTTCCTGAAACATTGGTACGGCCGGGAACATCTGATTCAGTTGCGGGTATAGTATCTTTATATTTGATTAGAAAGCCCTTTTTTTCGATTTACGAGTAGGAAATAAAATGAAATATTGAAAGAATTTCTCCATTGCGCCAGTATTTCACGATCATCAGAGGTTGAGAAAGAAAAATTACATACGGACTGAAAATAATGAAAATATACATTGGAAACATAAATGTTTCCAAATGCGGAAAGGAAATTTTTTCCCAGAATTGCAACTAAAAAGGGATGCGCTCGTGCTGCCCATTTTAATGAATCGTTTTAAAATTAAGAAATAATATTCAAAGCAAGGGGGCAATACAATAAAACTTAAAAGAAAAGCCATAAGATTGAAAATAAGAAACAATCTCCCGACAAAATTAAAAATTTCCTTGTGGTACAAAAAATGTGGTAAGTTTAACATTGACATATAAATGGATTAATATCAGGTGCCGAACATTCAGTAGAAGAGTATAATTACAAAGTATTAAGGGGCTCCAAAAGAACAAATAAAATCTCAGGTTGAAGATTCCCTCGATGAAGATACAGTGGCGCAACAGACTTTTATAGCGATTATCAGGAAGGACGATTTTAGAAACATCAAGAACAGTAGAAACGTACGTACTATTAGCTTTATTCCCTCAATTTGTGTAATGGCGCTATCTTAAATTTAGTAATTACTGATAAGAAGAGATGTTCTAGCGACGGAATAGACTGCCACTGATCAATAGAAGAGAGAACTCGTTACCAGCGTGATGTGCCGAAAAGGAAGCGAATTCCGTTCAATTACTTCCGCCTGCCTCCTATCGCGCAGGAACAACACACAACCAACGGGCGACATCTGCTCTCATGGCAAACAAAGTCATTTGTGTGCAAATGCCCTCCGGCGGAGTCGCCATGCGGAGTGGCTGCCGCCACTGCCCCGGAAGACGAAGCTGTCCGTTCGACGCGGTGGGGCGAAGCGGCACAGGGCGGGCGACAAATGTTTTGGCAGTAAAGGCCCCACTCCCCCCCCCCCCACCCGCCGCTCCCCTTCCCGTCCTTCCCACCCCGCCCCGCCCCGGTCGCCGGTTTGACGGATTAAACGTCACTTCGCACTTAATTCTGTTAGGCGGTAATTAGCCTATTCTGGGCGAGTGAATAGACCTCGTTCACGCGGCTTTGCAGTCCGACGTTAATCGGATCACTAACGGAGAAGGAGGAGAAGTAGGCGGAGGAGGGGAGCAGAAGGAGGGGAAGAAGGAGGAGGACAAGGAAGAGCAGGAGGCGGCAGAGGAGGGGTGGGATCCGGTCTTGTGAGCTGTCAGAACCAACAATCAACAAGAGAAATCCTCTCGAGCTGGAGGTTTCATTGGGCGAGATGGACATTCATTATAATTGTTGCAATTAATATTATTAGCATTACAATTATAATTAGTTTTCTATATGTTTGTTTGGCAATGAAATATTCCACAAACTTTAAGAAAAAATTTAATGCTTACTGAGTCTATTTGCAAATCGTTTATGCATCTGAGACCTGTTCTTTGAAATAAATATTAAAGAAATATCTCTACTGACGATGGAAAAATCTGATTTATTATATTTATTTTACTATCCGCAAAACAGCACTACGAACTAAATTAATTAATGGTTATTACGACGAGGTTCCCAAGCCGCTAAATATTTCATTATTTCTATACCTTGTTTACTTTGCGCTATTACGTCGAGTGACAGAAAGTCGATCAACAATAGATGATGAAATTTTACATTATTGATAGAGTACATTACATAGAGTTCTCCCCTTTAAATAATCAGTAACGTGAGAATATGTTGTTTAATAAGAAAACAAACTCAACTATTCTGGAAATCATGTGTCATTATCCACATGCCACGAAGTGAATTTCCGATCGAGATATTTCTACTATCGAACCTACTCTGTTTGCACAGCGGGGAAGCTGAAATGTGATTAGGGGACAGCATTTGAAAATCAAAGTGAAAAGGGTAGGTTGCTTTCAGCAGAAAATGGAGGATGTACATGAAACATATGTAGATGGTGTTTCCCCACTAATAGAAAACAGGTACTGATTTCAAAGTAATTCAAGTAAACTCATCACATTACAATTCAAAAAACCTCTCAATTGCAGGACTCATTGCCATTTCAGAGTAAAAGTATATTTTGTAAAAGGAAACCGTATCACGTTTTCAGTAGCAGTAACTTCTACCTACTGGTTCTTGATTCAGCATTGTAAAGACAAAAATATGTATTATTTCCTACTTCAATTTTTCAATGACTCACTTCACTGGAATTATGTGCAAAGAAAATAAATTCTATATTTAATCTATAATTTTTCATAACGATAAATCACAATTTTTAACTATAAAGTTAGATCATTCTCGAGGACAGCATAATTTTACACACATCATTTGCAAGTGACATTCAAAGTTGTAGCTCAAAATGCTTAAGAAAATACATTCTGAGTACTTATCTTGAAATTTCTCTATTTTCTTGAGAAAATTTAATCTTTAGAATGTGATACGAGAAACGTGTCAAAAAGCTCGAGAAATTGTGCATTAAAAATGTTTAAGAAATTTATTCCACCTTCTTAATTCTAAATTTTGTCATTGAATTAGGAATGCGAGCATCGTTCGCAAACAAAGGCCTGGCGCAGCGCGAAGCGAAGGCTCCGCTATGCTCTCGCTAATCTCCCGCGGGCGAAATATCTGAGTTTCATCGCCCTCGGCCGTCGCTCTCCTCTCCGACCCGGCCGGCCGGCCGGCAGGGCAGCCACATATCCGGCGCGATACCCATGCAATATGCAGAAACGAACCATTTATATTCCCGGGAGATATTGGTGTCGAATTCTCATTTTTCGTGCGGGTGGGCGGGCGGGCGGAGGACTCCTCCCGAAGATCGATCTCCAGGAGGCCCTTCTCAGTCTCGAGAAGCCCTACGCCTACCCGCGCCCCGCCCCCCGCCCCGCCCCCCCCACTGGTCCGTCGGCACCGCATCGACGTCTTCAGCATGCGCCTCGCCCGTTCCTTGCGGGGTGCTTTATCGGCGAAGCCGCCTCCCCGCCCTCCCACTCCCATCCAGGCCACGCCCTCCTCGCCCCGCCCTTTCCCCTGCCTCAGTGGCGTGCCACTTGGCACCTCTCGCCACCACCGCCCTACTTTACCTAACCTCCACCCCGCCCCAACCCCGCCCATCCACACCCAGACACGCCCTCCTCCCGCCCTGCCACCCACGCCCTCCGGCCTCTGTCCTCGCTCACGGCATCCGCAGCCCGCCCCGCCCTCACGTCCCCGCACGGAGCCACGCCGCGCCGCGCCCGACCGACAGATGGCGTCGAAAAACGAATCAAAGTTCAATTCTGGAGGAGGAAATTTTACATGTGAATGCGAGAATGATGTGAAATTTATTTTTCCGCGACGAGCGGGAGCGCAGCCGGGGCGGCGGCGGCGGCGGCGAGATCATATTGAGGTCCCGCGCGGGGCTTCTCCGCGATACGGTTTGCCGATATTAAGGGTCGGCCCTTCCCCCACACGCCCTCTGCAGGGCCCTGACTTCCTCCGCTCCCCAGGCACGGCGCCGCCCCCTGCGCTCCGTTTAAGCGCAGCGCCCGAGTCCACCCGCTGCTGGTGCGGCTTCATACCAACTAGGTTGGCGTTGGTACTTTTCTCAACTACATGCGAGACTGTAATAGACAGAAATTTTAAACACAACTCAGATGCCAGGATATTCATTCTTCGAACACATCACAGTTCATTTTTGAAAATGTGTTATTTCATAATAAAGTTTCACTATCATCAATATTATGGTCCATGGCCGATATATTGATGTTATTTCAGAATGGCAGAATATTAATTTTCAGAGTGCTACGAATTATGTTATTTTTTCTTGAATTGTTCCAGAACAATCAAAAAGGCTAACAATTGCCTTCTTTCTAAAAATTGAGAAGAGGAAGAGGTGACAAAGTTTGATGGCACCACGCAAGTTTCATGATTACAACGTAAAGAATTACTATCTTCTTATGTAGTATACATAATCACTTTACGTACTTCTCTACTTTGTACGGCATAGAAGGAAATAGAATGGGATCTGTAGGTCGTCTTGTGGTCGTACAAAAATTGTGCAAAATGAGACCTCTGGATCAGATGAAGGCGCGTGGTGCAGTGAATTGATTGATTGATTATTCCGGGCGCGTCAACGGCTAAGGCCAATAGTCACGTAACTATAGTGCATCTTTTATGGCAGGAAGTGGCGGTTATCTTCCCCCACAGGATGGCGAGATGTGAAGTCGGCCTATCCAACGGCTGCCGCCCCCCCTCAACCAGGTATAACACACCTGAGGGGCACCGCTCTAGCCCGGACGCTCTGAGCTCCCGACGGGTCTTCCGTTACGCGAGATCGTGAAGTGCATGTAAGTGTAAGAATGTATAAGTACGGAAGGAGGATACGACACGGAAGAGGAAGGAAAGAGCGCGAGGTCCGTTTGTTAGGGTAGTTGTCCGGCTTTCGTCTCAGGTTTTTTCGAAGAAAGGACGGTAAACTACCAATCAGAGCAACCGGCCGCTATAATTCTCCTCCTCTGGAGGGGCAGTCAAATGAAGCGGGGTCTTCATGAAGAACGCGCCTCTTCTGCAGTGAACTGTGTACGTGGCGTGCGCTGTCGTCGCCCGCGCGGGCCCTCTTGCTTTCGCCCTGCGCCTATGCTGCCCGCACGCCAATACGGGCCGCATCCCGCCCCCTCCTATTCTGGCGCGGACCGCAGGCCTTTCTGTTATCTTCGTATTGCGCCGTACGTAGTGCAGCGAAATCTTTAAACGCAAAATCGGAAATTTAACTTGCCTTGGCATTTGATGAATCTAGTTACATAAACTAGAGTACCATGGAAAACATATATTTATTATTGAAAAATCGTGTAAAATATTAAGTAATACTATCTACTCATTATAAAATCCATTTGCACATGAAAACATGAATTCACACATGATTTTTCAATACACAACATATTTCTCGTACAATTGATTCAATGTGCAAGTAATGGAAACTGAATTTAAAATAATAATCTTATATATTTGCTTCCGGCAAAACATTTCATTTACCTTGCAATCATTTTCACTTTCCTAGACATTTGCAGAAACTACGGTCCTAACTGTGGCATCAAAACTATTTTCATATTAAGACCGACAAACTGTATTCAAAAAATAATATTATAGTCAATATTTTCCAGAATCGAAAATCACGTCTTGAATCTGTGAAATTAAAAAAAAATACTTCAGGAAAATGAAAAAGTACTTGCAGGTTCAATTGTGTTTTCCCTGAAGTTTCATTTAGTAAAAACACCCTCTTTAGGTTTTCCTGATGGGCGTAAAGAACCTAGAAAGGAACACAACACTCTTTCCTTGAGAGATAAAATCGCTATTACAGGCAATAACTGTCGGGAACAAACGAAGCGCCACAAGAAACGCTTTCTACGACACACTAGCGTACGTCGATAACCTCCAAATGTCAGAAGTGCAAACACATTCGCCTTATCGTAATGGCGATTTCACAGCGTTCTCCAGCACGCACGACTCCCCTCCTCCCCCACACACACTCGATTGCAGTCAAGAGCACGCCAGGCACAATGTGCTATCAAGGAAGAGATTCCCTCCCTGACCTGCTTTCCGACGCATTCTTCACGTTCAATTGATGGCGCCCCACAAGGACATATTTTAAGCCTCTTAGAGACTGACATCACTCTTCCATGGCAAGCAGTTGTACAATTACTCAAATATTATTTTGTATGGTACATGCCGGCATCATACACTAAAAACACACAATTTTACAGCATGGGGGTAATACTAGGTGTCTGTGACGAATTGCTAATATGTATTGGGCCGAGAAGGACAACAAGTGCTTACTTCATATTACTTTAAAGGTGTGATCGTAATCGTTCTGAAGAGCTGCGCAATAACAGCGTGTTCGTGACATACTAGCAGCATTGGGACATTGCACAAACATTACAATGGACACAACAGTCTCTTGTGTCTCGCACAGACACACACATAATGAAGGAACGTGTGCGCCCATCTCTTACCGTCTGTTTAAAGCAGTTCGTTCATGTTCCTTCATAATCGAGTCTATCACTTCCGTGCACATTCACCGCGCACTTAAGACATCTTTGCATATGTTAGACGTCTTTTGCGTTTTTAATTATATGCCACTCAGTTCATTGTCACTGTTTGTGACGTCATTTTATGCGTTGTAAACCTTCAAGATGCATTGAATCTCAACATTAGCTTCATTTGTAAGTGTTGAAAGTCAGTGGCAGAGTTTATGAGGGGCGTGTTGCTGAATGTGCTGCACGAGCGTGTATGCGCAAAGTACCAACGATAAAGCAGAACTGCCACATCTTCATTGAGACATTTAAAACATCTATTGAATAAAATATGTGTACAAAAGAAATTTGTTAAATTTCAGATTAATTCATGAGTAGTGAATGTAACCCGGTGTTGCCAGGACATTTATTTAATACTATCATCTATTAAACGAGAAAAGGAATGAAGTGCCAAATGGTCTTAAAATAAAACTTAACAACACTGAAATTAATATTAAATACAAAATCGTAAATTGGTGTATGTACTTGGTGTAAAAGGATATCCGTAATAAAAGCTCTCATGAAAGGTACCGTTAATCAGGATGCTGCCGTCGCTAAAAGAAAATCATTAAATAATCCTCTAATAGCTATACGAAATTAAGAAATAACGAAAAGAAATATTACAAAATGTTTATTTTAATTATTTGTTCCTGTACAAGACAAATGCAAATAGAAATGCTACGAAAGATAAAATACTGAAATGTGTTACGTGTACTAATATGAAGATTCGCATCTGAAAAAATATACAGGTCGTTCATGTAGCCCATCATCAATATTGTGTCAATTTGTGCCATTGTATCATATTGTATTAACATTGGTAATGTTGAAAACTGACACACAAAATGCGAATTGGTGGTACATCGACACAGTCATTTACATTATACGAGAGAGAGAACGCTGGTTTCCTAAGACGATGTTCTCTTCAGTTCTTACAAACGACATGATTTCACAATTACATTATAATTGGTGTTTAATAAATAGTTTCGGATTTCTGATATTTACAACAAAAATTAATTTGAAAGCCAAGATGCTAATGAAATAAAAAATCTATGCGATGAAAATAACTATAAAAACTGTTTCCGATACCTTATGCCATCAGATCAGTCTCAACGTTTATTCCATAGAAATGATAGCAGCAACATCGCGAGCCAACATTTGTAACTACATTCCCCCCTCGCGCCCAACCTACTGACTCGCGAACAGAGCGTCCACCGCGAGCAAACCAGCGAACAAACCACCGGCGCCCAGCGATGCGCCCCGCGCCGCCCCGCGCCGGTCGCCCGGAATCGCCCCGGCCGTCGGGAGCATTTATTTCTGGCCCCATCTGCGCCGGACCTGGGCCGAAATCACAAATCATAATTATGTGGCGGCGGGGCGGGGGCGGGGTGGGAGGGGAGGGATGGGGAGAGGGGAACGGGGGAAGCGGAGCGTCCCGGGGGCGCTGCAGGCGCCCGGAGCAAATAAAACACGGCGACGCCGCGCCTACGACGGCGATACCATCGCCAAACATTCATCACCTCGCGCACTCGCGCTATCTGCCGGCCGACTCCATTAACTTCTTCCGCGCAATTCCCACGAGGGTGAGGGGCGGGGAGGGGAGGGGGCGTATGCCTCGCGCCAAGACGACGCCCTCAGCGCCGGCGCGCGCGGGCGAGGGCGAGGAGGTAAAGACGGATTGTGGATGGGCCACTTCCAAACACTTCATGATTTATGACAATCTTTCCAGAATTCCATTACACGGTTTATGATGATACAAATCCTGTCCGGCTACTTCAACACCGAAACCAGGCGACTTAATCAGAAGCCGTGCCACCCAGCGAACTACATCTCTTGTGCCCCTCACAGATGGTTTGTCACTCCTAGTGATGCGGACTAGGTTTCACATCAAATAATTAAAAACAAAATATCGGCAGCCAATAGCTTTATGTAATGTAAGTAAAGCGCAATTACAAGACGAAATGTAAAAATTGTATTTACGTGTAACAATACGGAATTTATAACAAAGCACACCATATTTTTTAGCTATTTTGTCAAAATTTCGTACTCCTTAGACACACTGGAAAACAGTCGTATACTACATTGAAATACTCGTAACAAAATATTTGCTACAAAATTTTGTACAGGACTATCTGATCTCAAGGCCTTCATTGTATTTTTTGGGGATTTTTTTCATTATTTCAAAATTGTTGCTGAGTGTGGTTCGGAATTACAATTGTCCGCTTCTGCTCGCGCCTTGCGCGCGGAAGGATCAGGGCTGCGCGCGCCGGCTCTGAGGATGAGCTGTGGGCGGCAACCGGAAACAGCCACACACACTCGATGGACGTCCGTTCGGCGCTGAAAGTTGAGTCGGAATTCCTTACGCCAACACGAAAATAGCGGCCCCCGCAAAGTAGACAAGTAAAAGACGCTACCGCTTCACTCAGGGTTCGCCCTGTTGTGAAGCTGAAACCTGACAACGCACGAGAAAAGTGAAAACTCAGATCCTCTTTAAAAAGTTAACAAGCAATTTTTAATTTTATACAGTCGTATCGGTGACGTCTGTAAACTCCTTGATCGCATTTGTCGCAAAGATATACAGTTTTACTTCGTCTCATAACATCCATTTTACATCAATTTCGACAATATCAAGAAGTTTTGATTTTCCTTATGTACTTGCTTCTTTTTCCAAGATGCGTTTGCCTTTCTTTTTGCAAAGAGATTTTTTTTCAAATGTTTCTTCCATCTCTTCTCCTCATCTAAGACGCACGTTATGAACGGTTGCAAAATATTCTCTAACATCATTAGTGTAGGCGATTTTCTATCAGAGAGGAGAAGGAATATCGCGGGCGAAAACAAAACCCTGTCTCACGGGAAGAACCCCGTTTGTCCTAGGCACCTCATAAGGGGCTTCGTTCTGCAGCGTCTCCCGGGCCCCCGCGTGCGAGCCAAGTGGACCGGCGGCAGGCGGCAGGCGCAGGCGCGGGCTAAGACGCGGCTGCGAGCGCTCGAGTGCGCCGCGCGCGCTGTTGCTAAGGGGTGACAGACGCAGCTAGTAATGAATTTCGGGGGTCGGCGGAGGCGCGGATGGTCGGCGGCGCTGCGCGAGCCCTCGGCGTAATGAAGGCGTAAGCGGCGGCGGCGGCGGCGCTCCGCGAATAAAAGCGCGCGCGGCTGAGGGTGGAGCGGCGGGGGCGGCGCGGAGCAAGGGTGGGAGGCTTGGGCGTGAGCGGGGCAGGGGTGGTGGTAAATGAGAAGCTAAAGCGGGATGAGGAGAGGGGTGGTGGCGGAGACACGGCAGGGGTGGGGCACGAGCGGGGCGAGGCCGGAGAAGGGAGAAGTGGAGTGAAGGCCAGGGCAGCGCCTGGCAGGGACGGAAACTGGGGCGGGGGCTGGGACGGGGCTGGGGCGGTGTAGAGGCGGTGCAGGGGCGGGTCAGGAGCGGGTGCAGGGGCGGGGCAGGGGCGGGGCAGGGGCGGGGCAGGGGCGGGGCAGGAGTGGGGCAGGGGCGTGGCAGGGGCGGGGCAGGAGCGGGGCAGGGGCGGAGCAGGAGCGGGGCAAGGGTGTGAAGAGTGGAGTGAAGGCGAGGGTAGGGCCTGGCAGGGACGGGAACCGGGGCGGAGGTCGGGGCGGGGACGGGGCGGGGAAGGGGATTGTGGTGAAGGGGAGGGCGGGGGCGGGGGCTGAGGGCGCGCCACTCGAGCGCTCCTCGTAATGAGGAGCCGCCGCCGCCGCCGCCGGCAGCAGCAGCAGCGCGAGAACGCGCGTCGCCAGCGCCCTCTCCACAAGTGGACGGCTGCGGCGCATGCAACGCTAAACATGACGCCAAATAACCGCCGGAGCTCTCGCAGAGGAGCTGCGCCCCGCGTCCACAGGATTAATTCACTCGGAAAGCGGAGAGGAGACGAGACGAGCGCGATGTGGAGTCGATGTTGTTGGAGATTCAGTACTAGCTGCTCCGTGCTGCTATTCTCCTCTGGATTAGGGACGTAGGCAAAGGTCGCACTTATTGGGTTGCGGTGTAGGACAATTAAAAACAGAATGAACACGAATTGATGAAGAAATACTATAGTGAATAGAAACAGTATGAAATATATTAAAGTAAAAAATGCAATAAACACGAAATATTGCATAGTAGCATCCAATTACAATGAATGCGGGAATATTAATTGAATTGAATCAATGGAAAATAAATCAGTAGTGGTCACGGCGTAAAGTATATACTCATCTAATGCACACGACTAATCCCATGAAAAGCACTTACACACAACTTTAATATAGTGCGAGCATTGGTATCAAAATATGAACGGCGGGTCGATAAAGCACCTTTTGGCAGCGAGCGCCCTCCAACTCGGGCATCGAGTTGAATAGAAGCAGCGCCTCCATCGCCTTCTCCGCCCGAGCGGGCGGGCGGGCGCCGCTGTCCGCACATCTTGCTAACGAGGCGGTCTCCAATTAAAAATGCGTGCGTGCGAGCGCGGGCGGGCGCGCCCGGTCCCTCGCGGCGGCGGGGCCATTCATTCCGCCCCCCTCCTCCCCGAGGCGCACCTCGAGAGCGCGGCCGCCGCCGCCGCCGCAGCACAAAACCGCTCGCGTGCGCGCGCACGAGAGAGAGACGGCGCGGCGTTCAGCGCGCGGCGCGATTTACTGCGCCGCCACCCCGTCTCCTCGTCCGACGTTTTGCATCGAAGCCCTTCGCCCGCGCCCTTTCTTTCCTTTCCTCTCGCGCAGCACGGCTCCCCTGCGGCCCCGCCCCCGCCCCCGGCCCCCGCTCCACACGCCGCCTTCGCCGCCGCCGCCTGCCTCTCTCGTTTGCGGGACGAGCCGTGGGGTTGTGGTTAGATCGCCCACCTGCGCCATTCAGGGTACTGGGGTCGACACATGGAAATCTTGGAGGACAAAGCCGTTTCTAAAAACGTTCTCACTTCTCCTTTGCCTCTGTTTTCGCCCTCGCTCCATCTCATTTCAAATGAAGGAAAGCCTCAAGCTTATCGTGTGTGATCAGCCTGTTAATACATCAACCTGCTCTAACACCAACTCTACACACTAAACGTACCTCCTATTCATCCGGACCATGATATTTAATCATTACAACACTAGATTGATGTTTGAGTAGAAAAAGAAATTGCATACTTTGCACGTGTGCATGGAAGTCAGTGGAAAGATCAAAATGGAAATTTATTAAGAGAATCAACGTAAAGAAGTGTCGATACGAGTACAAACAGAATATGTCTTATGTCATTTCGGCCATCCAATTTCGTAATAGAGTTACTGAAATTGATCGATTCTGAAGACTTTCAAAATAAGTAACCTTTAGTAATCTTACGTTCAAAGAAGAAGAACAAATTTTGTTATTATTATTATATTCTTTTTTCTATTCAAAATTTTAAATGTACTTACGGAGGGGGGAAAATCCAGCAGTCAAAAAACATCGGACACTTACCTGTAACAAAAGACAGAACAAATCAGCATTTTCAATTAATATTTCAAATAATCAGATTAGTCCCCTTATGAAATGCAACGAATATTTAAAGCAATTCAATTGATACAATTGCGAATTCCATTGGCAGAATACTATGCACCTTTTTACTGCATTTCTTTCTCTTTCATTCTTTGGAACCAACACACGTCGCATTAAGTTCCAGGTAGCACTGAAGGGCAAAAGAATTATTTCCGGCCTTCAAGTAGCGCCTCGTATCTCTGGAGAGATTCTCAAATTCCCTTTGTTCCAGTGCGTTCTGCGGGAGACGTCGCGCTAGAAATTTAATCGCAGCGGCTCCCAGCCGCAGCCTCCCGCCCCGCCCCTCCCCCGCACGCCTCGCCACGCACGCGCACACGTGCCAGGCGATCGCACGCGGCGGCTCCCGGTCTTTGCGTGGGCCCCACGCACGCACGCACGCAGGTCACTCAGCCCTCCGCTCCACTCTCGCCATTCAGTCTCCTCACCCACCCCATCACGTTCGGTTCCGCCCTGCCCCGCCCCGCCCCGCCCCGTGCCCCGCCCCGTGCCGTGCCCCGCCCCGTGCCCCGCCCCGTGCCCCGCCCTGTGCCCCGCTCCTCGTGCCCCGCCCTGTGCCCTGCCCCGTGCCCCCGCCCCAGTTCCCGCTCCCGTGCTCCCGCCCTGTGCCCCGCCCCCGTGCCCCGCCCCGTGCCCCGCCCCGTGCCCCGCCCCGTGCCCCGTGCCCCGCCCCGTGCCCCGTGCCCCGCCCCGCCCCGTCTCCGCTCTTTCTGCTTGCAACCCCCCCAGCGCACGCAGCCACACGCGCTATTATACGCGCACAAATGAGCCCATTAAGGAGCTAATGATGATACAGTATAACAAGCGAGCTTCCTTTTTTCTCCCGCCGTCCGCCTCGCCTCCGCCGCCGCCGCCGGCCACAATGTAGTGCCCACCGATACCCAAGCGGCTCGGGGCAATATTGGCGGTTATTGTTTATCAATAGCGCGACGCGACGGCGCGGCGTGGCGGGCGGCGTGGGTCAGGGCTGCCAACGCCTGCGACACGTGGACGGAGGCCCGCCCGGCCGGACGCGCTCGTCCTCCCTGCCCCGCAGTCCCGAAAGCCTTTCGCCTAGAGCAAGCGCAGAGAATCGACGCTGCTTCAACACATCTTTGCCTCATGTGGAAAGTGAGAAGAAAAAGAAAAGAAAAAAATCGGCAACATAAAGATGTTGCATCATAATTGTGGACAAAAAATTGGAGGTATTTTTTAAGAGACCCATATCGTTGAAAGGTGCAGTCATTTATAAGCTCTCATTCGAAAGTATCATTTGTTCACTCCACCAGTTTTAAACAGTGTTCTCATTCAACATCGACTCTTTAATGCAACTCTTTCACCATTTCTCGTATCTTTTCACATTTTCTTTCTACAAGCAGGTCAAAATCATTCAATTATATTTCGGGCCCATCTTCCCAATGATCAAGGAATTTAATACAAGGATATCTTAAATTGAAAGAAATGTTTACCAATTCTATTCCAAAGATACGCAAGATATTGAATATAATATGTTTTCCTTACAAAACCTTTCGTGCTAGGCCTCGTTGCTCATAGCTCTTTAACGGTAAGTTTTATCACGCAGGGTAGTTTGTGATAATTTCCAACCCCGATTGCGGCTTCGCAGCACCATTGTAATTTCCGTGGCCATCACGTAACTAGGTTATTGCGAGAATTGCGCCATCGTGTCCTTTGATTAACCACATCCAGGGGATCATAAGCTCACGGATAAATTTCAGTGTGATGTGGAGATTCAGAGGTTTCGAATCATTCCGAATCCAGAGAGCTAACAAAAGTATTATATTTAATAAATTGCAACTAAGAGGATCAATTGTCACCTACAGGATAAAGAAGATGTTACATGAAGTTTAGGAAGAAACAATGTTACCAGAATCTCTAAATTGCATCTAATTAACAAGTAGTTCCAATGGATTTCATCTCTTTCAATTAAAGGCTTGAAACTCATTAATTTTATACGTGTCTGTAACTTTATGACTTAACTAATGAATTTTCATAAAGACAATAAAAAAATTATGAATTGAAAACGTTTACCTGTCCGCAAAATTTCATGGGACATTCATTTATTTCAAAATATAGTATTTTCATTAACGACGTTAATTTCTAAAAGCAATTTCATTGTGCCAAGTCATTACATTTTCGATGTTATTCAGTTCTTTTAATGTTAAATATGCATTCAATTAAACTTCCGTTAAATTTGAATATATCTTTGGGAATACTCCTATCTTCCTAAATTGATTCATTGACATATTTTTAAATGGTAATTACTTTGTCGCCTCCCTCGGCAGCTCGTTCGCTAACGTGGCCGCTTTCCGAGGGACAATCCCGGGTTCGATTATCGATCGAGGCAAATTATACCTGTACTTAAAAATGTCTCAACATCAAATGCTGCGAGACCCACCCTAAGGTTATGAAGTTCGTATACGGTGAAGGAAACCTTCGTGCAAACAACACGAACCCATGGCCGAGAGGCTGGGTCACCGTTGGTTGGCCAAGGCCCGTAGCGGGCTGTCGAGCCATAGAACAGGAACAGGAATTACTTCGTAATGATGACTCATTGTTTTTGAGCGACTCCGATAACCGCCACCGTCCCTGAGGTTCCAATCAGCTAAACGTACGTCATTTCCTGCACAAGCGCATTATCAACAACTGGAGTAAAGTGTACGTGGGATCGCCTGTGCGGACAAAGTTAAAACATCTTAGAAGTTTAACTGTTGTGGAAGCCCATAAACGTAAGTCTAAGCATTTATTCATGCACAGGTAGTGTATATTTTATGAGAGGAAAAATAATAATGGAAGTTTTTACATACATTCCAGCAAACAAATCTGTCTCCAATAGTGGGGACTATAATAAAACTACTGTCATACATTCACGGAATTTTCAATAAACCTTTGAGGTATTGGGTAAGCGAGAGGACATCCGTTGTTCCGCCACTGTTTTCAACATCCTTCCGGTGGCATTGTACGAAAGGAAATTGCTTTTTCTGGCGACAAAAAGGCAATTTTTTGTTGAATTTCGTCGAACAAACGCAGGGAACTTAGAGAATTTCCTTTGAAAACAAACAACGAACATCACTTCATGATGTCATTGAGTTGTTGATGAAATAAACACATACTGCAATCTCCTCGACAGCAATCAGCAATATAACGTTTGCCTCGGAATACACTTATCATCATTTCCTTTTTCGTTTATGGTTCAATTGTAACAAGATATTCACAACCGAAAATTAGGCCAGGCCTATTACCTGACAGCACGATTACTTGAAAAAGGAGGTAGAAACACGTTAATCTACTCGATTGTAAGAGTTATTAGAAATCACTATTTTATTTCTTTGCTATATCTAAATTTTATAGCTCTTACATCCAATCAATATTCAAAAATAAGATGATAATAGAAATTGAATGAATAAAGAAAATTTTATGGAGAGGTGAAAAAATGCACTTACACTTCATTCATATTAATATTTCCTAAAAAAAATCTTCCAATTTAAGAAGGCGCTACTCCGTTAACACGGTTCGTAAAGTTAGTTAAGCTTACTCGAGTACATGTGGTGATGTCTCCGTTGTATCATTTTATTTGAGCTTATATTATTTTCATAGACTATTGGGCGTTTAAAGTATTTACAGACATCCAAATTTTAAAACTTTGTAAACTACAATGTTTAACTATAATAATACCAAGATATATGCTACAATTTGTATCATGTGTAAATTGGACCACAACTTCAGTTTTGCGTTATCCTGCGTCGCTCGCGGTTTAATTGATATTATTATGGCAGCGACAGCATCAACCCTACTGGCACAAACAGCAAGTTATAACATCTGAGAACAACAGAAGTTTGAGAACGACGTTCTGAAAAATTTCCATGGCGCTTTTCCATCGAAAAAAAGAACTCAGTCTTCGCATAGATCGATTGCAGGCTGAAAATGATGTAATCTTTCTTCCAAAGAAGTTAGACGGGATGAATTGGAGAGCGATTTCATCTTAGGAGTTCGTTCTTTTCTATGCCAACCGGAGCCTTCAATTACACAAGATGTTCACATTTCACATCATGATACAAATATTTCCATGACGTCTGATCCGCCGCTCATTAACGAGTCTCAAAGCAAAGATTCTTCAAAAATATGAACAGCAGACTTATCGAAAGTCATACCGGGAGAGACGACTCAGGGCATCCAACTGATGCCACTGCAGTCCCCCTCACCGGGAGGTCCTAGGTTCGAGTCCCGACGGTGGCAGGATTTTCGACACTAGCTTGTCAGCGACTAGCTTGCTAGCTAGTCGCTGTGTGGAGGAGAATTCTAGTGACCGGCTGCTCTGATCGGTATTTTACGTTGTTTCTCCAATCAATACCTGGCGAATGCCGGAGTAGTACCCTAACGAACAGGCCATGGACCGCGCGCGATCTTTCCTACCTCTTCCTATCCTCTCCCCTTACACACAAACTAATATGCACTATACTCCCACACATGCCGGGAGACCGGTTATAGCTTGGGAGTTTGTCCCAGTTGGGGTGGTGCCCCGCTGGTGGGAGATACCTGGTTGGGGAAAACCCCGCTAGCCGACGGTAGGTCAGCGCCGGATCTCACCATCCAGCGGGGGAAGACTACCGCCACTTCCTGAGGAAAAACCTGCACTGCTCTTACCGGACTAATGAAAGAAGCTGTTGATACGCCCGGAACCAACCAACCAACCAAGTCGTGTGAATAATCTCGAAACAATCAAGTTCAAACCAAAGCGTGAATCACAATCGTTATTTTTACGGGTGGCGCGGCTGAATGCGCGAGTGCAGAGCAGCTCCATGCGGAGATGAATATTCAGGGAGCGCTCGCTCGGCTGGCCGCGGTGAATGTCGGCGAAGAGGCTGAGCTGGGCCCTCGGCGGCCGCTCGCGCATCGAGCAGCGAACACCGGCGCCTGTTCGCGGGGCGCGCAGGCCGGAACAAAAAGCGGGCGGCGCTGCTCCTTTGTTTCCGCGCGCTGTTTGTTTCCAGCTGCTTGCGAGCGCAGAATGGGGCGGTCGCGGAGTCGCTGCTGGTCATAAAACGGGTTTCGCCCTCCCCTGCCCGCGCCCGCACCCGCACCCGCACCCGAAGGAGGTTTTTCTGAGGCGGCGACACCGCGGGGCGGAAACAGCGCCGATTAACATCTGAAAGACAGCCCTTAATGAATTGCTTTCGCCGGGCGGTGCTCGTGCTGCCCGCGACAAGCAACACAGCACGATGCTCACAAACCAATTCAGAACTCGGCAGCCGAAAATATAAGTTGTTTTTCTCGGTGAGCAATTCGTTTACCAATGGAATTTTTCAGAATACTATAACCAATTAATTACATGCAAAGCCAATTATTATATTCGACTGTTCCTTCCATTGCATAATATATATTAAAGAAATTATACATTAAATACTCAATATTTACTTACAACACAGTACTTTGAAATGTATAGCGTCAAAGTGCTTTAGTATTTGGTGCTGCCAGTATTATTGTTTAAGCAATCTTCACTTCTAAATATTAATTCTGCATTGCGAATTCGTAGTATTCAAATTAGTACCTCTGAACAAAACTCGGTTAATTTTCATGTAGAATGTTGAATTATTAAAACTACTTCAAACAATTTATTTTATTTTAAATATTTATATATTTCTAAGATAAGATGAAATGTTCGTACCCCACAGGATTAGATATGTCAGCTAAATATTTCCTTGTTGCGTGTTTAAATAATTTTCCTTTCCTTTTCCTACAACTCCCAACATGTTAGGTAAAGGATTCACACCGTGTTCTTGAGGGATATTCAGGAATTCGTCTTTTCAAAATTACAATGGTGAATTGAACAATTTTTAATAGGGCAACTGGAAAAGGAAAATAATATTGGCACTTCGAGCAGGAAACCGCCAATTGGTTTGCGCATGGATATGGCACTATGCGAGACAAAATAACCAGTTTAACGAAGAGAACTGGAAAATAAAATAAAAGGACGATCGTTGTTTTTCATTCCCTATCACAAATGCCTTTTGTGGCGAGCTTCAGCATAGAGTGTACACTAAGTGCTTCATTGGAAGGAAAGGACGGGCGAGGCGGCTACTGAGTCACATAACAGAGTAAGAAGCCAATTCCGAAACAGTATTCTTTATATCTGAGCCGTGCGACGTCCGTGGAAATGCAAAACACAGGGGAGGCAGGGGGAGCAGCTGGCGAGGCGGAAGGTCGTCTGAATAAACGCGCCGAGGGCGGGGGCGGGGGCGGGGGTGGGGGCTGGCAGCGCGCCACTGCACCGCAGAGACTGCGGCGCGGCGCGGCGCGGCGGCCGGCCCGGGGCGCCAGGCGCTTAAAAATGCAATTCGCCCCGAAGCAGCGCGACGCGGGGCGACAGGGTGGGGCGGGAAGGGTGGCGCAGAGCGGAGCAGGGCAGGGCAGGCCGGGGCGCAGCGGGATTCAACGGAAGGGGTGGGGAGGAGTGTGACGGATCGGGAAGGGCGGGTGAAGAGGTACGAGCAGGGCGGGACGGAGCGGAGTAAGGTGGGGTGGAGCGGAGCGGAGTAGGGTGGGGAGGAGCGGAGTAGGGTGGGGCGGAGCGGGGAGGGCGGAGGGAGGAAGTGGAGGGAGCGTGGCGGAGGGAGCGCATGAGTGGAGCGGGCGAAGTGGAGCGGGCGGAGTGGAGCGGGGCGGAGGGAGCGGAGGAGGGGAGGGGAGGAGTGGAGTGGGGAGGAGGGAGCGGGGATGAGGGGAGCGGGAGTGAGGGAGCGGGCGCAGGGAGCGCGAAGGAGCGGGCGGAGGGATGGTGGAGTGGAGCGGGCGGAGTGGAGCGCGGGGAGGGCGGGAGTGGCGGAGTGGAGCGGGCGAGTGGAGTTGGCGAGTGGAGTGGGGAGGAGGAGGGAGAGGAGCGGGGATGAGGGGAGCGGGAGGAGGGAGGGGCGCAGGGGAGCGGGGCGAAGTGGAGCGGGGCGGGAGGGAGCGGGGCGGAGTGGAGCGGGGCGGAGTGGAGCGGGCGGCGGAGCGGAGGAGGGGAGTGGGGAGGAGGGGAGTGAGGAGGGGTGGAGGGGAGCGGGGAGGAGGGGGGAGTGGGGAGGAGGGGAGCGGGGAGGAGGGGAGCGGGGCGCAGGGGAGCGGGGCGAAGTGGAGCGGGGCGGAGTGGAGCGGGGTGGAGAGGAGCGGGGCGAAGTGGAGCAGGGCGGGGCGGGGCGGGGCGGGGCGGGGCGGGGCGGAGCGGAGCGTGGCGCAGCGAGGCGGAGCGGAGCAGGGCAGAGTTGAGTCGAGCTAGGTCTGCTAGGGGAGCGGTGCAGGCGGCGGGGTGACGGAGCATCAGCCATAGCACCGGGCGGCGGGGGTCGTGACCAGTGAAGGCCATGTGCACAGTGATCCGAAGTACATACAACGTATTTCAACGTATATTCTGTAATTTCCTGCCAAGAATTCAATGAACAAATAGGTACAACATGAGAAACTTAAATTAAACTACGAAAAATGCTTAACAATCGCTTTCAACTAATATTGTAGGTATTACTTTTTCCTGCAGTTGGCCTTATCGTTCAACAGCAGTATCCTACAATAGAAGAATATTTCGTCTTAAACGGATGTGATTCCTCATTCCTAAGTCGCGCACCGACAAGCTTGTTCACACCCCTACCTCAATGAAGCTTAGTGCACAACGCCTCCAAATTAACAGAAATGACCGTCATATTTGTTCTCAAGTGTGTGACCAAACAAAAATTTCTGATCTTTTAGATGCCTACTACGCCAGTTGTGACACTACGCTATACACGCAACTGACGGCACCCCCTAAACAAGGAACACAAAAGTGCACACCAACATTAGGTGGATTTCACTGGAATTCCGCCCTTGCTTCGCTTTCGAGTACCGAACAAGCTTCTGTCTCATCACGGCATTACGCAAATGCATTATTCCTACGTAGAGCAATCATGTTAATTTTAGTATTTATTTCCGCGATGAGTGATGTCCGAACATCACAGGAGGTGCTACTTTTACAAACAAAACAAAAGAGTATTACCGTTTTCATAGCATTGCCTTTCAAGAAACATCTTCATACTCTTTTCTTGAACAAATTCTGACTATTTTCATTAGAATTCCATTAAATATTCGTTAACACAACTGAACTTTTTTCGTACTTTTTTCGTCTTTAACGAAATTCTTCGTATTTGGATTACAATTCCACGAAACACACATCAACCCAGTTGATTTTTTTCACAATTTTTTGATACTTTTTCGCTGAATGAATTCTTCATGTTTGAGTTACAATTCCATGACACATGCGTTAACATGCTGCTTATCGTAATCAAGAGTCATCTCGGCAAGCGTTCGCTACCTCGTTCACAACACCCAATCGCGTTTGCCGGCTGAACCTTTCTCCCAGCCAGCGGCAGGCTGGGGGAGGTGCCCAGCGCCGGTGCTGCTGCGAGTGCCAGCAGAGGGCTCTCGCCCTCCCACCCACCCGCGTTGGACGCCGGACAACGAGATAGCCCAGCCTGCGATGGCCAGCAGGGTCTTCCAGACTGTTGTCGAGCAAAACTCTCCACCTAATTAAGTCCTTTCCCACTTTCGCTTGGAAATTCCTGCCAGCTCTTAAAGGAGAGGACACTAGCCACCGCAATCGTGCTGGGCAGTAAGAGCTCAAAAACTCCCAGGACTGTGAATCGAAACTTTAGAACAAAAAACCTAAATATTCATGCAAAACTTTAGAGGAAACCATAAATATTTGATGTGCAAATTCAAAGCCTTATGAAATGATTTGCCTCCACCAAGTGTATCTTCAAAGGCTGCTTGGTCTCGTTGTTTAATGCGTGTACCGTCAAAAAAAACAACGTTATATATAAAACAAAAGACCAACGTACACGTTGGGTCCGTTCGTCGTCATTTCGCCATTGCGCTGAAGTTGGGAATTACGATGTTCATGAAGACAAACGGCCGACAACGAGTAAATGAGAGGTCATCCCTCTCCGTTCCCTCCACAACGCCCCAGGACGTGTGGCCTGACCGCCTGCCCGGCCCCTCCCGTGGGCGGCGAAAAAACTTGGTAAAATTCCGCCAATTAATTCATTCGCGCGGAAGTGATGGCGGGAACTTCTCGCAAGTAGCGCGAAGCAGAAATGCGCTGCGTCGGCCCTTGAAAGGCGTCGAATGGGCCGAGCGCCGCCCTTCGCTCGAAGCCCTTCGCTCGCCGCCAGAGCCCACGAGAGCCTCGAGCCCTGCGCTTTCCAACCGCAGACGGAACGCGGAGAAAAGTTCGCGTGCGAAATCATTCATTTTTACTTCCTGAACATATCAGAGTTTCCTCGGAAGTCAATGCAATGACTGCAGAAGTTTCGACTTACTCTGAATCCAGTGATTGAGGAGCTTCATTATGTTTTTACTAAGTATATTGATGCTTCACCTTTGGCATTTTATTCTTGTAGTTCTCTCAGTGTCGTCCAAGGATGGTTCCAAGTGCCACTCTACACCTTCAGAAACTTATTCATACGGATACAATTAGGCCAATAGTCAATTATCAACTAAAATACGTGCACACAATTCACTTTCCCCCATAGCACGTCATACGCAGTTTTTTACTGTTTTTTTGACGTAAAATAAATAAATAAATAAATAAACTATAAAATAAATAAATAAATAAACTTTTTTGTAAATATTCAATTCTGTATATAACCACGTTTTGGAAACTGGTTTGATCCAATCATTGGATTTTTGCTCTGTTGCAAAATACACAAGCGAAATTCAAATTATGATAAAAATATTTTAAAAAATAACGTTGGGAACATTTTTAATTTGTTTGTGTTTTTTCCTACGAAGAAACAGAACTTAAGATATTTGAATTAGAAGTGTATGTTTTGACAAAACCTAAAAGAGGAAAAGAAATCAATGTGCTTGAGAAAAGGATGCCTGAGGTCAACAATTTTTTCCGGAACTTAGCAAAATTTACAATCCGCTGTTAGCGTTCACTTAAGTAATTACTGATTGATTTGGGGAAATTAGCTTCCATGCTTAGACGCGAAGAATCCTGTTCAGCCAACCTGAGCGATGTCTGGAGGGAGTGGAAAGAGAAAAGGGCGGAGGGGGGTGGGGCAGAGCGGGGGTGGGGCAGAGCGAGTGGAGCAAGGGGGCGGGGCAGAGCGGAGCGGCGGGGCAGAGGAGCGGGGCGGCAGAGCGGAGCGGGGCGGGCAGAGCGGAGCGGGGCGGGGCAGAGCGGGGGCGGGGCGGGGCAGAGCGGGGAAGAGTGGAGCGGGGAAGCGCGGAGCGGGGAAGGGCAGAGCGGGGCAGAGCAAGGGGTCAGAGCGGGGCAGAGCGGGGCGGGGCAGAGCGGGGCGGGGCAAAGCGGGACAGAGCGGAGAGGGTCAGAGAGTGAATGGGGAGGGTGGGCGTCGGCGCGAAGTCAGCAGCGACATCTGCCGCGGCGCCGTCGTCGGCGTCGGCGTGGCGTGGCGCCGGGTGATGGATGCGCGGGGCGGCGGCGCGGCCGCGGGGTCACCGGGGATTACGCAGTGATTGAGCGGCGACGACGGGGACGGAAATTACGGAGAGGAGCAGGAGAGCGACACGGCGGCCGGGCGACGCGGCGTGGGCGGCGCTTTATTTCGCAGCGAGGAGGCGGGCGAGGAGGTTTACGGATTGCAGAGCTACCGGGCAAGGCTCGGAAAACTTGACGAATGGAATGTTTGAAGTGGAAAGAAAGACGGGGGGGAGGGGGCGGCGGCGCTGTGATCCCTCTGGCGGACGCAGGCGTTGCTCTTTCCGCCGCTCACAGGCGACATGTTTGCGTTCGCCCCCGCCCCCGCCCCCGCCCCCGCCCCCGCCCCCGCCCCCGGCGCCGCTCGACGGCTTCTCCCCGCTCCGCGCAGCGCGCGCGCGGCTTCAAAGAACTTGCCCCCGAGCGCGGGCGGCAACGGAGGGCGCCGAAGGCAGGCTGCCCACCCTCAGGATTACGAAGAGGCGACGTCCATGGAAATGGCTGAGCGGGGAAGCGATAATTAGGAGAGAGATGGCCTTTCACGGCAGCGGAGGAAACATGGACAACTGATGGTGAGGCTGTACTGGATAGAGTTGGATGAGGCGATCGCGCACCTTTACGCTTCGAACTGTTCCGTTTGCTGTCTACGGATCTTTCTATTTGCTTCGAATGGATCACTATTCAATATATTTTTTCTAAAAGTTCATAGGATGTATGTAACTTTTAACGCATTTTAAAAACCAGGGAACGACGGCAAAAATAAGGCAAAGCTCAACGGGCAGCGCACAGCGACTATAAGTGTCTTTCAATAAGCTAACTATTTAAATAGAAAAATTCAGTGCTACAAGTCGTTCTGAACCTGAATCCCACACCCTAACTTCGGCTTGCGCGCTGAAAGGTCATACAGCCTGCCTCCCTTCGCCCCTCCCCACCCCGCCCTTTGCCACTCGCCCCGCCCTGCTCCCGCGGTCGCCCTACCCCGCCCGCCCCTCGCAGCCCCCACGCACGTATTTATCAGCCGTTTTTAGCGCAGCGAACTTGGCGCAAACACGCAGGCACAATTAGCGAACACGGTTCTACCGCGTATTGTGTCAGCAACACACAAAACTACTAATTACAAAGTTTAAATACAGCGAGCCAATACCAGCGCTGGATGAACAACCGGTTATGTAACACGGTACGAGGTAGAGCAGGGCGGGTAGGGGAGCGGGGTGGGGAGGTGAGGGGAGCGGGGCGGGGCGGGGCGGCTGGTGGGCGGGGCGGGACGACAGCGCGCCCAGGGGGAGTACATGTCAGCGGCCGGCAAAAATACCGCGCAAGCGCCCGCCCGGCTAGATTTAAATAAATATTCATATTAATACAGAACGAGAGCGCGCGAGCGAGTGCCCGCCCGGCGCACAGTGGGCGTGGAGGGAGCGCAACTACTTTACCGTGCAAGTGAAAACTAAGAGCTGTTTGCGAAACTGCATGTGACACGGGTAGCAGGAGCCGAATTACTTTCCTGTCCGAGAGCAAACGGGAAAAGTTTGTGCAACTCCAAGTGGCGTTCGTGGCGGGCGCACAACCATTTTACTGTTCGTGGGAAAATGAAACGTTTGTTAATGCACCGAAACCTGAGGTCTGCGATAATTCATTTTAGACTGCATTTTAGAACACAGTCGCTGCGTTTGATGTGGCGTGGTTGAACAATGAAAGCAGGAGGTCACGGCCCCGTTGAGTGTAGAAAAAATCTATAGTGAATATCCTATAACACTAAACTACAGTGCATTTACACCATATTATATAAGAGCTTTTTCCGGAAATTCAACTCACAATTTTTTTAACAAGATGGCTGTATTAATTCCTAAATCTTACAAAAGTAGCTAATGAGAAATTTAGAGAACTAGCCACTAATGTTACATATGGATTCAGAGGGTGTAATGAATACTAGGGAATATTCTATTTAATTTGATACATTATTATTGTAAACAAATTTTGAATGAGAGGAACGGTTCGAGCCAGTTTGAGTAATTGGTAAAATGCCAGATGACTCAGTTTGCTTATGCGACCGAACAGAGAGTTTGTCATAATAATGGTGCTTGCGTTTCGTGTAAAACAGGGAGCCATTCCATCCGAGATTTATCTTATGTACTGCGCCCAGATCCTTCACGCCTCCTGAGCGCTGCGGGCAGCAGAGAGCAGCGAATGCGCTTGGAGCCCCTGCCCTAAGGGCTCCCCAGAGGCTCCTCGTGGATTTTCCGTTTCTAGCCGCCGCCGGCCACCCCTACGCTTAGAATCCCCCTGGCCTGGCACGTGCGCCGCCCTCGCAGTCGCCCACGCCCCCTGCCGGCCCATGGCGCCGGCTCATGTTCGGCCCACGAGAAACGCGCTGGTTGGTGCATGCCGCATCGAGCGCCTGCCGGCCTGCCTTTCATTAGATTCTTACAATGTCTTTATTAAAACGTATTTACCTGATAGTCAATAGCAAAACAATACATTGCATTACATACTACAAAGAAATTGCTAGTATTTAATTGTAATTAATAATGCCAGTTCTATATTCCACAATTCAGTCATACCAACACACTTTAACAAAAGATCATTCTGGCGCAACTATCAACTAGCACAGCACATAAGCTTGGAAAGAGCTGGAGAGTGGACGTGCTCCACGGTGTCGGATCAGCTATCCCTATGCATATTCTGCATTAAGGTTTATTCTTCTTCTGTTATTAAGGTTTTCAATTACTCCGCTCAACATAATTTCCTTTGGAAACTAAGAAGTTACTTGGATATGTTGTGCGGCTTGAAAAAAATCATTTTCCCTCTTTAGAACAAGTTTTTCATCGCAGTATACGAAATAATGGCGCGCTATCACAAAGGAAGTGGCTCCTGTTACTATAAATATGCACACAAAATAAAATTATCCGGCCTGACTTACTCAAATCTCCTAAATATTTGTCACCTTCAAACAAAAAAGGTTGTCTTCCATATCCTTTTGGGCTCACCAGATGCGTCGTGGATGAACATTCCAAAATCGAGAGGCATGAATTCGTCTAGTAACTGTATTGAAATAAAACAGTCAATAAGCATCAATCCGGTTAAAGGTGAAGGTTAAAGGTTTTACATAAATATGTGTAAGAACATCTGCGTGAGTTGCATTAGCAATTCCTCCAGCAAAACTAACTTATTCAGATTTTAACATCGACAATGTTTATGCCCTCAAAGTTTTATAAATATAACTTACTTAGAAACATAAATATTGTATCTTCGGACATTTGACCTTTACATTGAACCTTGACATTTATTGAGGAAGTAAGAATTCAGAAAAACCTGAAGTATAAGCAAGTATTTCGACGCAATCTGCTACATTCTTCAATAATTTGAAGTATGTAAATCAAAGTTGAGATTTTTTGGCAAAGAACAAAATAATATGTAAAATATCTGCATTTGACAGGCAACAGAAAAGTATTAATCAATTATAGGAATGAAATACAAATTGCAGGAGCAGGTCATTTGATACAACAAAGCGTAAAACCCCGAAGTTGAATTTTTCATTATCATTCCTACACAAAATCTCGATGTGCATACCACATAGCAATTTCTGGAGACCTTTCAAACAAATATTCGTAAGCATGACATGAATAGTTTTAATTAAACCTACCATTCTTTTCTCGATCTTTCGAATAAGAAGGGAGAAGCCATATTGCAGTTTCAAATACTACAGTTATATTGAATATTAAAAGTACGTTGGTGTCTCTTTATGTGACCTTAACGATAGTTCAATATTGTCTCTACGTTTTTTATCTATACGAGTGCTTTAATTCATAGATAAGTAAAGAAAAAATAAGTTGATTAATACAATGATATAGCAGAATTATGCGGGCGAAGACCTTTATTGCGCCTTCATTTCAATAGTTCTAAATATTCATGTAAAATAAATTAAAATTGCAAATGGCATAGAGCCAAGAGTCCTCTAACTCCCCTTATCCTTCTGACAGTACAACAAGAAACGCTTTCGCGCACGCGTGGTGGCCTTTCAGAAGAGAGCTACCGGCCCACAGCCCTATGCCACCGACCGCAGAGGCGACGGGGTCCCCAATATGCAGCAACATGAGACTAATATCGACGCAGTATTTACTGTTCCAATTAACTTTTCAAACAAGTTACAATTAAAAAATCTGACATTTTGGCCTGGCCTGGCCTGGCCCGGCCCGGCCTGGCGTGAGCGCTGGGCGCAGGGCATGCATATGAATGACGGCGGCGACGCGGACGGCCCTCTCGCCCAGCACGCGTCGCCAAGTGGAGCATCATCGTGCGTTCTGCCATTGAGCGGCGATGGACTCTACTCGAACGCCCCCGGCGCGTGCCACGCGCTGAATAGACAAGCGCAGGCTAGAACAAGCGAAGCGTTGGCTAGCATCGGCCGATTTGGACAGCTGCCGTTACTGCTATTTGTTATTGAAGTAACTAAAGTGTGTAATGAATTTAGTTACGCCCCATTTGAAAAAGAAGTATTTTCCAACTTTTATGTAATTCATTTCTTATAGTACGAATGAATCAATTACATCGTGAAAAATTCTTTAGTGATATCATAGTATGAAAGAGATGTAGATAAAAACTATTGAGGCCGGAATAGCCTCAAGTGTGAATGCTGATTATCTTCCTCCTTTCTGACGCTGTCAATAATTTTCACTTAAGTCGTCGTCGTCAGGGAGTTTGCAGCACCAGTATTTTCCTCAAACTTCCGCACACATTTAACACGAACGCAATATCCTGTGTTGTCACTAAGCAGTCGTTCTAAGTCAGCGCCCGTCCTGCCAATCCTGAGTGCTGATTGAGTGGATTGCAACGAAGTGCGCGCTGGTATATACTTGTCTTCTTGTATTATTACCACCCATCAGAAGGTAATTTTGCTTCCTAGCAATGTTTCTTCCAGCGCAGCGCAAAAGCAACACTCAGGAAGTTGCGAGCGGTGGGAGTCCAGTTCCCTGTTGATTTTATTTTCATGACTAGTGCACGGTCAGGCTCCCGTTGCGTGTAAGCGACGCGCTCGTTTCGCTGATTCGATGGCCAACGCATTGTCTCCCGCAAGCAGCGCCGCGAGCGCTTCTTCCCCGACGCGGCGAAGAGCACACCGCGTCACGTTCAGCGAGCGGTGCCCCACAAGGACACGCCACGCACACCCCCACTGCTCCTCGAGCGCTTACGTCAGAGCGAAGGGTCCTTTTTACGTAACATTTTAAGAACTACCCTCGGAAACGAAAATGTTTCGAACAAAGAAAATTATTCCATTTTTATAATTTACATTTTTTAAAAACAAAAATATATAAGCATTGTATTATGCAAGAAACACTTTTTATACCAACAGTGTGATTTAAATTCAAACCATTCAAAGAATAATGGTGCTACAAAAATTAAAATATTAGGAACACAGTGATGCGTGGAAATAGAATTCAAAATAAGTTGATTAAAATTATTTAGGATAAAAGCAGTGTTCTAAACGTTTCATTTAATTTCAGTTGGGGGAAGTTTTTACTACCTTACCGGGCTAGATCCATCCATAAAATATAAAAGGCCACAAAACTACACTATTTTGCTTCATTCGTGCATGAAAATGCCTTCCATTTAAAATCTAGCTTAATTTTACTTAGACCACTTCGATGATAACGACCCCTCTTGTGAGTGGGTATCCGTTTGCGCACTGAAGCTTCATGTAAAATAAAAAACGGAGTTTTGAATAATTTGAAAATACAAAAAAAAAATTGAAATTTTATACTACTATCTTCATTTTTAACTATTCGTATACTATTATAACTTATTCTTATTCTTATACTATTATTAACCTTCTTATATTATTCTCTTCTTCCACCTAAAAAATGTATACATTATCTACCGTACATCACGTATTCTGAAAAATTAAACAAAATTATTAAAAGTAATCATATTTAATAATTTATTATATCATAATTATTGTTTTGTAAACAAAATGAAAATGTTCAGTTATGTACACATGTAATATTCTTTATCAATGAAATTGCATCATTAGCGGTGAAAATTTCCCTCTTCCCTTCCCCCGTTCGCAGGCAGAGCAATGGCGGAAGTACGAATCCTCAAAGCACTTCGGAGGCTGAAGAATTGGCCCGTTCTGTCACAGGAGCGCGCCTTCTGTCTTCCATGCCCTGCAGCCTCCCATCTCACTCTCAACCGAAGATATGACTCTTCTCCCTCGACAGACGCATTTCTCTGTTTAACATTTCCAAATGAGGTCTAGTTAGTGATTATATTATAGAGGAATGTTTTCCAAATTTTTGATCACTTTTATAAATTAACGATCTTTCAATAATATTTTGTTTTCCAACGTTTCTAGTTCATTTCAATGTTTTGTCACTCTTTCAGACGTAAAATAAAAGAAACGCAATTTGATAGTTTCCAACGTCAGTCAATAATTCTGATGTTTGTTGGCAATAACATGTACCCAAAGTTGATTTCGCCAAGGCAGAAAGCCCGGCTGTTGTTGGGCTTCTGGTGTGTCAACACACAGCAACAAGCTGAACACGTCGCGTGGCGAGGCGAGGCGGGGCGAGGCGAGGCGTGGCGAGGCGCGCGGGGCGCCGCTCAAATTGGCCGCCCATAACTCAAGAGCAGCGCGCCCTCACGCCCCGCCCCCGCCCCCGCCCCCGCCCTCGCCACGCGACGCAGTCGAGAGAACAGCGCGCACCCATCGACAGAGGCGATATATTTCCGCGGGCGGCGGCGGTGAAGAGGGCAGCGTCTGCGGTGGCGGAGGCGGTAGCGGGGTTGGCGTTTGCGCGAGGCGGGGGGCGGGGGTGGGGGGCGGGGATAGGCGGCGGTGGAGGCGTGGGCGGCGTCGCGGGACGTGGGGACGGAGGCGACTTCAGTGGTGGGGACGGGGCATAAGATCGTTTCTGAGAAAGAATGAGGGAGATGGGAAACTGGCACAGAGGCAACATTGACATTCTGACAGAGGGAAGTGACAAGATTATTAACGAAAGACTTGTCTCCATTAACAGAAATTGAACCTTTTAAAATTCTTGGGCTGTTAACTCATTGCAGAGACTTAGAACGGCTATCTGTTTTTCCATAAAATATTATTTCTCTTTAAGATATTTGCATTTGTCGTCGCTTATTGACAATAACCATCTTTCATTCACATGTGTTTAGTACAATCGCTTATTGCTCACGGTGTTGTGTTCTTTCGCGACATGTTAAATTATTGAAATGTACATTATTCATCAAAATCCACGCATAATTCTTATATTACATTAGAAGAAAATGGTTACAATCTCCACGGGGAATAAAACTTCCACACTATATTATGCACCAAGGTAGAAAGGCGTTGGATTAAGTATGCCTAAGAAATCAAAGAATGCAGATTTGAAGATCGGAGAGGACAGTCTTTGGGAGAAAAATGTCCGGCGAGAAAAATGCACGAGAAGAAGGAATAGAAGGAAATTCCTCCAAATTTGAACAAGCAAACTGAACAAGAAAGAAAAGTATTAAAAATTGGACAGCAAAATTAGAATCAAGACAATAAAAAAATAAATTTAAGAATAAAATTTAAAAAGAAATAATGAACTACCACATCAGACGGGAATTAAATACACTATCATATCGTGGTCTGAAGAATCAATGTCAGTAATTTACCTAACATTCTCATCCAGTAGCAACTTTAGAAGAGCAGATTATTGACCAAAGCCCAGCTGGAACAATGGAGTAGAAAAAGCAATGGAACAATTCCTGCCTGCTTTTTGAGGTACGCTATCTCCGAGGAAGACAAAAAGAGAGTGAAGGGAAGAAAAGTGAAAGAAAGTGTTGAGCTCGGGAAGGCCGCAACATCGGTCGAAAAAGCGGCACGAGGAGCGAAAGAAGGCGAAGAGAAATGGCGCGGGGGAGAGGCTAAAAAGCGACATGGCTGATGGCGGCCCAGAGGGCGCCCGGGGCCTTCGGAGGCGCTGTCGAGACTCCGTCCACGTCCGCGGGCGGCGCTGCGCGTTTGTCAAGGAACCTCTTCCCCTCCCCCTCCCCCCTGGCACCCTCGAAACGCGGAAGAGAGCGCTACGCCCCTCCAGCAGCTTCCAAGCAGGCGCTTTCATTCGCATCTTCACAACCCAAGCAAAGACCGGGCGAATCAAAGCTCTGCTACACTTCACGGATTGTGTTCACTAAAAGTATTCCTTACAAATTTGAATTTAATCTTAAGAAATAAAGGTTTTTAAAATGTCTGAAACAATCAAGGAAATCTTGAATCCTTTGACAGTAATTTTTGTAGTCGTTTGAGATACGTTCTGGTAATAAGGTGTCAAAGTGTTCATTTCTTCATTTACAGCCATTACATTCATTTGCTGCCTGTAACTCTTCTGCAATTGAATGAAGGCGGTTGAGTGAGCAGTGCAAAAGGCGCGGGCCACTGTCGACGCATTCGCAACGAGACAGCGCCTTCTGATCGGCAGCTGCTCCGGCCAAAGAAGCCTCCTCCCCCGAGATGCAGAGAGGAACAGCGGAGGAGCAGCGAGCGAAGCGAGGGGACCCAACCCCCCCTCCCCCAGTGCTTTGCTGCTAAGGAATGCTTCATTGGTTTATTAGTGTTTGTGTGCGCGTAATAGTCATCAGCCCCGTCAGTGTAGTGCGTATTATAGCCGCGAGGTGACTGTCCCTCCCCCGCTGGAACGCGACATTCAGCGCCCTTCTACTCTGCTTGTGGGGTAGCCCCTTTTCAAGAATCTCCCCCAGCAAGGCACTGCCCCAAACAGGATAAACTCTAAGCTCCCCACTAGTCCCCCGCGATGAGTGATAGTGCAGCTCATTGAAATGTGTGTGTGTGTAAGCAAGAGGTAAGAATAAGGATGGGGAAAGAAAGATCGCACGCGGTTCATGACCGTTTATTAGAGTGCTCCGGCATTCCCCGCATTGATCGAAGAAACTACGGAAATCTATCGATTAAATTAGCCGGTCGCTACAATTCTCCTCCAGACAGAGTCTGAATCCGATCTAATGTGTAGCTAGTCTAAATAAAGCCACATTTATGAGCTCAAACCCTACGACTTTCCCGTCATAGAAACTGTGGAGAAGACAGTAATTGAGTCACTGAACTATCTCATGTAATGTAAGGTTTCATAAAATTCACCAAATGTTTGAAAATATTCCCCGCCATTCAATAAATAATTACACAAAATTTTGCAAACATATATCTGATAAAGAAACGAGGTTTTTCATCTACATTATATTTGCTTCTGAGTGATATACACTTGTTTTCTTCTTGGAAGGAGGATGGAGTTACAGTCAGCTGCAGGGCGTAGAAGGCAAGGACCGACGTTGCTGATAGAGCGAATCATTCAACCTCCGAAGCAGCACAAACTGCTTCAGGGATACACACACACACACACACACACACACACACACACACACACACACACACACACACACACACACACACACACACAGCTCTCGCCGCGTTGCTCATGACGCACCACCCTCGCATCTTTCCTCCTGAACATTCACCGCTAATATCTTCACTCGATCCAAAACCCTCTGCCTTAATCTTCACTTTTGCCTGCACCGACTGGCTTGTCACTCGCCCATTTCACCTCTTCTCGTCTCGCACTTTTCATCTCGCTCAGAAGCGCTCCTTTCCCTCGAACAATCTCATTTCGTTCTTACCAACTGATCTCCTGCCTTTCCCACGTCGATCGGTTTGTCTCATCTCCACCTTGTTCCCTCGTCTTCAATTCTGCTCAGTCTTGTCGCGTCTCCTCTCCTCTCGTTTCACTCTTCCGGCCCGTTTAGCACCACACGAAGTTTGTCCTATTCTAGGCTCAGACCCGCTCCACCTCAACCGTTTCGCCTCTTCGCCTTCATGCCGACCCGACCCCTCCCGCCCCGCGCGCCGACTCCATCTGGCGGGCGGAGGCCGTCGCCGACGGGGTGGGGAGGGGAGGCGAAAACACGGCCGTCGCGACGTCATTGCACCCCTCCCTCCTCCCCCACCCCCGCGCTTTCATACACCGCAGCACAGATGGGACGGAGATACGAAAATAAAGGAGAGAGCACACGCACAAATTCGATTCGTCTACTCCAGCGAGGACTCAGAGCAAAGTAGAGATAACGTTCGTACGACGCATCAACTCCGAAGGAAACTATCCATAAGTCCATGGATCTCATGACGTTTATACACTTAATGTACCAAAGACTGGAACTCCGCTGTCAAAACTCGGCGGCTATTCCGTCGTCGGATTCAATGGAGCAGAAGGAGTGCATCTGTCGAGAGACATTTTAAACGAAGTCAAATCCGATTCCGATGTGAAAACGCCGGGTGGCGCAAAGATGCGTTTCCTCGCACGAGAGAGAACGCGAGGAAGAGGCCACGCGATATGCGGAATCCGCCTTCAGGTAAGAGCCCACGGAATTAAAACTTTGCACTCCATCTCACGGAACGTCAGGTAGGGCGGAGTCCAAACAGTTTGAAACCAGTGGTGCTGCAACAGCATGTACTTTAACGCATCGTTTGTAACTTTTTCAATTTTCGAAAATTCAGAGAGGTCAATGAAAATTAGACAAGTCCATCTTTTATGTGTCATTTGCTCTATCCTAGAAAAAATTCAAAAATTTCGAGCGATTTTTGATAAAATTTTGAAATCCATGTAGATCCTCAAAATCAAAATAGGTTTCAAATTCGCAGGACCTGGAGTTCAGCAAGCCTCAAACCGGAACGGTTTAACGTTGACCATATTTTATAATTAAACTTTCTCTCGGAATATCGTAGAGAAGCTTAACAAATGGCGCAGGTCTCATTTTCGTTAAACTCTCTGAATTTTCGAAAACAGAAAATGTTATAAATTATTCGAGAAAGTATGAGTGCTGTTATAGCATCACTAGATTTTTCTTTCCTCGATTACAATCGAGATGACAAAAGCTCAGATATATTAGAGAGTTTGTGTCCGCTCTTAGTGGACCGACTATCAATCTTCTGCTATACGCAGATGCCCAAAGTGATGTGTAACTTAAACTGCGCATGCGCAGAAGATCGCTAGTGCTTTAACGCTCGAGGGTGCATAAACACTCTATTTTCCGAGCAACGTATAACGGTAGATTCGATGATCTCTTGCCTGTCACTACTTCTGCGACTGTCAAAAGGGTTATCCGGGTGAAGTGTGTCGGGCGAAAGCGGAGCTGGTGCCTCGTCGCCAACGCGACACCCGATGTCCAGGGCAGAGAACACGAAGCAATTGAGTAGAGCGTGAGTGGATGTTTCCAAGTGTCCTTCGTTGGAAGCATTGAGTGGTCGGCTCACCCATTTGCCATCCCCCACTCCTCCTCCGCAACTCAACACGCCTCACCTACCCCAGGAATCATTTACGTCGCTCCTCTCCCACCCGCTTGCCCTGCTCACATTTCCACTTTGCCTCTGCTTCTGCCCCGCCCCTAGCCTCTTCTGTCGTACGGCAGGGAGCGGGGCAGCGCGCCGAGCGATGGCGCGCGGCGCAGGGCGGCGCAGGGCGGGCGGGGCGCCGCGACGCCGGAAGAGCGGCGCGGAGGGGGCCGTAGGATGACAATTTCCGCGTCATCTTGGCAGCAGCGGGCGGTGGGCGGGGCGCGGGCGGGGCGCGGGCGGGGCGCGGGCGGGGCCGGGGGGAAGCGCGCGGTGGGCCGCAGCCGGCAGCTGCCAGCGCGACGCGACGAGGCAAGGCGCGTCGCCCACCTCCCTCGCCCAGCCACACGCTCCTAAGCCACACAATCTGCACTAGCTGTCACTGCTGCCCGGATACACAACTTTAATACAAGATTTCATTGTCACGGAAAATTTGTAAATTAAATAGCAAAAGAAGTAATTTTGTCACGACTCTGTTATTCACGTTGTTTCAGCCGCTAGTGTATCGGTAATATTCTACACGATAAACACATCAGTTTAAAAAAATTAATACAAAATTAAATGGAAAATATTGGTAATCAATATCCATTTATATATATTCATTTAACCAGATTTAATAAACAAAGGAAACAAAAAAGAGATGCAAAAGGTAGTAGTGCGTTAATCATCGTCTAAGTAGCTTCTAGATCAGTGAATGGTCTAAACACAAATACTATTTAAAGCCCTGCACCATCACTGATTTAGGTGGATTACACATTGATGGTGACCGTGGCGAACGCCACTAGGAAGCTCCGTGACGACAGAGTATCGCTCTCACGTCGGGGTGCACAGCAGAGACGAAATGTTCATCCTGCCCGCCGAGTTGGGTTATACAGCGTCGAATCCTCTGACAACAGGAATTTCGGGTCAGCGTGAGACGGCACGACGGCGGGACAAGGCACCGCCTCTGCCGGCTTTCCTCGCGCGTTCCTCGGCCCCTCGCCGGCGCCATTGCCAATCTCCGCCAATCGCCCTGCCTCGCCCCGCCTCGCGCCTCGGCCTCGCCCCGCCTCGCCCCGCCCGCCCTGCCTCGCCTCGCCCTGCCTCGCGCCCTGCCTCGCCTCGCCTCGCCCTGCCTCGCCCCCTCGCCTGCCCTGCCCTGCCTCGCCCTGCCTCGCCTGCCCCGCCTCGCCGCCTCGCCCCGCCTCGCCTCTGCCTCCCGCCTCGCCCTGCCTCGCTGCCCCCTGCCTCGCCCCCGCCTCGCCCCGCCTCGCCCCGCCCCGCCCCGCCTCGCCCCGCCTCGCCCCGCCTCGCCCCGCCGGTGGAGCGTGATGCCGCTGGGGGCGAGGGAAAGAGAAATGCCGGTGGCCGCATCTTGGTGGCGACCGCGATGAAGCCGGCGCCGTGCGGCACCGCGCCGCGCCGCGTGTCGTTGGCTGCCTTATCGACCGCGCCATATTTCCCCGACGAGGACGGGGGAGGACGGGGGAGGACGGGGCAGGGCGGAGGCAGGGCGGCGCCCCTCGCGCCGGCACCTTATCATCTCCCCCTCCCCTCCCCTCCCCTGCCCCGCGCACCTTGCCAACAAACGGCGGCAAATTCCTGCCATTGCGACCCCGATCGCCCGCGCCCTCGCCCTCCCCTCGCCATTCGTGAAAAATCACCTGCGCGCGCCCCCGGTGCAATTTCATACACGATGTTCACGCCGACAAGACACGACGTTTATCACCCGTTGCTGCCACTGTTAATTCTATTTACAAAAGAAGCACCCGCGTCCAAAACAAATTGAATACTAGTTGATTTATTAAGGCAACCAATATAGATAATTCATTTTTATTGTTTGCACACTATGAATACCTCAAATAATTGTACAATTTTATTATTTCAATAACCGCTTTACTTTGCATTGATCAAACATAACTTTGCGTGGATCAAAAATTCAGAATTCAATATCGAAAAATAATTAGAATGATTTAGATTTTTCAAGATTTATTCAACATCAAGATTATAAAATAAGTAACAAATATAACTCACAAAACATTGCTAGTTTTGTGGGTATTGTATTGGTACTCAAAACATTACATTGGTTTTGCATTGGTAATTATTTTTGTCTCGTTATTTCATTTAGAATGCACTGACATCATCTATTATAAAACGTAAAGCTGTAAAGTTTATTCCTTTCCTCATTCGAGGAAAATAAATTGATGGCATACATTTAAATCATAACTTTATGTCTACATTGACAAAACCTATGGTTCACATTTCCACAAAATATTGCATATAATGTTCGACTTTCCGGATATTTTAATACTAAATTATCCTGGAGGTAAAGTGGAAATTTATGGTGTCGATTTTAGCCCCTTCGCTCTGTGACCAATTTGCCGCAAACGTTCACGTCTTGATACACGTGACTTCGTGACTGTCATTAAATGAGTTCACTCTGCCATTGTTAATGTTCAGAATTCTTTAATATTTCTGTTCTCTCGTGTGAATTATTACGGCCACAAAAACTGATACTAGCAACTTCATGTGGAGAGTTTGTTTTTAGAGCCAGGGATTAATGAACCAAAATCATTGAACTATAAATAACAACGCCGCATGGCAGACAGTTATTACAGTAACAGTCCGACCTCTTGATTGATTGATTGATTAATTTTTTCGTGTTTCTGGGCTTCGGTCATTAATCCCGTTAGTGTAGTGCATGTTTTTTTCTCGGGAGATGGCGATCTTCTCACGCTGGATGGCGAGATCCGGCGCCGACCTACCGTCGGCTAGTGGGGTTTTCCCCTAACCAGGACTCTCCCACCAGCGGGACACCGCCCCAGTCGGGACAAGCTCTAAGTTCCCGACCGGTCTCCCGGAATATGTGGTAGTGTAGTGCATGTTAGTGTAAGTGTGTGTGTGTGTGTGTGTGTGTAAGGGGAGAGGATAGGACAAGGAAGAGGAAGGACATATCGCGCGCGGTCCGTGGCCCGTTTGGTAAGGTACTGCTCCGGCATTCGCCTGGTGTTGATTGGCGAAACCACGGAAAACTACCGATCAGAGCAGCCGGCCGCTAGAATTCTCCTCCAGGCAGCGACTGAATTCGACCTAGCTGAAAAGCTAGTGTCGAAAATCCTGCCGCCGTGGGGAGTGAGAACCTAGGACCTCTCGGTCAGAGGCGCTGCAGTGACATCAGTTGCTGCACTGAGCTACCGCTACCGGTCTCTGACCTCTTGACTCTCGTGACCTCTTAGTCCTAAACTTTCCCTACCCCATACCTAGTGAAATTTCTACCATCTGAATTTGCCGTCAAACATAACTACTTTTATTTTTGTAATGAATAAAATAATACTAATACTAATCTTTTAGTGAAAGGTTCTGACTCAAGTACACATCGTTTTGTGCAAATATATAAAAGACGTTTTTTTATAATACTATAATTCATGCTATGATAAATTTGTGAGCCCTTTTATCAACAAATATCATTAAACAAGTGGAAAGATAGTAACTAATGACTTAGCTCTACAGGGTAAAGTTTTACTCTGAAAGTGGATTTCTTCGATTATTCACTTTATAATGATGATTCGAAACTGTACGCAAGAATACACTGATTTGCAATTAAATATCGTCAAAAAATCGTATCCAAAAATTTTAATGAGCATTTTCCCGAATCTTTCGAGTTAAGCATTTGAGAAAAGATGCAAATCGCTCTTTTGAATCGCCGATATCATTTTAATGAGAGAAAAGTTAGGCCATATTTCATTTAAGAGGAATCCATTCGAGGTAAAGTAGCTATTGTAATTTACTGTAGAAACGAAGAACAAAAATAAAACAAACAAGCACGTGTATAATTTGAAATGAACACAGGGTCATTTGTATATAAAATGACATAACTTCTATTCGTCCACGAAAGAAAAAAAATGAAATCAAACAATAAATAGCGAAGGGTCATGACATGGGAGAACGCACCCGTGAGTCATCTTAAATAATAACGTATAACGCGGCGACTACAAAAGCAAAAACCATCCTGCCAAGACAACGTTATGAGCTGTGTATTGTCTTATTTTTTTGTCTCTGTTTTCTCATATATTTTCACCAAGTGCACTCTCTACTCCTTGCAAAACACAAGAGAAGTAACTTACTTGAAACATTTTTAATGAAGAAATAATTGTACAGGAGATAATTTCAGAATTTGTAGTACATTGTGAGAAATTAGGTTGGTTTTCTGCTAGATATTTAGTGGTGAATGGTGAGAGTAAAAGTTGTCTGAAAGAATGGAAGGCAATGAGCGCGGCAATGGGAACTTAAATGAACGAGATTCCGCTCCACGAACCCTGCGGCACGCCACCCTCTGCGGTAGCGCCCTCCCCTCCCCCGCCCAGCGCGCCGCTAAAAGTGTCCATCCTTCAGGCGCCGGAGACGCCTCCCCGCTCCGCTCCGCTCCTGCCCTCGCCGTCATTGCTGACGGACGCCCCACTCGCTCTCCTCCACTTGCGCTTCGCCTCCTTCGGCGCTCCCTTGGGCTCAGCCTTCGCCCGCCTACCTGGCGGAGCAGCCAGCGCTCTCCTCGAAATAGGGGACGCCGCTATCGATAATCGAACTCGCTCCGCGAGGTCCCGGCGGCGCCGCCTTCCGCCCCGCCCCACCCCGCCCCGCCCATCCTCCCTCGGCCGCCGCGCCGCTTCCACCCCCACACCCCCTTCGCGCCGCCGCAGCTATTGAGGGTTGGAGGTCGCGGTGAAAAATATCGCATTGTGGCCCACGCGCTATCGATCGCAGCGCCCCGCAGCTGAGGATTCTCACCGCCCCGCGGAATTAGGCCGCCCCTTCCCGCCCCGAACCACGTCGGGGCGCCGATACACCGAGTGGCGCGCACAACGACCGCGGCGTGGCGAGGCGTGGCACGCACGAGTGCGCGCCCTCTCCGTTCTTGTCTCTCTCTGCACCTGCGTCGCTCCCATCGAGGGCGAGCAATGGAGAAAGGAATGCATGAATAACGATCTTGCGAGAATGATTACTTTTAAGAGAATGGGGAAAAGGTCACCCGAAGAATGTACGTAGAAAGTATGCTTTAATCGCCATAAATTCAAGATGCAGCGAGGAGTATTTCAAACTAAGTTAAAAAGTGAAGGTACTGGGTCCTATGCGGTTCGGCGTCACACTAGTTTATCTTCCAGAGTATTCTCTTTTTAACTTTGTATTACACTGTATAGCTAACGGATGTGACATACGAACCAATACAACTGAGAAAAATGGGACAAATCGATAGAGTTGCTGTGAAGTGATAAGAAGAGGAGTAAACATCGTCCTCGAGAATTCCATACGGGGAGAGCGGGGTTCGAGCGGTGCCCAAGTTTCATCGCCTCCAGGGCGGTGGGTGGCCACGAGCAAATTGAAGTGTCAGGCTCCGCTGGTATATTCTGCCTCCCATTCACGAGGCAGAGCCACGGAGATCTGCAGATAAAAATTATAAATTACATGAACGTCGGTTTTCGGAGTGAACGATATTGGGTTAAGGTTGCTTCAATTTGTTTCATAACATAAATTCTTCACTGGCACAACTCCGGCCGTCTCAATTACCTTATCTTGGAGAGCGTGTAAATTAAAACTCGCAGGTAATGGAAGCGGCTTTGGCGTGCCACCAAGCCCTCGCGGAGAAGCTCTATCGGCGCTCGCCCTCGCCCTCGCCCTCGCCCCCGCCCCCGCCCTCGCCCTCGCCTCCGCCCCCGCATCTGCTCCCCCTCGCCGGCCGCCGCCCCACGCCCTTCATAAAACGATATCTGTGCAGCAGCGACGAGGGCGGGCGATGCACTGCAGACAGTGCAGAGGCGGAGGCGGAAGCGGGCGAAAGCGGGTGGAAGCAGGCGGAGGCGGGCGGAGGCGGGCGGAGGCGGGCGGAGGCGGGCGGAGGCGGGCGGAGGCGGGCGGAGGCGGGCGGAGGCGGGCGGAGGCGGGCGGAGGCGGGCGGAGGCGGGCGGAGGCGGGCGGAGGCGGGCGGAGGCGGGCGGAGGCGGGCGGAGGCGGGCGGAGGCGGGCGGAGGCGGGCGGAGGCGGGCGGAGGCGGGCGGAGGCGGGCGGAGGCGGGCGGAGGCGGGCGGAGGCGGGCGGAGGCGGGCGGAGGCGGGCGGAGGCGGGCGGAGGCGGGCGGAGGCGGGCGGAGGCGGGCGGAGGCGGGGAAAAGCGGAAGCTATGGCTGATGCGGTGATCTCATGGAAAAAGCGCTGGCAAAATTCATAAAGGCATTTCCACAAGGGATGATCCCAGCGAGGGAAACCGAGAACCGGATCCTTTCTCAATGGGATAAAAAGATAAAAAGAGATCACCATACACACTGCAGATCACAAATTGGTAGACGAAATCCTTTTCCTATTCTTTGTGGTTTCATCGATCGTCATCGGTGAACTTGTTCTCAAGATGCTCTCATTAACTTCGCCCCTTCTGTCAACGAGCCCTATCTGTCAATCGCTTTGGATTGCCATATCATGCAAAAATACTGATCTGAAATTGTTACTCGTCAATTTACGAAGACATACAGGGTTTAATATGACAAAAATTCCAAAATAATCTAAAAAGTGATAAGATCCAACGATGATGCTCACTTATCAATAGTGGGCTTTTTAGTAGCAATCTTTGTATTTCAGATCGTACGATTGTCATGAGATTTCGTCAGAAGTTTAAAGAATCATGGTTTTGAGTTACATATTTAGTATAGGCATTCGTACTTACAGATTCATCATCACAATCGTTTTGTTACACCCAATAAATCACCGTTAGAAATCACCTCTAGTCACTCTATGCTTAGAACAGTATTTTATTAATAAAACCAGCACAAACCTTGTGGTAATCCATAATGAGATATAGGGATAATCATCCACAACAATAAATGTGGATATATTGTTGTGGATGATCATCCCTATATCTCATTTTAATTATAAAAGACAGCCCAAGATATCATTTTCTTCCTTATAAAAAATAGTTACTAGAACACATGATGTGCGATTAGAAAAAGTATGTGGTTGGGTCTCAGGACCATGAGTTACAATGTTACATGATTCATTGGTTGAATAAATTGAAATCGAATAAAAAAATAAAAATGACTGAGAAAGGAGGATGAGAAATCTACGTCTTACGGAGGGTAAATGCCGAGCAGAGGCTGAGGAAATCACGGAGGGCGCAACGGAGGAGGGGCTGAAGAGGGATGGCATCAAGAAGATGAGAATGGAGGGAGGAAATGAAGGCGAGAAGGAGGGTGCGTGGAATGGATTGCGCGAGGGAGGTAGAATGTTAAGAAGGGCGTGAGGGAGGGAGGAAAGGCTTGAGGGAGGGGGAAAGGCTTGAGGGGGAGCAAGGGCGTGAGGGAGGAATGGCGTGAGGGAGGGAGGAAGGGCGTGAGGGAGGGAGGAAGGAAGGTCGAGGGGAGGGGAGGAAGGAAGAAAGGGCGTGAGGGAGGAAGGAAGGAAGGGTGTGAGGGAGGGTGGATGGAAGGAAGGGTGTGAGTGAGGAAGGGAGGAAGGAATGGCGTGAGGGTGGAAGGAAGGAAGAGCGTGAGGTGGGAAGGAAGGAAGGGTGTGAAGGAGGGAGGGAGGAAGGAAGGGCTTGAGGGAGGGCGAGCTGCAGGCCTCGGTGGCGAATCGCCAAACGCCTGATCTCCGGCAGAAGCCCTTCGGCTGCTCTGGTCTCTGGTAAAAACGCGCAGGTTGCAAACGAGGGCCCTCCGCGGGTTTCCTGGAACACTCCGCCTTCCCTCGCTCGCCCACTTTTTGCGCGTGGCCTACACTTTTGCAGCAAACCGAGTTCTGTCAAACATCTTTCGGGTCTGCAATCAGTTCGAGGAATGAAATGCCCCTGCACATTTCCTGCACTGAAACACATCGAAGGGACAGACTGCATATAGTTAAAAAGTAAACTCTCAACACGGCTCCGTGTAATGTATTTACCCAGACACTCCTTTCGAAGGTAGCCCACTCGTGCCTGCCAAGGCAAATTTAAAAAGGCGACTCTAGACCTTATATTCTGAAACAGAATTCCCCCTGGACGGCCCTCTGATGTCACTGATAATTCTTTATGAATCGATGCAGAAAAGTTATTTTTGTTAGGAGGTCAGTTCATTACTCAAAGTAAAAAACAAAAAACAACAACTCCGAGTCTAAGAAATAGTACTTTTTGGTACAACGACCTAATTCTTATAAACTCACTCCCATCTATGAACGTTATATATTAACAAAAAAGTTTAAATGTAAATGGCAGAAGAAATTGCAATCACGAGTATAGTAATTACATCCTACCATAGAAGACTATGTTACATCGAGGCGGCAGATGTGTACGTTCTTCTATCAACTTCTTATTTAATACTGAAGGTTCTGCATAATTACAGGTTATTACAGGCCTAACATTGAAGAACAGGGATAACAAAGCACACATTACCGCATTTAGTAATGTGAAGAGATGATTATTTAATTTTGTTGATTAAAAATACTTCATGGACTTCACGGACATGCAATAAGTTTCGAAACGAAATTGTGTCAAAGTGAAATTGAAGAACGGTTGTTCTCTTATTCATGTGTTCACTTCAGTAAAGTAGGTACTAGCGCCTTTACAGAACTAGGGCGGTAAAAATTATGACGGCCTAGGGCGAGGAGGTTTTATTTTGCAGACAAAAACACGTTGCAAACTGCAATATAAGGTAAATGTAGAAAGACATAATTTCAATTACTTTTTAAAGATAAAATTTGACAATGATTTTCATACATCAACAATACAATGTCTTTGTAACAAACCGTTAAGAAATTACTATCTAGAATTCTATATTCTAGGAAACCAAGTGTTTAAACATGCGCAGCGATGTAAAATTTTGCATGAATTATTTATCACAAAAATCACTTATAAAAACACCAATACCCAAAATTAGTGAAGTGTTTTTTTAATGATCGATCTGATAATGTGTGGGTTCTATGTACATTCCTGTAAAACTTCCCTCCCAAAAAAGTTTCTAAATTTATTTTCATGGAATCAATACTCTAATTTTTACTCCACTCACATCTTTCGCAAATGAATAATTCTTACAATAACATAAAATTGTTCAACTATTGTCATCGAGGTAGGAAAATTTGCATTAAAAATGAAGCCGATTCACTAATTTTGAGAATTCATACTAATTATTTCAGCAGGGAAATATTAGAAGTCACCGCAAATACACCCATCTTTTGAAAAAAGCGCATAGAAGTGCGTGTTCATCACTGTGCGCCATACTTCATTTACTAATTTACACACTTCAGACTTCTGAAACAAAATCTACTTCGAAATAATGATTTTTTTAACAACGCAGATGTAAAAGTGATGTCAACGCTTATTGTCAAATTAAAATGTTTGTTCTTGTATTATAAATGTATTTTTCATAACATTTACTTCAAATAATTTACAACTATCTTACAAATTCAAATACTTTCAATAAATTGCTGGAATAGTTAGGTATCGTTTTTACTGCAATGTTAATATTTTTAGTGAAATGATTGTTCATATAGCAACAATCACTTATTTATAAATTCTTTTACTTATTTAATCATTCATTTCAAGTCTGCTAACTACCAAAATAATGATGAAACTATTTGCCACAAATATTTTTTGAATACCTGTCTGACGCGAATACTCACACTATAAAAAATGAGAGCGTGTATCAGATTACTCTATTTCTGCACAACATTACTGAGTATTCAGTTTCTCTTCAGCGTGATGCTTCTGACGATACGGCCAAAAGTTCCAAACATTAAAGGAGAAACCGTGCAAGAAAGAACCCTGATGCGATCCGGCGATTAGCAATATCTATAAACGTATCGTAATTCAACAGAGCGTATTGTTCTCATAATATTAGTCTCATAAACGTAAATCTAACGAAAGCCAATGAAAGCGCACACCGGGAATAAACGGCGGTCGAATGGACAATATTTCTCGGCCTGCAGGTGCCGCCGCGCCGCGCCGCGCCGCGCAGTGATGCGGCAGGGCGCATGCGCCGGTTGCTGCGCCCGCATAAAACTTTTACTCGACGACTGTTCGCTTTTATGGGCGCGGAGCCCGCACTCGCGCCCGCCCGCCCGCCTCCCTGCCTGACCACTCCGCAGCCCCACTTGGCGGACCACGCTCGGGTGAAAATAGCACTAATAACAATATCCATAATAATAATAATAATAATAATAATGATAATAATAATAATAATAATAATAATAATAATAATAATAAAATTAGTTCAAAGAATTGGTCACTCCGACCGGGATTCGAATCTGGGCCTTCTGGTTTAAGCCCAGCTGCTCTGACCACTAAGCTACCAAGACAACCAATCCTCTGATCAGTTTTCACGTGCGCGATTATCGCTCCTTGTATGTATATAATTTTCCAACAAGGTGACGGGAAAGGTGACAATTAAATAATAATTTTAATAATAATAATAATAATAATAATAATAATAATAATAATAATAATAATAATAATAATAATGCACCAGAAATTCTTAACTTTTAACATAAACTATAAAATATCATTTAGAAGTTTAAGAACGCAAAATTATGAGAAAAATCCTTGACCCTAAAATCAAGAATGATATCTACAAATTCCTAAAATCACTGATTCAATGCGAAGAATGCAATTTATGGGACATTTAAAAAGAATGAATGCTAGCAGTTTAACAAACCAGATCCATGTCTTCTTGAAAAGTTAAGCCACCAGATGGAAGTGGTACAAACAGAAAAGAACATCAGAGTATTAGGATCTCCAAATTTCGAAGATCGTGATGTAATTATAAAAATTACAAAATCGCAAAGTCTGTAGGTGGAAAAGAAAGGCAAACGAAACATAGGTTCTGAGCAACGAAAGCAGACCCATTCGTTGCGTATGAAAGATTACTGGGCTAACAAGAAGACCAAAAAAATTGATTCCGCGTGATCCTAAGTGACCCATCCGCTAATAATAATAATAATAATAATAATAATAATAATAATAATAATAATAATAATAATAATAATAATAATGATAATAGGCCGTTCTCAAAATTTTACAAGAATGATAAATATCGTATTGGCCAGTACCAGGTAAAAATCATTTATATTTAGCTCCAGGCGGTCCAGTTCTAGCATAGTACTTGAAAAGGTTCAATACTATTTCCTTCATTGGCAGTTCGTAACGCCCTTAGTACTAAGCATGAGCTTTATGTGGTAGAAACACTCGCAGAAGCCTGAGACATCTGTTGGATTGAGCAGAACATTGGACAATGAACCACTTCCAACAGATCGTACGATATCGGAAAACAATCCAGGATTTGGAGTCTTCTTGTAACCAAGGAGCCAGTGCAATGGCTTACATATAACCGAGGACACTCGTGTGCGGATCATAAAAATGCAGGTCATAATGATAGCTCTCAGAGCTCTGGATCGCAATGTACTTAATAACGTGCCCAAACTTCCAGGACATTCAAAAGACGGGGAAGTACAAGACAAAGTATTATTGGGAATTGTCCATCATTTGCGGAAGTATTGCAGAGGACAGTCACTAAATGTGCTCCTTGGTAATCTGGTTGCAAACTGGATTTATTTTATATTTATCCGACATCTAACATCATTCAGTTGTGTTATTTTTATAATATTTGTTTTTATTTCGAATCATGCTTTTTTTAACAAACTGCGAGAAATTTAACTCGTGTACTGTCACATTCTAAATGCAAAAAGTATTCTAAGATTCTATGCACAACCTTACAGTTAACGAAATATCAAATACATTCCCTTAAATAAATTAAAATGTCTATCATCATTTCAGAGAAGTTTGAATCGACGTTCAGTGATCTCGTGATTTCGTGATGCTATCAATGAATTTTAATGCTGGAACAATTGCTGTTGAAGCAACAAGGGAGAAAGGGAATATATCAAACGAACATCCAAACCGAAAATTTATTTCTGCTCTCTTCACTTCCTACCTTTAGTAGGATATCGATTTAGCGATAAATATAACATTACCCAGAAACGAAGTTAGTGGCCTTGTTCCCGTCTCTCAAATCAGTCGTTTATTTGTAATTTCTGTCAAATGATTCACAACAATTACAACATATTGAGCGCATCATTTTCTGAAGGAGTATTTCCATGAAACCCAAGATGAGGACATTCCAAGAATAAATTCACATCCTAAAACCGACCATTGTAGGTGAACGGACTTATTAGCATTGGAGAGATCGAACTGAACTTTCAGCCCCCTTCCCGAATACATTTTCTGTTCCACTCCCTTCATTAAACTGAAGACTTCATCTTCGACAAAGAGTACTTAATAATTTTTAAAAAGTACGTGAAACTGAATTTTTGAGCCGTTAGTACTTTTTTACCGGCAGTTGGACATGCTGGTGTGGCAAGTCGAATAGAGTTAGTTTACTTATTCACAAATTATTTAACATGAATTAATAGGAAAAAAATTGGGCTCGTAATTGTGAGGAAATAATTTGCATTCATTTCACAAACGATGGTAAACTTGTGTTGGAGGTTATGCACCTCTCAGTCATTTTATAATTATGATTCTGCTTATTTGAGAATGTTCCAATACAAACAAATTTAGTATTCGTTTCATTGGAACACAAAAAGAGACAACAAAATTTCCTTAAGATATTTTTTACAGATATGATTCTACTATGAGTACCACAAGTAGTAGTATTCGAGAAGCAACGGTGGGAGGGAGGGAGTTAGATCTCTCTTATAGATTCTGCGATTGTAGTCTGTCACTGAAGGTCTCTTTCATAATTTTTTCACACACACATTCTCTTATGACTTCCGACACGATTTATACCAATTCCTACCACACAATATTGTTTTCCGTAACTAAAGCGTAACAGAAAAATGTAAATCTGTCGTGAGAACTATCTCTAACCTCTCAACTGCCAACAATAAATTTAGATCTCGAGACACTGTCAGCTGTCATTTCAGCTCATCTCCCTGACCGAAAAAAATATTTTTTCGTATCCTCACTTCAAAACCCACATTTGGCCGAGCATTTATACGCCACGACGATGAGCTTTGTCGGCCTAGGCCAAGAATGAATTTTAGAGGACGATTACCATGGCAAAATGAAGTAAACAAGACATTGTACAAATGACTGCTGACACATTGACAAAGAATAATTATTTTTTAATACAGAATGTTTTTAACTTATTTATTGTTAACATTTATATTAAAAATGTAATTGGATATATTCTGAAATATTATACCTGGAACTGTTACGTCTTCCGGGCATTGAGCACTCGTGCTAGGAGTTTCAACAGAACGGCAATACTCCCTTTCGTATGAATTCTTTGATTTTTGAGTAAGTAAACTCTCAGTAGCAGCTTCAGCTTCCTCAATTATAATCTCTGGAATATCGCACTCCATACTTATGAAACAAATCGCCAAAACCACCCGCAAATTCTACACACTTTAACAATTGTGACAGTACTAACAACTTCAGAGGCGATAATGTAGAAGAATATCTGCATCTATACGACGAAATCGCATGGTATAAATGAGATCTCTCTAAAAGTTCAAACCTAAAATTGCAAGGTGAGTATATGAAAAATAGTTGTAAGTACCTCGGCTGAAATTGAATGATTTAGGACTCTGTTAGTTTACCAACCTCAGCTCCACCCCAAAATCATTCATTTTCAGCCTTGATACATAAATGACTATTTGGGAGGCATGTGATGCGATGTCTGGCCTGCGCGCGTGCATGTGGAGGGGCGGATGGGCGCGTCCGCGCCGCGGGCATTAGGGGCGAGACGGCGGCGCGGCGCGGCGCGGCGCAGCGTTTGCGGCTCCCTCGGGAAGTGGGCAGGGGGTCCGGCGACTGACCGGAACCCGTCCACCGATCCCCAGACCGTGCTTCCGCCCGCCCGCGCCTCATTTTTTCCACTTCCGGCTGGGCTGGGCCGCGCCGGGCCTACACAATGCCGGCACGTAAATTGTGACCCTCGCCCCGGTATCACCCCGGCACAATGGCGCCATCTTCCAGCGATGGACGCGCCGGTTCGTTCCGGGATGAAAGGGCGCGGGGTCATCATTAGTCCCCGCCGCCACGCGACGAGCACGGTGCAAGCCCAGGCCCAGGCCCAGGCCCAGGATGCTTTACGCCACGCGCGGGAGCCTCCGCAGCGCCCGGGGTCGAACTGGGTTCCAACGACTGAGGGAGGGAGTACTAGCTGCCCTCGGGCGCTTCAACTACTTTGTTCATTAGCCCCGTGGGCGTAATGCTCGTGGCGTGTCCTCCCCATTGGAAGGGACATCCGGCACGACCTCCAGGTGTCTCTCTGAGCGCCACCCCCGCCGGACAAACATCAAAGCTCCCCACTGCTCTCCGATTTGTAACGTGCATGTGTGTGTGTGTGTGTATACGTGTGTACGTGAAAGGGGAGAGGAGGTATACAGCCCATGGCGCGCTCTCTACTTAGGTGCTGCTCAGGCATTGACCAGGTATTGATCGAAGAAATCACGAAAATCTACCGGGCTCTCAGGAATAACCGGTCGTATGTGTGGGTGGTGTCCTCACACAACCAACTTAACTACGTTTTGACAATTGGTTTTAAAATTCGTAATATTAGGTGAACGATTGATTTGTATCAACTGGCGTCTAAAGGGGTGCGGGAAAATGACATTCGCTTCTTGAAACTTCCTGACAAGCGACGGTAGGAAACACGGGGAACTTCTGGACTTCTCCCATCTCACGCACTTTGAATCCGTCCGGTTATTTTGCAGTTCCGTGAGTTCTTAATTCGGTTTCCGGTAAAAGAAGTCTGCGCGCAAAGTACCTCTTCAAAAGTCCCATAATCAAATGTTCTTTGAAACCTATGCTCTACATCAAAACCTGCATTTTGTATGGTTTGATCAACTGAACTCTTTAACACAACATTAATTCTACAACCCACTCATTAATAAATTGAATTTCAAATACGTTCTACTTGCTATTATTCTGGTAAACTATCCTAGTGAAGGCGTCAAATTTACAAACAAAATAAAATTATAAATTACCACGCAACGAAATTACTATTGCATAAATGTCCTCTTGCGTTCTTTTTAAGAGTCCAAATTCATAACACGTAAATGCATTAGTAGAGTAAATGAACGAGCAATTGTCAAGAAAATATATTTCCACGTCTGTTTTATTGTCCGGTCAATGTTGGCAAGATCATACACAAAATGCTCACATATGGAACCGTAAATCAAACGTGATGTATAGTTAAGTCTCTCATTTGAACAATTCGCTACAAGAACGCTCTTGATTCTAGAAACATGGACACAATAGAGAAACATTTTTTCTTCTGTTTAAGTGTCTTCATGGTGCAGTGCCAAAGTGGTACTTGTACGGAGGGAGCTAAGTGCATTTCGTTCACACCAGATGAATTGCGTTGTGGCAAACAAGAGAATTCCATCTTCAGGCGAAGCGACTGCGTTCTGAAAGACGATAGAGCTCCGTCTGATTGTGGCGCATTCCCAGGGGACGAGCGCCGGCGGCATTGAAAGGCTAGATTTGATGCGGCAACAGCGCTTTATTACTTCCTCCATGAGCGCGACATTTGCGTAACGATGGTCAGCGCGACGTCGCCGTCGCCGCCGGGCGAAGCCGCCCACGCGCGGCGCCCGGCCGACTGATGCCGGGGCAGCGGGGCGGGAGTGCCGGGGCGGGTCGATGAGGGAGGCGACAAGAAGCGGGGGAGGGCGGAGTGGGTGGGGCTGCGTGGAGCGAAGAGAGGCGGGATGGGGCAGCATGGGGCGGTGTGGGGCGGTGTGGGGCGGCGGGCGCGGCGGGGCGGTGGTGGGCGGTAATGGGGCGGCGGGGGCGGTGTGGGGCAAAGGGCGGTGTACAGGCAGCCAGCGGCGGCGGGGCGGCGAAGCGGTGGGCGTGGGGCGGTAAGGAAGGGCGGTATGGAAAGGAGGCGGAAAAGGGCGGTGAAGCTTGTGTAAGGTGCGGGCGGTGTAGGCGGTGGCGCATGGCGGCGGGGCATGTGGGGGCGGCGAAGTGGAGATATTGAGGGAGCGGGTTACGGCGGCGCGGCGGGGCGTGGGCGGAGTGAAGCAGGCAGTGAAGGTGGGGCGGGGCATGGAGTGAGGTGAAGCGGCGCGGAGGCGCGAGGCGCAGAAGGCGGTGAGTGATGGAGCGGAGGTGATGAGCGCTGGCGAATGAGCGGCTGTTAGAAGGCGGCGGAGTCGGTACTGGGCACAAAGATGACGCGGAGGTGAGGCGTGGTGGGTGGGAAGATCGGCGGACGAGGGAGCTTTGGGCGGTGTACGGCGGGTCGGGGTTTGGGCGACGCGGACGGGAGCGGAAGGTGAGGCGGGAGGCGGGGAAGGTGGGCGGGGAAGGAGTGGGCGTGTTGCGGGGGCGTTCGGGGGCTGGGTGGGGTCCCGGCATGGTACGAGCAGGACGAGGCGGGGTGAGGCGGGATAAGGGGAGTCGGGCGGATAGGATTCCGATGGTGCGGGGAAGCGCGAGCCAGGGTGGGAGGAGGGGAGCGAGGTGGCTTGGCGGGAGTGAGCGCTACAAGGGAGGGGTGGGTTTATCTACGGCGCTCCAGGGTTAAGGCTGTGCTTTGGGCTTCACGACTGCTCAGGGACCAGGGAGTGTTTTCCTCTATGTCCTATCTGCAGCGCGAAAACGACAAATAAACAACGTAGCAACAAAGCCAAGTTTTCTCTTTTATGTCGGTGACTATATTGATGATATGATCATAGAAAAAAATAGTGCATGCTTGTTGTGCCATATTTGCATTCGGCACGTCACCTATGTTAGTTTACTACATTTGATAAGCAAGATAATACACACTTGTTTAGTTATGCCTAATAATATGAACTCGTTTTTCTTCTTCTAAGCATATTTCAAGTCAGATGTGGATTGAAGTGAGGACATGAGCGTCATAAAACCTAAGAGTTTTGATCAAATTTTTTTGACGGGCAGGTATTCTTCCAGAGCCGAGGGGCGCGGGGCGAGGGGCGAGGGGCGAGGGGCGAGGGGCGAGGGGCGAGGGGCGAGGGGCGAGGGGCGAGGGGCGAGGGGCGAGGGGCGAGGGGCGAGGGGCGAGGGGCGAGGGGCGAGGGGCGAGGGGCGAGGGGCGAGGGGCGAGGGGCGAGGGGCGAGAGGCGAGGGGCGAGGGGCGAGGGGCGAGGGGCGAGGGGCGAGGGGCGAGGGGCGAGGGGCGAGGGGCGAGGGGCGAGGGGCGAGGGGCGAGGGGCGCGGGGCGAGGGGCGAGGGGCGGGGGTCGGGAGCGAGGGGCGAGGGGCAAAGGGCGCGAGGCGACGCCGCCGCGCCGCGCGAGTGGAGGGCCCTCGGCCGCGCGCGCGTTATTGCCTGGCGCGAAGAATGCGCGGCGCGGCGCGGCGCCCGTAATCGAATGGAGTGTCGATTGGCAGCGACGTGGAGAGGCGGCGTCGGCGGCGGCGCTCCTGTCACCGGATCCTCTCGCGCCGCTCCGCTCCGCTTCGCTCCCCGCCCTTCCCGATCCGCCCTCCGCGCCACGCCTCGCCCTCACTCATCGCAGCCAACCTTCTCCTCCCCCCTGCAGTGCCCCTGCGAATCAAAGCACGGGCCCTCAAGCCCATGACAAATCGTCTTGTCCCAAAGGCAAAACAGCCCCACGCAAACAAAAGAACTGGGTACAAATGTGTAGGAAACAAACGTTCCGTAAGGTTGGAATGTAAGTTGAAGAGGTCATGTGTCAACCAACGATTTGGAAACGTTGCTGTGCTCTGGAAATTTTTTGCTACATCTTTTTTTCTCGACAGCCCTACAAGAGTTGATTCAACGGCGAACAATCTCATCTCCACATGAGAACGAAATGGCGAGAGTAATGAGTGATTCAACAGACAACCCAAATAATAAAATCTATGTGAAGAATTCAGTACGAGGAAGACAAAAATACCCATGATGATTACTACAGATGGCAGAAATATTGTAATTGTGCATATACCAACATGCTTGTAGTTCTGACAATGTGAAAGAATATGTGAACCGAAGAGTTAATACATTCACAATACACGACATTTGTTAATTACTTGGCAATTAAGAGGAGAAAGAGTAGTAAATATAAAGATAACTAGTTTTATTAGGAAGAATAGGGGCCTTGCGAATAAAAGCAAGAACAGTATATTGTGTCATATACGTGAGAATAGAGGTAGGGGTGTGCAGAAGAAGCAAAAAAGCAAAAGAGAAAAAGAGTGATGCAAGGAGAATGGTGTGGCTGAAGCTCGGCAAAGAGAAGTTTCGTAGTAGATGTGTCTAGCGAGAGGAGAGACGAAGAGGTGAGGAAATATGAGTAAATAATAGATCTGAGGTCATGCTACGAAAATTGTTTAAGTGATGGGGATGTGAACGGAGAGATGTGAAATAAAGAGAGATGGATTTATGAGGGTGTGATGGAGTTTAGAAATGCTGAATCTGAATTCGCTGAAGGAAAGCCATCTGAACGAACGAACGAACGAATGAATGAATGAATGAATGAATGAATGAATGAATGATGGCGGTGAGTGTGAAGAGCAGCCAGTGCCCAGTGGGTGAGGGGCGCCTGCCAAAACTATCGCACGCGACGGCGTCTGATGAGGACCCCTCCCCCAGCGCACATTTGTGTATTTATTTTTATTCATTCACTTTATTTACTTCACAGGTTGATGAACATTGATAAGTTTCGAATTTAAATATTTATAATAATTTATTATAATTTACGTAAAATAGAAGTGAATTTGCATACTTTTTTCTCCTGGGGTCACCCAATATATCCCACATGTTAGAAATCAGTGTGGGGACCTTGCAAAAGTAATGGCTTAATGCGGCCGATGAAAGTTCATTAACTGTGCTGGTACGTCGTATGAACGACACTGTCATCCTCTCCAGTGGCCGTTCATGCCCGCGTCAACAAGCGCTATCGTTTCCAGTAATGTGTTTATAGAGCTTCAAGCAGCCGCAGCGAGATGAAGGAGTGAGTTCGGGGCCGTGGCGGGGGCGGCGGCGTTTAGCGCGGAGGGGAACGGGGTGGCGGAGGACGGACGATGGGGGGACAGAGGGCGGGGCGGAGGGTGGATGGAGGGTGAGAGAAGCGTAGTGGCAGGGTTGACAAGTGGTGGAGGTAGGTGGGAGGAGGGTGGTCGCGGGTGGAAGAAAGGCGAGCGGACAGGCGAGCGGACAGGCGGGCGGACAGGCGGGCGGACAGGCGGGCGGAGGGCCAAGGGAAGGTCGAGGGAGGGTCTGGGAAGAGTCGGGGAAGGGTCGGGGGAGGGTCGGGGAAGGGTCGGGAAGGGTCGGGGAAGGGTCGGGGAAAGGTCGGGGAAGGGTCGGGGAAGGGTCGGGGAAGGGTCGGGGAAGGGTGGGGGAAGGGTCGGAGGAGGGTCGGGGAGAGTGGTCGCAGGCTGGTCGGAGGATGGCAAGGGTGGGTGAAGGAAGGGTAGACGGACAACGGTCGGAGGATGGCAAGAGGACAGTGGGCGGGAGTGGCCGGGGGTTGGCGGGGGGGGCGGCAGAACAGCGTGTCGCTCTCGCCACCAACAGAGCCGGGCTGTCGCGTGGGGGGTGCGTCATGGCGGTGGGCGGCAGGCAGAGAGCGCATGTGATATCGTGCTCCAATGAGTCGCGTATTTAGCCCTTTGATACCGCGTGTCGCCACGCTCCGCCGGGCAGCGCCATGCGGCAGATTGTGCCCTAATAAGATTGCACCCGCCGCGCCGCGCCGCGCCGCGCCGTGCGTCGGGGGAGGGGTTGGTTGTGGCGGTGCGAGGGTAGGCCGGCAGTCGGGACGCGTGACTGCGGTCGCAAAGCCGTTGGGGGGCGGGGCGGGGCGGGGCGGGGCGCGCTTGCCGCCCTGAGCGCGCGGCTGGCCGTAGCGAGGAGCGGGACGGGTAGGAACGTGGAGCAGGGAGGGGCGTGGGGTGTGGAGGGATGGGCGGGTGGCGATGTGGAGAGACAGCCGGAAGCAGCCCCGATGTGGCTCTGTCAGCTACCCGTTCCAACCCTCACTTCCGTTTGTACTTACGAGCATCAAGCCCCGGTATCAGTGAAATTGCACATATTGTTATCGACATTTCCAAGAGGAATTACACTAGTAATAGAACAATTCTACCAAATAATTAAAATTGTATTGAATGGTTCGTTCTATTTTTATTTTTTATTTTACGCTGATTAACCAGACTTAAATTAACGTTACCCCCGTTTTGTTCTTTAGTGGAACCTACAGCAACTCATTCCCTTCATTGGTGTCTACAACTTCCGACCACAATTTTTATGTGCATACATACAGAAAGCATTTTACTAAATTCAAAACCTCAGAAGGTGATGAATAAAAAAAGCGAAGGCAGATGTGAATGTTCATTACCGACATTCATGGAGCACACCGCAGCGCGTACAAGCGCTGTGAAACGGCGACTGATAAAATTAAAGCCTGCGATTGTCCCAACGCGGCTGGCGGTCGCAGCGCCGCAGCACAGCTGGTGCCGCCGCGCCGCGCCACGCCGCGCCGCGCCGCACCCCGCCCCCGCCCACCCCGCCCCGCCCCGCCCCGCGCCCCGCCCCCGCCCCCGCCCCGCCCCCGCCCGCGCCCACTTGCCCACCCCCGCCCGTCCACCCACCCCGCCCGCCCCGCCCACGACCGCCCCGCCCCCTCCCCGCCCCCGCCCCCCGCCCCGCCCCGCCCCCGCCCCCGCCCCCGCCCCCGCCCCCGCCCCCGCCCCCGCCGGCCCTAAGCAATCGCGCGCTCATCGATCGCGGCTTCGGGCGCCTGAAATATGGATCGCAGCCGCCACTCCCAATCCCACCGCTGAATCGCTTATTGAGTGCTGTCGTTCGCTTGTGGACGCAGCACTTGCGGCCGGCGATGCCTTTGTGCGCCTTCTTTCGCACAGTCGTCGCTGCTCTGCCCATTGACTTCACTCGCGGACCCCAACTCTGCTCTGCTCTCGATCTGTTGCGGCTGCGGTTACCTCCCGTTTCTAATAAAGGTTTTGGCAGTTGGACTGCGGCGGAAATACGCGAGTGTCGTAACGTGCGAACTGACGGACTCAAACCACACAGTGTCACGACTAAAGATCCAAAAAAAACAATAGGCAGAATGTTAAACTTTAGTGTAGATGAGCATGATTTAGAGCATCTATGATGCTATCATCAATAAGGAGTAAAGTTATTTTAATAATTCAGTAATAAAAATAATTTTATGCACACTCCTTTGAACATTGATATTTACGAGTGTTTTTACATTCCTGTTTATTGAAAAGTGAAAACATTCCATATAATTTCAAATGTTAATGTCTTTTTTCAAAACTGCTGATTACTCTTACATTTGCTCCATTTATCTATTCCTATATATTAATTTTTATATTCAAGAAAATGTGCCTCAAAACACAGTACTGCAATATCAGAACCTGATTTTCCATTAATTAAAATGAATACGAATAATACGAAAGTGGACAAAAATGTCTAATAAATTTCGAAATTGAAACCTGATAAAAATGTTCTAATACAATAAATATGAAAAACTGAATTTTCGATAACAATACAATTCAGTACAACTCAAAAGAATCTTTAACAGGGACTAGCAAAAATTCGAAATTGTATTGTAGAGAAGATCGTAATCTATGCAGTATAAGGAGAAAAAAAATTATATCTGTAGAACAGAAATAATTTTTAACCATTAAAAATTATAATAAAAATGTATTCAATACTAGATAGATCTGTATAAACATTCCACATTTGGTAAATGACTTCTGAAAGGGAAAATAGCTTCGTTTCGGAAATAAACATCGAATGACCGGCCGTGAATAATGGGTTACAAGGTATATTCCCATTACTACGAGGAAACAAGCATTGTAACACGTTATCAAGAAGATCTAGACAGGCGCCATTTAACTTCACACAGAATCATATAGTTATTTTAACTTCACATAGATTTAGAGATTCTGCATATATCTGACAACGCAAAATTCGAAATGGTGAATCTCAAATGGTTTAAGAAAAGTCCAGAAAGACATAATTTTGTAGATAACCAGCAAATAAAGGTAACTCATCTGAGAATAGGAAACCAGATTTTAGAGAGCTAGGATGCACCAATTGCAAGGTGTCTACGAGATAACTTCGTTTTACCTGTATGGGTTGGACGCGCGCCTGATTATTTTGTTATGGCCCAACCCGCAAAACGCTAGGGTTCACGTTAAATTTGTTTGATGCTTCCAGAGGGGAAATTCCCAAGCCGGCAGTACAGCACATACGGGGTTTCGTGATGTTGAAGCCTTTCACGCTATTCGTTCAAAACCATATTTTCTTAGAGAATTATATAAATGAGATGAGGCATCATTGGACTTCAATCAAGATGTGGTTATTCCAGTCAAAACCATTACGTTCCTAATAACTCAATGGAAAGAAAAGTCCTTTGCACAGGTGCCAGTGACGCGTGAATCGCCATGATGAAGGTCGCTTCCCGCGCGTTGAAGCACTTGAAGTTCCGTCAGATCTCTCCGGTAGCGGCTGCGAGCACCGGGGACCAGCCTGAGCCCGGTGCGTTTAAACGATGATGCAGCACAGTCAGGTCCCGGCCCCCCGCCCAGCCTCCTCCGTACTTCTCCCTCCTCCTCTCCCGCCACGCCCCCTCTCCGTCTCCCCACCCCCCCACCCCCACTACGGGCCGGCCCGGCCGCACCGTCGTCGCTGGAGTGCGGCGTAATGGCAAACCTAGCGTTTCGGAGAAAATTCGGTTACGGGCCGCGCAGCCCGCTGCAAACATGATGCAGAGTTACTGCAAGCGCTGCATTATGTCATACGCGCACTCTATTACACCACCCATTTTCGACAAATTGCAGAAATTACCGGTTTATTTTGAGCGAACTTTACCACAAGTCGAGCGGCGCGGCAGCTGGGGAACCTTTCGCTCGCGCGGCCCAGCTCGGTCGCTCGCCCCGCGGGCGGACGCCCTCCAGGTGCCGGGTTCGAAACCCCGGAGCCTCGGCGCGGCTTACTCGTCTCCAGCGCTCAGTGCCCGCACTCACCTGCAACAAGAAGAAAACAACTCTCAGAAACAGCGCTCACTGCCAAAAGATCATGAACTATAAGTTTGTACAGGAAGTGTTCTTTATAAGACATATTGTGATATTAGACCCCGACGGTACGTGTCAACTTCATTGTAACATGATAGACACACTACGAAAATCCACGTTCTGAAACTTATCATTGCGTAGCTTTTATTTGTAAGGGAAAATTCGAAAAAAAAGCTGTCTCTGAACAAAAATTTGTTTTCTTATTGGATAATCGCTTACCAGTCGGATTAAATACTGTATTGCGTAGCCCAGTTTCCACAACTTCCCAAAATGGCCCCCATGCCTCCTAATATGGCGTAACTTTCTACAAAATAAATAACAATTATTTCAAATATTATTTTGACTTCCAAAAAATTTTATTTACTTTCCCTTCTCAAACAAGTGAGTATAACTTAAAAGTTAATAAAAAATTACCAAATTGAACTTAATGTTTTCTTTAGCTGAATTGAAATGGTTGATCAGAAGTCGGTGGAGGCACAGTCAATGAACAATCATCGCAACATCTATCACCATTGCATCCAAGGTTACTTATCGTTATCTGCTTCTGCATGTGAATCTCAGTGTTCGTCACACTGGTATTTCCTTCTCCTTTTTGAAGTATTTCGACTATTTTTTAACATTAACACCATGATCATACTTTACAGCTCACTTTTTAATTTATCTTTTAATAAGGAATCTCTCTCCGCCGGACAGCACGCTTCCATCTCTCACGAAGCTCCAGCACATTCTTTTTCTCTAACAAAACACTCCACTTCGCTCTTTCATCAACGATGCAATACCCCTTCACTTGTTAAAACTGTGTTCTAATTTCACAATTATTTTAATCATATTATGATTTGTTAAATATTATTCAGACATTTTATTCTCCGAATTTTCATTTACTATTCTTAGTTGAAAAACAACATCTGGTCTTCAAGATCATCTTTACGTAAATATTAATACTAAACCTATTAAAAACAGTGAAGTCTGCAATTATTATGGCCTCAACAAAAGACTGTCAACACACACGCCACGAACCAAGGATATTTAATTTTGTAAAAATGAATATTGCTACAATTTCAAAACATTTTGCGTTATTTATGGAATGAGAAGGACAATGGTAGAGCCTTAGGATTAAAGCATCCCCTTGAGAATTTTTATGCCATTGCGGAACCAACCTTGTAGAGTTGAAGTTTAAACTACATCACATTCAGAATATCATCTACAAATTATTACATAACCCTCCCAGGAAGTCCCGGAATCAGAGCCCTAAGGTAGTTTGACAGATCTACATCGCGCATAACTATTATTCCAGTGCGCACGGGGTCTGACGGCGGAAGCAGTCGTCTGCACTCAGGGTCGGATGAATATCTGAAGGCACTCTGAACATGAGCAATAATAAGCCTGCCGCAAAATGTTTCAGGCACTGGATTCAGGAAATGGAAATAAATATTAAAACAAAAATGGAGCTTTTTCAATTCCAAGAATTATTGCAATAACAAATGTAATGCATTCTCGCATATAAAAGTAATTTAAAATAATGTTTGTTTACATTCCGATGAGCCAATATTTTTTGTGAAATGCATAGTGTATGGTTGTCTATTTTTTATTATTATTTTTATATGTGTAATATTATTTTTATTATAATATTTTATTATTTTTTATAGCTAATGAAAGTAGTTAATACTATACTTATGTATGTAGATAATTCTGAGTTTAAGAATGGTACAATCGGCATTCATTGTCAATAAAATTATTATTACATATTTAGCAAGAAACAAAATTAAGTTGAAAAGACTACGGGGATGCCCTATCCATCGGGGGACGTAACCACGTGGTTAATCTGCCGTTGTGCACCCCTGTGGGCATTGTACCGTGCATTCCATCACTTCGTCCATTCATTTATAACTAAATTCTCAGGAAGGCAAGTTCACTGAAGCCATGAAATGAGCTGTCTGTTAGGAATAAGGCACGAAGAAGAAATAGAGGATGAAGAAGGTAGGGATATGCGTAGCTAACGGCCTCCTGCTGCTAAGCGCAGGGCGTTTTTACTCCGTTTTAAGGAGCGACAGGAGTGAGCCTCAGGAGAGGAGCGGCAACCCGCGGTGCGCCACTTCAGCTCATCTGCTCATCCGCGCGACGCTTCGCTGCGCACCGCACCCAGCGGGAGTCCCTCGCAACAGCCCCAACGGTGGGCGACGAATGTTAGCAACGGTGATTTTCGATTCATTGATTAGCCATTCCGGGCGCGTCAACAGCTAAGGTCATTCATACCGCAAGTGAAGTGCATCTTTCCTCGGGTGGAAGCTGTGATCTTCCCTCCGCTGGATGGCGAGATCAGGAGCCGACCTATACCTCGGTTTGCGGGGTTTTCCCCAACCATGTATCTCCCATTAGCAAGGCAGCGCCCCAGCCGGGACAAGCTCTAAGCTCCCGACATGTGTGGAAGTGTAGTGCTTGTGTGAGTCTAAGAGGGGAAGATACGTCAAGGAAGGGGAAGGAAAGATGGTCCGTGGTTCGTTTGTTAAGTTAAGTATGATACTGTTCCGACATTCACCTGGTGTTGATCGGAGAAACCACGGATCTGAGCAGTCGACCGCTAGAATTCTCCTGCAGACAGCGGTTGAATTCTTCCTAGCTATGTAGTTGGTGTCGAAAACCCTACCACCGACTGGAATCGAACCGCAAGACCTCCAGGTCAACTGCACTGAAATCAATTGATGTCCCGGGCCACCCAAGCCGATACGAGTGAAGGAGGACTATAAACAACACATGCCTTTATAGGGGATTGTGGGTATATTAATATTGGTTTTGGGTAGATTGATGGTTCTCAACATACTCGGTAGTAACTCCTCTGACAACTGGTTATACAATGGCGGAATTGGCGACGAAAATGAATGCACTACCCCTTGCATCTATGGACTCTACTTTCGGCTGGCGAGAAAAAGCCATCTCGGACGCGAAGTGACTAGAGTTTTATTAGGCACATCCATTAGCTGGCAACTTGAAGTAAACTAAAGTGGTGTTTGGGTAGATGCAAACCATTCAACAACTAATTTCACATTGTAAACTAAGAGAATAACATTGATGTTTGTGTATTTTTAAAAACGTATCAAAATGCGTGTGAGCTTCTCGAGTTGGAGCATGAGACCCTATCTCATCCATCTCGATTTTAGTGAAAGTGCGGATTTTCTTGTCACTGTATCTGCCTTGTTCATATTATTAATCATATATACAAAGAGCTCGAGGAAATAACAAGATGAGCCGCACTTTGACCGAAATCGATACATGAACAACCAAAAGCTTGAGGCTTGCTGTTACTGGTGTGGTTTATCTTGTTACTGCTTCAAGCACTTCAACTATAATTTTCGATTTATCTCTTTATATGTTAGTTTTACTCTTTGAATGTGTAACGAATATTTCACACCAACTTTTATTCAATGAATCAACATCCCTCTTCATAAATGAAATAATATGGCGAGAATACGACGTAGTAATTGCACAACCTGGAAGGTCAAGGAAAAACTAATGAAAATAACCAGTAGTGTGCAAAGCAAAAGTCAAAGCTAGATTCGTACGATGTACAGCTAAATGCGACGCAAAGATTGTGTAAATGTCATTAAAGAAATATTGTTGTGGTTAGAATTATTCATCCTATTTCATCGCAAAATGGAACGTGAGTGAGTAAAAATGTAATTCTGTTAAAAGCAAAATAGAATACGAAATCAGTAAATCTGATGCGACTAATATATAATTTCGATCATGGGATGAAATCGGGAGAGTAGCATATCATTGAAAATGTTGGGAAATTGCTTAATAATGGGCTGCAGTGCCATTAGAAAATAACGGTTGTTTTCTATGTGAGATTAATGTTTCCCAATACATAAGCGATTTTTGATGTTTAAAGCTTTCTAATTAAATTTAATACAGAATGAATATACGCTAATCATTCAGGTCAAGACTAAGAAGTGTGGTCACCACGCATAAAGAATTGTCATAAATATAAAAAAATAATCATGTTAAAAGTTTGGCGATATTTAATTTATTAAAACTCAATTTATAAAATAAATGCACACTTTTCATTAAATAAAATTTCATTCGCTTAAATTTACATTTTAGTCATCGGTAGTCGTTGATTTTGGCACCCAATCATTTATCTTAATCGGAATTAGGGACGACGAAGTTCATGCGCTCCTATCGATCGATCAACTCGTTGTCTTCTTCCCGCAGTGTGTGTGTGTGTGTGTGTGTGTGTGTGTGTGTGTGTGTGTGTGTGTGCGTGTGTGTGACACAGAGAGCGAGAGTGTGCCGTCCAGTTCACTCCCGCATTCTGCTTCGAATTACCCCTCCAGCCTTCTCAAACAGCCCGCCCATCGCCGATACAAGCATTCCCCACACTCGTGTTTCCGCAGGCCGGTCCATGTTTACATAAAACAAAGGGGCGCTTCATGCTGTCATAGCGACAAGCTCGCCCCGATAAAATGGACTTCATTGTTCTCGCAGAGGAGACATTACTGTCTAAAATGTTTATCCACCTGGTACTGTGTTCGTCTACCTGTAAGCAATTTACCACCCAAGAATAATTCGATCCTACAGAGAAATGCTTCTGTTATTCAAATGTTCAATAAGAGAGAGAAGGGGAAAATGTGGAAATCTGCTCTTTGATATGCGTAGGGAGGACAGTAAATACAAATTAAACGGTATATTATTAATTTAATTTCATCCGCGTAGGTATTGATTAGTGCACACATTCAAAACACTCATCACAAATAAATAATGTCACCACTTTGGGAACATTTGAAAACGATTTTATCTGTTCGCACAATAAAAACTAATGTCGCTGCAATCAAACATTTGATGCGCATCTGGCGACAATCGAAAGAAAATAATACTTTTGTATGTCCTTTTCATTCAGTTGTAATTGTGACTTTATTATCAATTTGTTCAACGGATATAAGCGGATAGAGTTAGATACACAAAACGAGGTCCCAATTTACAACAATACGACAGCATTTCAATATTTGTGATAAAAAAATTACATTTTGAACACATGTCAAGTAACTATTTAATAAAAATATTTTGCCTAAATTATTAATAATTGCATACCTAAATAACTCTGGTTCCAGTCTTTCAGTTTGAATATTTAACGTTTGGTATGGTAACGTTTCGTACTCGAATAATTTTTTACTATTCCTTTTTCACATCTATCAAGGTAATATATTTGGTACAACTACAATAGATTCACAAAAATGTACCCCTTATCGTATTTATTTCAAGGTCCCTCGAGTTACAATTCATGCACCGTTGTATTCTCAGAGGTGGTTGAATTTTCTTTCCAAAACCTCCACTACCCTGGATGAGACGACAATGCCGCCACTGGAAGAGGGAGGCAAAGAGTATTCGCTGCGAGTCCTTGAGTGGGTGTGGACGAGGGCAGTGTTACGGCGGGGGGGGGGCAAAGAGGCAGGTGGCGATGGTGCATGCGGTAGAGAGTGAGAACATGGCGAATAATTTGCCACAGGCGTGGGCGTAGGCAAAAGTGTGAACATCGGTGGCGTCCTGGGCTTGAGTATGTCGTGGGCAGGGGCGTTGGCGGGGATGGGGAGTGTGGAGCAGTTGGGGCAAGAGCTTGGGTGTGGGGCGGGATAGTCCCATTCGGGGCTTTGCGAAAGGGAAAACGCAAGTGGGCATTCCAAAGAGACGTTCAACCGGGTGAACAGCGATTGGCCGCACAAAGAGGAGACAACACTTTCTACCACACACCCGACAAGAAATAACAGAGTGAAAACGATCTATAAATTATACAGTTTTGTAAAATTACGCGATTATGGTCCATAGCAAGAAAAAAACGATATAGTTTACTTATGCAGTTCTCATGTTTTTAAAAGTAATTTACCCATCATATTGTTCATCTCATTATCCAGCTTAAAATGTTTCAGTTCTCCCAAGATGACTTGTATTTGTTTCTAAATGACGTGTATTTAATGTTTACGTTACAAACAATTGAAAAACATTGTCTAAATTTACTACATAATTCTGACAAGTGAAAATAAGCCAATTTATTGCAGAAATTCTTTTAAATAATTTCAAATTAAAATAAGCAAATAATTTCAGTAACTCTGTGGAAGAAACTCAACTTTATAAGTTAACAAAGCGTTTCAATATTGTTAATAGAAGCATTTTATATTGGCATGAATGATACTAAAAACAAAGCGCCTAATTTTGAATAGCATAGTAATATATTGTAAAGATTGAATAATTTTAACTCGTGATTTCAGTAATTATGAAATAACAAAACTCTCATTGAAAATTTTGATAAGTGTATCAGTGTTTTCTTATGTTCTCCTCTTGACAGTTTCAAGGAAGTGTACGACTCCAGTTCCAACTACACTGTCAAAAATTTCTGCATTGCTTTTAGTTGAAAATACATGAAAGTAATTTTCATGTGCGTAAATTAAATTTAATGTACACGTACAGTAACTTTAAGGCATGTGCACATTCAATTTAATGAATACAAGTTAACAGTCATACATTAAATCTACATTGATTTTCATTTAAGCACTAAATTTAATGTACAGGTAAATTAATCGCCCCTTAATATAAAAGGTACATTAAAATCCATGTACGGTCGTACATTAAATATACATTAAATTTCATGTAATTTCTGACAGTGTAGGTATTCTCCGATTCTAGTGAATTAATTCTTCAAATCTTCCTATGAAATTTGTATACAGATCCCCTGTCACGTTACCCTTCGTGTATATGTACAACATCGTAATAGAAAAAGTAAAGTTAAAAAATTGATTTTTGAAATAAAAGATTTTCCCATCATACAATAGATAAAAATGCAAGTCGAAAATTAAAGAATGCATATAATAATTTTCAATGCATTTGTCCCTCATATGTAATGCAATACCCGACGACATTAAACTTCTTCAAAAACAACGTTTTTGCGCAAGACAGTTTACGTAGATAGAGTATTGCAGAAAAGCGAACGGGCGTTATCATTGAAGCGGTTGCGCTTATCTACAGAACCGACTTCGGTAGGCTTAATAAGCATTCACAGTCTACTCAGAGAACAAGGAATCGTGACGTTTAAGTTGCCCCAATGTTATGCAACACATTACTCATGCTGTACGTACACGGGGAAAACGGTTTTTTAAAAGAGCATTTAATATTTAATTAAAAATTAAATAACCACATTGAATACAATCTCACTGCATAGATTCTGGTATTATCCTAGCAAAACTTATGAGTCTGTTTGGCACAGTTTTATGTCCCTTCCACCACGAACGAGATTGTCGATTTACTTAAGATCTATCGCAATGGTCTAATATTTAGATGACGTTATATTAGGTTTTTCGAAGATTATTCGTGAAGAACCAAGAAGGCCAACTCGTATTCTTCGTGAGGTTTGAACCTCGTTCGTATGGAGGCGAAGTCAAACCCGATATTCCAGCAGCAATTGATCCATATCGCATAAAATATGGATGTCACAAAGCGAATGCGATAAAAAATCCTGCAAAAGCACGCAAACGTTTGAAGGATCTTTTTCCGAAAATGCCTTGTCCACATGTCACTATCAACTGAACATGTCGACATTGTTTGTTCAGCATGTTGACATATAATCAAAGATAATCCAACTCTCAAGATTAATATTTGTGCGATTGATTTTTTGATAGAAAATGACGATCTGCGGGTTCCTGATATCAAAAAAATGGATTACTTGCTCATATAAATAGTAATTTCTACCCCGAATACGGTTGAGAGTTTAGAATATAGTATGTATTAAGGGTTCTTAACGACGAAAAAGTACTTTCTTCTCAAAACGTTCTTTCGCCAAACCATGATGTTCAAGGTTTATAAGTAGAGAGGATATGGCAGTGGACGAGGTGAGTCCAAAGCGGGGGCGGTGAGGAGGGTGCTGGCAAGGGGCGGGGTGGTGAGCGGGGGAGGGGGGAATTGAGCGGAGGGGAGATGAGCGGGGAGCGAGGAACCTTGAGCGGGGCGGTGAGCGGGGGGCGGGGAGGACGGTGAGGGCGGTGAGAGGGCGCGGAGAGCAGGTGGTGGTGGTGGTGGCGGCGGAGTGGAGCGCGGAGGGGCGTTGCACTGGCAGAGCCTAGGGGGAGGCCGTGTGCATAATGGGGGCGGAGGCAGCGAGCGTGGCCACAGGAAGCAGCAGCCACGGTGCTCGCGCAGCAGCCCGCCCGCCCGCCCACGCGCGCCGGCGCAGAACGGACGCAGCCTCTGCGCACGGGGCCCCCCGCCCCCGCCCCACGCAGTGCATATGACACGAAATCGATAGGCGAAAAAAAAAACAAAGCTGGCGCCCAATGAATCGAATTAAAATCGCTTGCATTTTCAGGGGGGAAACTAGGGACGTTACACCAATGCCTCTCTTCGAAATTCGCGCTAAATCCGTACTAATTTCTCAAAACCATACCTCTTTCGTAGAGGCATGAGTTTTAAGACACTGCCAAGATATTGCAGCTAAGTGTATGTATTGAAGATAAAAGGAACTAAGTCATCAACTGCAACTGCATAAAATGTTATTGGCATTAGATTTTTTTAAATAATTGTGTTAGGTATCTCTCAAATTTAATCGATCCCATAATTTATTACTTCCATGTAGGAAGTGCGTGTAGTCGTAGCGTTGGAGGCGTTTCATGACTTGAGGGTAACTGAAATCAGCTTCACTGCAGAAAGAACGAATCGTGAGTGGAACTGTTTCTCTGCCAAAGAAACATTTTTGCATGTGCTTGGAGGTGAAAAATACATGGAAAAATTCGCGAAAGCATGATACGTGTGATCGTTTTGAACTAGAATTGGCGATCTCTGGTAGATAAAAATACTGGTTCTTGTATTAAAATTGTATAGGTTTGCACAAAACTTCAGAATTAAAATAATTGTGTAAGAATACTGAAATATATTCAAAAAGATTAAATAACATATATTTGGTTTCATTATCACCAATTCCTCCCGTTTTCAGAGGAAACTTCCTAATAAACAATCTTGGACGGGGCGCAAAGTCAAAAGGATACATCTAAGGAGGAAGGTACATCACAATGGTACGTTTCTTCCGTTCGCAATCTCTGAATGCACTTAGCCGTTATTTCTTCATTCAGTGGCACTTATTTGAGGCAGTTTTGAAGACCACGTCATCTAACAACATAAATGACATCCACCCGTATTGTCATTTTCACATCGGTTGGACTCCTCCTATAACACTCTTTCAACTCCGTTTCACCAGGAACGAGATAGACCTACAATATTCGTTTCCGGGAGCAGTGGTGTGTGTCATGGAGGGCCATTTTCAAAATGATTTATCTCGTGAGAGCACTCGGTCCGCGTGACGCAGAGGCACGCGTGTGCGCGCGCGCGTGTGCGTGCGTGTGCGTGCGTCGCCGGCGGCGCAGAGGATTTGGCGCTGGCGCGGCTCAGCCCAGCTGAAGAGCGCGGCGCCGCGCCGCGCTGCTGAGTTGTTTTGCTATGTGTCAAAGAAAGGCGGCCCGAGAGCGGACAGCCATGTTCAGCTGGAGCGAGATCACAAAGGGACAGAGGCACAAGGTGATGAAAGATGACACAAGGTAGAGGGAGTTCAACGGAGAGAGGCGGGAGAAAGGGAGATTTTTGCGGCGGCGAGAGTCCATCCAATAAAAAGACACTCCGATGGATTTACACCTGCTACCAGAATGTGGGGAAAATCTATCACGCGGGAGGCCGCTGAAATCCCATTTCGTCGCAGGTCCTTTCACGTGCCGCAGGCTTGCTTCCTTCCTCTTGGTGAGCGCGGTCGATGGCGGCGGCGAGGCGCTGGAGATGACGAAGCAGCGGGCAGCGGCGGAAGCGGCGGTTGGCGACGGCTCACGCGGTAGCGCCGAATTTCGCGGTGGTGATGGCGATGTCACATGCGGTGGAGGGTGCCTTGGGACGGCGACACAATAGCTGGCACGGTCCGGGTGCGTGACACACTGTCAGCGGGTGGTGGCGTGGTTGCTGCGGCAACGTGACGGTGACGGTGACGGTGACGGTGGAGGCAGTGGAAGCAAGAGCTGCGGTGGCGTGTTAGGAGGCGGTGAGGTCAACGCCCAGCGTCAGCTGAGGCGGCGGTGGCGGCGGCGGCATCGGTTCCGATCCAGAGCGCCCGCCCGCCCGCTCTTTCTCCGGTGGCTGCAGAGTGTTCCTTCCCTCTCCGCCCCCGCGCCGCGCTTTTTGCGGTCGTGCGGTCGCGAGGAGCGTTTTCCACCGCCCGCTGGCTCTCGGCCGCCGACGCGGCGCGGCGCGGCGCGGCCTTCCAAGGATCTTCGCCCATTCACGGCCTCCGCCTGGCTCCTGCCCTCCAAACAAACTCTTCAGAACGTACTCCTTTGCCTATTCTAATTTATAAAGACAGAAGTGCCTTCACTTACAGCTAGATAATCTCTGAATCAATACAGATTAAACGTTTGTGCTAGCTTCCTTTAAAGGTCTGGAGTACGACAGGCTATGCTTTATAACCAGAAACCTTAATATATTTACGAAATATTTACTTTTCTGGACATTTTCCGCCTAACTTTATATCACAGATTCAAGAGTGCATCTATGTCAATAGTTTAACTGCGCGATAGCAGTGGATGACGTCTGAGATCTACTACTATTTTCATCAATGTCCAGAATTTGTATGAATTTCATTGTGGGTTTCAATAAGGCTATGTCATGTCCGTGTGTGAACGTTGGTGATTTGTTAGTTCTGAACGTTGGTGCAACATTAGAAAAGGAACCGTAACCAAAGTAGTAAAGAATGTCAACGTTTACTGTAAAATATGCCCGGGCAACGCCGGGTACTTTAGCTAGTTAGTGAATAAAGCCACGCTCTTGCAGAACAAGAAATTGAAAATAATTATTGATAATCCTAAAGATTAAAGAACGGCGCGGAGGGACTCGTGTTCGGGAAGAATGAATCGAATTTTGTGATTTACAAATGTCCCGCCATGTCACAGGAGCGACGCCTCTCAGCCAGACATAGTTCTACCTCCATGTCCGGAATCGGCGCGGCGCGGTGCGGGGCGTGGGGGGGGCGGAGTGGAGAGGGGATGGGAGGGGAGGGGGGAGCGCGCCAGTAGCAGCCTGGCACCGAGGGGCTTCCCGAAGCGTCGCGCTGCGCCGCTGCAGCAAAAATGGAGCTGATCGAATGCCCACCGTTCCCGACCCCTCGCTCATTCGATGCTATGAGCTCGCTATGAGCCCCATTGATGGGATGATCCCTAATGATTTGTACATGCATCATTACAAAGTCATGATATTATGAAATAAGTTACGGTGTGTGGAGGTTTGGAGGTACTGACGTTTGTAGTATTACAGAACATTGTGAACTTCTATTCTCTACAGCTTTAACTTTTTTAACAAATTATGTGCTTTTATATTTTGAGCCACTGCAGTAAATGCAGTAGCTATGGCACACAAGCATTTGAGGGGAAACAAGAGTTAGTCATTAGAAAATCAAACTTCCTTCAATGCGTCACCATTCAAAAATTGCTTGGAAATGAAACAATCAATTGAACTGTATATCCACTCCACACACATTTCCCTACACATACTGCCAACAATTAAAATTGCATTCTCTTGGTGCTGTTCCTATTCAAATATGTTTGTGGTGTGGATTGCTATGTAAATCACCTGCCAGAATGCTCTAATAGGCGTCCAGCGGATGTTTGTGTGTTGCGACTGAAACGATGGTGCAATTTGCGTTCTTCCAATTTCTGGGAGTTATATTTCATTCATTTCTTCCTCAATTCCGTTCACCCAGCAACCCTTCGTTCTTTGCATTTTTGTCCAACTCAAGGGTCACCCTCCGCAAACATTTGTACAATATTTTTGGCTCAATAGTAACAATTACATAATTATGAATTACGCGAGTGACATTTCTCGCTTGTTCCCTAAGCACTTGCAGGGCTTGAGTTTGTTAGTCTACAGGATCTCCGCCAGGAATTCATTTCTATAAAAGCAATTATTGTTTCGTTGATTTTAATAATTTCCCAAAGACCTTCTTCAAAAAAAGGAATACATTCAATAAACGTTTTCTGCATTTGAATTGTGGTTTCTTAGAAATTCCTGAATTACTTATTAGTGACGTCTAAAATCTAAAGAACACAGTCGAGCTGTCTGGTTGAATTATAATCCTTTACATTCTTATGGTATATTTCGCAAACACTTCAATCAAAATCAACCCCAAAGATTTCACTAATTCCCACATTCCGATCCTATTTTAACACCATTCCGTCAATTCTGGGAGGGATGAACTGAACTAACGATCGAGTCTCGTTAAAACAATGAATGGTGGATGCTGATTGAGAAATGGTAAATGAGAGGTAAGAAAAAAGGGATCACTTAAGAAAATGTGCCACAAACACGCTTTTCCCACAATTCGTCGCACGTGGATCGTCTTGGAATGGAAGCCAGGTCCCCACCGAACAGTCTGATCTTTAGAGCAGGGGTCGTCCAAATCCTATTGTCCATTCGTAATAGTCAATCACATTCCGCTTTCTGGAGGCGAACGCAGCGCGCTCTGCCCGGCCTTCGGCGGCGCGCGGCCGACTCCGCTTTACAGCGTGTGGCGAATTAGCGTTTTGCAGCAACGCGGCCCGCGCTTCCCAGATAGCAGCCTCGCGCGCGACTGCGCCCGGGCGCAGCCTCGGGGATCGCTGCGCGCAGATAACCTGCCGCCCCGCCTGCCCACACCGCGAGCGCCACCGACGCTCAACGCTGCACCGTATCAACGAGACGATGCACGGTTTCCGTGGTATACGGTTACAGTATCGCGCTGTTATACCCAAATTTGCGGGTTTAAAAACGATCGAAGCAGTGGACTTTTCATGGAGAAAAATTTATTTCATTTGCTTTCATCGAAGTGAAAGCAAATCCACGTGTCCCATGTTGTAGATTTTCTGCATGAAAAGATCCTCGTGCGTAAAAGAAGCCTCTGTGCTAAATTCAAATCGCCTGTTTCGTCGCTCGAGTGTTCCCTTCCCTCTCTGGTAGATGGAGAAACAAATGTAACTAAATTTTCATGGTCAGAAGAAAGTGCAGTCCTGAGTCTCACCACACTAAAATTAAGGTATCATTGAATTAAATTGAATTCAACAAGACTGTATAATTTATTTTACACTTTTAATGCCCGATAATGTCCATGTACAAGAAGTGTAACAACTCAAAAATTGTACACATCAGTTACGGATAAATAAAATAATATGTTCGGAAAATTTTCAATTTTCACAAGTCAAACTTTCATACAGAGAGTTCACAAGAAAGACGACACATAGAGGAATGTATTTTTTTTTTTTTTTTTTGCATTTGGCTGTGAAATAAAACAGCTTTGGTAGGATTAAAACAGTTCTCTACCAGTCACATTTTTTAGACCTGTCGCTTTTCTTGTGACTGACGGTACATGTTTTAATTTATTTTGAAAGAATCTTTGTTTCAGTGAGAAAGAGCTTTTAAATATTGTACTATGCATTCGCAAACTTCTCACAAACATTTTCAGTTCGCAGCCCCTGTACTATATGTGGCTTGAAAAAGGGTCTCCTGGATGTTCGTATTCATACAATCCCCTCTTGAGTAAACGTCTAGCAGTTGTGGGTAGTTCAGATGCTAACATACTACAACTGTACAACTAACACATTCGTCACGATAACGCAAGAGAATCGCGACTTTTTCTGATTTGGAGACTTATTCACTAGTCCAGAATTGCTTCAATGACTAGACACTAAAGCACACCACTCCTACCACAACATGCTTTTTCTACTCTCATTGTATAATGCTGCCTTTTCTTGGCTGCAACCAGTTGCATAATGATACTCATTACGATGCAGATTTCATTATAATAGACGTTCTTGACCAATCGCAGAGAAGTTAAAAAAAAGTATTGACAATTAATTATTGAGAATCGTTCTTGTAAATGTTTCGTACAATTGGGTACATTAAAATTGCATTTTATATTATATTTTGCTTGTCAGTTTTAATTTCTTTTATTATTAGTAATTTTTTCGTGGAATATTATTTAAAATAAATTGGATCATTATTTCACTTTGATCCTGTTTGACTGGATCAGTACTCCCATGCAGGCGGACTGGTAAACACAGCCATCTGCGGCAGCATGCGTGGATAAGGGTAGGCGGCCTTGGCTGAATCCTATTACATGTCAACTGCCTCGAAACCATTCAATGTAGAAGTTTAACTTATGAAAGTCGTAGAAAAAGTACCGTATGAAACTCGATGTAATGGGTATTACTACGCTCGTATGAAGTTTACAATACTCGCTCGTATCGTAATATCACTCTCGTGTATTAACACCCATCATTACATCATCGCTTCATAATGTACTATTGGCGCAAGTTCTGTTGAATTACATCCTGTAATTTTACAGAACTCTCGCTGTTCTTTCCATTTCAAAGAATGCACTGATATTATTGTGGAATGCATTTCAAACTATAACCATCAGTAAGTATAAATAGAAAGCGTCAGAAATGTCTGCCACACACCCGAAATCCTTCACATTGATTCCATCCAGTGCGCTGGCACTGCCAACTTTTCTCAACAGGCATTTATATTTTAGCGACCTAAATGTTTGTTTTTCGCTTCTCTCCTCATCTCTCCGGCCCCGCGTCTTCATCCATTTCCGTCGCCCTTCGCGACGCGACAGCATTAAACAAATGACAGAAAGCTCAAACTGAAAGCGCGGGGCGGGCGGGGGCGGGGCCATTTTTCCACGGCCGTCGCTGCAGCGGAGCAGCACACCGCGCCTGCAGCCGACAACGCCTCGCCTCGCCTCGCCCCGCCCACGCAACAAAGCGACGAGCTCGATACAATGAAATCGCGATTCATTTCGTCAGGCGAATCTCACTGAAATATCGCCTAGTTGGCGGCCCTGCCTCCGGAACAAATCACTCTCCGGCCAATATCTAGCTCTATAAATCAGCGGATATTAAAAATAAAAGCGCTACCTCCGCCTGGTTTCCCCCCACGCGGAGTCGCACACAAAGAGTAATCACATTTGGCTTGCGCTCGTCTTGCGCTCGTCAAAGCGAGACTTGGAGTCCGTTTGGCGTTTCCGAAACGCGGCGCCTCACAGCCCTTTGATCTCGGCCTTTTGTGCCCACCGCTGTTTACGCCAATTGCGTGCTCCGAGGAAGGAAGTATAAGGCGGACGGACAGAGGCGTATTATTTGCCGAACATCCGGGTCGATGTATTCCGTTTGAGCGGGCAACCTGACGAGACGGCTTTCCGGGAACTCGCCACGTATTCAGGTAGATGACTCACAAAGTGCTTGGATATTATGAGTTCTCTTCGAGGGCTTGGGCAGATGGCACGAGTGACCTCAAGAAGCGGCGGATGACAGACGGCACATGTTAGTACATAGACACCGGCAATTTAGACCCTGAACAAGCAGACCCAACACGCAACCCGTTAATATTGGAAGCTCATACTTTGTTCCTTGCAGCAAATGAGAAGTTGAATTGGATGGTCGATGAAGCTTAAAGCTCATAAAACATTACGTCAATGGCTTATAACCTTTTGTATCACACGTAAGAAAGAAACTGAATTTAATGGCGATGTTCTTCACCTTTACAGTGCGAATGAAAGTAATAACATTGATGTCGCGCATAAAGATACGGAAAGGGTTTTTAAGAAAGAAGCTGTGACAATTGAAGTTTCTTAGAACTAAGAAACATCGTATGCTCCGAAGTAACAGCGGCCACAAAATAACGTTTCTCTGGTTTTGTTCAACTTCACTACGAAGAAAGAACTCTGCGTAAGATCACCTTTCCGGTCAAATACTCTTTTCTTTCGAAAGAAAGAGAGTAAGCTATTTATGAACTTATCAAGTAACACAAACAGAATATCTAGATAGTAATAATTACATACAGAAATACGAGAAAAAAATTACAGTTGGTTGAAACTGCACTCGAGGTTTAGAGAGGCGTAACAGGCGCCCAAGCTTCTAGTTCCGCTATCGACAACTTTTGTTCCTAAGCTTGACTTCCCTGCGTTATGGGGGTTGACCCTATAACGTAAATGCACTGGAAACTGTAGCTGTGAGTACCCAGCTCCGCTCACCAATTTCCTGCGAAACTAGATCCACGTTTTGCTGATCCACAACCATTTGCGCGACGGAAAACATGGCTCTTAACTTCAGTAAAGCAGGGTTATGATTAACTTTCAGACAGTAAAGTTATTACACTAACATAATTACTTTCAGAATGAACAAAATTCCTATCAGAACAAATTTGATAGACTTTCTGTACTTGAAGAGGGTTGACGGCAACGCGGTGAACCACGGCAGTGCAAATTACGTAAAAAAGATTATTCCGCGTGCGTCAATCGCTAAGGTGATTAGCCTGGTAAGTGTAGCTCTTGTTATTTGCGGGAAGTGACGGTGATCTTCCCCATCTGAATGGAGAGATCCGGCGCCAACCTATCCATCGGCTTGCGAAGAGTTCCTCCAACCAGGAATCCTTCACCAGCTGGGCACCACCAAGCCGGGACCAGTTGTAAGAGGATCTCCCGGCATGTGTGGAAGTGTAGCGCATGTTCGCGTGTGTACGTAAGGGGTGACGAAAGGACAAGGAATAGAAAGGAAAGATCGCGTGCGGTCCGTGGCCCCATTTTTAATAGGGTACTTCTCCGACATTCGCCTGGTGTTGATCGGAAAAAAACAAGTAAAACTACCGTGCAATCGACCGTGACAAAACCTAACAGTGACATCAATTAATACCCTGAGCCATCTAAGCCTGAAGAAAGGTTGAGAGCCTTACCAAATGCAATGGTACTGTTAGTTTAAACGTTGGGGAAATGGATTCCCTTTCGAGTGTGGCGAGTAGGAATGGGCGATTATTAAACAATAATCTACTTATATCTTATCGACGACTTTTTAATTAGATTAATATGCATCGATTAATCGTTCCTAATTAATCGATTAATCTTATATAATCGATTAGTTTTTCACATGTTTTAAATAATGTGTAAAATACGTAAAATCGTTAATTTGTAAATTAATCGTTTAGTCGTTTTTTAGAAGCACGGCAGATTTAATTAATATTTGTTTATTGTTTATTTAAATACCTAATATTTATTCCACACGTACTCATATGAAACGACTAAACTCAGTTTATTAGGAAAATGATCGTAGAATTTCTAGATACAGTAATACCAATAATTTTAATCTAACGATGTACTTAGTTAAGGATGATTTTAGACAAACCCGGAATTCTGTCTCGTTCTTATTTCATACTGAATATAATATCATCACAAAAATATTAGATCATACACAGTGCCTTTTCATTTTATTAGTTTTACTAACATAAAATTAAGGGTGTATGTTTGCCTCTATTATGTTTTGCAGTTGTAGAGAGATGAGCAGAACTGGAATTCCGTTACTTCAGTTCAAAAGGAGAGATGAACTTTCATAGTTTGCTAGCCTTGAAAATAAATATTTGAATTAAAATAATCGAGCTAAAAATCGGAAAAATTAATCGATGTCTTCCACAATCGGTGTAAAACTAATCGCTTTCAACTTTCCGATTAATCGCATAAAATAACCGACTGTTGTAGTAATCGCGATTAAACGGCCCATCCCCCAGTGGCGAGGAGAGCGCGCGTGGGAGAACGTGTGGCCCGCTGCCCTGCGGGGGCCTCTTCCGTCGGAAGTGACCGGATGCGGCCGGAAGCGCGGGCGTCGCCAGCCTCCGCCCCTCCTCCTCCTCCTGCGGTGGCGGCGGCGGCGGTGCCTCGCTCCACTGGACGCCGTGGGAACCGGCAGCGTGTCACTGGCACAGCGGCCGCCGACCCACGCTCCGGGCCCGCGCCGCCCCGCCCATCAATTCCAAATTATATTTTGAAATTGGCGGACACTCTACTCGAAATCTCAACGTTTTCCAAATTTACGCACGACTCGAAAAAGGTCAAAGAGAATTTGCAAAAAGGACCAGTTTTAACTTCTGTAATATTCTTAAAGTCGTGTTTAGTTTTACCATTAGAGAAGCGAAAACTTCTGAAAACGTAAAAAAAAATATTTTTTGGCGACGATAGGTAGCAACTGCGGCAAAATCGGGTGCGGCAAAACCGAAAAGATAGCCCAGACTAAAGAGAAATAGTAACTTAACTAGTACGAGAAAGCCCGTTCCATTCTTAAGAACCACCAGTTTTCAGTTGAGCAATTCAAGGTAGCCGGTGATCAAATTTAGTTTGACGCCAAAAATACATACTGTACGTTTATTGCAACAATAAAGTGAGAAATGACGGGAGAAAATTCGAATAAATTAGGCTGTAAATCGCATGAGGTAATTGAATGACTATCCATGAAACTAAGATTGTGGAACTTTGAAGTAAAGGTACGGGTACTTATGCTAATTTTTGAGGATAGATGAGAAAAAAATCAATTCCCTTTGTTTCAGAGTGATTGCCCGACAGGGTAGTCATTAACGCGCGTTACTTAGAAATCATTTCTGGGTATTACGGTGACAATCCTACAATGCAGTTAGCCTGCAATTATTCCAGAGAGCAATCAAGTCATCACCCATCATACCGAACACAAAGAACTTCTGAAAAAAAAGCAATACATTTTCATCAATATGAAGCGCTGCGCCGTCTGTATATTGCATAAACAAACTATCAGACGGCATTGTTCTGCTTATGACGTCAAGCAGCTTCTGTGTGAGACGGGGCTAAGCCACGTGGGTTTGCGAGTGGAAAGCGTTTTGCCCAAAGAGGAGCCGCTTTCTCCGCTGCCAAAGAGGAGCCGCTCCGCGCCGTGCTACGGCATTCGCGCTGCTCTCCACCGCCGAAAAAAACAAACAAAACAGCGCCGCGCCGCGTTACACCGCGATCCCCTCCTCCTTCTCCTCCTCCGAAAGGCAGAGCGCGCTCTCTCGGGCCACTCGGCCTCATCACTCTACTGCGATTTTTACTTTGCCGCCTGTGACATTTCATCAGCTGTTACGGTGCCATCCAATCGGGACCTTACACGTCACTACAGTGACGTCACTATGCTGGCGTCCAACCTTCCGATTGGATGACACCCAGACAGCTGATTTACTTCGCTATGTAAAAACCGCAGTATATTTCTACATTTCAGTTCCTAGGCAAGGCGGTCAGTTAAGAGGAGAGGGGGCACTTTTCTTCAATAGGAAGCTTCAATTTTGAAATATTTTGAAATTGAGGCTCCTAGCAGGATAACATATCTCTCACCTCTTCTAACACCCCAGCTTGCTGTGCGTCAAGAAATTTAAATTGGAGTAATTTTCTTAACTATTTCATTTTGTGCTATATTTTCCATTCAAACTAGGTTCCAGAGGCTGATACAGATACTTTCTGTCCATTCTCACTCTGATGTTTCGATATGTTCTTCCACAGGAATGGGCAAGTGAGAATATCCGTAAATAATCACGCTAATACAAAATGTTCAATGTTTATAAATGTTTGTGATTTCACTAACTATAATTATTCTGCTCGTGGGCGATCTGTATCTGATATGACTCATTTTCACAAATAACAATGACTTTACTGTAACTTCAAATGTTACAAATCAAAGCGTAAACCCAATAATTAAAATAAACATAACGATACGATTTAAAACAATACGAACAAATTACTCATCAAAATCATTGAAAAAGTTCTTCAATTATTTACATTTAACCACAATATTTATTAAACAAGAAAGTATTAATTTGTTAAATACACCAAACAATTCTTGGTTCAAGTTTCAATAGAAGTATTTACAGTTATTGAAAGATTTGTAATAATAATGGAAAAGTTAAATGGCAATTTTTATTCGCAGAGTACATACAAAAAGTTCATTATTCCACACCTTTTTTCATCTCAAATTAATATTAATTCCTAAAGCACAAGACATACGTAAATGTATTTACTGTTTTGTTCGAATAAAATTTCATACAATAAATATAGGCTATGATACAATAAAAGTCAATTCTTTCGAGTGTGATCTTCATTTACTAATATTAATATGAATGAATGGTCGGAAAGAACACAGCTTTAATTGGAGGAAAAGGTATTTGATATTTCTTCCTATCTTGAACCAGACGTTTGGAGGGAAGCTTGGTGGTCTTCCGGGTTTCGTCTTTCCGATGCCAGTTGTTTTACGCGTTGTTACTTTGGACTTCTTAAATCGACGAGTACTTATAATTATTGTGGCCGACGAAGGCGCCGATTCTTCACGAGGTGAATATCGGATGTCAAGAGCTTCCGCCCGCGAGGCAGCTTCCCGTGAACGCCGAGGGGCCAGAGCATCTGTATCGCTTTCAAGAGCACTTGTAAGGCCCCGGGGGAGGGGGAACCCAAGGGCTCGCAACCGCTTCCGCTGTGGTCGCCCCCTCTCCGCCCCGCCCCCCTCACTGTGTTCCACGCTCAAGGAAAAGTGCTCAACGGGAGCAATTTAAATCCACAAGATTAGCCAACTCCTCTATTATCATATTGAATTCGGAGAGATAGAAATACAATGAAAAATGTGAAAATTGAAAAAATACGTTGCACGGGAACGACTACATTCTTTGAAGTAATGTTCTATTTTCGATATGATTAAAAAAATTGAGCAAGTACGGATATTACATTGCGCATGCTCGTATGTTACATTGATTTGTCATTTTAATACTGTATTTATGAATATAGGTATGTAATGAACCTTGAAAGATAAATTAATTTGTGATTATTTTGTGTAGTGTTGCTGAATAACATTAAGTTTTTTTTCCTATCTCGTAACCAAGCGAATGCCATTGAACAAACAGCAACTTCCCTAAATAACTATTGACAATGGAAAGACAAGTATCCATTCAATCGAACCGCGCAATCCCTCGCCCTGCCTCGCCATTTGGACCTCCTGTCTCGTGCTGCACGGCGCGGCGCGGCGCGGCGCGGCGCGGCGCGGCGCGGGGCGGGGCGGGGCGGGCGGGGTGGCACGGGGCGGGGCGGCGCGGGGCCAGGCGGGGCCGGGCGGGGCCGGGCGGAGCGGGGCGGGGCAGATCGGTGCGGTGCAGTGCGTGGCGTGGCGTCGCGTGGCGGGGCGTGGCGAGGCGTGGCGAGGCGTGGCGAGGCGAGGCCGAGCCGGGTCGGGCCGGGCCGGGCCGGGCCGGGCGGAGCGAGAACGAAAGCGGGGCGGGGCGGGGCGGGGTGGGGTGGGGCGGAGCGGGCCCAGCCCGGGCGTCGAGGCGCCGGGCCGCCTTGAAAGCCGTTAGGGGCGCCAAGTGCCATCGAGCGGGGGCGGAAACGCCGTGAGGGAGCTCTAAAAAGCGAACTGATTGCGTTGCAGAACGTCCGTCGCCTTTATGGGAATCATCGCGGCGAGCGAGGGGGCGGGGCAGGGGTGGGCCCAGGCCGCCAAAAGACTCCGAGAGAGAAAACGGTTCGAACAAAAATACATCAAAGGGAAACAATAATCTACATCACTCGTTTCATACGCGCGCAGAGATTCAAAGAACACTGCAGACCCCGGCGCTGAGATATGTCTTTAGTTTCGTTACGTATCCACAAACACGAGAAAAATGCAATAATAAGGAGACAGTTTCCATTTTGACTGAAAAATGCAAATATTTGGTTGTGTCATTTCGCCTATTTTCATTCTGTGCTCACCGAGATGTAGTTATCAACTATCATTGTCAACGCGTCACTGTTTAGAAAACAGCTGACACCATGTGACAGAAAGACTTCAAGGCATTAGCCAATCCCATTAAATATTTGCTATTTATATGATGCGTTATGGAAGAGCAACGTTTTTGTATTCTAGGTTAGGAAAGATCTGTTGTATATTATATACTAGGCCTTATTCTATACTATATTATGCTACTGCGGCATTCATGAAGATTGTTGTTAAAATGTTTTGTTTAGTTTAATATTAAACGACAGTATTTTATTTGTTGTTCTTGAGCAGTGTGTGAGCTACTTATTGCAAAACCCTTTTGAGTGGCTATATTCGACAGAATATATATAATATTAAATATCGTTATATGAGACAGTAACAATTTAACTCAAGGAACCACACGATCATGTTCTGCGGTGGGAGTTGGAAGGGAGTTGGGATCGTGGAAGCGAAGAAGAAAGGTGGTGAGGGCGGGGCAGGGCGAGGAGGAGGGTGGAGGAAAAGTGGTGGGACAGCGCAACGATGCGACGCCATTTGTTACACATTGCCAGTCCTCCTCAGCACACTTGGGGACGACACTTACTGCCCATTACTAAGAGCCTAATCCTGTGCAATCACAAATATAATCTATTCCACCGGCAGCGATGCATCGACTGATGCCAGTGCAGTGCCTCTGTCCGAGAGGTCCTATTATCGAGCCCGACGGCGGCAGGATTTTGGACACCAACTTTTCAGTTACGTCAAATTCAGCCACTGTCTGGAGGAGACTTCTGGCGGCCGGCTGCTCTGATCGGTAGTTTTCCGTGGTTTCTTCGATCAACACCAGACGAATGCCGGAGCAGTACCCTAATAAACGGACTACGGACCGCACGCGATCTTTCATTCCTCTTTCTTGCCCTATCCTCTCCCCCTACACACACACACACTAACAAGCACTTCACTGCCACACATGCCGGGAACTGGTCGGGGACTAGGACTTGTCCCGGCTGGGGCGGTGCCCGGCTGTTGGGAGATACCTGGTTGGGAAAAACCCTGCTAGGCGACGGTAGGTTGGCGTCGGATCTCCCCATCTAGTGGGGGAAGATGACCGCCATCTCCCGATGAAAAAACATGAACTATACTTAAGGTACTAATGGCCTCGGTAGTTGACGCGCCCGGAATCATGAACAATCAATCAATCAATCAATTGCTCATTAATGCTTTCATAATCTGGGTATTGAGTTCACTTTATTTATTACGAATTACCAGCAATCATACCCAGGTATGCTAAAAACGTTGAACGTTTACTGACTACAACTGCAAGAAAGTTCACTTTATCAACTGATTTCGAAAGAAACCCAACAATTAAGAAAAGTTACGCTACTATGACATTGAGAAACATATTCCATTAATCTATTAAACCGTAAGAAATGAGGTAATCTTTAAAGGGAACAACCCACGTGCTGCATAATTATTTGTCATCTTGGGCATTGTACATTTTATCGTGCTTGTTTTTGTCCGAGGTGAATCAAGGTAACGTATTTGCATTGTATTTTGAATCGCCCTGTTCCATCCTGCATTAAAAGGCCGCAGACATAAAATTTATGCGCAAGTCGATGTAGCTCCACGACCCTTCGCGTTTGACACAGCGTCGTTTGCGACAGACAAAAGCATCGCGACACGCGTCTTGCAACCCGCGCCCCTTCCCACAAGTCTCCTCGGGCGCGCTCCGTGCGGCAAACGGCCCAAGTAACCTCTGCGAAGGTTATCTTTCCTCGGCGACGGAAAATTGATTATACATTAGCTTATTAATGTCGCTCGCCGGTTCAATTTCATTTCGTAATAACGAAACATTAAATTTCATTTTCAACCTGTGCGTTACAAATGAAATTTTAATTGGGGAACAAGGGAGTATCAGCAGTAAGCGCGATGAACCCAGCAGAAGATAATAATAAAATGTTCGTTGCAGTTGCGGATTCAGCTCAGAATGGAGAATGGAGAGACTGCTCCCGTGCCGCGCTGTCGTGCTCCGATGCCCATTTTTTGAGCATTAGCTTTCACTTTGCATGCACACACTCCGGAATCAATGCCCCACACAAAGCACAGCCCAGAACACAACTGTGGCATGTGTTTCACTGGCAGCATCCATTGTACATACCAGTCATTGTCTATTACATTACAGCCATGTTTGTGTAGTACAATTATACTTCCGTAATGTTTGCGGGTGTTTTCAATGTTCCTTGAACAAAGCGATTTTATTGTCTCAAGTGACACACTTCATTCAGTACAACATTAGGCTCATCGCATTCTGCTGGGTGACAAGTGGTGCAACTTAAGGAAAACGTGCTGAGCTTGTATCAGGAAATATGGTTATTGCACATTCGAAGAAATCTCTGAAGATTCCAGTAGTTTGGAGCACCAATAAAGCGATGATTCTACACATCTCAATGTTGAGTCGAAAATCTATAGAGGGTTGTTTCCGATGCCCTGGAGTTCAGCCCAGGACTCGTCTGTTCTCCGCCGCTCGCGCCCCTGGCGGTGGATGAGTCGCCGGCGCGACGCACACATGCTCCAACCACTGCATTTGCACTCGGCCAAATTTCAAGAAGTTTGGCTACTTCTGGGTAAAGACACTATTGTCATACTTCATATCATCTGTCACTTGAGAATCTACTACTCCGTACGAACTCCGACAACTAATAAAACCAAAATTTAAAGGTAAATGATATTTGAGGGCAATTAAAATCGTTACCTTCCAGAGAAAATATGTTTTGATGTGATCATCACCTACCTTTTAAAATGAATTACATATTCTTTTTTTAGGGCATAGCTTTGATGTTCTTCTGGAAGTTTAAAGACAAGGAATTTCCTCCAAACTGAATTTTAATAAATTTTGGGTTTAATAAATTTGTTCTGTTGCTTAACGTTTGTAATACAAGTAGCATACGTTAACACTATAACTTAATTCCCCGTTATTCTGTTGTAATTAGCATTTTTCAGAATGGAGATAATCTAAAATGTCCGTCCGCGGAGAGTTGACGATGCCCGTGGACACGCCACTTCCGCGCGCAGGGCATAGCGACGCAGGTTGGCAAGAAGGCGGCGCCCCGCTCGGCCTCGCAGTAATGAAGTCGGCGCGTTGGGCGGCGATGGGGAGCAGCGGGGTCGCCGAGGCCCGGCCTCCGCAGTCGGGGGCGGGGTTCAGAATAATGGGCGCCATTTGTCAGGCGCCGTCCCGTCGCTTCGATGCCCTGATGGATGGCGCAGGCTGCCCGGCGGCGACGGATGCTGCCCCCTCCGCCCGAGGGCCCTTCTGGCCATTCGCCTCACGAGCGAACCAAGGCGCAGCCCGAGAAACAGCTTTGCCACGGAGCGCCGCTGTCTCAGAGTCCATTTTAAAACGTTCAGCGGAAAGCGCGTCCTCCCTTTCCACACCATTGGGGTGACCCTTGGACTAGCGTCTTCCACCATCCACGCCAGGGGTTCAAATCCCGCTCCCAATGGAATTCGAGTGCGCACTTCGAGGTCCGTGGCAGATTTTCTCGGCATTTTTCTGCAGTGCCCTTCTCTCATTCCATCACTGTTCTGCCATTATTCAGATGAACTTAATCACGAACCAATCAAATCGTTCGTCCATTTCAGGAACGACCATATGGTTTAGACACCGACATCGTAATGAAGAATTATCAGCTCACTCGATTTTATTGAGAGTTCACCTGACAGGTGGGTAGGTGCTGATAGTTCAACCGTCGATTTTTTCCGGGTGTCGTGTTGTGTGTGTATCAGAAAACTTCATCATGACACTTGATCTTGTAGGATGATATTTTGTGCTATTTAATTAAATAGCACTCAAACCCCTTTCACAATGTTGGGTCAAAAACAAAAACTGAAACCTGTATCTCCAGGCACCTAGAATAGAACCAGGCACCTAAGAATTTTATTGACTTTTTTTATTTATTGCATTATATTTAATGAAAATAAAACAGTCAATTATTATGAAATGTACTAATTTAGGGAAAAGTACATTGTTTCTGCGTATGAAATTTCGTCAATTTCTGCTCTGTATGAACTCATCCATCACTGTAGGATTATTTTTATTTATAATTTATTTATGAACTCTGAATTGTCTGAATTTATAGCAAAGAGAACGTCACTGCCAACAGCTCTGTTCTGTAATTCGTTTAACGCATCGTGAATTGCTTTATTAATTTTTTAGAAAAATTCATAACCTCACAATAGCACATCTAATGTAGTTATGAGAGAAAAAATGAAATGTCTTCCGAAATTGAGCCATGAACACATTTTGTCACCATAAATTCTACGTGGAGTTATCATGTTCGCTGCTACGCTGGGAGGTTCCCATCATATTCGTCAATGTCATTGATTGGCCTCTAGCCCTAAAGGATATCGCCTCAGAGCACGTATGCGTGGTTGATAATGATTGCAATGAATGACCCATGGCCTGTTACTTCCTTCAACGCTGCACTTACATGATTAAGCTAAGTGTTATACCATATACAAACCTCCGATCCTCAGACACACCTTTTAACAAAGTATCTCTTTTAGAGTTGAAATTTCTGAGATAAACGCTCTGAGAAAATTTAAAATTAATTTTCTTCACACTCATCATCACATGACTTGCGCTCCTAACTCAGAAGTTTGGGGGAGTCACGATTATTCATGTTTCTCTTTTTTTATTAGCCTTTATCTTTGAAATTTCAAAGAAGTGACGAATGAAAGATTAGTTTTATATTTTGAGGATGTTAAATAGATAAACCACAACGCATAATAGAGTTGGATAGAAGAAAGAAACAAGGTGATAAACATTAAAACGAAACAAAATACAAGAACTTTCAGCTAATCAGACTATTTCGGCCCTGACAATTTATGTTCAAGGAAGGTCACAAATCTTATTACATCCAAGAAGAAAATTTTCCTTTAAGACCGTTTTCATGTCAGTGTTAAGGTAAAGTGACTTCTGATTCCACGTAAGATGGGATTCTCTTTCGTCTTCTGACTACGGTGTCGGTGTGAGGCAATGGTGTCTAATCACACAATCAATTACATACGTTCATTCATCCATGCTTCCCCTCGTCGGACCGGCTATGAATTTCTTCCTTTCTCCCTTTCGCACCAGTAATACTCAGCAGCATAGGAAGTACAAATAGCCAGCTCAAAAAATGGAGTTTGATCATTATAACCAATACATTATCTTACATATCAAATGATCTCACATGCCTGCATTCTACAGGTCTACTATGTATCTCTTCTCAGTTTGTGCATTTGCACTATTGTGTAAAAATAGTGTAGAAAGTTGGATCCCGGAAGTTATATTTGTGACACCAAAAAGAGCTATCTAATCATCCAAACATACTTTTTGGTTTTAATGTACCTTGTTAAATTACTAGCCGATTCGATAAACTGCTTCCTGACTTTTAGTTCCTCGCTTAAGTCGATTCTTCTCTGAATTACCGAGGTACGTGCAAACTTCACTACGAATGTTAACGAAGGACGGCTGTTACTCGATATTTTTTTCTCTATTAAAGGAGAAAATAAACTGCTCCACGAGCGAAACGAACTAATTTAATACTTGAAAAGAAAAGGGAAAGCTTTTAGTCGAATAAAAGATTCGAAGAGAAAAATAACTGGAAACGTAATCCTCATTTTCTCCTAAATGGGAAAGAAAGGGATTATTGAAAAAATTAGAAGCGCTCTTCAAGAATAAGTTCAATGGAAAGCAAGGAGAAGTAAAATTTCTTTTCCATTTAAATGTTGGCATAGAATGTGATAATATTTAAACATATGAAGTGAAATTTCTTGTCCAAGTTTTAATAGGTCTCCTAAAATAATTGTTTATAATTCATTGTCGTTGATTACAACAGTTTTGACGTCGAGTTTGAATAAAAACTTTCAAGCATTAGGACCAAACGGATGAAATCAAACGGATCCACGTGCTTCTTCGAAATTAAATCTGTAAAAATCAATTACAAAACTAAGGAGCAAGCAATGAAAAATTAACCGAGAGGTTACTGTATGTTTCTTACTATAGTGTAGTGATGAAAGTAAATAACAATAAGTAAATCATTTATTGATTACTGTCTCACAGAAGGGGGAGCAAACTTTTTTTAGTTACCAAACGTCAACAACTGCTTGCTACGCTCATTAATCATAATTCAACTATGTTCAGTATAAAAGACAGGGTAGAGATTCCGGATCTCTAGAAACGTGCGCAAATATTATCCTTCCCTCTCTATACTTAACATTTTTTACACTTTATCACGATAAATAAATGGATAAGGAATGATCGTTACAAAGTCATGACTGATTATTGATGTATTATAATTGTTGTTAAAACGTATAAAAATTTATTTTATGGCAACGAAGACGACTTCTCATTTCAGAGAAATACATCATAACTGGAATTATCTGTTTGATATTTACTTTGAAAACTAAAAGAAGACCGAAAACTAAAATTGTTTACCAAACTTAACCTCGCTGTTCTCTAAGGGGCGTGTATTCGTGAAGGCTTACTTGCTAAAAAGAAAGAATTTACGAGTTGGAAAAATTTATTGCAACCACTCCTTAAAGGAATAAATATTTTCACCGTTAATTTCCTTAAGTCATTTTTAATATGTGAATTGAACATTGTTATTGCAATTTCTTGAATTATTGTATAGTGTAATTAATACAATTATATTATTAATTACTCTATGAGTAGGACTGACTAGAAAACACACAAAAGTTAAATCTAACTTACTTAAAATCATCCAAAGTCTCCAAAAAATGTTACTCAACAAAAGAACAACAGTACAAGTGAAATATTTAATTTTCGAGCTCCTCTTTATTTACTTTACGTCTAATCCTCGCATGAAAGTTTTCATTACTTTTTCAGGTCACGCTGAACGAATAACACTGGTGAATGAAATAATAAATACGAGATTTGAACAATGGCGGTGTTACGTTTTCCGTAGTTGATCAGAGTTCAACAATAAACGAACGAATGGAGGCTTTCAAATTCTCAAAAATAATTTTCGATTTACCCCTGATTTAAATATTTTTATACAAATCTTTGAAAATAATTTAGTTATTGAATTCAACCATTATAATAATATTTATGCACCAAGGGTGTTATAAGTGTTCCTATGATAGAGCGGTGGCAAAATGTCCGAGGGATTTTTGACGCTTGATATCTTACAAGTTAACATTCGTGGTACATACGTAAATTTACTTTTTACCTAAATTTAATGATTCAAATTGATTTATTTTCTATTTAACTAGACGTTAACTTGACTCGGTTTGTCTTTTCATGCATCCCTCCATAAGAGAACAAGTAGCATCATTCATGTTCATGGTCATATGTTCTTCATATTTTGTACAAGTTTCTGATTTCCAAAACTAATAAAATTTCAATTACAAATTCTCCCTTAACACACAGTATGAGGAATATTTAGCAACCCACAGACAGAATCATTGAAAGCAGGAACTATGAATTTTCACGAAGTGAAAGTGAAAAAAACAATCCCTTAAACACAACCAAAATGAAGTCTAACAAGCATATTCGTTTGATTCTCATCCAAACTTGTATCGAAATGAAACGAAATGAAATACAACATAGAAACAAATTCAAACCTCCAGAACTGTACTCAAGTTTTAGAATGCGTTCTATTCCGTGGGCGAATCTGCTGGCCGGGGGCGAGGTCGAGGAGGCGCAAGGCAACTGACCGGCGCGGCGTGGTGCGACGGCCCCATCGGAAGCGGAAGTAAATTCCCAGTGAATGAGAGGACGGGCGGGGCGGGGGGGGGGCATTCCGGCGCGCGCTTCAATCTCTCAGACGGCGCGGCGCCTCGCAGGGGGAGCCCAGGGCGGGAGGCGGCGACGGGCGCGGGCGGGAGGAGAGACAGATCGCGGGAGCAAAGACAAATCCGATTACATCGTTTTCTCAAGTCGCGACGGTTCGTCCCACCTTGCTCGGCAATCGACCGACGGCGCTGGGGAAGGCGGAGGCAGAGGCGACGTGGAAGGCTGCACTTGGCGGCGTAACGGTCGGGCGGCGGCAGGGAAGGGGGTGGGAAAGGGGGAAAGGTTGGGAAGGATTGCCAGAAGAAGGTGGAGGGGGAGGAGTGGGAAGGGGAGGGAAAGGGAAAGGGAAGGATGGACGGCGAGGGGAGAGGGGAGGAGAATGAGAGAAGAATGGTTGTGGAAAGGAGAAGAAACGAAGGGGAAGGAGAGTGAAGCAAAGTAGACAGAGCAGTGGCAGAGAAGAAGGAAAAGGATTACGAGAAGGTGAAGTAGAAGGCGAAAAGAGGTGGAGGAGAGGAGGTAGAAGAGATGAGGGAGAGGGGAGGGGAGGGGAGGGTGAGGCAAAGTAGACGGAGCGGAGGCAGGGGCATGGCAGTGTGCGGTGGCGTGAGGACGGAAGAGGAGGGGGGGAGTGCGGGCGCCTGAGCTCTTTCTCGCAAGCAGCACACTCGCGCCGCCGCAGCAACGGGGGCTTTTCGCCACTCGCTCGCAAATCTTACCGCCTCCCCGCCACCGAACGCCACTTTCGGAAATCGAACGCACGTGGATGGCGAAGCGGAGGGCGCGGTTCCGCGCGGCGCGTGAAAGAGCGCCACGGCGCCATTCAAGCGACTCTGCGAAATTGATCTCGGACCAGGAAATACTCGTAGGATGAACAATGCAAGACAGTGGCGTAATAGACTGACATATACTAACAGTCTACATGAGCTCGCTACTTCTTGTTTTGTGGTAACATTACCTTTCACTCTGAGTTTACGCCACCAGGGGGACCAAGCACGGAAAATTTTGGCGTACGAGATGACAAAACTAAGAAACGGCTAATTTACAATATCGGCAACGTCTAAGCGACTCCGACAGTTCTGTCGCCACGAGCTGTGGTACGTCATGTGACCTGCTCTGAAGCAATCAGCTTGCGAGGATTTGTTTACTTTCTCACAGCCAGCGTTCCGCGTTGTCTCATCTGATTCACATGAAGACGCGGAGGTGATAAGGTTCGGCTGTGGTGACGGTTATGAACATGATATCGAAGGTTATGAACATTTTCTAAGTAACCCAACTGAAAAATTCTCAGATATATAATAAATTTACGACGAATCATCGTCAGATAATTTTTTAATTGAGAGAATTTTTTTTATCGTTCGAAATGGACGCTTCCATTTTGCGCGGTATAAGTATACAAGTCAAAAAAGTCATTTTGTATGCAATTTTATTTCATATTAAGGCGAATCTACAAAACGATCACACTCAAAGTAAATTATAATTTTATTTATTCTATTCAAAACGGTGAGAAAATAATTGTACGTGTAATACACTATTCATAAAATCCTCTTTGTGAACGAATTAGAATAGGTATCAGCTTTCAATTGTTACATGAATTATTGCATTATAATAGCCTGTAAACGTGATCTGCTTATTTATTGCCAAAAACAGTAAAAAACTGTAATCAGCGTATATTAATGGGAAAGTAATATTTTGATGAGAGAAATTACGCTCAAAAGTGCTGCTTTGTAACATCAACAACACATAGATGCACTTTTACGGAGAAATTGCCTTTTTGTCGCAATATAAATAATATCCCCACATTCTTAATTGATGAGCAACTATTCGGGAGCCTCCGGTGCTGCATGGAGAGTGGCCTCGTGACGCTGCTGGGGCACGACACCGACCGCATCGCGCCATCATTTCCTAAGCCCTTCACCTCCCTCCTACCCGACTGCATCGCGTTCCGCTTTCCTCCTTAGTAAAAGAATTCATTTCTATGTTTACCGTGGTCTGCTTGGCACTACATTGATCGATTATAATAAATCCACTTTTGACTGCTTTCAAACAGACTTGTATGTCCTTAGTGCAGTGCCAACGTCAAAAACCACCTCTTAAAAGTATGTCGAAACAAAACTTGACTCTTTATACCTCGGTCACTTAACATACACAATTCCGATGATACTGCCACGTTCACCCGTGCTGATAGTTTTCTCATGACTGGTGTAAGTACATCTATTTGTACTATGAATGGAAACTTAAAAATTTATATTCCTTCCGCTAAAGTGGATGAACGAAACTGGATGCAGCCGGAGTATGCCCTTGCAGGTAACGACGAGACAAAGGGGGCTAGCGTGGAAGCGGGAGTAGGGGCAAACTGGCCGCGGGATGCAGTCGGGCGATCCGCGCTGCGCGTGGGAAGGGATCGGCGGCGTCCGCCCGCGCCCACTTCGGATTCGCCGCCGGCGATTCCGCTTTGCGGCTGTGCAGGCGCTCGCGGGCCCTAATGATGTTTCCTGATGTTTTATTCAATTTCCGACGGGTAATTCCGCACAGCGTCAGCAGCGCTGTGCCTCCGCGGCGCGGCGCGGCGCGGCGCGGCGCACGCGTGGCGCTCGTCTTTTGTCGCGTCTCGATCGCGCGTCCGCCATTTGCATTCCGCGTCCTTGTTGCCAAATCCAATTACTCTGGCGGCGGCTGTTGTGGCACTCGCGGTGCGGCGCTAGCGCCGCGCGACGGCGTAGGCGGTGGTTGCGGCGACTGCCGCTCACAGAGCACTCCCCCGTCCCCGCCCCGCCCCGCCCCGCGGGCACAAAGGCTGCTGCCATCGCACATGCTCGGCGGCCATCGGCGCGTGGCTACAGTCTTCTCTGCGCGACGCGACTGGCGCAAATTGTTTACAGAATACATGGAAACGGGGCCCAACGCGAACGAGGAAGCGATCAATGTTGTTTGGGGAAAATCTCTCACATTCAGAGAGAATAGTTGGGAGATACTACCGGGAGTTGAGTTGCCATTTTTGGTACATTATATTACAAGGTGATATACTGTTCCTCGTAAGAGATTGATTGATAGTTTGTTCTAGCACAATAAAATTCCGATTAAGAACGAGTAGGCATTTGATGTGTCTTGTGTCCAAGTGAAGATCACACGACTGTTTCTTTTTCTTTTGTTAGGGTCGCTTCCGACTTAAATCGAAATGTCTTTGTAGTTGGGTTTCAAAGTGTGGCTGGGGCGTGGATTTTAATTGCATACCACATACGCTATGCCATAAAATCAGTAACAATGGAGCTTCTTAACTATGGAACGCGCGCTTCGAGGGAGACACGAAAGATACGTGTAATGCATCCATGGGAAAGAAAAAATAACGAGAACGTGTGAGTAAGGTCTGGATTCTTATCAATTTTGTAAGAACATTTTAGTACTGTATTACAATTCCGGGCAACGCTTCATCTGGTTTGTAAACATGCATACAGACAGAAGATGCTGTTATTCTATTATCAGTATCTACACATATACATTTGCTTATGGCGAGATTCCATGTTTCTCTTACTAATTATGTAATTTTTTTATCAAAAAACAAAAAAAGCCTTAATTCAGACAGATAATCAGAATTAAGGCATGCCGTGAATTTTATCATGGGAGTACATACAACTTTTCGCCATGTGATATGTGGACAACCTTTATAAACTTTAAGAACCTTCCAACTACATCGTTCAAAATTTGAAGGGCACAGTGAAATATAACCACAAGCCACATTCATGCAGTTTTAACATAAAGCTCCTTTAATGTTTGCCGAACGCATGCAAATTAATAGAGCAACAAGACAATCGGTTAGGTGTTATCCTCCCAATGGAAACCAGTAATACTGAAAGGGAACCGGGTTGCTCTGAGATTGTGGTGGTAAGATCAACTTGAGAATCTGAAAATTGTGGCCCATCCGTTTCATAATTAGGCGAGAGCATCGAATCGGGTTCTGAGCCGTTGGCGGCCTCTCGGGGCGGCAGTGGAGGGCGCCGCGCATCGCCCCGTTGGCGAGCAGCGCGCGTGGGCGGGGCGGGGCGGGGCGGGGCGGGGCGGGGCGGGGCGCCGGTCACCTTGTATGCTAATGGGCTGCTTCGTTATGCAAACGCACCCGCGAGGCAATCGCCGCCCGCCTTTCGCCCACTCCCCCTCCCCACCCCGCGCCCTCAACAGGTTCGAAACAGAGCACGCCCCGCGCGCTGACGACTCAACTCTCCCGCGCTCCGCACCCTCCCAACTCCGCCGGCGCACAAAAGAAACAGCTTCGTCGGAGGTGTCCATTGCGAACATACAAATGCTGCGGTGTGAAGGCGCATTTACGCGTGTCAGCTCTAAACAGCTGCGCTGTTTTCAAATTGACCATTCGGCTGTATTCTCTAATCCCTTTTAGAGAATGTTTGCAAGCCATGTTTGTGCATTGTCATACTTTGCCGGGCAAGACCGTTTTTCTTACAAACCTCAAGCTGGATGAATGAAAACCAGGTATTATTTCACTAGCTTGTGTCATCAGTTGAAATCGGAAATTGTCTAAAAAAATTAATATTATACGATTATTATTTTACGATTCATTATTTAAGCTGTTTACAAGTTAGCTTTTTGTAGAGCACCGCTCAGTAAGCAGAATCTCGCCGACTACAAGTCGTGTGATGCATTTTTGGTCATGACAATCCAACCTAGTTTTTTGTAATGTATTAAACAGTAGGACCCGTTTGTATTTTGGCTCATTCGAAGTCGCAAAATGGGCATTAAATTACAGCCAAATAGGAGGACGGATATTATGTGAATGACACGTGAGAAAATTGCGTGGAATAACAAATTGCTTCTTTTCCGAGGCGCGGGCTCGAGCCGTTGAGTCGTGGTTCGCAAAAGACAAAATGCAAAGTCGTTGCAACAGGTTCTGATAAAGGCGCCCAGGAACCTGCAGGGGCGACGCGGGGCGGGCGACGCGAGGCGGGGTGACGCGGGGCGGGGCAGGGCGGGGCGGGCGACGCGAGATAACGCGGGGCGACGCGGGGCGACGCGGGGCGACGCGGGGCGACGCGGGGCGACGCGGGGCGACGCGGGGCGACGCGGGGCGACGCGGGGCGACGCGGGGCCACGCGGGGCGACGCGGGGCGACGCGGGGCGACGCGGGGCGACGCGGGGCGACGCGGGGCGACGCGGGGCGACGCGGGGCGACGCGGGGCGACGCGGGGCGACGCGGGGCGACGCGGGGCGACGCGGGGCGACGCGGGGCGACGCGGGGCGACGCGGGGCGACGCGGGGCGACGCGGGGCGGGCGACGCTGGGCGATGCAACGCAAAGCACGGGCGGAGTATCGGAAGCGCTATCGCCCCGGGGCGATAGGCCTATCTGCCGCCCCCGCTCCGCCACACGGGCGGAGGAGCGGGTATCAGCCTTCGCACGAGGGAAACCCAAATCCCCTTCAGGGCCTAGTGCGAGGGCGGTGACCTGCTTCATGCACGTGCACATTTTGTCGTAAGACGGTACTGTTATAACGACACCACAGAACCAAATACAGGAACGAAAAGTCATCCTTAACAGCTGTCCCGCGAAAAGGAATTTAACAGTCCGTAACGAACCATCGAAACAAACTAGACAACCTAACCATTGACTTGTGAACAAGAAAAGTGTGTGAAGAATGTGATGTTGGAACAATTATTTATCAATTAATTTCAATTATTACAATTAATTTCAATTACAATTAATTTCAACAGTTAAGAATAGTGAAAATTACGTCAATTGCAGTAAATGGTTACACTTTTTCCCTATATCACGAGGTCTTTGCTCTTAATGAGATGTAATTGGCTAAATAATAATTAATATTTTAGGATAATCAATGTTTTTATTTCACAAAATAAGCAAAATTTTAACCTTTTTTTTTTAAATAAAGCAAACTTTTATGTTTGATATTGTAATGAATATTTTTACAGCATTAGTGCCATACTATCATAACTACTTCTAGTTCGTTAAAGTAATTTCAAATTTCTTCAAAAATTGACATAACATTGGAAAATTTCCCAATATGCTATTAGTAATTAAATGCATTATGCCATATATATCGTACGTAACTAACAAAACTTCATATTTTGAAACTACCTTGTATCACAATCATAACAGTATAACAAAAGTTTTCAATATTTGAGTTTACATCAACGAAGGATATGCCTCTTCTCGCCCATTACTACTATACTTGAATGTCTCACTGCATCCAAAAACTGAAAATGGGCATGTTTTGTCATCAGTAGTTCATTAGTATTTGATTTGGTCTCAATAGTTACCTTATGTTAATTTCCTTCCCTTCGAAGAAATTGAATTACAAAATAAATAAGATTTCCTTCCAATGTGCGAGGAAGGTAACTAACTTGTAGCAAGTTTATGGAACGAACAGGTTCGGCCCCGTTCAACCACTGTTGTCAATATTATTTCGAAACAATGAAACACGATTCATGGGTAGGATCTTGGGAGTGGAATTAAATGTCACTGGGTTGACTTAATTTTATTAATGCAATTTAAGGCATTTTCCTGAATGTTGCCACGTTTCAGCAATGCCTCGTCTCTTCCATGAAATGAATTTTTGGCAACAATGTTTATTCATGATTTTATTAATTCCCCAGAGTAGCATAACCAGAGAACACAAGGAATTTTTTGTTGTTGTTAACTTGTGTGTATTTAATTTAACGTTTATAGTGTTTCTTATTATTATGACCTCAAAAGTCTTGTAACATTGGCGCGTTAAGTATGTTAACGTAATTGAAGAGAATACTGTAAAGGTAAAATGTTTTTAAAGAATATAAATGAGCTTTTTTACAAGAATGACTAAAATTCAGAGAAAGAGAAATATAATAGGACAGTTTGGAGATGTCAAGAGAGATTGAGGGAAAAGCTGTTGTTTGAGAGAAGATATCTAGATTAATACATTCTTTGAATAAATTGTAGATAGTAATAACTCTCTTATTTAGCACATAATAAATGCAGAGGCATTTATGGTGGTATTGTCTGAAGACTAACTGAAGATTATAGGGAGCACACTGCATAGTGATAAGAGGGAGACGAGACATCCTTTGTTCAACCATATTTCTTCGTTTTTCTTTAAATTGTGAAACCTGATTATTAAAAACTTAACAAGTCATTTTCTTTTATTTCATTGGAAAACTAATTTTTACGTCGTCACTCAAGAAGCTTAAATATTTCATAGTATAATTATGCGTCAAAAACATTTCAGAGGTTTCTAAAACTTTGTTTTGAAATTAATTTACATGCCGTGACCTTAGATACGAAGCCAATTACGAAACATAAATATTATTAGGAGCTCTCTTGTTGGGCAAAAGATAGAGGGAAAGCGATTTCGGAGGCAATACGAAAAGTTGGAATTCGTTAAACTTACTGTGAGGTGGATTTGCGTGGTGAGAAAAGAAATAATCTAAGTGGGAAACCGGAAGGAATCCTGTAAAAGGCTGCGCTTGACAGCTCGAGAGGGAAGCGGAGCGCAGGCGCTCGGAGTGGAGAGGGAGAGGGAGGGGGAGGGGGAGGGGAGGAAGGACGAGAAGGCACGGGGGGGGGGCGGGTTGCCTGCTGCAAGAGCTCCGCCGCGCTGTGCAAACACTGGCAACGGGCGCCGCCCGGCGATTGCCTCCGCATCGAACCTCGAGCGCCACTCCACAGAGTGCCGGAGGGTCTCGCGTGAGGACTAATATAACGAAGCGGGAGGTAGCGCTTGGTCTACAAGGCGGGGAGTTGTCCGCTTGGAAGCACGTTGCAAAAATCGGACGCATCCGGTGGTAGAGGGGCTCAACGGGTTCATGCTCCAAGGCTTTACGACAAACTCGTTCTCACTTTCGACAGGAAACGAATGTGAGGAAAGCTTTCGAAGGGCGAGTCAGAGAAGTGCATGACGGAACAGAGCGTGTCAGTGATAATGAAGGCTGAAGGAAGGTCCGAGCAGTCAGAGGGGGAGTGGGTGAGGGGGAGTGGGTGAGGGGGAGGGTGCACCCCTCCGGCGCGTGTCCGGCCATCATACCCTCGCCTCTCCGCCCACCTCGTTCGGCGCGTCGCGCGCTGCCCAGATTAGGCCTCGCGTTCCAACTAACAATTTCGTGCTTCGTAATTAGCGACGTAAAATGCCATGAATGCCTGCGACACAGGGCTTTATAGGCCCTGAACGCTTTATCGCAATACTGTCAGACGTGATACGGAGTTCTGAATTGGTCCTAAACACAGGTACTTTTACACGACTACTTCTTGAGAGAACGTGATATGAAAGTTTTCTTAGCCTATTATTTCCATCAATAAAAGCACCTGATAAGTACTTCGTGAAGTGTTTCCATTTGTTATTATACCAAGTTATTGCTTTGTAAGAGTACCAAGGACAAGGAAGCTCTTTGACAAAGACGTTTTCTCACATGCCTTCTCAGGTGGAAACGTGTGGCCGAAAGTCGACTGAATTCCGAGTCTTTTTGTAAGTAGACTTTTTAAATACTGCTCAGTTTGTCGGTCGACAATCTTGTGAGGCGGTTATATCAGTTTCCGGTTTGTAAACTCAAGCACGTAATGGTATTGCATAATTAAAATCTAAAATACAAAGAAAACGAAACAGTAAAAGATGCAATAACGCTCCCACTGATACCTAATTCAAAGTTACAATTTAATATTTCACTAAAGAACACTGTTCACTGACTACTAATTTATTTAATCTATCTCTTTTGCAGTCTTCTTTTTCTTATCATTGTATATAGTTATACCAAGTTGTCGGAATAGAAAATCTGTCATAACAGATACAGAAACTTAACTAAAAAACTTGTGACCCAAAACAAAAACTGATGTGGGGGTGTAACCGGTAGGTTATTCCCATCGCTACTTTAGATCCGCCAACGGCTGTCGGAGGCGAGCGCGAAGCGGCCGCCTGGGCTATCGACAGTCGGGGCGACACTCGCGGGGTGAGAGGGGTGGGCGGACCCGGGAGGGGAGAGAAGAGAGCTTTCATCGGCGGTCGCGGCACAATATCCACCGGCGGCGGCGGCGCGGACGCCGTCACCCGCCGCCATCGCGTCGCGTCGCGTTGCGTCGCGCCGGGCGGCGTAATTGGCGCGGTTCCGCCGCGGTGCCGGGAAACAATGGCGCATCGGCCGGGTAGATAGCGGCGGTCGGCGGCGGGGGCGGCGGCGGGGGCGGGCCGGAAAATACGGCCGTCGCCGCCGGCGGCGCGCACGCGGAACGGCGATAGCCTGCTCCGCCGCCGCAGGCGCTTATCGCGGAGCGCGGAAAGCGCGCGCGCCCGCGCGTGCGTGCGCGTGCGAGCGTGTGCAAGCCCACCGAACGTGCCCGCCGCCCAAAGGGCTCTCCGCCGACCGCCGAACGTGCCCGCCCGGCGCCGCTGCCCTGCCACTGCTGCTGACCGCCAGAGGAAACGGCGCACTGCTCCCCGCCCTCCACACAACGCTCCCAAAACTCTCCGCACTGACTAACTGGTTTACAACATTAGTTTTATACGTTGGCGGCCGAAATACCTCGCTTTGGACCGTTATTTAATAGTCAGAAATATCAATGAATTTGATACTGTAAAATGGAAATATTTTTATTTGCATCCATGCTCCCTCCGCTCATTTATTGCAGATTATGCTCTATACATTGCAGATTGTACTCTAAAAGTGAACTTTATTTTCGTAGCCGATCATCAACGTTGCGAGGAATAATTGTGGGTTCAGACGTGATCTACTAACGTCCAAAAATGTTTACATACCAATTTCCAAAGCTGTTAATATACTTTGAGTTGTTTAAAGGAAGTTAGAACATCGTTACATTCCTTTTTATTTATTTACAAAAACTTCTTTACTGTTGCTTTCTCGTGAAAAGTGACTGAGAATGTTATTGCGATCTGCATGCAGTTCCCCTCAACACTCATTTTTAAAGTGAGTGTATGTAACCAAACACAGTCTTACTGCGATCTCATACCAATTATAAAATGTATAATAAACAATTCCAACTTTTCCGTCATTGAATCGGCTAATTGTGCCTTAAGCGGCTAGGTTTCCAGTCCCTTCCTCCCGTTACTTGCGCCCTTCCGCCCCCGCTCACGAAGGCCGTTGTTTTCGGTGACGACTTCCTCGCCAGTTGGCGCGACTAACCGCTTTCATATTCCCGGATGCGCGGTGCCGAGCACCCCATTACGGCGGCAGTTGAGCCGCGATACGTTGTCCACGGCGCTCGACCTCCCGACGCTCCCCACAAGGCGACTGCGCGACTGGGCTTGGGAACGGACACCACGGGGCGTGCGTTTCGCCTCTCATGCCATCCCAAGCCCGCACTTTCCCAAATGTCTGCATTCATTTAATGTAGAAGTACATGCAACTAATTTTCATGTACGTAAATTAAATTTAATGTACACGTACAGGAACTTTATTTTACGTGTACTTAAATTTAAAGAACGAGTACAATTAAATTTAATGTACAGAAGGAAGTTCACAGTCGTACATTAAATACACATTGATTTTAATTTAAGTATTAAATTCAATGTTCACGTATATTAATCTCCCTTTAATGTACAATGTACATTAAAATTCATGTGCAGCCGTACATTAAATCTACATTAAGTTTAATGTAATTTCTGACAGTGTGAGAAAACTCCAAATCGTCGATATTAATCAACAACCTTTTTCCATTATCCATGGTTTAAGTCTGATGAAATCTGAGGGAAATGAGAGCCCTGAAATAAATTTAATATAATTGACAACTGAGCACATATTCCCATACAGATCTACCGCGGAGAAGAACGAATGATATTCATGTTCTTTTGGCAACAAGAAAGTAGTAACTGTGAGAACTTAATATTCATGCAATGTAGAAAACTTCGATTCGCAATATAGAAACATTTCGAACGGTTCAGCCATTTCAAAATACAGTAAACTGATTTTATTTTCAAGCCGATACGTACCGTTCGCTCGCATTGACACTGAGCTTGAACAAACGTTTTGAGTAGTAATCAGAAAAGCTTTCACGTTCTTGAAGTCTACACTTTTGAGATGTTATAAGAAAAAAATAGTCTCTGAATTTTCGAAAAAGTTTTTTTCGGCCACTTGCTAAGATATTTTTCCTTACTTAAATCTGTTCTTCACAGAGAAATCTGTAAATAAATTTGTATACACGTTTTCGAAGTGAATTTGCGTTATTTTGCGTGAAATAACAGGAATTTAAACAAACAATTTCTCAAAAACGGCTTCAGAATCTTTCTTTCTTTTCTAGAATAGAACAAATTATAAAAATGGCAGAGTCGGCGAACACTATATTTTAGAAAATTGCAAAAAAATAGGAACTCACTCAATTTTCGAAATTTGCAAAAGTTGCAAATGATGTGAGAAAGTGTGTATGGCTGTAGCAACACGAATTTTAAGAAAGAAAAAAATATTTGCTAAGTCTAAACAAATATTCCTTTTGCTTAATTAAGAACGAAACGTCAAATACACTTGTATTAAAAAATTGAGATCTGTGCGACAATACAGAAAATATGTAGAATATTTCATTAAAAGTAACGAGGAACACGTCTCTTTGAACACGCTCGGAAAGTCGCTGGCAAGAATTGTCTTCTCTGCGAGGAATGCATTATTCATGCAGCCTTTGAAGGGAGAGGTGTCACGGGGGCCTGAAATACACAGAGCACAATGAAGATAAAACTTAAACCCTATTCATCAAAATACAGAAGCGGAGTTTTTATTTTTCCAGAAGTTTCCGGTTCTTCCGCGAGAACGTATTCAATCGTGCGCCTTCGTTTATTGGCTTCATTTGCATTTTAAGATAATGCATTACTGTGTAATGAAAGTGAAAAAAGATCGGGGCACAAAGTTGTGAAAGGAATGCCAAGGAGTGTTTATTGAAAAATGTAGATTAATAATTTGCACATCCGGCGCGCCGCCCCGAGCGCGGAGTGAATTTGTAATTTCCTTGACCTGAGGGGTGGGGAAGCAGCAGCTGACGCACTGGGCAGGACGGCAGGGAAGCTCCACGAGTCGACACTTTTCTTTTCCTGTCCCCGAACAAAAATGTTCTAAATTAGGAACAAGTTCAGAATTGAGCAGGGTTTTTAGTAGTTTAGTTTAGGAGTTCGTAATATGCAGATAATAAATATATGCACGGAGATCCCGATTTAATTTCCTTGTTAGAAATGTGGCTTGAATGAAAGGAGTTTGATATGCAGTTGTGTTATCCGCATTTCATCAAAGACAGACAAAGAAGCGAGATCTTTAAGTTTGATCTTCCTAGAAAAATGTTTCCTAGGTGATGAATAAACAGGTAAACCGCACTCCACGAAAATTAAAATATCTACACAAACGCAAGCCAACTAAATGAGTAGTGCATATGTTAATTATTAAAATTATTTTTGCACACAAAGAATATTATTTTGTCGTGAATATGTAATAAGACAATAACAATTACAAGAAAATGGAAGTCATTACTGTTGTTTGGTGCAAAAATGTATTATTCTTTCAGACAACCTGACATTTTGTGATTCATGCTGAATCCGGGCTGACTAGAACACACCCGGCGACGTCGGATGACAATAAGAAAGGATATTTCTATTTCAAATTTACATTTTTTGTAGTTGTCAATTCTCCTTCCCAACTTGAATAATCGTTCAAACCGTTCCCTTTAAATCCACCGTCACTTGAGCGTCCATTAGAATAATTACGGGGAGTGACCTATCTGCTGAGAAAGTGGATTTCATTAGAGCATTGCCCGCTCGTGGGGGGCCGGGGCGGGGCGGGGCAGGGCGGGCCGGTGCGGGCCGCGCCGGGGCGAGCAGGCGCCCGTGCACCTCGGGGGCTGATTGATAAGGGCCCCATGGGGGGAGGGGGCGGGGCGGGGCGGGGCGGGGCGGCCCGCCGGAAGCCCCGGGGCCGCGTGGGAGATAATTAGCTGCGGCGGGGCGGGGGCGGAGGGGGAGGCTGGGCGGAGGGGGGACGGGGGAGCTGAGACGGAAGAACGCCCCGTATCGATCGCGAGAGGCCGCCCCCGCGTTGTAGGGCTGCATCCCGCGGCCCCGTCGCGCCAACCGCCAGCCAGCTACCCCTCGACCACCCACGTCCTCACATGCTGGATATGTTGTTCGCAAATTATGCAATAGGGAAAGGAGCTGCCCATCTCGCGTGGCAACGCGCAACCTTCTCGGGGAGGGGCGGGGCGGGGCGAGGAGCGGGAAGAGCGTGGCGTGCAGGTGGGATAGGGAGTGGCGGGGAAGTCGCGGCGGGGTGAAACGGCACTGGGAAGGGGAGCGCGCGTACAAGGACGAGGAAACCGCGGTGTTCGGGTCGGGGCAGGGAAGAGCAGGGCGAGACGGAATTGTGAGGACTTGGCGGGGTGAGGTTGCGCGGAACAAGGCAGGGCAAGGCAAGGCAAGGCTAGGCAAGACAGGGCAAGGGACGTCAGGGCAAGGCAAGGCAGGACAGGGCAGGGATAGACAAGGCAAGGGAAGGCAGGGCATGCATGGGCAGGGCAGAGCAAGGGCAGAGCAAGGGCAGAGCAAGGGCAGGGCAGGGCAGGGCAGGGCAGGGCAGAGCAGGACATGATAGAGCAATATTGAATCTAGAGAGGACGAATGCAGTGTGTAAGAGTAGGCATGTTCTCTGGTTTAATGTGTTTTATGGATATATGTGTATTTGTCCTTACTTTTAATTAGTTGGGTCGAGCTTGAGATTATTTTCGGGTACATTAAACTTATTATACACTCAGTATTCCAGAGAATTCCCAGCTCAAAAAATTGAGCAATTTATTAAAAAGAATACAAAGATTGAATATAATGTAAAATTTTCTTTTCAGATAGATTCGTTTTGTACAAATCCATTTGATTATTTCCAAAATCAGCAATTGCCTTATTTTCGAAAAAATATATATCACTTAAAAAAATTGTACATAATAAAATGAAGAGGCCTACACAAATCATATTTGCAGATGTGTGTTGGTTGGTCAAAAGGAAGATTAGTATCAGGTTACCGTCAAAGAACATTCATTTTGACACCGGGGTCGCAAAACAATCCTTTGAAGCCTGCACAAAGCCTTCACGGTGGGAGCTGATAAGTCGACGGGAACTTACAAACGAGTCATATCATTTCCCCTTTTTAGATTAATGTTCCTTCCGGAAGAGAACAGCTAATAAACTTATCGTGTTCATCACGTCCTCAAAAGATGACTCCCCCTGCCTGTTCCCTCGCGAAAACACGTTTCCTTTAAACTTCAAAAATTGTCGAACGCGCAGGCGGCGTCGGCAGCGTTTTTAAAGTGCCTGCCATTAATCTACGTTGGCGCGCGGCCTGCAAGGCGCGGCGAGCCCTGCGAGGGCGCGGGAGGGGGAAGGGCCGGCCGAGAGCCCTGCGCGCGCTGCGGTCGCCTCCGCCGCCGCGTGGTGACTGACAATGGCAGCTAATTTGTCCCCCTCTTTGAAAACCCAATTCCGAGCGCGGGCGGGCGAGCGGGCGGGCGGCGCGGAAATCTCCGCCTACAATTTGTTCGATAATTCACGTGAAGCGGCGCGTGCTATTGTGCGCTGATACAATGGCTCGGGGCGCGAGCGGGGTGGACGGCGGGGGCGGGGCGCGGGCGAAGCGTCGCCGTGGCCGAGGCGCCGGCGAGGGAGGGAGCAAGTGGACACGCGGCGAGTGACAAGTGGTAGCAAGGCGCAGCGTCTGCTTCACATGGCATTGCTAACACATGCGTCAGCGTATAGAGATGTAAATTATTGCCACTCCAGAGTTAATCATTGCGAGGCTCATAATACAATACTACTTCCGTAATCTGACCAATAAACGAATGTTGGAGTTTGTAAATTGTAGTGATCGCGATTGTATGAAAACACATGGCTGATAAGACATAAGCTGCCCCTTAACTGTATTAAAAAAACGTTCTATGGCCTCTTACCGTTATTTGATAAAGTTCGGTGCAGTCGGTTTCCTAGCGAAAACGTACTCACTGTTTCCGAGGAGGCAACTCAATTATTCCGCATAGCATCGAGGCTGGTACTACAGGAGCCCTGTGTTTCAGAGGCACAAGGGAAGGGTAGCGATAAGGTTGGTGCCGGGGACCACGACACACACGGGACGCGGGCCCACCTCACCACTTCTCAACCACTCAAAGGGGCACAGCAGAGCACAGTAGGTGAATTCCAAGATATATGAAACTGCACTAAAGGTTCTCAAATGACAGTAATAAACTACATGATGTTTACTTTGGAATAATTATGGACCATCATGTGTACAGTGGAAATGTTTTAGACAGACATTTTTGTTTATTCCGAAAGTTGAAGACGTTTATTAATTATTAATAATTGTATACAAAGTGCCGCTTTATATCATACAGTAGATAGTTTTGTCTTTCTCGCCATACTACGTACTTATGTAATGAAAACAAAGTAACGTAATGCTATTGAGAAAAGTGGCGAATACTCGACAAAAAAACTCCTATTGCGGGCGTCTGATTTCGAAAAATTGGAAAATCGTGTTGTTATACGTAGGAAATTACTTCTTCTAACACGTTGTGTGGTCAGAGTAGACGTTTGTGGGTCCTTGATACCAAAAAAATAAAATATTTTACAGCAAAACTTCTATCTGCATGTCTATGTCTCTGACGTCCGTGTGTGATCAACGCCTGCGCCAAAACTGTTCAGACAAATTTCTCCAAAACCGATATTATCCAATCGATTTGGCCGACGGATATTTTGATTTTGGTGGTATTTTACACGACGCTCCAACAACGTTTTCAAAATTTTCTCTAAAATTGGCTCCTATGTTTTTAATGAAACTTTTCCCTCGAAAAACAATATCAAAGAAAGCTTAAACATTACTGTACGTCTGATTTTTAGCAGAACTCTCTGAACTTTCAAAAACTGCAAAAGTTTTGGGAGAAAGTACATGCTGTTGTACCAGCACTAGTTTAACCATGGTGTGCAGGAAGGAGAACTCTCTCATGAATGTGCTTTGCGGCGTGTTCTTAAACCATTTAATGTGACCTAACATGACTATTTTTTTTCATAAAAAAATTAATCAAATATTACAGATAACGAAAGAGATATTTTCTATATTTAAAAAATTACTATTTAATAAAAGCAATCAACTCGAGCAAGCCTCCTGGGCGAGAGTGTAGCGCTGGCACGGAACATCTTTAATAGCCGCGCCCCACCATCTGCCAGGCGCCCTTCGCCTCGCACGCGATCCTCCCTGAGCGGCGCTGCGAAAGCGCCCAATCGATCTCCTCGGGTGGGCGCCACGCCCCCTTCGCCCGCCCCCCCCCCGCCCACACGACCCACGTGCGCGCAAACACTTCGCGTCGCGCCAGGCACTTCCTCCACCCTTATAACAGCACAAATACGCCCCCAGGGGAAAGTGAATACTGCCCTTCATTTGCAGCTTAGTGACACACATCGTTCGCATTTTATAAAAAAGTTGCACCTGCACTTGACCCTACATTACATGGGATTCAAGGGACTCGTGGCTTAATGTCTAGCGACTTCGCTTTCCAACCCAGGGGCCCGGGTGGTTGTGGTGGACAAAGCACCCCCCCCCCCGCCTGTTTACTCGAGATTCTCTCTTTACTCTTCCTCTCATTCCACCATTTCTCCTTCATAAACATCCTCTTTTTTTCTATAATCTTCTTTAGGGAACATTTTGTGAATCAGAACATGACAATAAAATCCAAAATTGTCCATCTCCAAGAATTTTATTGTCATCTATCTACTGCCTAATATTATAAGAACATATTTTTAAATTAAATATATATTTAAGAAAAAAAGCAGTAATTGAGGGAAAGGTGCATTGGGGACGGACATATGAAACACCTAAATGACACATGATGATCTTGATATTGAAATGAGAGGCTGGTGAAACTGAGTAAATGTGGTGCTAGTCCATTCTACTAGCCAGAAATTCTTCGGGAAATAACCCGAAGTTCAATGCCCGGACCCAGAGGAGCAGAGCAGGATACGAGTATTTGCTGATACCCATCACTCATCGACAGGTATTTCCTTGATGTGTTTCATCCATGACAGCCTACCTGAAGTAACCCCATCCAAATATTTATATACCACAATCTACTAGACAAAGAATCAATTTTATCAGTGATTTAAAATGAAAATAATTTCATTTGTAACGTCCTGCTCCGCGCTGCCCTCACGCTTTCCTCAACCGGCCCGTCCCAGCCCGTTCCACCCCCCTCCGCCCTTCCGCACCGCAATCCCTAAGGTCTAGATGCACCGCGGCTCTCAGTCAATTTCTACTTCACACCTTCAAAGGGTAAACTTGGAAAATTCTTTCTTGCCTGTTACATTCATTGTTTGATTGATTGATTGATTTTTTCGTGTTTCCGGGCGCGTCAACTGCTTCGGTCATTAGTCCCGTTAGTGTAGTGCATGTTTTTCTCGGGAGATGGCGGTGATCTTCCCCCACTGAATGGCGAGATGCGGCGCCGACCTACCGTCGGCTAGTGGGGTTTCCCCCTAACCAGGACTCTCCCACCAGTGGGGCACCGCCCCAGTCGGGACAAGCTCTAAGCTCCCGACTGGTCTCCCGGAATACGTGGTAGTGTAGTGCATGTTCGTTTAAGTGTGTGTGTAAGGGGGAGAGGATAGAACAAGGAAGAGGAAGGACAGATCGCGTGCAGTCCGTGGCCCGTTTGGTAGGGTACTGCTCCGGCATTCGCCTGGTGTTGATCGAAGAAACCACGGAAAACTACGGATCAGAGCAGCCAGTCGCTAGAATTCTCCTCCAGACAGCGACTGAATTCGACCTAGCTGAAAAGCTAGTGTCGAAAATCCTGCCGCCGTGGGGAGTGGGAACCTAGGACCTCCCGGTCAGAGGCGCTGCAGTGACATCAGTTGATGCTCTGAGCTACCGCTACCGATTTTACATTCATTATGATAGAAACCTATGTTTCAAATTTACCGTCTGTAGTTCAGTCTTTACCGTCTGTAGTTCAGTCTACACAGCCCCAGCTTTTGCTGATAGGATGTTAGTTTCCCCTGTAATAAGATAGCGAAGATCGCCAACGCTCGTGTCCAAAATGGCGCCGACCGGTAAGCTTCTGCTGCCAAACAGAGCACCGTCCGTCAAGGAGTCAAGAACTCGCCTAAAAATCAAGTCTTCTCCGTCTAATCCTCTCCTTATTTTCTATGCAAGCGCAGAGAAACGAGCTTTCAAGCCATCGAACACCACTCAAGAGCCAAGTACAGGCTCTCGTCGCCTTACGATCCCGACTGCGATTTACGACACTCGGACTTTACGAGCGCTGCCTGGGAGCCGCGTGGATGGTATTGCCCCTCGCCCGGGGCGCACGCGCGGCGTACATTCATTTCCTCTCCAACGAGAGCGCACCTGCTCAAACGACACCCCGCTTCAGTTCGTTAGGGCAACGTGTGCAGCCAGCAGCGTTAACAACATAAAACCTACCGATCTTCTGGATGAAAAGTGGGAAATGTGGAATGTCAAACTTTGTTAGCATCATAACTGACATGATTTGTATGTAGGTAACTCCACATATTCAGAATTTGGAGAGTAGCGAGCAATCGCTCGCCAAATCCTTAGTAGAATGCATTAATTGCCTGGTATTTGCCGAGCGACGAATATTAAGTGCCGTCCTACCCATCGTTCGCTTGGACACATAAAAGGAAGCGAACATTCGCCGGGCACATCAGCTGCCGGGAATTGGGCAAACAGTGCATCGCTGCTTGGTAAAAGTGAGCCAAAAGGGTGGAGCAGCCATGAAATGATGTAGAGGGAATAATCGATAACATTCTCAATGTTCCTGAATGTGTGTAATATTCATCACATATTGATAATATCACAATATAAGAATTAAATTATATCTCAATAGGATTTCATCAATATAACAAAACTGTCAAGAAATACACATTTCTCCTAATAGATAAGATATTTAAACCGTATGAAACTAAATAATCGGCAGTTCATTTTCACACTTAAATTACGTTTACCTTCACATTTTATTGTTTTTTAAATTCCTTCCTTGGGGAGATGAATTCTTGGAATATCTTTGAGAACTTTCTTGTGAACTAAGAAGATCTTAAAAGAGATATGGCGACTAATTATATGCTACCCAAACAAAATGAAAAGGCCTCAGAAATGTCTCTATAAAGGAGAACCATGTTGTGCAACGCCACCCGTTACTGGCGGCCGGCGGCGGCGGCGGCGGCGGCGGCGGGTGTCGATATTTTTGCAAAGGATTCTTTCAAGAGGGAAGAATTTAATTAGAATTCGTTTAATTAAGAAGAGAGTCACCGAGTTGAAATATTCCAATCGGGTCGTAATCTGTGTCTTTTAATTATCTGCCTCTTTTTATTAGCGACCGCCGCCAAAGTCAGAACTTCCGTTTCGGTTGCGGTTGCAGCTCCCCTCATTTCACTTCACTTCACGTCCCTTTCCTGCAACTCACTTTGCACTTCGCGCTAAATTAAGGGCAGAGGTCACTGAAAATTCGCGTCAATTTTTTTGTTGATTTTTGGTTACGTTGTAACGACGTAAATATAAGGAATTAATTTTAATTTACTGTATGGGGATCATTTCTCAGATAACATTTTCCAGTAGTCCAGATGGCAGATGATACTAAGTATATCAATTCAATGCCACAAGTAAATTACTTTATTACAGTTATTTTTACTGAATGTGGTAGTTTTAGATTAATAATGTGATTATGGCAACTATTAACTACTGAAAATTTACGATTTTTTAGTATGAAGGTAATTAAAGCAAAAGCCTTGCCTATTCATTTTGGAATTAACTGGTATGCGTCCAAATTTGTTAATAGTAAAATAAGTTGCTCTTGACGAATAAGTCGACGCTTTCCCCTAACAAGGAAGGGTCTAATTGAGGAGAAATTATGACAAAACCTGTAGAAATAGCCTCTCGATATAGTATTAAATGCATTGTTTTAATTATATCATTATAAAAACGGCAAACATGATAAGAATTAAACAATATACATTAGCAGGTATTTATCATAATTTTACTATGTGACACGATGTCATACAAGGCGAGGTGTACAAATGAATGATTTGTAATATCATAACGGTGGGTCCCCATGCACATCCCTCAAATAAAAAAATACCTAGTTTTTTCTTAAATTAACCAGTATTTTGTATGGTATGATTTCACATCTGCTCACACTTTAACATTCCCAAGGCATTTGGGGAACAGGTATAACACAATTCGCAAACAGTGCATTATTCAAAATTTTTTCTCAATAATCTCTCATTATAAAGGTTCCCATTTTGTATCTAGGGTCCAAGTAAATAAAAAGGAGTGTTGAAATGACATCCGATGAAGCGTAACCCGCCAACTGGCTGAGCTCCCGTGGGAGAAGAGATCGCCAGATAAAAAGCAACGGAACGGCGATGTTCGCGATGATTATGCGGGGGGAGGGAGGCGGAGGCGGGGGTGGGACGTGCAACTGCGCCCGACTGCGGGGCCAGCTGGGCTCCCGCCGCTGCGCCCGGGATATTGCGCTATTCGCCAGTCATCTGTCTGCGGCTGCTGGCCGCGACCCAAACCTTCTGTAATTGGATTGTCTTGCCTCGCGGTGGCGGCGGAGGCAACGGGGCGTACCCCAGGGCTGCGCGGCGCGGCGCGGGGAGTTTGTGGGTTTGCGTGGCGGCGGCGGGCTGCGGGCGAGGGAGGCGGAAGACGTCGCGACGGGGGCTGGGTGGTGGCTTGGGCGAAGGGCGAGGGCCAAGGGCGCTGTGCGTGCGCTCGGGGCAGAAGCGGGCCGGCGCGGAGCGGGGTAGGGCGGCCGCCGAATCTTCCTGCGAGAGTCACCGGATCGACGCGGCGCGGCGGCGAGGGCGGTGGGGGCGGGCTGGCCCGCGTCCAAACGGATCGATCGTCGGGGGCGCACACGCGGGCGGAGATCGCCAGCTGACACCGCCGCCCCCGCCCCCACCTCCCTCACTCCTTGGGTCTCGCGGCCGCCGCAAGCGCAGCGGCGAACAGAGCGAAAGGTGAAGCGGAGGCAAGAAGTGCTCACACGGCTCCTTCGACCATTCACACTCTGCTGTGCACTCGAGGAGCCGTTCTCCCTTCACGCAATTTAGATTATCAATGTCGTGGGTGGCGTAAGTCGTCCGCGAATTCAAATGGTGAAGTTGAAGAGGAGGTAGGATCATTACTTTTGCTCCTAAAATAATTGATCTTTCCAATTTCTGTTTTCCGTTTCATCCTTTTGAGAGATCGTGTGTTATCACAACATTATCCTTAACTTTAAAGCCCAAGTTAATAAAAAAAGGGCTCACATGGAATATATAATATAAATCAATTAGAATGTTACAAGCGGTAATTTTAACTGATTTTTAGTATGTAAATTAAAAATGAAGTCGTTATATGCGGGTCAAAAACAATGCAGTCTCATGGTATGTGGAGCGAGGGCTTTCAGGCCGCCCTGCTTTTCCGCCTGCAGCCGTCGATGCACCCAATCCGCCCGCCAGCGTTCAGTGACGATCATCTCCCAGAGTCCTGTAGCTGCTATTGTTCCACCATGGGAATTGTTAGTTTAACTGCACTGAAGTTTAAGTACAATGGAGCTTTATTACTCAATATTTACTTTACATCAATAATTAATACTTATTTCTATGCGAACTGTTAAAATGTTTACTAGTTACAGATGTTCCAGAACTTAAAAAAGGACGTGATATCCTGATCTCAGCAAAACAAACTCACAAGTTTGTAACAACAAAGATACTGTACGTTTATAATAGTGTTGTTAAGATTCAATGCTTAAAAGAATAATAATAACATAGAAGTTCTTGAGTTTTCTTTAATTTAAAACAAGACGATAGGACTTCAATAATCTTGGAATAGTTTTGTTCGTAATGAATGCAATACTTGTGAACTGCAGTAATATTCCACTTTCTTTTCTTGCCACCATCTGAATGCTAAATCTGTGCGTTTACCCGTACCGCAACATCATTTTACGGTATCCATATCTAATAAAACCCACCATCACACACAACATTTTGCTTTATATTGGAATTCAATGTTAATCACCATAATTCACTATTAGATGAAATAAAATGAAAGAACATAAGTTATAAAAAGGAATGAACACATGAAGAAAACTATATCAATTATTCATGTAAGCTCCAGATACAAAACGAACTTCGAAAAATAAATATTAGATGGTTTTATTTCCACAGATGTGAAACAAAAAAGAAATCTTCATTGACCAAAAACGAGATTTTACAATTGCAAATAGTTACTCTATTTTATGATACCTACAGAAGAAGGTTACAAGAAAATCACTCATATTCACAAATAGCATATTTCAAACTCCGCAATGCATTTGTTCGTGTTGATATGAAGAGTAACGGGGGCTATGGCTTTGCAACACATGCGCAGGCGCCAGCAGAAAAACGAGCAGCTCAGACGGACGCGGCGCTCGCAGCGCTGCCCGCAACGGCCAGAAGTTTGCCCACGCCGCGCACGGATAAACAATGAAACAATTTCCCCGACAACGCGAGCAAACGCCACCGCACGGGAGGAAGGGCGGGGTGAGGCTGGGCGGAGCGAGGCGGGGCGAGGCGGGGCGGGACGAGCACAAAGGGCCGTCAAGCCGAGTCTTATCTCGGAAATTGCTGCTCCGGATGGCCACAGAAGCCCAATCATTGGTCAACGTCGGGGCGCGTCTGTGCGCGCCGCTTCCGTCAACAAAGTGAGATGGCGCGGGGGCGAGGGTGGGGGGTGGGGCGGCAACGCGAAGGAAGAAGCGACGGAAAGCGCGCGAGGGGCACCAAACTTTCCGGCGTCGACGCGACGAGGCTTTCACACCGTTTAAATCGGAAGAAACAAGTAACAGTGAATGTAGACTTTTAGTCATGAGCACAGTGAATGAGAACGGGGATTCAATATAAGTAATTTAATTACAATAATGACACTCGTGATGAAATAGAGCAGGGAATGAAAGACAGAAAAGATGTCAGTAACCCGTGAAAGCACGCAGAGAACCTCACTTGCCATCCACGAAGCACACTTACCAGTGACTGTTATACGAACTCGAGTTTCTTATAGCACACTTCGCACACACCATCTCATTAGTAATTATTTCTTACAAACACAGACCTCTGCCGACATTCATTGGAAGGCTAATTCAAGCACCTCTCCAATCACCTGACAGGAAAAGGGGTGTAACTCGCTTAACACTTCTCTCACCTACGTTCGTCATTCACCGTCAATACAAGTTGTTCAGAAGTGAAAGTCATTGCTAAGGGTCGTTGGCCGAGGCAAAAAATATTAAGTGTCTTCAACGACAAAAAGAAATTAGGAAAGAGGAAAATCAAGCTTTAGCACGTCACAAAAATTGCATTTTCTTCGCTTGTTTAGGAACAAAAAGTAACTATCCGAGTTCCGACGAGTATTACAAGAGATAAAAATAAAATGACAAAACGTTTTAATTAATTATTTCAAAGTGAAAATATATTTCAGTTGCTCTATCAAAAACAATATAAATTAACACCTCAAGAATTTTTCAAGAAAATATTTCATGCGGATGTCATCAATAAATATTAATGCAATGCTTGCAAAAAAATTGTAAAGCTAAATGATACTTTTCTGGGTAGACTTTCACAAAAAGTACTCTGGAGTACACTTTCAAACAAAAAACTCATATTGTGAAATCAGATTCATTTCCATGCACTTTAACTTTTCTATTCAATGTCCACCTCTTAGTCTTACACTAGTAAAATCAGCCATCACATTTGTTACGGCCAAATTATTACGCATCGCGATATTTGTAATGCGTCATTTGTCTGGTCATCGCTTTTGAATGACCGGGCTTTGATCATAAACTTCATATTTATCTGGAAAATTTTCGTGGAGTATTCGAACTGTCCTAAAACACCAATTGCAGCAAATGACCTATCTCGTAATCGTTTGCCGGCCGTAAGCTTATGGTTTAAGTGACCCGATAACAGAGCGAATAGCGAATGTCGGAGTTAAACATAACGGGGCCCAAACGACTCCTCTGAATAGTACCTGCAAACTTTATGGTTGGAGATTATTTTTTTCATGTCCATCCCAGCGTATAAAAAACTCATCAAACTCTTTCTGAAGTTTCACAACCTTAAATATGCCATACAGACTGGTATCGCTTCATTGGATGTAGATATTCTCTGCGACATTTGATGATTGAAAATATTGACGTATCTACAAACCATGCTCATAGTAGTACTGCATGGAATGAGAAAGATGAGTCAGAATACTCGCACAAGCAAAATCCAATTTCCTGATAACGTCATATGAGCGGATAAAGTAAATTCGCATTTCCCAAATGCCCATCATGATATTTACGAAAATCATGCTCTTCAAGATGTTAAGATTTTGATAGTCTGATCGAAAAGGAAATTTTAAAAAATATAATCTGCCCGAATTATAACAAGCTTACAGTCACAATTACTTTTCTATATTCTACATTCATCAATGGATATTAAATTGTAATAAAATAAAGTTGGGATATAGATGTATTAGTGTGTAAGTAAGAAGTAAGAATTTTAATGCGGCATTGCATTCTCCTATGGCATTTCAAACTGTCATAATAACTTCATCAACTTTCACAAATATCATGAACCAAATTTCTACCCTACTTCCACAAATATATAAGGTAATCACTCAAATTTGGAAATTTACAAATTCGGTAAATTATTTCTAACAAATTGTTTATTATTGTATTACATCAATTAACTGTTCCCTATTAAGACAACAAACGTGTCACAGTTCAAGTTTAAGAGACTGCTACGATCTGAAATACTTGTTATTTTGTTATAACATCAATTTATTTCACCACAGATGGGCAAAAAAATTCCGAGAAACTAAATTTTCTTTTCTACGTTTCTGTAATCTTTAATATAACTAGGTTTATCATGTGGTAAAATGTGATACAGTGGTAGAAGCACAGACAGTGTGCCTTCAAAAGTCTGTAGCCATAACAAAATCTGATACTCGGAAAAGTGATCAGTCCACGTGGAATGTAGGGCCCTTTTAAGTTCGCTTGGCACTAGCACGTGGGCAAGTGGCGGCGGTGGCGTTTGAAGGCCAAGCACCGGCCACCGCCATTTCCATACTACGGTCTTATGAGCCCGAACGGTTGCACATCGAGGCGAGCAGCTCTTGCGCAAGCGCACAGCATGACGCGGGCGTCGGGCATGACGGACGAGATTCGCCCCGCGGCCGCGAGCACCGCCCCCCCCTCCCGCCCCCCTTCCCAGGCCGCATTGTTCCACAGACACGCAAATCCTGACGCCACTCGATAGACACTGTCAGAGATAAAGTATTTGATTCACGGCGAATCTCAGGACGGTTCAACCGAATTACCTACGGTTGATCATATTTAACAAAATGTTTTACGGCACGGTAGAACCACAATCAAAACAAAATCCATATCAAAGCACACAATGATATAGGAGCGGCATTTCCTAATGTCGTAAGTCAGATTCACCTCTGTTTTGAAATCCGAGTTTGAAGGTTTTCAAACTTCTTCAGGCTTTATTACTTACTCTCAACAAACCGTATTAGCGCTTCTACCACAAAAATGAGTTTTTGAGACGCCACCGCTCTCAGTTTTTCAGAAGTCAAACACAAAGTTCCCTATTCTGGAATTTATAAACTGGAATCCGAAAGCACGGATAAAACTGATTTATGCCACTGAGAATTTTAGCTCTCCTTATGTCAGTAATGTGTGTCAAATATTGGTTAGATTCAGATAAATAAAAACGAGTAGCGATAGCATGCATGCATACATACAAAAATACAGCTCTACTACTGCAATAAATAAAAAAATAATTAATGGAGTTAACGTCTATACTAAGCAACGCAAGAGAGAGAGTAGGAGACACTGGGAGGTAAAATGCGTCTCATAGAACTCAACATTTTAAATGCCAAAAATTAAAACAGAAACTTGTGAAGGAGAAAAGATACATTTGAAATACAATGGCTGAAATTGACTTATGATGGATTACGACTTTCCGAAAAATAAAAGGAAAAACAGAATTAATTTTTATTTATTTTAAATGTATATACTATTTTTTGAAAAGATAAACTATTTCCCAATATTCATGTAGAAATACGTCTGGAAAATTCTTCGCATTGTGCAAAACGTTCGCTGAAAAACGTATTTTTCCACCTTCCAACATTACACGATAGACGGAAAATTCAAGAAGCGTTTTAGCTGATAATGCTTCATCTTTGAAGTGCAGCTCAAAGACGTTTCTTTCATTCCGCCACAATGGCAGTCTGGTTGTCCCGAAAAGTCGATCGTGCGCTGTCCGCCTTCGTCAAGCACAATGTGAACCCCGCGATTTATTCTCAGAGTTTCTATACGGCCGGGTCGGTAGTGTTTGCATGTTGTTGAATGCGGCGGCGGCGGCGAGACACCTCTGAAAGGGAAAAGAGCTGTGGGGTGTGGCGGGTGGCGACGGAGCAGGGCGCGGGCCGCGCCAGGCGCCGCCAGGCCAGACCGATGTGCGGGTGGGGGCGCCATTGCCGTTGCCGATATCTCAGTCCCCTCGCCTTCAGCGCCTCCACCGACCAGGCCCCTCTCCACCCGCTTCTTCCCGTGTTAAACGCATTTTGCGGACAAAGGCTGAACCCACGAGGGGTTCTTGAAACGTCGCATCATGTTCAGTGGTGTGCAATGGCACACTACCGCAGACGTACGACTAATGTGCGTGTGGGCGACCAGTTTTTCCTCTTTCCTGTAGTCAACAAACTTGGTATCACTACTCTAAAGTGATATTTCTTGACTTACAATGACAATATTTCTCTAGTAAGAATGCAGATTAATTTTATCAAAAGGAAGTAAAGTGTATGTTTGACTCCTGTTGTCTTAAACACAGCACTAAAATTCATTTTATTTCCTATTAATATTGTTATACGTTGTATATGTACATATTGTGCGTCTTAGCGCATTTAAGCTCTGGCAAGAAAACAGTATGTAAAATTTGAGCGACCCTGTTTTTCTTCGCTAATTTCTTCGCGAGAAGACCGCGTGGAGGCCCGACTGAGCTTGCGGTCGAGGAGATGGAGGCGGCGACTGGCGGCGGAGCTTAAAGCGGAGGCTTTTGAAAGCGCAAATCTGCGGCGGCGGCGCGGGGTCGGCGCCCGCGACGTTCTGCTCCGCCGCCGCCCCCGCCCCCACCCCCACCGACGGCCACGCTTTCTGGCGCGGGCGCGACGCCCGGCGACGCTCCGGGCGCGGAACGGACCGTTGCCGCCAGCCCCAGCGACGACTACACGGAACCCACGCCACCGGCAACCCAGCGACCGCTCACGGCCACGCCCACTTCATCCATCGCCTCCAAGAAGACCACCCTCAGCCCATGCTCACGCCCACTCCGAGATTTCACAACCACTGAATCAGTCCTCGACATCCCTTTCGCTCAACTCAACGACCATTTACAATCCACATCCACGCTCATACTCTCCAACGGCGGAATCAGCCCAAGCCAACCCTCTCGGCCAATCTAGCGACCTCCCACAAGCAATTCTCACGCCCACTCTGAGATTTTACTACGGCTGAATCAGTCCTCAACATCCCTTTCGCTCAACTCGCCGTCCATCCACAATCTATACCCACGACCAGACTCTCCAACGACTGAATAAGCCCACGCGTCAACACTCGCAGCCCAATCAGCCATCCCTGGAGTCCAACCTAACAACCACTTAGAAACATTCCTCAGGCTCACTCCGACACTACACAACGGCTGAATCACCCCACGCCATCCCTCGCGTTCAATCTAACGACCACCCTGAACCTATACTCACCCCCACTCCGACACTTCACCAACAGCTGAACTAGCCCACGCCATCCGCCTCGGTAAATACGACAAGCACCCACCCGTATCCACGCCCACTCCGAGACTTCACAACGGCTGAATCAGCCAGGGTTCTGCGGAGAAAGTTGTACGATTGTGTTGTGAACCCGAATAGACTATTTTCTCGTTAGTTAGGATACAATCCATTAGCATTCCATTGATATGCCCATTAGTCGTCCAAATGTCCACAAACCTGAATACACGGCTCGTAGCCCTTTTGATAGGGAACTGCTCCGGCATTCACCAGGTGTTGATTTGAGAAATCACGGAAATATCCCGGCCAAAACACCCTGCTGGATTTTAGAATTCTCCTTCAGAAAGCGGTTTAATTCGACATAGCTATGTAGCAACTGTCGAAAATACGCCACCATCGGGATTCGAACTTTAAATCAAAGTCAATGCTGAGGAAACGGTAATGCAGCCTCTGTGTTGACTCAGTCACCATAAAAGTTGACAGGATCTATCCAGACAGGCAGGAAACACTAGAGACAATGGGGATTTACGGGAACTACACCGTGAAATACATTGAGCACAAAAGCTTTTTCCAATAAAAACCGCATCTGAGCCATTATTTTCGAAAACGAATGGTTTATGTTACAAGGAAAAAAGCGCTTTCGAGAAATAAGCACTGCGCGTCTTTATTCTACTTCTTCGCCGCCATTATTCACACATGAAACCTAAATATGCAGGCGTGCGTGCAGAATCGCGCCCAGCCTCCGAACATTTGGACGTCTGCCCCAGGCTTGGCTGGGAGGGAGCGGAAGTAGCTAGGTCAGCAGATTTCCGCGACCCTCGCCCACGCCATGAATGCAAAGTCCTCGCGAAGCTGCGGGGGGGGGGGCGAGGACTGGAGTCATGAATTACTTCAAAAATTCTTCTTCGAAGAAATATTCAAAACCTTCTCCCGTCGTGACACAGTGGTGAAAGAAAGCCTATATGAGACAAATGTCAAACTGCAATTTTACCTAATATGTCACAAACCATGTTTTACAGAATCATTTAATTATTGTTTATATATATATATATATATGTATGTTTCCCATTTACTGAACTTGCATACGCATAAAGAAAAAGACGATTTTTTCATACTATGAAAGCTAAAATGTTACTCTTTCTTGTGTTCCGGATTATATTTGCAAATAAAGGGAAATTCCAGTAAATATTTAAATTAAAAAACTGTATGCGATTTTTATATTACCAGTAACGTAGAGAATCACTCAAATATCACATCTCAGGAGAAATTAACCATTCTTATACCAGACGTTCGTTTTTTCATAGATGGATAGTAGAATACCTATCACAAGGAAACAGCATGGAGACGACTTCGGAAGTCGAGATCACTGAGGTGACAGCGTGACGCAAAGCTTCCCGGATTCGAATCCCGCCTCGGGTTTTCTGTGTTGTGGATTGATGCAGTTCTCCTAACAATCGTGGCCTTACTCTTCCTTCCCCTATCAGAATAATCACCCGCCCCATTATCAGGCTATGTTTAGCCATGATAGACCTTCCGAATACCTAGTCAATAATAGAAGGAAAGCCTTCTCGAGAAGGGCTCACGGGATGCCTTGGCAACAGAGGGGTGAGAGGGTCCCATCCGGCAAAAATAACAAAAAAGGAAATTGGGAAACGAGGAAGGGCGACGAGATGGTAAATCCGGAAAACAACAGATGTGGAAGGAAGCCAGGAAGGGGAGTCGACTGAAAAGGTTACCGAGATCTACACAAAATATGTAATAATTTGATGTTGGAGGAAACTGCAAGCCACTTATGTAACAACATCAGTATCGAATTTTCTAAACTCACCATGTGCATAGGTGCTATCTCGGTGTTCTGTGAACCTTACCTGCAACAAAAGAAACACGTTTTTGTTATCACTCGCTCTATAAAATAAAACTTAATAAAAATTAATATGCAGTGAATTAATACAATTTTCATGAATAAATATTTAAATTTTCCAGTTCTTTAAAGACTAGGTTTGTAACAGCTGCATATATACTTCTCACAATATACAAGGAGGGAATATACACATTACATCTCCAATAATGCACACGACTATTCACATTTCAAGGAAGTTTTATGTCTGCCCATAAGTACGGTGCATTTCGAATACATCTAGTAGTACCACAAAAGTATATACGTTCTTGCATTATTTGTAATATATTCACAATTGTATAATATAAGAACGTGAAAATGGGTTTCCAACCAGCAAAAATGTTTTCTCCGTGCTGGGATTCGAATTCAGGTCACGAGATACGTTACATTTACAACACAAACCTCACATCTAAACCCACCTTTCCGACGCTAAAAAATGGTGACCAATTGCATTTGAATGTTTTTGAAGCAATTTAAATCTAAATGAGTACCAGTTTATTTTACATTATTGTAATGACAATGTTAATATGATGCCATCAACTATGAATTTAAACAAAGAAACGAGGGAAAATATAAATTATCGTCGTTCTTCTCTTCCACACTAGATGGGGAAAGCTCCACCTTCTGCAAGTTTGAAGCAATTTCGGTTTGCTATTTTTCAAATTTCTAATTAGTCAAATATTGTGTTTAACTTCTAGTGTCGTTACCCTACATTTATTATATTACGCTACTCAATTTGTTTTACCTTCCATTTATTTTGTTACGCTACTCAACTTATTTTACCTTGCATTCGTTATGCTACGTTATGCGTTACCTTGCATTACGTTCTGGTACTCAATTTATTTTACCTTACATTTATTATGTTACGCTACTCAATTTATTTCACCTTACATTTCTGACGTTCCGCGACTCAATTTATTTTACCGTACATTTATTATGATACTCTACTCAATTTATTTTACCTTACATTTATTATGATACGCTACTCAATTTATTTCACCTTACATTTATTATGATACGCTACTCAACTTATTTCACCTTACATTTATTATGATACGCTACTCAATTTATTTCACCTTACATTTATTATGATACGCTACTGAATTTATTTCACCTTACATTTATTATGTTACGCTACTCAATTTATTTTACCTTACATTTATTATGATACGCTACTCAATTTATTTTACCTTACATTTATTATGATACGCTACTCAATTTATTTCACCTTACATTTATTATGATACGCTACTCAATTTATTTCACCTTACATTTATTATGATACGCTACTCAATTTATTTCACCTTACATTTATTATGTTACGCTACTCAATTTATTTTACCTTACATTTATTATGATACGCTACTCAATTTATTTCACCTTACATTTATTATGATACGCTACTCAATTTATTTCACCTTACATTTATTATGTTACGCTACTCAATTTATTTTACCTTACGTTTATTTTGTTACACTACTCAATTTATTTTACCCTACATTTAGTGTGCTCTATTTATTTAACACGTTGCTGCTGCTGCTGCTGCTAGATGTTGGGTGGCGGCTGCAGGCCCCGGGGCGCTGCAGCTTCCCTTCCAGGCGAGCGATTTACGACCAGCGCGCGCGGGATTTATGTAAGTAATAAGGGCGGTAATTGAATTGTTATCTGATTGCTGCGAGCCGAGTCCGCGCCCCATACAAACACGTTCGCGGCGAAGGTCCGGCGCCAGTTGCCCGGAAAATGAAACGTAATTTGAGGTTTATATTTAGAAGTTAGAGCCCCGCTCAGCAGTTCACGGGTAGCTACACTCCACTAGGCTGAACCATCCACGGCAGCACGCGCTCTCTTGTACGTGATGTAGCAAATGTATTGACGGAATGACAGATTTCTACTGCAGAGTTATCAAAAAGATCGTGTGTCGTCGGTGCACAAAGAAAGTGACATTTCAAAAATTGTCTTTCTACAAGAGAATGATTTAATCAAAGCGGAGTACTTTATTCCGCGTACGAAGATAAACTGTTTTACTGTAAACTGTCAGTCTTGTGAACTATCTTTATAAAGTTTGCTTTGGGATGGAGTAACCCCGTATACAATAATTTCTCCATATTGAAAAATATCCTTCTGAAGCGTATTTTTTTTTAATATCTTTAATTTCTTCCTAATACAATTAAATTCCAACAATAATACACATATGGCGATAAAAATTAATATCGAACGGATCCATTAAATTCTTTAAATATATTTCTCTACACGATTAAAATTAACTTTTATTCACAAAACTAAAATATAAAAAAATCCTGAAAAACATGAACTATTCCACACTCCCAAGACGTTCTCATATATCCTAAATTCCCTTGAATGCGTTCAAAAGTCACCCTTGATCAGATGTCACAAAAAAGGAGGCTTATCTTTTATCTCATAGAATTTATGAAACATTAAGATTCTATATGTACTTTCTTTATGAATCAGTGTTTCTATCCCCTAATGCCATTTTTGTAAATAAATTGTATTTTTGTAAATTTGTCTCAGTTCTGACGATTATCGCTCCACGATAAAAGAAGTATTTAAGTTGACGAAAATTAAGATACCTGTCTTAACTACCAAATACGGGAATTGGGGAATTGTGTGTCTGAAACGTACTGAGAGAAGCGAGAAAGAAAAGTACCCTTCCCAGCGAGCGGGCCCGTCGGCCGCCGGCGGCGCTGACCTGATCGGGCGCCACGGCCACGCCAACCGCCGCCCACGGCGCCGCCTCGCCGGCCGACTATCGATTATTCAGCTCATAAGAATCCAAATATACTCGAGTCCTCCGCTCCGTGCGTCATCGCCCCTCCGCCCACGCCCCTGACTCCTCCGCGCAGGCAGGTGAGCAGGCTACGACAGCGCTGCCACGCGGGGTGCACGGAACAAGCCAGTCGGCCGGCACACCGACACTTTGAAGATCATATCAATTATCTCTAGGCAGGTATTTTCCGAAGGGGAAAGGGATTTGGCGAATCGGGTACTCTTTTTCCTAAGGCAGCGTGTGGATAATTTTTTTAAAAATAATTTTCTTTTCTTTTACAGCTAAGCAAGCGCTTTACAAGATTGAATATAATGGCAACTTATCACGCGTAGTACTCAGTTACAAACAGGAGCGCGAGGATACTCTAACTGGAGACCTCAATAATGAATAGATATTGTAATGAGAGTATGGGAGAATAGGGCAATTACAGGAAGAAAAAAGTTACATAAAGTAGGTTTGGTATATTATGAGTTTCTCTTTATGGCGGATTAAATTCATCTTTTGGGAATCTAGATTTTATTCTTCCATGTAGGTTATAGGTTTTTCCCAGACTGAATATGGAATCTGATCTATTGGAGTAACTGGAAATGCATGAAGAGTTGCTCGTCTCCTCCCTCGCCGACACCAGACGACGCGCAAACGCAGTTGCTTCCGCGGGGGGCGGGGCGGGGCGGGGCGCTGGGCTCCAGCGAGTGCCTCCGGCAGCGGCGGGGCGGGCTAATCCATTACAGCCAGCGTAATCAGCGGCGGCGGCAGCAGCGTCTTCGCCCGCGCCCGCGCCGTCGGCGGCGGCGGCGGCGTCGCCCTGGGCAAATACCGCGGCGCGCGCTCGGGAGGCTGCGGTCGCCCTCGCCCCGCCCTCGCCCCGCCCCCGCCCCGCCCCGCCCCGGCCCGCTTCCCCAATCTGCAGGCAACCGGCCGTCGCCGCCGCCGCCGCCTCCTCGGCACACTACTAATTCTAATTGCCTTCCTTTTATGCGGCCCAAATAATGGCCTATTTATCCTCAGCCACTCTCATGCTAATGCTTACAAGTGTAATTAGAGGAATAATTACTTTTATTATTTTTATTTTTAATATTATTGGTATATAAATATACATTGTTCATTCACAACCAAAAAAATACTAATCAAACCCTTCTGGTAAGAAATGGAATTCGTAGCTACTCCTTACCTACAAATGTTCACGCTGTGGTGTTCATGCAATCACATCAACTTTCTGCAAAGATTTGTTCCATGTCAACAATCAAATCAAAAATTTAAAAACTGTATTTGAAATTACTGCACACGTGGACATAACAGGGCTTATATCACAATGCAATGAATGAATGGTAAAAATTAATGTGATTCTAAGTACAAGATGAATTTGCAGGGCAATAAAATGACTTGTAAAAAGTTTACAGATGATTGGCAGAGAAAACAGGTAAACCCGTAAAGACATTGTTATGAAATCTATTAGCTAATCCGTGAGACCTCAGACCATTTTATTCCATAAAATGAACCGTGGGACCCTTCGGGAGACGGCTAATGTTCTACAACGCGACCAAGTCCGCAAATTTCAAATTTCTAGAGTATTTTGTTTGTTCAAAACCTTCCACCGTTTGATTTAAGTGGGAAATAAAATGTGCAGTTCAGAAATATCTTTACGCGCTTAAATCCACTCTGTATCTAATAATTTTTATTGTCATTTCATTGACTTCAATATCCAAAATGTTTACATTATAATGCACGCTCAGCGTACACAGTTCTTACGTAAGTTATATTGTCTCTGTTAATTTACATATCACATGTTTCCACACAATCACATGCAGAAGTGGCAGTACGTTACTTGTATGCTTACAGTAAACAATGTGGCCCTTGTATGCTTGCGTAAAGAGGGGGAGGAAAGGGGAGTGAATATGATACTATTCGATGGAGATTCTTAAAGAGTGTTTCGTAATGATTGGCGGAGTTCCGCCAAAATTTGCGAATGTATTTTCGCCGTGAATCAAAAGTCAAGTGAGAAAGCAAATGCACCTCATCAGTTGACTTTAAGTTATAAAACTTCTACAAACGCTATTTGACGTACAATTTCATTCGCAGTTATTTTATCTCATCTCGACGTTCATTTTGAGAGGCTCACAGGTCTTTTACACTCGTTGATCGAGAGCCCCACGTAAGAGAAGGGTGTAAACCACGAGTAGTTTGGTCATCAGCAGCGCGGCTTCTTGTCACACACGATATGCGGCCGCCGTCCCCGCCCGCTGTAGCCCTTCTTGGCCTGTCCGCCTCCGCCTGGCCTCGCCGCTCTGCTAGCACAGGGCACGCAGAGTCAACACGGGGCCTCTTGCCGCCGGCTGATAGCGCTGCTCCTCCTCCGAGTTATCGCCGCCAGGCCTCGCGCCGGGCGGGGGCGGGGGCCGGGAGCGGGGCGGGGCGGGAGCGGTGCAGGGATGGAAGGCGGGGGCGGTGCGGAAGGCGGGTCGTGGGCGTGGGCGAGGGCAAGGGCCGGGGCGGGGCGGGGCGGGGTGGGGCGGGGCGCGCGGCAGGAAGGGATGCTGCGGGGCGGCGATAAGCCCCGCCCGGCGCAGGGCCGCGCGAGGAGTGCGAATGTAAGTCGATATCTGGGCTGCTGTCGCAGCTGCTTGCTCGCGCGGGCGCCGCTTTGACCCTCCACGGGCTGTGAACGAGGGGCCCCGCGCCGCACCTCCACCGCGACCTTCAAGTGGCCCACCACACCAATATATTACACGATCTTCCAGAGAGTTAATCAAGGTAGATATGCATAGTTATATTAGCGTGTAAGTATTGCTGTTTGTCTTCAAAATTTTCCATCACATCTTCCAATTTTATATCATTTTGGCAGTCAAGATTGATATCAATAAGTGGGGATAATTATAGATATTATATAAAGTTGTGAATGTTCCCATGTTCTTCAGAGAGTGTGGAACCCGTCAGATTCCGTTTGAGGTTTCGGCGACCCTTCATAAGGTTACCGCGTCTCTCCCACAATGTATTTTCGCGCTGATGATTGTCCTGATGTTGATAACCTGCTACTCCGATTAGCCTTCTTCTTTATTGTAGTTGAAACATTGAAAATTCAATGTTGGACACTTGTATTAAATAAAAATGCAAGTTACCATTTTCAACGTATAAACCTGTCTAGGCGGCATAAATGATTTTAATAATAGTGACAGATAAATCATAATCTAACTTGGGAATTAATCATATTTCGGTGAGCATCTATAAACCGGTGGTGATGCTCTGCAGAGAGAGAAAATTGAGGACTCATTAGTGTCGAGTTTCTCCGCCAAAGAACAATACTCAGATTTGCACATAGTAATTAAAAAGAAAATAATAACTTTATAATGATATCCATATGAAATACGAGTCTCAAGAAACATAATAGCAATGAACAGTTTATCGAGAACAAGACTCGTGAGTTTACGAGCTGCACAAAATCTCATTTTGGAATACCATTAACAAAAACAAAATATTGGTAAAAAAGGTTAAATGTTATTCCTTGCTCACACGAAACAAAACATATGTAAAATATTTTGTCGACGGAAATCGGCACAATCCAAACCTTAATTTTGAACCGTTAGTGAGATGATTGTTGGATTTGCCCCACCCACCTTTGCAGACTGATGAAAGGATTCCGTTATATTTAAATATGTCAGTTAGGAATTATGGGACGCACATGAATCAAATATTGTACACCGATACATCTGAAGTAACATCCTTGGGATACAATAAAGTTTCCGAAAAACCTTTCATAAATACAGTTAACAAGTTTGAGCATAAAACACGGCATTCGACTGCAAAATTAACGTCTCTTCTCAGAATAAACCCATTCTCCCGCCAAATGGCAATTTTTGAGATCTGCCACTTTTCTTGTGCACCGACGACACACAAAAAGTGTACATGTGTGGAGAACGCTGCCCTCCTGTGTGCGTAGTCACCAAAATGAGTGCCCCCGCTCCCAACATTTTATTCGCCACCCAGCCGAATGCTCCGTTTTCCATTAAAAGCGGATCCGGTTAATTTTCCAGTCGCGTCCTCCGAGAGGTGCGGCGCGGCGGGAAGGCGCGTCCCCGGGGCGCCGGAGGGGGGCGGAGGGGGGCGGGGCGGGGGCGTCCGGTGGGCACCGTCCATCACCCGGGGCGCGCTCGCATGGAAACCTCCCCCGGTGGCAGCGGCGCTGGGGGCGGTGGGGGCGGGGCGGCGGCGGCGGCGGGGGACCTATAAACCCCCTGGCGGCGGCGGCGGCGGCGGCGGTGCCACCAGCGCGCGCGCGGCGGGGACGGTAATAAATAAAACTAATGAAATTCATAGCCGGAAATTGGACACAAGTCAAAGAGCGTACGCGCTGGGGCATCAATCAAGCTTTATCTGCATTCGTTAGTAACCAATATTACTGACATATTGAGCCATCCTGCGACGCCGCCCGATAGCCAGCCACCCCGTGTTTCCAGTTCATTTTGCTGTTACGCCGCTCGCGTGCGCGCGTGAAATACGGCGCGCCGCCGCCCGGCGGAGGACGCGGCGGCGCAAGACGCGCGCCGGCGGGGGCGGGGGCGGAGGATGGAGGGCGGCGCGAGGGCTCAGGCGACGCTCAACGCGGAGGTTGGTTCAATCGTTTTGACGTTCTTTCACGACCATCGAAATTGAGGGGCGTGGTCACAGTCACATTCATTTAACGAAACTTGTCAAGCATGTGCTGGAGTTGTGCTGCTCTGTATTATTTTACCCTTCCACCAATTGGAGACCGTTACCATGAAAACAATATTTAAACTTTTTTTTAATTCCAGGAGACTGGACTTAAAAACTTTCTTTGTAAGAAAGAATATGTTCATGCATGATTCTTTGATTGAAAGAACGTTGTGGGTGAGCTCTTTGAAATTGGGTAATTGTGTCCATCCCGTTTACGTGTATTTTTAAACCACACACTTATTCTCAACGACTTTTCGTCATCATTATCGAAAGAAACTTCAAAATAAACCTTGAAAACTATCCGCAACCTTCATCTGCACGCATTGAATTTACACTTGGAAGAATTATTAGCTGATGATTCTGCTTATCTTACTGGCGTAAATTCGCAACGCTATTTTAAAAACTGTCGAAAAAATCGCAGGCTGGCATGAAACGACTATCTAACTGCACGCATCTTAGCCCAAAGTTATTGTGATTGCTCAACTCACTCTTTTCGAGAGAAATTCATGGAGAATGAGCGGGTTACCCGCAGAATTCCTTGGCGCCCGCCACCCTGCAGACGCCCGCACGTAAGTATATAGCCCGCCCGGAAGGAAAGAGGGGGGGCGAGGGCTGGGCAACAGCTGGCCTGCCAGGGGGACCGCGCCCCCCACCTGCGCCCTCCGCCGCCGCTTCCGCCCCCGCAGCTCACAAAGGGCGTCGACGGGCACAACTCCGAACAATCAATTCCAAAATTATTGGGAAAAAGTTACATAGATTATACAGGAAGTAATATCCTCAACTTATATTACGCTTCCTCTTCGTAGCCTACCCCCTTTCCGGGAAGTTCGGCAAAATGCCGACATTCTTTCGCTCCAACTTATCTTCATCTTTCGAGAAATATTACACAATCACTTACAATAATGAAAACAAAGGTTCTATTGGAAATGTTGGCTCTGGGGATTCCTTATTCCATCATTCGTAACTAATGTCCTTCAAGATCCCAATAAGATGTGTCTTCAGTGTGACACTATAGCATACTCAATATAAAAAACCTTCCAAGAATTACATCGCAAAGATGTTTTCTTTTCAAACATTTTTAATGCAAACATCATTCAGAATGAAACCAACAAATATTTTCCGGAACGATAATTCAATAATCAATATTTTTAATAAAGAATTATTTTTAAAAAAAATTTGCGTTGTATTTTGAACATCTAGTCACTTATTTAATAATACTGGCGACCCTCAGTTGTCTTGTACTATTGGCTATTTTGGTGGCCCAAAACGATTGAAACTTATTTTAAGAAACACCGTCTTTATTTAGATACCTTACGAAATAGCTACAAGTAAACGAACAGAAATTGGGGCATGTAGCGTGGACAGAACGAAATTCAAATTACTTCATCTACTAAATTCAAAAACCACTTGATATTTAATACAAAATTGAATTTTTCCTAATATCTCTGCTTATTGAAATTGTTCAAATTACAGTCACATCAGTTAGGAATAGAATCCAGTTTTTTTGATTGAGAGTCCTGTCTATGAATTAATCTGATCATGAAGATTCCGTATTGCCCATATTAATTGATGTTCAAAAGTCACCACACTGTCACTTGGTTATCACTTAAGTATTTTCCGTAGTATTAGAAAGAATACAAAGAAGACATTCATGCTTATTGGGATCTACGTGCTACTTTGGCAGGTTAACATATTTGTGGAAGTACAAAGTAGATGTCATTTAGGTATATTCTGGCATGTCAATTATACGGGGCCTTTTTAGAATATATTGTAATTATATTTTGTCTAGATATCAACAGCAGAAGATAATGTGACGAGGAGTACATTTTCAATACCGTAAATTGGAACTGTGTTATTTCCTACAATTCGGACTCTGAATAATACTAATTTTTAATGCGTGCAGAAACAAAGAAAACTCCGAAACCTTCGGCCTTGTGCCAGTTGTCCATCCTTCCGTTAAATATCCAGGAACTAAAAAAATTATTACTAATTTACCAACGCGCACAAAAATTGAAAGAAAACTATGCATCTTCCGGCCATGTCTATAGATTTGTTACATACGCAGGAAATTCGAAAATTTCAAAAACAATTAAATTGTTTCTGTGTAGGCTAAAGATATGAAAATATTTGACTGTGTTAATCTGCCAATCATACCGATTTAATTATAATTCTTAATGTGTTATAAAAATATTAAAATTGTATCCATTCATAAATAGAAAATCAAAATTATCAACAAACTCAGCATTAATAATATTTAAATACATTATACGACCTTCACGGACCTACACCTGCCCAATATGGGGAGGTTCCGCTAAAAGCAACCTTCAAAAACTGGAATTACTGCAAAACAAATTCTGAAGATACATTTGAAAAGCTCAATAGTATTTCAAGAAAAAAGATCAAATTTTAAAAGAATTATCTATAGAACCTCTAAAAACTTGGATCCTTAATCTTTCTTCCCACTTCTACTCTTCTCTTTCATCTTGCCCAGACACTCCTTTGTTCACTAAGTAAATCAATATTTTTCCACAAATCAAATCAAGATGTTCTACAGACGTACATCCTCCTTAATTAACTATAAAAACAGGTTCAAACATCCCTACATTCAAAATGTATTTTGTACTCAAAATATTCTATGTATTTTTCTGAAGGACTCTTCCTGGGTATTCTTAGTATTTAGTTCCTAATATTATTGTTTTCAAACATTGTACATGTACGATGAAATGTAGTTCAAAAACTGATGATGTATACAATGTAACCTAAAACCCTTGAAAGACATAATTGTCGAAATATTGTCGAACAATGATGATAATTTTTTTTTAATTCTTAATTTGTCAGAGCTTACGATAGTTCACGTCATACGACTTCTAGGCTCCGGGCAAGAATCTGCCTGTCATTCAATATTTGCTATTCACAAGTTAGGGAACATCAATATTTTTGGTATGTAAAACACAGTCTTTCTGTGCATTTATAATATTATGCTATTGCAGCATTCAGGAAGACTGTTTCTAATTTTCTCATATTACTTACGTAGTAGAGAGAATGTACGGTAATGCTGTGGCTAAACAGCAATTTTTATTCACAGCACACATTTGTGAAACCCTGATATTAAAAAAAGTGAATAAATCTTGTTCGACTATTTAGTAAATTACTTCCTCCAACTCGTTAGGTAGTCATAATTCACGTTTTGTGCGTCCTTGGTACCAAACTAGTGGTGTACAACAGCACGTCCTATATCCCATTAATACGGGTTACGTAAAATTATCGCAAATTTCACTCCATATTACCACTTCTCAGCTATCATTTATAAACCTCATTACAAATCGTAGCCTTAATTCATTCAAAGTATTAAAAAATCAACACAAATTCGCCAAAATGAAAAAGTTTCCGTCTTCTTTCTGACGATGTAGAATATACATTGTTGATGATCCTCAATTGTGTCCAAGAGTAGATGTTTAATAGAGATATTTTAAGTTGTTCACTTACTGTTTTATGTTTCAGTATGTTTTGAGTATTCATTCACTATGATAAAATTTGATAACGATTTTCTACATACTGAGTTTTCTAGTCGGGAAATGGTGTAATCAAAACATTTATGCTTGATTTAAATAAACAACTTATTTGCCGGAATTTGCTTTTTGTACTGACTCCTGTTTCAGCGTTTTATGAAATCAATAAAAGATTTAACGAAATTGTGGAACTGAAATTTAAACTTACTACTTGTATTAATTACGAACGATGTTTTTCTTGATTGGGCGGATGATTGGGTGAATTGATAGCCCCCTGATGGCGGATGAATGCATTAAGAGCTCACTTCGACTCAATCAGCATTTTATTCTTGAATGTCTGTATAATGTGCTGCGAATACTCTAGTAGTTGAAATTTATTTATGTTGGCATCTTTTGTAGAACTAAGAAATTAATACTGTTCCTGGCAACATATATAATTGCAGATATGCACCCCAGGCGCTTTGTTTGAACTGGTTTGGACTTTTTCCAGTTACAGCTGAAGCGTTAGTGCGGCAGGAATTGCAGTATTATAATATTAGTACGTAACCGTTCCTAATAATGCGAAAAAGTATAAGGTGTTGTAGCAACAACAGTTTAAATATTTATCTCAGAAAGTTTTTGTAAGCCTTTTTTTTTTGTTCTTAAGTAGAATGCGTACTACTTTTAAGAAAATTATTTTTGGGCGTTTTTACCAAGCAGCTTTTTTTGTTGCTGCACACCTCTGGTGTATATACATTGAAAATGGTGATGTTTTTCCCTGTCATTGCCTGCGGGTTTAGTCGCCATTAAAACTTAATTACAAGTATTATAATATTTGCTGAAGTTATCGACAATTAATAAAATATAATGACAATTATCTGGATGTTTATTATTAGTACTTGATTATTTTTATCCAGCGATCTGAATTTCCACTTACAGTTATCCCGTTTGGAAAAAATTAATGAATTTGTTTAAAATTAGGTATTAATTGAATATTTCTTCAAATAACAATTTAAAAAGTAGGTTGAATTGAAAATAAAAAGGATAACACCAACGAATGCTGCAAAGTCCGCATGAAAATAGTTTCGAAATGAATTGAATGACAACCTTTTTATGAAACTTCAGTAGTTCATGACGTATAGAGATCAGTTTTTGGAACATTCTCAGTCAATTGTAATACCATGCGCCGAGAAAGTCTATCCGCAAGTGAACCGAATGAGGGCCTCCTATTAAAAACTTCATTAATGTTGGTAGCAACCAGATCACAGGGAAACAAGTGAAGGGGACAACACATCTAGCCTCTATTATGATTGTGGTGAGTACACAATTTACGTTTTGAAGTCGCAGCTCGTTCTACAACACAATGTCTCTTGCACACAGCAAGGTGCCCCTTTGGAGAGACTTTCCTGGCGCCCTGTATTTATCACACACTCAATTAACAAGACATTTGTTTTCTAATGACTATCTAAGCACTATCCAGAAGAGGAAAGGTCGCCAACGCTCATGGAACTGGGAGAGTTAAAAATCATTTGTAAGTGAATTCTCAATATAACCAAAATTCATATTTATTATCAATTTCCATCGAATTAATGTAAAGTAATAATATTTACGGTGCAATACTTCATTGTGAAATATCGCGGTGTTCCTTCCTTTGGGGTTCTTTGCTGAAAGGAGTAATAAGGAATGAAATATATTTACTTGCAGCTAGCTCGCTTGAAGCTTCCATCAATCGACGGGAAAAGGGACGTCGTTTTTTTCCTTTAATTCCTCAGTTCACAACGCCCAGGCGCCGCGTAATTCCATCAACCTCTTTAATTGCTTCCTCCTCTCCCTCTCCTGTTCAATTGCTTCCTTTTCCGCATTCCCCATTCCATCGCCGAAGACCAAGAAAATACTTCCCGTTTTTACGCTCGCTTCAGCCCGTCGCCAATGCCTCATGGACGCGCGCATTCATCGCGAGCCCCAGGAGCGGCTTCTCCACAGCGACTTGGAATGGGTTCGGACAGATTGTTTGCCAGCTGTTTGAGAGTCGGAATCGTCGAGATAGTCAGAAAACTGTCCGAATGAAGCGAGTTAGGATTTTTTAAAGATTTTTCTCATCCCAGAGTACAAGTTAAAGAGATTGACCGAGAAGTTGCCCTACATCAGGTACCCCCCCCCCCGTAGCATTCAAGCTGGCTGAAAATATCGAATCACAGCCCATGCGTTGGCTCGTTCGTTTTCAACTTTTTAGATTATTTTTATAACATGATACATGAACATTATTCTCTTTACATACAATTTATGCAACGATCTCACGTCGCCCCACTCTCCTTGAAAAATACCTCCCTCAGGCAGCCTCGTAATTCTGAACTGCGAGACGTCGACTGTTAATTGCCGGTCCGGCCACCCGAGAGAGGAAACGCTCACCTCTGCTGCGGAATGTCGCCCGAGTGAATGACTCTATGGCCACATGGCCTTCATTATTCATTCTACAACTCAACATGGCATATTCGCCCTCTACACCTACGACTTGCGACCCCAACACGAACTATTATATAATGCACAGCGCTGAACTTGAAGAGAGTTCAGACGGTGCCCTCACGACAGATTAGCATTGCCCCTACTGCACGTTCTACGCGGGAAGGGCCCGGGAAGGGGAGCTGAATGGGGAGAGCGACGGCGCGGACAAGATTGAGGGGCGGGAGATAGGGAGGTAGGGTCAGAGCGTGGGCGAGAGCGCGCGCGTGGGCTGAGAGCGAGTGCGAAGGGCGGGGGTGAGGGTTCGGATTGAGGAGGGGGCGGAGGAGGGGTGGGTGGAATGGGGTGGGGTTGTGGCGGTGGCGAGGTCAAGGGTGAGCGCGTGAGCGAGGCGGAGGGCGAGACTAGGGAGTGGGCGAGGGCGTGGGCGACGCCAAGAACGAAAGCGAGACGCTGAGTGAGGGCGAGAGCGTGGGCGAAGGTGAGGGCAAGGGCAAGGGCGAGGGCATATGCGAGGGGGACAGCGAGAGCGAGGGCAAAGGCGAGGGCGAGAGCTAGGGCATGGATGAAGCCGAGAGAGTGGCCGAAGCCGAAGGCGAAGGCGTAAGCGATGGGCAGGGTGAGAGCGAGGGGGAGGGGGAGGGGAAGGGAGAGGGTGAGAGTGAGGGTGAGGGTGAGGGCGTGAGCCAGGGCGTGTGCAAGAGCGAGTGCGAAAGTGAGAGCGAAGGCGAGGATGCAGGGAAGGGCGTGAGAGAGAGCGTGAGCGAGGGGGATGGGGAGGAGGAGAGCGAGGGAGAGGGCGAGAGCTCGGATATGGCTAAGCCGAGGGCGCGAGTGATGCCGAAGGCGAGAGCAAAGGCGAGGCCGAAGGCGAAGGCGTGGGTGAGGGTGTGCATGGGCGAGGCCAAGGACGAAGGCGAGGGAGTGAGTGGGGGGAAAGGCGTGGGCAAAGTTGCGGTACGTAGCACGAGGGCGATGGGGGAAAGGGCGAGAGCGGGAACGTGGGCGAAGGGGAGGGCGTGAACGCGGTCGAGGGGGAGGGGGAGGGGGTGTGCGAGAGCTAGTGGGTGGGTAATGCCACAGGCGACGGCGAGTGCGATGCCGAGGGCGAGGGCGAGAGCGATGGGGAGGGGGAAGGCGTCAGCGAGGGCGAGGGCGTGGCTGAGAGCTAAGGTATGGGCGATGTCGAAGGCGATGCCGTGGGCGAGAGCGAGGGCGAGGAGAATGGCGTAGGCGAGAGCTAGGGTGTGTGGGTGTGGGGGTGGGCGTGGGTGTGGGCGAGGCCGTGGGCGAGGGCGAGGGCGAGGAGAATGGCGTGGGCGAGAGCTAGGGTGTGTGGGTGTGGGTGTGGGCGTGGGTGTGGGCGAGGCCGTGGGCGAGGGCGAGGAGAATGGCGTGGGCGAGAGCTAGGGTGTGTGCGATGCCGTGGGCGTGGGCGTGGGTGTGGCTGTGGGCGAGGCCGTGAGCAAGGCCGTGGGCGAGGGCGAGGGCGAGGGCAGAGCGGTGCGAACGCGGGCGTTATGCGCGGTGAGGCGGGCGCGTCGGCGTGAGGGGTGGGTTACGGTAACGACCTCGCCGAGCGAGCGAGCCAGCGAGGGCAGGAGGGCGGGGCCCGCCCAGCCAGGGCGCGACGCCCGTTGCCTAGCGACCGCCACCTGCGGGCCCACCTGCGTGGCGACAGGCTGGCCAACTGCCACTCAGACAGCGCTTAACGTTGTTTAGGACGACTCTCAACTCTCCAAAAGTGATCTAGACCAGGAAAATTAGACTTGAAAATCGCTGAAACCTTCGTCTTACCTTCTGTTTACACGGTAAAAAGGTCGAATCGACATCAGTGTGCGTTCCAAAAAGACGGGTCAAAGTTCACGGAAAATCTTTTTTCGTAAATATCCCTTTTCCTAAGAACTATTTTATGTTGAATAACCATATTACGAGATTTGAAGATTACGAAATTTCCCACAACACTGGTTTCAAACATTTTTTCTGCGACTAACGTTTTGTTTTAGGTATTTAAGGTCTCACAAATTGTTTATTATAAAAGTCTTGATTTCAGTGCGTAAAAATCTTGTTTCACGCATTAATGCACAAATATTAAAAGGGATTCACATCAAACATGTAGGAAATAAATTGTTCTTAAAAATGGATGTTAATTTTCTTACGACGAACCGCACCAAGAAGTGGTAGCGAGAAGGGGTAACGATAAATTCGTGTCTAGGATAGAGTCGTGTTATTGCGAATATAAACATAACATACAACATATTTTATAATGTTCAATCAATAAAGAAATATTAGTATTAATATAAAACAGCACAATATTATTGTTGATATAAAATTACTTGTTTATTTTTCATTTATATTGTTTTTTAACAATTTTTAATATTGTACTTTTTTTAATCTTCAGAAGCACGTAAATAAATCAGAGTGATTATCAACATATCAAACAAAATGCAAGAAAAGTAAAAATCTGAGTATGATGATAATTCAGTGACTATCACGCGAGAGTTACAAAATCTGATTGATTCAAGTTATGCCAGAAATTATGGACATGTAGAATGTAAGAAACACTTGGGCTCTGACGAATACTACGAGTATATTGAGTGTGTAGAAATTGCATTAGGGAAGATTCGACAGACGCAATGAAAATGGCGCCAAGATCCCAGGTTGATCAGCAACAAACCCGTGAAATTATCACCTCTCTCACTCACTATGCAGATGCTCAACATCGTTTCAATCGGGTGCAATCATATCAAGTACAATTTTGGTAGGAAAAGAAATTACAATTTTTTTAAAAATTGGGTGGATTTCAAATAACAATGTCTTGAGACAACACATTTCCCACCTGTACCTGACTAGATGTTCAATACTATCTTCTGCAGTTGCAAGAAATATTGAAGTAGTACTCTGACGTATGTGTTTTGCGAACGTAAAATAACTTACATAGGGGATAAAAAACTAGAGCTTCTAAATAATAAATGAACTAACAAAAATATACCGATCAAAGAATATTAAATTCATTGAAAAATAAAAACAATTTTAAAACTTTTAATTTCACTGACCAATTCCAAACTGTAATACTTGGATCTGCTCCTCATTTCTAAAAATAATATAATAGTTCTCAACACTATTTGAATATATTTAAAGAGCGAAAATGTGGCACATTAAAAAAGCCAATAAACTTCTTTTAAAACGTAGGTCACAGAAGCAAATCGCACTATCGTCGTTTCGGACGAGCGATTGAGTTTTTTAAAGTAAAGCCTGTAAAGTAATGAAGCATCAACGAATACCGCACTGCTCCGAGTATTGTATTCTTCCGACAGTCAGATGCGTTGTAGGACCGGCTGATAATGCCTCGAAAGGGCTAGTTCAGGGAGTGCAGTTAGAGGTTACGGAGAGATTGCACAAGGGATTAGGTTTGCTGCAATCTATTCACCAATAAATATCAGAATTGTTAATAACATTGAAATTTTTGGAGAGAACATTAAAATGAATAATTAACGAGACCATTCAAGGCACACGGACAGCTGCTCTTCAGCTGAAATCGAAGAGTTCCCATTAAGCATTGATTTAAACTAGCTACTTTTAAACAAATAGTTTGAAAAATGTTTCTTTGAACACAAATATTGGTTTTCACTTTTCTTGAATTCTAGCATCAGGAACAGTTTTCATACAAAATTCTCCAGTTGGCGGAAAACAAAATATTAAGAGTCAATACAATCTCAACGCAAATTAGCCAATGAATGCAATACTTCCTATACGTCATTCATACTTGATTTTTTCTAACCTGGCCGATGACAGATCATCAGCTGTTACAGCGCCATCCAATCGAGAGCTAAATCGTCACTACGGTGACGTCACTGTGGTGACGTTTAAGCTCCCGATTGGACGAAACCGTATCAGCTGATCAGCTGTCATCAGCCAGGTAACAGAAACCCAAGTGTAGTCAGTCTTGCGCGAGAGTCAATTGGTCGCCTGACTGCACTGAGTATGACGATGTGGTTTCTGTGCGCCGCGCTCGACGCTTCCCGTCCGTCGCTACCTGTGGAAGGAGGCCGTGGGGAATGGAGGGGAGGGGAGGGGAGGGGAGGGCGACCACAGTGCGCGTTCGGCCGCCGCGGCGACGGCGACCTGGTGACGTTCCCACGCCCCAACGCCCACACTCCCTCCCCCTCCCGCACAGATCCAACCCTGACGGCCCGCTCCAGACGGCCAACCCGCCAAGTACGCGGACTTCCGCAGTTCCTCGCCCCACACAGGAAGTGCTATAATATCTTTCCCCTCTAATCGAACCTTTCCAAGATTTTTCAAGTTATTACACGTTAAAAACAAACAAAAAAGAACGAACGCGAACTCTACTTGTTTTCTCAAAACAAAACTAAATGACATTATTTAAGCAAATAGTTACTTAGAACAGATTTCATTTTTTAAAATCTCTATCATCAGCATTACACTTACACAGAGTTAATTTCTTTCAATTTTGCCAAAATACAGGGTTCGCCGAAAATAAAACTAGCATCACATTTTGCCAGATTTTGCTACATTCGACAAAAACGAATTTTAAACAATTTTGAGAATACAAATGATCATTTTTTAAAAGAAGTTTAGTGAATATATATGGTTATTCTAATTGTATCCTTTATCGATATTGTAACTATACTATACCTCAAAAACACACTTGATTATCTTGGTCAGACATTCATTATTGATGGTGATTTTTTAAATTTTATTTAAGAAGATCAGTGAGACTACCAGTTTACAGGTGAGTGTTAGTTTTCATTTATATAATACTGTAATGAACGGATGCACTACAGTGGCCCCAAGCAACTGCAAGTTAACGCACAATAACCCTATTTCTGTGCGAGCATAAGCACTTTGACGACTTATTTTTAGTTTAATCACATTATAGGCAAGATAAAAGCTATATATATATATATATATATATATATATATATATATATATATATATATATATATATATAGTGAGTTGTGATTTTCAAACAACTAGGGCTAAAAATCCCTCCAAGAAATTAGTAATTTCTTCTACAATTGGAAAACACTTCAATTTTTTTCTCTATGCATTCTCGATTACACAACATCTTCATAACAATATACTTAATTATAAATACAAACTAACAACACAATAAAACCATGGCACAATATGCTTCAATTTAATATATCACAATAATACGGTAAGGACTTTGAATATTATGTATTATATAATATGTATTATATAACATGTATTATTACATAACATGTATTATATAATATAGCAATAATACAAAATTACATATTCTTATAATGCTGCGTACATGAATGAATAAAGTGCCCGAATGTGAAATACTTTTTTACATTTTTGACTACGAGTTCACAAATAAACGAAAATGTGAAGACTATTGAAGATAAGTACTTAAACTAGTTATTTATAAACACGTGTGGTTAATCTTATTCACTTAAATGTATTAGAAATTCATGATATTTCGTAATTAAAAAACATCTACCTACATTGCACATTAGACGCATTCAGTTCCTAAAGTGGAATAGTGAACGATTTTTGTTTTTAGGAAATGATAAACGCATTTACGACTATAAGTACATTTATTTATGCAAGAAAACATATTTGGTTTAATACTATCGACAATTTCTGCAGAGGAAATTCGTTTTGGGATTACCTGAACGTGGATATAAGCCCTGACCTTACAATTCTGACACATGAGTCCAATCAATTGTGCTCTTGGACCATATACCTCCACAATACGGTATATAATGTCAATATTAATGTGTTAGAAAATGCAATTTAATGTACACAGACAAAATAACTAACTACATTTTATCAATAGCGGCAATAGGGAGTATTCTACATTAGGACAGTGCTCACTTTCCACATAAGGGACATCGCCGCCACATTGCTTTTAAGCTGTTTCGCGGTCAAAATCTGCATGATTGTTCTTTATACAATTGTGATATTTCCGTATACATACAACTAATACATAATATATACATAATTAATCTAATATTTATGGCACACAAGTAATAACAATTCTTTTGTTATCTCCTCCAATATTTTTGGGGACTCTCTGAATAAAAGACCATCTGTCACTTCACTCCGATCTTCAACTCAGAAAACATTTTCTACGCTCGATCAGGGCCCTCTTCGAAGTACTATAATTCCACGTATAATTCCAATTCTTTTCAACGATGTCACCTCATTGCGAGTCAGATAATTTGGTATTTCACATTAGGAACGTATTCCACATTAGGGGACCTTAACCTATATATTTGTAAATAAATATCACGCTCGACTTGATAGCCAGTACTCAGACTACTCGGAAATCTATTTCTGCGGGCAGACCCGCTGACATCGGTCTGGGTGGATCCAAGGCCGCGTCGGCTCATGGCCCCCTCCACCTTCTGCTCGTACCCGCCTAACGGCCGACGGAGACCTCACAACTCTTCAATCTCTTTAACTGTATACGTTTTCTATTATAGAATATGTGGTGGTTAAGTCTCATTACAATTTGAGAGACCGACATGCTGACTGTTGTATGTGAGTGTGTACATACAATACACAAATGATAACTGAAAACCAAAAGCACTTGCTTAGCAAAAAATCAAAATAATTTGTTTTTGAATGTAAGTATGTAATAAATAAAGGTTATATAAATGCATACGATCACAAATAACTCAATTTTTAAGAAGAAATGGAAAACAAATAAATAATTAAAATCAAAGAAAATCGGAGTAAGTTTTTACAAATAATGAGTGAAAATAAATCGATTTCTAATGCTTTTGATATTCAACCAATCATATGTTATAGAACACTATCAATAGCTGTCTTATACACTCAATCAAATTTAAAACAGACCGTTAAGTCGGAAGGAATACCGAACAACCTCAGGGACACCAAATTTCTGCGTTGCGATCCACAAAGCAATCGGCATAGAATGTTAATTTGCTGCGAGGTTCTACATGTTACGTACAAACGTCGAATAACTCACTCTTAAATGAAAATTGATGTGATAAATTGCCTCACCTGGCAGTATCGGCTCCACTTGTCACGACAATGACTGCAAACATGGCAGCCAAAACAATATTTTTTTGATTTCGAAATATCATATCCGAAGCACTCATGGCAAAAAGTATTGAACGTATATGCTGTCCGCACCAAACACTGCACTTTAACAAGAACATTGGCTGAAAATTGTACACGCACGATCAGAAGATTTCGTATTCGCTTGAATGATGAGCGTTGCGCGACTTCTAAACACAGACTGGCGATTTTGACTGTTGTCCGGCTGCGACCTCTACTAGCGAGTCTAGGAGGCTCGTTGCCGCGAGATTCGCCAAGGAAAATTATTTGCAAAGTGATGACAAGCAGTTTTGAGGCGGTTCATAGATTGAAAGTTAATCGTTGTTGCTAGAATGGTAAAGATTTAGATCAATTAAATAATTTATTATACGTCACAGACGCAGGTTACTCTCTTACTACATAAAATAGAACTTAATTTGGTGATAATATATTGTTATTAATAGAAAGAAGATATAAAAGAAATATTAGATTTATATAAAATAGATGATACCAAGACAGTAAAAATATCAATGGAATAAACAACACACTTTTAAACTTATGCAGTATGATGGTTAATGAAAAAATGTACCAAGAAATAATTGTAATATTTTTTTTTCTTTTAAGACGAACTAGACCATACCTAGATTATGCAGACAGTAACTTTAATAGATTCAATAAAGATCTAAGAAAAGTTTCTTCATCAACTACAGAAAGTGAACGTGAAGCTATGACAGAATATATAAAAAATTAATCAGGACAAAATAGTTATTTACGATGCGAGTGGTTAAAGTTGCATTTTATTTGTCGAGCAGGAAGAGTTGCGACTTGAGTCTGACAGGAAAATAAAATCACTTTTACCGCGTGCATCAAACACTATTTTTTTACAGCCTTACTGCCTTTATTTTTATTTTTATTCAAATGTACAAATCATATAATTGGATACCATGTTACATTAAGATCAGTAGTGGCTGATGCGCTCAAATAAAACTATTTTGTTTTGTTTTTTGCATTCACAGTTTTATCTTAACATAAGAGTATCGTCTCACGTTTAGCAGGCTGTATATGTCCTAAAAGTTATCGCTTTTAATAGTGGCTGCCGAGAAAAATAAATTATATGAATTAATATGTCCAACAAAGTATACAATTAATTTACCTACAAATAGCAAGAATACTAGTAAATTTTATGAAAATACAATAAGAAAATGGGAACGAAATGCACGACGAAATGTTATTACTAGAGCTGGAAAGTTCATACAATTGCTTGTCTTTCATTAATGGTCATATTTTCTTGAAACTTCAAATATGCATGTTTCATGGCAAAATATTGAAAACAAGATCAGAAACGTTTTGCATATAATGCATATTTTGCATACTTAGAGCTTTTTGACATATCTACGAATGTTTTTCGACATTTTGCCTAAAACACACTAACAACAAAATACCAATATTAATTTCCAGGTAAAAATATTTATTAATGCAAAGAAGGAACTTTCTTGTTGCTTCAATATCAATAGTACAAAGAGTTTCAGACGCTGACGGTCAACGCAGTCGATGTGATGCTTTCTGCTGTCATCTGTTTATCACCAAGACTTGACACCTTGCATTCCTTCGGCATCCTCAGATTGACCTTGTGTGGAAGACATCCTCTTTTCCAATTCTTCCCCCCTCAGAAAGAGAGTCCCCCACAGAAATTAACGTACATTTTAACTGTAACAGTCCACCAACCAAGGCCGCGAAGCGCTCTCCTTCTTAGCGCGTGCTCTGGACGTTACAATATCCGTTAAACACGAGTCTCAAAAAATACCAATTGTTAAATAAAATGCTTATCTAAATATGACAATATGTATTTCATTGGATTCGTCCTTTCACGCTCGTCATGAAACGAAAAATATGTATAATGCTATTTGAAAAATGCACTACACTTACGGGACTAATGACCTTGGTAGTTTATGCGCGCGGAATCACTAATCAATCGGACCGGAATTATCATGATATCACCTCTAATTAAAGGCTCCCACAACCCGGGGTATCCGCAGCCTACGCGGATTGACCGCTGTGGAAGTTTCGCGTCACGTGTTGCCTTATGAGCACGTTCAGACCTACGCGGCAGGCGAGCGTCGCGGCAACGGATTGGCAGCGTTTTATCGGCGGCGAAATTTGTAACACATAAGACGCGTTTCTTCCGCTGCAGCTCGAGTTTCGTGCAAGTCCGCCCGTGTTCGGGAGTCTTTGCTCCCCTCTGGGTCCAGCGACCTTGCCAACCATCACCAAACGCTGACTCATAATTGTCTCTCCGGTGTGAACGGTCCCCCGAATTCCGAGGCCGCGTCTAGCTCGGAACTTTCCGCGCCGCACCCGCTGCGGATCTACCGCACCGGTGCAGAACAATGGTTGCCTACGCGGAACGCCCGCAACGGAAATTTTGCGACACCTGTTGGCTTATGAGCAGGTTCAGACCGGCGCGGATGGCGAGCGGCACGGCAACGGATTCGCAGCGTTTTATTCACTGCGGATATGCATTCGCGCTCGGACGCATTTTTTTTATGCTGTCGCTCCAGTTTCGCTGTGGAAACGAAGGCAAAGATTCGTCAGATTTCAAATATGTTCAGCTCGCCAATGAATCTGAGAGGACAGAACGGTCAGAAAAAATATTTCTAATCGTGTTCAGTAATTTAATTAATTTGAAATAACGTTGGATGAAATCTGCCACCAAACGCTAACTCATACTGACGCTCCGGTGTGAACGGACCCGCGAATTCCGCGGCCGAGCCTAGCGCGAAACTTTCCGCGCCGCACCCGCTGCGGAATCTACCGCGCCGCTCTGTGGAAGCCGTAATAGTGGTGGGCGGTGGTCAACACATCGCACTAAAAGGAAACTATTGACAAATATTTTTTTATTACTTTTCAGAAAAAAAATCAATGAAAATTAACGCAGTCTTATAAAAGTAGAATTCAGAAAATGAATCTACATAAGCTGAAATAACTACTCTAGTTATTTTGTCGATACGGGTCATGCATCTCACTAAAGAATTCGACATAAAGAATGTGAAAACAAAATTATTTCCTCCGCTTAGTGTTTTCACCAATTATTCACTCTACGGTAGCCTAAATCAATTACATATTTAATATTTTATAATGCACACAACTACTAAGTCGTCCAAAACAAAGAATAGTCTACATCATTTCAGTTCGTATAGAACATGACGTATTTACAATAACGGAATGTCATATTTTAATAGACCGTGAACACAAAACGAAGCTTGATCTGATCGTCGAACCAATTTATAAGCAACACGTGCACGTGGTATTCAACATGCGCGCGACCAAACAAAACTGTCCCACCACCCGACAATGGAAAAGCCATCGCATTCACAGCTTTATAATCTATGACTTTTCAATCAACTCCTAACGCAATTAGTGCCTTATGAAGAAACACAGTTGCTCCGCTATTGACACGGGCGTCCCATTGTGGGCGCTGCATTAGAGTGGGGGTGGCGCGGGGGATTTATTTCTTCGCGGGCGCCGCCGGTGACGGCAAATGTTCATTTGCGTAATGCAGGGGACGGGCGGCGCGGCGCGGCGCGGCGCGCTGACGCTTAAACGCCGCCCCTTCGGCGCATTACGCTCGCAATGGGCCTGGCAGCATAGTTGCGCGCGCGTCTGGGCTTCTCAGGCAGTCGGCAACCGCAGCTCGTCAGATGTTAACGCTCCCCTCCCCTCCCCCCGCCGCGCCTCGCCTTGCCACGCAGCCGAGCGACCGCGCCGCGGAGTGGCGGTGCGGCCCGCTCGCTGCCTGCTTGGCTGCCGCGCGCAGAAGCACGCCCCCGCCCCCGCCCCGCCCCCGCCCGCTCACCTGCTGCGCTCGAGAGGGCCTCGCCGCTAACTCGCGTAACAGCCGCCCGCCACGCCCACCTCCGCCTGCCAGCGGCTCCTCTCGCCCCACCCCACGTCTTACCTTCCCGCGCGCCAAAAGAAGGGTTACGGTTTCATCCGACGGGGCGGAAAAAGGACCGACGTAGCAATGAAAGGGGGAGTAATTTTTCCGATGCTCGCGCTGAATTGGAGTCAAATTTTCCACCACCACAACTCAGAAGAAGAAACTGTAAAAAAAAAAAAAAAAAAAAGAAACGAGAAGTAGGAAGGAGCAGAGAATGAAAGAAAGCAGAAGATGAGTTCTATGTTTCCTCATCAGGTTCACCCAGGAAATGAGAGTCATATTTCTCTCTCTGCAGTTTACAAGGTTCTTTGCCCCAAGTACTCTGCAAAAGAGTAGTCGGAGCTTGAAGATCAGGGTTTTTAACTCTGAAGATGTGCTTTGATCGTAACACTGGCTGAACAGATGTATACACATAAATTGATTTGGAAGATAATGGATATTATTTTGTAGACATATGAATCATTTATTTGGTTTTAAAAAGTACATTGCCCCTCACCTTTTCCTTAATTATTAAATTATATTTTTGGCACAGAACTTCATTTAATGTGGTGATGTACTAAATAGCAACGTGTGGGTTATTCCATTTGATAGACGTCGGCGTTATCCTGGGCGCCGTTCGTAGCTACCGCAATAGGAGAGAACGCCCACAAAGCAGCCCTGCCACCCCTGCGCAACCTGCCGGCGAAACGAGGAGACGCCGCGGGCCGTTTCACATGCTAATGCCCGACAGGGGCGTGGCACATGGTCACAGGGCTGGCCAAATCAGAGGATTTTGCTCAGGTCTCACGAGCAAAGATTCCATGTGGAAGGAGAGACTTCGAACAGCAGAGTGGTTTAAAGACGTCCATCACTATTAGAGAGGGTGAAATCAAAGAGGATGTTGAGAAATAAGATAATTTCCCATCTAGAAAATACCTAACACGCAGCAAGAGATAAGTTCTGAAATATCCGTCTGCATCCCCCACTCGGTTCTCCTTTCCTCCTTTAACCCATTGTATAAAAGAAATAACTCTGGTGTGTCGACGTCGGATCTATACCAGAAGTGAATTTTGGTGTCGTATTGGACATTCCGAAGAGTGTCCAGTTCATAGAGTGTCATCCCGTTAGAAGGCAGTTTCTCTTCGCAGCTGGAAGGTGATATCCGGCGCCGACCTTTCCGTCGACTTCCCGTTTTTCCCCTCTTCGGAGACCAGTTCCTCAGAAAGACTTCCCAACCTGGACAGACTAAGCCCCGTACTGGACTCCCGACCTGAGTGGTATTGTAGTGCATACATGTGGCAAGCAGGGGTGGATTTATACACGTCGCCACCCTGGGCTCCATTAATTTTATCACCCCTTGAGATTTTATATTATTTATAAAAAAGAGGTTATTATTTGTATGATACCAATATCCCTATCTGATTGGGAATAAATATTTTCTACATTTTTTTACATATTAAAAAATGTACATCATGACTAATGCTGTGGCTAATACCGTTTCTTTTGAAGCAAAAACCAATACAAAACTGATTTTTCATACTTTCATAAGTGAGATGTGTAAGAAAGAAAGAGATAGAATATGGGTTAATTTCAGTTTTGTTTCAAACGCATATGACATTAAAATTCAAAATATTGCAATTTTTGTAAAATTTGCCGCCCCTCAAAACGCGCCGCCCCGGACTATAGTCCGTCCAATTCATATGCAAATCCGTCCCTGGTGGTGAGAGGACGAGGCGAGGCGGTGGCCCGCTTGCAAAGATATTGCATAGGGGCTAGAATTCCCCACAAGTCACCGGCTGAATTCGACCTAGCTACGTAGTTACGAAGTGAGAAAAGGAGGTGATGAAGGAAACGGTGAAAGCAACCGGCCTACGACTTGCGATTCGTCGGGTGGCACAAAGTCACTCCAGCGCTCATCTGGCTCTTTCCGCGGCCCTCCCAATGCCGCTGCCGCTGCCGTTGCTGGTGACGGTCGCCCCGTCGGCCGCTCCGTGGCGCAGCGGAGCCGCCTTCAATCGAGCGCTTTATCAGCCGTGCATTTACGCGCGCATTGTTCTTGGCTCCGGGCGACGCGCGCGACCCCAACGCAAGCACAGCGACGCGACGCCACGGGACGTGGCACGCCCAGCCGCTGCCGAACACGCCGACCTGCCGCCGTCGCCACGTCCGCAACTCTCTGACCGTCCGTCTGACCGTCCGTCTGACCGTCCGTCTGACCGTCCGTCTGACCGTCCGTCTGACCGTCCGTCTGACCGTCCGTCTGACCGTCCGTCTGACCGTCCGTCTGACCGTCCGTCTGACCGTCCGTCTGCCCGTCCGTCTGACCGTCCGTCTGACCGTCCGTCTGACCGTCCGTCTGACCGTCCGTCTGACCGTCCGTCTGACCGTCCGTCTGACCGTCCGTCCGTCCGTCCGTCCGTGCGTCCGCCCTCCCTCCCTCACTCCTTCCATCCCTCCCTCCCTCCCTCCCGGGACACGGACCGGGACAGGAACCGTGAAGGGGACGGGGACGGGGACGGGGACGGGGACAGGGAAAGGGTCCGGAACGGGGACAGGGGCCGGGTGCCGATGGTGGAGGCAACCGAGTTTGCCCCATGCGCCCGAGCGCTGCCCGATAGTGTCGAACAATCGAACCACTTCGAACTGAAACCCTTTTAACAGTTTCATTAACACAGAAACATATTTTCATGTGATTCCGGAGAATAAGTGAAGTCAATTTTTTTCTGCTGAAAATGAGTAAAATACTATACTGGCTTTTCCTAATCATTCTGAACATTTGTGATAATCCCACATGTTAAATGTCTTCTGGTTGCGGAGTATGAGCGCATGAGTATTGCATTGCATTGCATAACATTGCGCAATACACATTTCATGACAATCGCTCTACAAGAAAGGTCGGGTTAACTGATCACTCACGATATAGAAATGATTTGATATTATACGTTGCTCTCGTGGATTATTGTTTCAGATTTAGACATTTCGGGCGTCAAATACGTCTAAAAGACAACAATTTGTCATCTCCTCCATACGTCACATACAGTTTATTTTACTGTTTTTGACTAAATAAATAAAAAATCTCATTTTGTTATATAGGATGACTCAAATCGAAAATGGAATATTTATTTTTAACCCTTCGACATTACACCCAAGATATTTTGTAGAAACTGAACAAATTTTAGTCACAAACTTTGATAATATTATGTTCAAACAAATAAAACTTGCTGTTGCTGAGACAACACGTTCATATTCGTACTATCAATTATAGTAACATATTATAATATTGCTATTCTTTCCAATTAACTACTGGATTTCTTGAAAATCTCTTAACCAAACGAAGTGCGGGAAGCTAAAAAAACGCAAATGTTTAGTTATTGGAAATTTAAACGTTTTAAGAAAGTCTGTTAGTTAATGCAGGGTTTTATTCTCCATCCTAACAAAAAGTATAAACAATAAAACAAACTATTCGCTTCTTCTATTAACTTCTGTGCCGCGCATCTTTAAGCCGCAGTTCCGCATTGCACGGACGCAAAAACGAATTCCTCTAAATCGAATTCACTAAATTAAATAAAACTCTTTCATAAAATACGGCACATTCGTAACGTATCTAAATATTAGAAACTCAAATATTAAGAAAGTACCTACATCACTTCCTACTATTGCGAACAAAATGTTCAAAGAGAGGTATGATATTATATATCAAGCCCAACCATATATTATTTTGATTCAACACTTTCACTTTCAGAACAGGAAACTGCCTCTACACAACTAAACATATTATCATTTCAACTTTCTTTAAAAAAATGAGCATCGGTGTTTAAGACGCACCGGCGTGTAGCATCCACCCCTTTTTTTAGAGAGTTTTTTTTAAGAAAAAACCCTTTTACACCCCCAAATGCGTAACTTTCAAGGCATGGCCCACTTTGTGTGGAACGTGATGTACCTGCAATGAACTTCTTGAGCACCTTGTGCAAAAGTGGACGCAAAGCCGTACTGTATCATCACTGTGTCCGTGGGAATACTGACCATTAGGAGAACCAGCAGAGCACAATGTGAGGGTTCCTACGGCAATCACACTGCTCTCCTTGGGAACTGACATCGACAACCGTGGACACGAACAAACTCAAACAGGAAGCACATCACCTCAACTTTATTCATAATCACAATGAATTTCGCTGTAAATTAACACGAAACACAATATTTTAATGAAGCGTTTTATAATTTGCAGGCAATAACTAACGTGCTAACGTACGTTTCGTAACTTTGTTTTAATGTTTTGAATGAAGACTTTTTCTCGAATATATTTTCACGTGTGTAATTATATTATGAATTAGTAAAGCAACTATAAAAATAGTTTATTCATACACAAATATAGAGGTTTATTTTTAAATAAACTTTAGCAAACTACATCGTTAAAGCAACTCTGAATGTCTCGTACAATATTACCGTATTGTTCGATAATATTGGAACGGAATTAAGATGCTCCACCATATTTGTCTTTCGTTGAGTCTGTATTAATCCACAAAGCGTCATCACAGATTTAATTAAAATGAATTACTACCGTTTTTTCACATATTCTATGTGAACGCTTCATTTCTAGTGACGATCTTTCCTCACAAGAATTCCAGAACTAAATATTCATTTTTGCTTACGCACTTCCGCAGTTACATTGACGAACCTCGTGCTATTGAGCCACGTCTCATTCATTACGTTTAGGTTTCTCCAATCATCACATTTACTTTCTGATTCGCGCGTACACAGAAAATTTATTTTTCCAACGGCGATAGAGATTTTAAAGCAAACTATACAAGCCAGGTTTTTATTTACACTTGTCATAATAATTTAATATATTGAAATTTCAGCAATATATTAGTACCACAACTCATTTGGCAATAAAAAAATGTTTAATCGTGTAAATTCCAATATATTAACAAACTATATGAGTTACTGAGTCGGATTCTGGCATATGAAACTTTCATCTCCACCAAGACTTCTAGTGCTAAAGTACAAAATATTAATGTGTGTAGAAATATCATTAACCCTCCGTTGGTGGAGCCCTTCCCAGAAGGAAGACATTGGTTGATGGTGAGCGCTGCGCTCTCCCACGGTAAAATTTGACAAATTTTTTGTTCTAATAGAAATTTTTACAATTATAATTTTTACAAACAATATTTACTCTTAAAATCAATGGAAAGTTATTACAATTAAATTAATAAAAGGTTAAAAGCAGTTTGATTGTTGTCTGAATTCATTTTTAGTTACTCAAAATTCTGTAGACTTAGTCTGTGCCTAAGGCAAGAAAGCGCCAACTTAATTTTTGTTCCCCTCTGGACCCCCTCCACTTTCCAGTACTTTTTAAAGTTAAGTGTTCACACATTTTTACAAGAAAATAAATAAAACATACAAGGAGAAGGACATTACATTTTCAACTGAAGATGGTTGAGGTTTCTGTAAGTGAGGTCTTTGAGACATTCCCGAGGCTTTTTGGCAGCCTCGCAGCCAGCGCACGTTGCAGTCCCTTGTGCCTCATCTCGTGCCCCAGTCGCACCTCCTGATCGCAACGGCCCCTCCCCGACCCGAGCACCTGCGGGAGGCCGACAGCGTTTCGCCTCACCTCGCCACTCTTCGCCCCGCCCCACCCCGCCCCGCCCCTCCCCGCCCCGCCCCGCCCCGCCCCGCCCCGCCCCGCCCCGCGCCCGGCCAGGCGCGAAGGGCTCCGAAATTCAATTTGGAATGTTCCCGCGCAATGCGCAATTTCCGGAAGCGAACCCCCACCCGCCCACGCAGCGGCGCGGCACGGCGCGGCGGCAGATGGAACCAGCCCAGCCACCGCCAGCAACTTACCCGCTTTCAATTTCCGTAGATTTTCCCGCAAGTTTGGGGTCCGCGAGCGAGCGCTCCCTCCCGCAGAAAGCAGTTTCGGGGTTTCTTTGAGCGGATCAAATGAAGGAAAGCTCCTTTCGCCCGGCCCGGCCCCGCCCCGCCCAATGCAATCACACGCTGCCCCGCGCCGCCGCCCGTTGAAACAATACTTTTGCCGGGCGGACAGACGGTGCGTGGGGGGCAGAGGCAAGGCGAGCCGTGGGAGACGAGCACAGGTTGGAGGAGGGTGGGTTGCCAGAGGTGAGGCCGATGAGATAAACGGAGAATGAGAAGAAGGAGAAAAGGGAAAGGGATGCACCAAGATCGTCGAGGAAGCGATATTTGGGTTATTCGTTTCCATACTCCACGAGTTCGCCCCGTCGACTTCCGAACGTGGTAAATTAATGTGGTAAAAAAAATTAAAACAATCTAAATTCTAATAAATACGTAAGTATGCAATAAATATTATTTCAAAAAATTATCGTCACTAACAAGAAATGCTGCATTGAACGAATGTCACTCTGGTAAAAAGGCGACCTGTACTCAACTTAATTGGCGACATGGAATTCAATGATTGTTTAGTACGCCAAATTCCATTATTCTATAGTATCTAAAAAATAAGCAACCGTCCATTAAGACCACAATCGTAGATATACTGACATCTAATGTTATCTTATGTTGTATGATTTATTGTATATGTAAATATTTAAAATCTTTAGACATTAGAGAGAGTATTAGACATTTTCAAAAGAACATTCATCCGAAGCTTATCCTCTGCCCAATTCTTTAGTTCACTTTTTATACTGAAACTTCTTTTTTATTTCATTCGTATGAAAATGGCATCAAAGAGTCGCCTCACATCCTTCATGCGGCTAAAAATTTATTCTAGATTTCAGCGTACATTGTGCACGCGCTCAACAGCAAAATTCAACTTTTTCTCTAGTTCTACACTCCGTCTCCCTGCTTCTGTAAAGAAGAAACGAGCATTCCCTTAACACAGTCGTTGCTACCGCAGTAGTGCATGTTTCATTCGAACAAACTACAAGAAACGTCAAGAGTCCTTCGAATGTCTAATTTCACACGCATTTGTCGGCCTGCAAGAAAAAAGTAATTTGAACGTCTGCCAACGAGCGCGTCCATTGGGAGCGGTTTTTTGTGAAGGGCGGATGAGGGCCAAGGGCCCACGCGTGTCCCTTCCGCTTCCGGCAGACGCCTCCCCCCTGCGGGAGGCCATGCTAACGCCCTCTCATCCCCCTCCGCTCCCCCCGCCACGGCCATCTGCGCGCGCTCATTCCACCGCCGCCTGCCATCCTACCACCAAACGCAGAGCGGAGATCTGGGAGGAGATTAAAACCCGTTATCAAGGAATATCACGCTCAAGCCTCAAATACTAGTTCCAAAGCTCTGGTGCTGTTGCACGCTCACCCCTCGAACGTCGATAGCTCCAACTTCGGATAATTGGGATATTCTTTTCCAGAAACTAATTTTATTCAAGAATCAGTAATTATCTTTATTATATTGCTCTTTCTTTACGCCATCGCTTTCGTGGTTCGTTTATAATAGCACACGCTCTTTGACATAACCTTTCGAATTTATTTTTCTTCGGAATCCAGTATCATCAGTTGCAGATATTAATAAGTGCGACCATTTTATAAATGTGTTGGTCGCGCGGTGCCTTCGCCTCGGGGAGCGAAGCCAGGGATGCCTGGGAAGTCGAGACAGGGCTTTCGGAAGGATCGTCGAGGAGAGAAGGTGACTTTTCGTTACCGCAAAGTTTCAATTGTACTCACGTTATAGTATATGCTGCAAATACTCACCACGACTCTGATACTACATTCTTGACATCTAAAGAAGTTCTGCTTCACTCAGTGAAGGATCTCCCGTGGTATTGCAGTGATCTGTTCCTGTATATTGTGCCGTAATTCTTCTTCCGTGTGGGGGGATGTGCGATCTTTTAGGAATCCCCAAAGAAAGAAATCGCAAGGAGTCAGATCAAGATAGCGTGTATGCCACAAATCACGTATAATTCTGTCTCCATAAACGGCATGTAAACCCTTAAGGGCACCGGGAGCGGTAGCTCAGTGCATCAACTGATGTCACTGCAGCGCCTCTGACCGGGAAGTCCTAGGTTCATATTCCGAGAGATCGGTCGGGAGCTTAGAGCTTGTCCCGGCTGGGGCGGTGCTCCGCTGGTTGAAGAGTCCTGGTCAGGAGGAAACCCCACTAGCCGACGGTAGGTCGGCGTCGGATCTCGCCATCCGGCGGGGGAAGAACACTGTCATCTCCCGAGAAAAAAACATGCACTACACTAACGGGACTAATGACCGAAGCGGTTGACGCGCCCGGAAACACGAAAAAAACTCAATCAATCAATCAACCTTAAGGGAACTGAAAGAGCGTGTGCGATTCCGGAGTCCTGTTGAAAATGACCGTAATATGATAATTTGTCAACATCTGGAAGAAAGGCTCTAGGATACGATGCATTGAAGCAGTTTCGATTTGGACTGAAAAAGCAAATATTTGATTTTTATTCCGTCGATTCTCACATCATCACTGAATTATGTCACTGATTAAGAAACAGCTGTCATGCAACGACAAGGCTCTAAGAAAGACGTGATTTGGTTCAATAGTATTTTCACTGCTACAGGTCACTACTTTCGTATAATTACACGTGCTGTAAGGTATCGTACATCATCATTTGCATTCTCCGATGAAATACTGAAATAAAGAGGTAAGTAGATGACGTCTGGTGACCGGTGAGGGGTGATTAATACGATAGCGTTAGTATTTGTAATGCAACTTTCATTGGCAGCTTCAAATGTGGGCCACGCCCGCAAGCATCCGTCTACATTTCACACTTCGCGCCGCACCACCTGAACAAGCGGCCACGCGACCAGCTCCGCCGGCGACAGGCAGCGCAGCGCTCCCCTTGCTTCTGGCGAGTGCATCAATGACGACTCTTCCACTTAACGTTGTTATGTATACCAATGTATTGGAAGGAAACATTTCTTTTCGCATTGACTAAGACATTCAACAAGACTTAAAGTTAAACCATCGTCCATCTCACGCATATTCACTTCTCTCAATCTCAATCTCTCTATTCAATTCTTTCTATTCAATTCTCTCTATTCAATTCTCTCTCTACCTCTCAAATATGTTTAAACGCTAAATCATGTAATCTTACGTGAATATTATGGGAGAGTGTATATATTTCTTCTTTCTATTAGGCCGGGAACAATATTATTGTCCTGTACTTGCAAAGAGCTAACGTATGTAGGTATACACGTTATATTTCGTAAGATGAGAAAATAATGAAGAAAACTGAAAATACATATATCTTCAAAATGTATTTTTCAAGTATTTTTTCCGTTTAATTATCCACAAACCATGCTATTGATGTCATCAGACATTCCACCATATCCCATGAGTTGTTGATTCTTTTCTTACAGAAACACAAAAAGTACCAGTCAGTTGATGACATTAGAAATTATTGAAAAATGTTTGTAAAACACGAGTTCCGAACTTTTGAACACAAATACATGTACGGAAGTGAAAATTCTCTGCTCTTTCTTTTTAAATCTTACTTTAAAACCTATGATCAACATTTTCAACTTTACAATTAATATTTTTATCAATGACAATTTATATTTATTTAATTTCAAAATATGCTTATTTAAAATAGGTTCCTTATTAGAAAATGCACATTGTTTCAATAATATTGCAAATGATGTACCACAAAACATCCTGACAGCAAGCGTTATTTATCTGTTCTTGCTCGTGTTAGCATGAGAGGAATGTTGTTAGCAACGGATAATCCGCCTTCTGTTGAGGTTATAGATCTGATCTACTTCTTGCGTTTTTAAATTAAAATTCCAGTAGTGCAAATGGCGTTTCGCGGGTTTGGTTCGCGCGTGTTCCCGCTGTTGGGGCTCCTCACTCGTGCTGTTGCCAACGAGCGCCTTCGGTTCCGGAGTAGCGAGCGTCGCCACCGCCAGCTGGGGGGCGGGGGGCGGGGGTGGGGCGGGGGCGGGGCCGGGCGGTGAGTGGATGGGGAGCGCAGCCGGTGTGTGCTGTGCCCGCGTCACCTGCGGCGGCGGCGGCGACGGCGGCCGCCAGCTGCAGAGGCGGCAGGTGGGCCCCCGGCAGCGGCTGCTGCGGCAGGTGGCGGCGGCGGCGGCGACGGCGGTTGCGCGGACAGCGAGGCTGCCAGCGGCGGTGCTAATGCAAGTGCTTGTGGTGATGAAGGTGGTGATGGAGATGAAGAGGTAGGTGCAGAGGAGGAAGTTGTGTGGAGGTGGATGTGCAGATAGAAGCGTAAGTGGTTTTGGCTGGTGGTGGTGGTGGCGGTGGTGGTGGTGGTGATGATGGTGGTGGTGGCGGTGGTGATGATGGTGGTGGTGGCGGTGGTGGTGATGGAGGTGGTGATGGTGGTGGTGGAGGTGGTGGTGGAAGTGGTGGTGGAGGTGGTGGTGATGGTGGTTGTAGTAGTGGTGGTGATGGTGGTGGTGGTTGTGGTGATGATCGTCATGGCGATGGTGGTGGTGAGTGTGGTAATAGTGGTAGAGGTAGTGATGATGGTGGAGGAGGTGGTGGTACTGGTGGCCATATTTGTAAATATGGTGGCGGCGGTGGTGGGGGCGATTCATCTCGCAAAGGTGATAACAAAGATGAGGCAGACCGATGGGGACGCTATGGTGATGTTGACTAAGTAGTGTAGCAAAGTGGCAGCGGCAGTTGTGGACAAGCGCCGGCTAGAGTGATGAAGTGGTCAGTTCTGATACGCTAATTTACTGTTGAACAATTGCTAGTTATTCGGCCGTGAGTGATTGTGGGAAATAAAATTCAGTTTACACACAATAAGCAAATATTTCCCGATCACTTTACCTTCACGCGGTAACTTGTGAAAAATACAGCGAGTTTCTTTCTCGTGGAATCTGAGTTTTACTAGTCAGATTCTCGAGCAAACACACCGAGTTTGCTAGTAGAAGAGCAAACGAACAAGGGAATGAGAGAGCAGCTCACAACTTTACGCGCTCTCCCAAACCAACTAGTGGTTTAGTAACAACACGTTTAGTAGCACATTGTTAATTCACAAAGAGTAGCTGGCAAACGCGCTAAAAGTAATCAAGCCTTAAATGCAAAGAGCATTCAGTGCAGCTTCAAACAGACTAGACAAGAGCAGTGGGGCAATGTATTTTATTCGGAACGTTGTGGTGTGGTAACAAATCCTCCACACTTAAGGCTTCGGTTCACAGAAGGATTCAATATCTCCGTACTCTTCAGAAACCTTGAATTTTTGAGAACTTTTCACAAGTAAGCATTTTCTTACCAAATGACAGTCATGACGTACGTTTCACTGAATATAATTTCAAAACGTATAAATTCTAACATATAAATTCTAACGGATAAATATCTATTAAAATGACAAATTGTAAACACCTACAATATTTGGAATCTGCTAGCTTCAGGAAACATGTAATAAGAAGATCGGTGCAAAATGAGCTGAGTAAAGGAGAGAAACCATCGAGAAATTGTGTAAGATGTGATTTCAGGGGGCTGAGAAAATGAAATCACGCAACCAATTAAAACAAAGGTAGTCCACAATACCTCATACAAATAATAATAATAATAATAATAATAATAATAATAATAATAATAATAATGATATACTATATTATATTCATAAGTAATAATTTCAAAAGAAAAAAAATAGAAATTTAAAGTTATAAATTCCTCTATTTCTAGTGAGAACCTTCTTACATTTTCTCTTCCTACATTTTCTTTTATGTTTTTATATGTATTAGTAGTTAGCACACTAGTAGTTAGTGTTATAAATGCTTTACAATTTTCCTCCATTCTACACTCTTTCCAGCAGCAATTGCCTGGAAGTGAAAGCCGCAAATAAGTACTCATTTGCTTTCAAAGAATCGAATTTCAACTCAATAAATCATCGGTTGCTTTGTGACTACAAGCTGTGCTTCAGTTTATTAATACGTTGTCTAGTTGAAACCGACAACTATTAATTAATTTGGATTGGAATAAATGGAAATAAATTAGGCTAGCCCATTAATTTCCGATTGATACATTTTCACCTTCGGGTGAAGGAGGTACGGGAGGGAAGTGAGCGGGTTGTTATCTCGTGTAGATTGTAAATGATATTCCAGTTAGAATGGCGACTCAATAGATTATTTGTAATAATTTTTTTATTGAAAAGTTGGAATATTTCAAGAAAAAAATTGAAAAAAGAGTTGTATGAATAATATAAACTATATGCCTTGCATTATAATTAATATCACATGAGTAGAAATACGTTCCAAGGAACGGCCACAAGCCAGGAATCTGGATCACCTGTAAAGGCAAATTCTAAAGCATGCTTTGCCACGTAATCACATCACTAATTGCTAATTCAGCGAATTAGTTACTTTTAAAAGCTCAATAAAACCTGTAGAATGTGGCAGGGAAGACCAAGACCCCCCCCCCTCAAAAAAAAACAAAAACTTATACAGGGAGTGTGAAAGATAAACCGAGGTGTTCGCTGATGTGTCAATTCTCGCGTTCTTGCGAGTGCTGGCAACGCAAGTTTCGTTCCACGGGCTGCAGGCGCGTAGAAACTGGACGCGCTGGCCACGGCGGCGGCGGCGTGTCAACCACACGTGAAGCGCTCGCCCTCGCCCGGAGGGCTGCAAGCAGGTGGGGGGTGTAGGGGGGAGGGATGGGAGGCGGTGGCCGCTTCCGCCTGGCTGGGCGCTGCGCGCCTCGCTGCCTGCGCCCGCATGGCGACTGCGCACGCGCGCAGGTGGGGGCGGCGGCTAGACGCGGGCGGCGGCGCGGGCGGCGGCGCGGGCGGCGGCGCGGGCGGCGGCGCGGGCGGCGGCGCGGGCGGCGGCGCGGGCGGCGGCGTGGGCGGCGGCTAGAGGTAGGTGACGGGCAGTGGGCGGCGTGCGGCGTGCGGCGGGCGCGGGTGGCAGGCGGCAGGCGGCGGGCGGCGGGCGGGGGGCGGCGGGCGGCGGGCGGCGGGCGGCGGGCGGCGAGCGGCGGGCGGCGGGCGGCGGGCGGCGGGCGGCGGGCGGCGGGCGGCGGGCGGCGGGCGGCGGGCGTTTGCTGGCCACGTCACGCCCACCGCGCCACTTCACGCTCCGTGGAGGAAGCAAACCCCAACCCCACTCTCCACCGGTTGAGATGGTGCAGCAACTGGAGAGTCTCTCACCTCTTCCTGCCCGAGGGTAGTGCATTTCGCATTAAACTGGTTGAGTTCAATTCGGCCGGTGTCTGAAGGAAATGCTAGCAGCTCCTGCTCTGATCGGGACATTTCGTACTTTCCTCTATCCATGCCAGGCGAATGCCCGAGTAGTACCATATGCGAGCTACGGACTGGGCGTGATCTTCCTTCCTCATCATTGTCCTCTACTCTCCCCTTACTCTACAATTACATGCACTGTATTACCACACGCACGGAGGCCAATCGGGAGCGTAGAGATTGTCCCTGCTGGGACGGTACCCAGGTAGGTCAGAAACGGAGCTCACAACACCACCACATACCGGATACACCAAGCACTACACTTACGGGACCAAAGACAAACGCAGTTGACGCGCCGGGAAACACAAAATAACCAACCTATCCTTCAACTGATTTCCTCATCCCCACAATACCAACTGTCCATCGCGATCAGGTTTTTCCTGCAGTGTCCCTCGATCCTCGAGCAAAAGCTGAGGCGTCCCTTCCTTTGCTTTTGAGCTCTCATTTTGTTAAATGCGAGAGGAGTAGGGTGTTATTCATTTCATTCGCAGTTCTACGAAATCAAATCTGTTGCTCGTTTCCATTCCACGGAAGCATTTCTTGTTTCACTATTTTTATTTAAAATCAACTAAGTAGGTATGGTTAAAGAGAGAACATAGATATTATAGAGTTCGAAGTGGAAAAAATGTAAGTCACATACAGTTTGTACCGTTTTCAGCTATAAATACATAAACAAATAGATAAATAAATAATCTCCAACTTTGTCATACACATTTCCCTAGAAAGTCTTTTTAACGGAATCGCGATTACACAGTCCAAAGAACCATCTTTTTTTAGTTAATTTGTTCAAAACTTACAATCCATTTCAGCAGTAAGACGTTTTTGTGATTCGTTTTTGATAATATTTTCATTACAGGAACTTGAATTGTATTTTTATCTTTACTTTTCTAAGATATTGCATCCTATTCCAGAGAAATCCTATTATTTTATATTAAAGCAATATTTACGATACATTTTCCCTAAACGAGAATTCAAAAGAACTTCATATGTAATACACTGCATATTTACATTTTGATAAGTCAGTCCCGTAGCGTAGTTTTTACTTTATCACATGATTTTTTCTCATTAAAATTAAATAAAATGAACGTATAATTTTTTTTGTATTTTAAAAATTATAAAATCCCTTCCGCGAATAACAGTGCGCCTTAGTGATGTTTCCTCCTAAAATATTTAAAATCATATTATAATGAGTCAATGACATATTGTATTCGACCCTAGAAGATAATGTATGTTGAACAGAAAGAATGAACATTTTAGAAAAGTTACCCATCTAATCACAGAAGTGGTGAGAGTTCATATTTTAGAGTTATCTGAATAAGTAAACTGTATGTAGATAATCTCGCTATGAAATAAATTTTCGAAAGATTGTTGATATAACCTCGAAGCTTTATATTGCCTGGAACATTCTGCATAAATTTAGAGACTTTCCTTACGTTTCCTAATGGTTTTTCTCGTTTGAGATCGTAGGGAATGTACTACGTTTCTCCCAAACATTATACCTACGTAACAATAAAGAAAAGGGATATTCTAGGTCACAATGTTAAATTAATGCAAATTCTGCAAATAAAAGTCATTCTTCATGAGTTGCAGGACTCAGGTTCTACACCAGTTAATACAATGGTCTAACTGGAAATATATTACTACACATATGTAGTCTCCTCTTGGCTTGTAAGTTTTCAGGACACTTCTTTTCCATACCGCTGCCGTCCTTCGAGAAATTAATAATTTGAAATATCACCTCTATTACAGAAGAGAGAAATACGGGAACACTTAGCTGAACAGGTGATAAACAAATAAATGTTGGAGATCAATGATTAAACATCACTAATTTTAAGAAATCGAAGAAATCTCAAAAATTGCTAAATGCACAGATTCAATTTTCTTCCTTAAAATTATTGATATTATCAGAATCATTAACTAACAATTAATATAAATAATCACCGTTTCTGTAATTAACTTTCCTTTTTTAATTAGACGATAGTATAGTTTTGTTCAAAATAGAACAAGCTAAATTGTTGTGAAATTTTAAGTAATATTGATATTCATGTCACTTAAATCCATACGCCAAATGACTCATTTTAATACCAGCAACTTTAAACTGGATTTATTTAGTAGGTTTTGACAATAATTTGGAAGAATGGAAATAAAATTATTTATGCTGAGTAACTACGAATACATAATATTTAATATCAATACAAATCATTACAATACGCAAATAATAAAGGCAACCTTATGCAACGTAATACGTTTGCTTGTCCGTTCCATTGTGGTTCTAAAATATTGATATTGATTTAGGTATGTTTTTGATATCTATTAAAATGTTTTATTCATTATTAATTACCCTTTTCACTTGTAGGGGGAAATAAATCACATCGCTGTCCAAACCTTTGAAAGTTCACAGAATATTTTACACATTTACTGTTGATACGTATTTTGGCATTTCCCCCTCACGATTGCGAAATGAAAAAAGGGTTCTGTTTTCTGGTGTTTCATTCGTAGCGGGGAGGCATCCAGACCGACTAGAAGTTCTACATCAAGAACACAGTGCACAATAGATAGTATATAATAATTATTTAGAGCGGAAAAATTTGAGCGTTTATGTTAGAAAAAAGCACACTTTCATTATTGAAACTAAGCTTTCCTTTTGTATAACAAATGAAATGTTATTGAGTGCAAAAGTTATTAGTGCAGTGAAAGTTTGCCGAAGAAGGAACTGCGAAGTGCTGAGGCTGTGTTGCAACAGGCGAAGGTAAACGGGCGGAGGAAAGATGAAAGGAAGGCGACGCAAGCGAAGTGAAAGCGAAGCAGAAGAAGAGGAGGCGAGAGGGCGGGAGGCAGATGAGCGGAAGTGGATGGTGCCGTGGTCGAGAGCAGGAGCAGGGCGTGGGAGTAAGTGAGGAAGAGTGTGGGGTAGACCGGGCATGTAGAGCGGGCGAAGCGGAAGAGCGAAGGAAGAGTGCAGGTAGGTGGCGTTGGCTGTAAGCGGAAGAGGGACTGGGCGTGGTGGGTCTGTGGGGCACGAGGGGCGGGTGCGGGGGCAGTGGAGTCGGAGGTGGTGGTGGGGCGGGCGCGGGGGCGGGGCTGGTCGCCGCCCACGTGCTCCGCTGATGACTGAACCATCTGTTCCAACGCCGACCGCGCTGACGCCTCAGACAGCATCGCTTGCAAAGCGAAGCTCCACTTAGCACTCTAACTCTCCTTCAGCAAACCCCAATCATTGTTTTCTCACTGCTTGCGCATTACGGCGACCACTTCCATCTCTTTGGTCTCGTAGGAGTGACTTCTCCGTTCCGATATCTTGGTGCCGTTGTTATGGTGCCTACTTAACTGGAAGACCATGGCAACTCCCAGCGTCTTTTCCAACGCCCACTAATAAAGATTAAGTTATCCTCTGAGAAACAAGTATCTCCTATCATTCGATCACTCAACTTCATCAACACTGGAAATGAATAATAATCTATTCCACAGTTAAATGCGATTGAATTTACAATTTATGTACAAGTGTATATACAATTTATATCTAATTTTGTAAACAAATAATATAGATATACTTTACGTTTTAGCCTTTTCATCAATGATATATCAAAATATGTTTCTATCAATTTCTGAGCAATTTGTTCATTACGAACCTGCATTAGGAGCTATTCGTGCAGATCATTGAATACCGTACTTGCTTAATACGATCGGATAAAAGCAATGAGATTTACTACATTTTGTACACCAGGCGTCTTAAATGCCAACGATGACGTTATTTGCTTTGTTCATTCTCGTGTACATACCCATTAAATATTTAATTTTATAGATCTGTAGACCAAATTTCGTTTTTTTTTAACCTGACGATACGCGCACACATCGGACTTGTATCGAGTTTATTCCCCCTTCTTAACATTCCGAGCATCGTGTATAGTTCAAGGAGGAAAGATTATATGGACTTTGAAAAAACATGTATCTCTTATCTTTTATTCGCTTTTGTAATTTGAACATACAGCCATTCATCATGTTTACTGCGCCACACCGCACTACCATGGGCTGTCTGCTGGCGATTAATGTGCAATGACCGTAACTGATGGGGCGACCTGCGCATCAATAACAGCCGAAATCGCGGCCGCGTCTCCTTCATGACGAGACTCTTTTGTCTCGCCTCCCCCCGCCCGCCCGCGCCCGTTGGCCTCTGCTGGGCGTGCCAGACAGCGCGTGCCCCCCCCCCCCCGATGCCCAGGCCCCCGCGCACAGCCCTCACCCCCTCCTTAGGGGGGAGGGGGTCGAGTGAATCTCGACTAATATTACGTGAGGGAGAGGGGGGTCTCGGCAAATATCATGTAACTTTTTTCGCAAAGAACAGTGCTAAATTGCAAGAAAACTGAGACAATTTAAGTAAAACACGTTTGTATTCTAAAATACGGTTAAATCGTGCACAATATTTTTATCGCGGTTATGTGAATGCTCCAATAAGTAGTATAGTATGCTGAGGAAAAGAATGTAACAAAATTTACCAAACATTTTATCATTCATGAGATAAATCTCATTGCCTGTATTTTACAGAAATTTTAAAGAAAAATTATCGATCGTTTTTAGAAATGTAATAATATGCATTGCAATTCAGCCACTCTATTTTCTAAATACTAGTCATATCTAGTCTTATATTAGTAATATTAGAAGGAGGAGGAAGTCGAACCAAATCTCACGACATCTCACCAAGGAGGGAGGGGGAGTGAAAAAATTGCCAAAATCGCCTCACGTAATTTACGAACAGCCTCTTTCGACGCCCTTCCACCACTCCTCTGCGCGAGGAAAAGGCGACTTCACTCGCGCAATATCGACATTTCCAACTTGCCATTTGCATTCCAATTCCCATTTGCAATTTCCATTCCCATTTGCAATTTTGGAAAGAAAAAAGTCACAAGAGTATTCTTTTGTTAGTGTAATTGAAGGAGTTACTCATGCACATCTCTCAAATTTTAGCGGGAAACAAGATTTCTTGAAAAATTTGTAAATTGAAACTTTCAAAGTTTTCTGAAACTGTCAGCGTGAATTTTAAAGAAAACATTGTAAGGTGAATTAATTCTCACTTTCTACATACAAAATCGACTACAAAGCGAAGGAGAGCAATGATGGGGGACGTATGCATTATCGAAAAATTTTAAAATAATTTAAGTAAATTAAATAGTACATTACATTCAGAATAAAGGAATAACCTGTATATTGAATCTATTTTCTAAATAAGTGGCCCAATTAACCACAGGTTCAAACAAACATATAGTTGAAAATCGTTTGCACTCATCACGTCCACGCTATCCGTGCATACTCCAATTAGCAAAATGTAATACCCCACGTCATTCACTATTAATGTATTATCATATGGATATTCGTGGAATCGTGATTATCAATATTTGTCTCGAGAGATACAGAATATCGTCGAAGTCTCGACGGAGAACCATTTTATTTTATCTCTGAGGTTCAACTGTTGAATCCTTGTATACTTTTAATCACCCTTAAGACTTTTATATTTTAAACTTACATCTGTTACCGTAAATTTAGAATACCCAAATATTTCAGTTTGTCCTACGGAGGTACTGTTTTGATGAAAAGACAGTTCGGACAGGAAGAAGAGGTATTGTATATAAAAAAGACATCAAAGGAAGCCTCGTTACAGCACATAGGGAAAGATTTTCAGATTTGTGGGTTAGGTGGTTCAATTCCTGGTAGCCGAGAGCAAGTGTGCGTAAAGAATGATTTTTTGTTTGGAAGTGTGACTAGGCCCCTGGGGATTCGGGAGTCCCGCACCACAAGAACGACGTCCGCCGCCGGGAGCCGAGCGCGCGCCCTCCACTCGAGCGCCATCAACTTGGCGGAGAAGCGGAGGGAACCCGGGCGGGGAAGGGCGGAGCGGGCGCGTGTTTAGCGCGAACAGATGGGGCGGGGACGAGCGGGGCGAAGTAGCACGGATGAGGAGGGTCGACGCGGAAACGGGGTACAGACAAGGAGGGCGGGGGTGTGGGCGTGGTTGAACGGGCGGGAAGGGGCGGAGAGTAGCAGATCGAGGAGGGGCGTAACGTGGCATTGATTGATGGATTGATTGACGCAGATGGAGTGATTGATTTCTCCGGGCCCTGCTATTACGATAACTAGTCACGTGAGGGCAGTAAATGTTTCACTCCGGCAGGTGGCGGTGTTCCTTTCACCCTGCATCTAATTTCCCTTCTACGCGTCTCTTCCAGCAGGGACAAGCTCTAAGCTCCCATCACGTGTCGTAGTGTACTGGGTGTAAATGTAAGTGGGTGAGGCAGGGCAGAGATACAAAGAACAAGAAGGAAAGACCGCGCGCGATCCATGACGCGTTGGTTAAGCTAATGTTCCGGTATTGTTCTGGTAGTGATCGGAAAAAAACTGTAACCTACCGATCAGAGAAGCCGGGCACTATAATTCTCCTCCAGAGAACGGCTGAATTCGACGTAGCTATTTAACTAATGTCCAAAATCCCCCACCGTCGAGTCTCGAACTCTGAGCCTGAGTGCTGCAGAGGCAGCGGCGGAGGGGCGAGGCGAGGCGAGGCTGGAGCTACCAGAGCGCAAGCGGTCCACGGCCGCAGCATCGAGGCTTCATGACTTGCACATCGGCGCAGGCGGCGGGCGGGTACATGACCGACTTTGTGGAACGTCACACACACAGCGCTTTTAGAGCGGAGACTTAACATCCCAGAAAGCAACTCAATAGACCTTTCTTCGTGGAATAACGCTGGGTAGACATTTCCACACAAATTTTAATTCTACTGAATAATATATTCTAAATTACTTATTTCTCAAAATCGTCGGATTGAAAATCAAACAAATACACTGAAAATCATTAAAAAAATGAAAATTTAATTTTCATTCATAATTAATTCTAAGGATATTTACTGTACGTACAGTCAGTAGTAGTCAAAGAAACCCATTTCTTACAATAGGAAAACAAAACCATGATTCCGACCTCAGGAGAGAGGTGATTTGAATCTAAAATTGTAAAAAATGAGGATTTGGATACAAATAATGTTCTGTAAAGAACACCCTTTGGTTTATCTGTAAGATGGAAGTTAACTCTGTCAGGAAAAATCTGCAAAACCATTTCTACGCATTATATGAATGTTGAAATGCAGTATCATTTTCAGAATTGGAAATTAGACCCTACAGTTTCATGAGATGCTCCTGCCAACCTCTTGAAATAGTTAAGATTTTTTCAGCAGAACCTGTGTTGATAACGACATAAGTTTTCTTCCTAAGTTGCGAGGGCAAAACGGTTTGCAAGTTTCAGAGGAAGTGGTTAGGTGAAACAGAAGAAGACAAAACTCGATTCAAGTGGCTGACAATGATTCAGGGGCATCCATACGCATTCGATCCTACTGATATTGAAGAACTTTTCCAGATTGAAAGCCCGGAAGGACAAACTATCGAAAGTTTGAGAACTGCATGCCGTTTTAATAGAGTATACTCTTCATTTTATACTCGTAGTTAATTTCCCATTCGACAAGGTTGATTATACATTCATAAAATTAAATTGGTCTTCGTTTTCCCTTCAATTCAACCGCGGGATTCAATGAAAAAGGAAGACGATGAGCAAACTATTGATGTAGAAACGGTGAAACAGCAGACGGCATGAGGAAGAGCCACGAGGGCAGCCTGTCCAGATCTGCTTTGTCCCTCGCAGTTCCACATGAAGGGCCGGGCTTCGACTCCGGGCCGCTGCGCCAAGGGCGCCCGTTATTTGCGGTGCGTGCGCGTTCCCACCGGCGCGGCGCGGCGCGGCAGCGCGGCGTTCTTGCGCTCGGGCGGGGCGCTATGCACACGCTCCCGAGGGCGCCGGCCGCTCCACAACGGGGCGGGGCGGGGAGGGCGGGGTGGGGCCACGTAGGGAGGGACTGCACGAGGCGGAGCGGGGCGGGGAGGAGCGGGACTCGCCGGAGCTGGGCTGGGCCTGGCGAGAGCGTAGTAGGGCGGAGCGGGGCGGGGCGGGGCGGGGCGGGGCGGGGCGGGGCGGAGGGCAGGGCGGGGCGGGCTGGGCAGGGCCGGGCGGGGAGGGCGGAACATGGCGGGGCGGAGCGAGGCGGCGCGGGGATGGGTGGAGCAGAGCAGGGCGGGGCTCGGCGGGGCGGAGTGGGGTGGACCGGGGCGGGGAGGGGCTGGGCGGGGCAGGGTGGGGTGAGGCGGGGCGGGACGGGGTAGAGCGGAGCAGGGTGGAGCGGGGCGGGGCGGGAGCAGGAGCGGGGCGGGGCCGGAGGCAGTGCGGGGCAGAGCGGGGGAGCGGGTGGACCGGACGGGAGGGGCGGGCGGGGCGGAGCGGGGCGGGGCGGGGCGGGGTGGAGCGGACCGGACCGGGGCGGAGCAGGGCTGGGCAGGACTGGCGGGGCAGGTGGGCAGGGGTTGAGCGGGGGGGGGCGGGCGGGGCGGGTGGGGCGGGGCTGAGCGGAGCGGGGCGGGGCGGGGTGGGGCGGGGCTGAGCGGAGCGGGGCGGGGCATGAAAGTGAGGGTTCGGAAGGGGAAGAGAGGGAAGGGGCGGGAAGGGATGAGTAGTGGCGTAGCGGGGGTAGCGGGGAGTGGCGTAGCTGGAGACGGGGAGGGGCGGGGCTGGGCTGGGTGGGTCGGGGGCATTGTTCTAGGGCCCGTGAGCGGGCGTGGGCAGCGCAGCGGCGGGGGCGGCGGCGCGGCCAAGCAAAAACCCGCGGCGCAAAACCTCCGCCTCCGGTCGCCGATCGCGCAGCTCGGAGCGCCCGGTGTCTCCGCTTTCACAGCTACTCGGAATATCCAATCAATAAATGAATGCACGAACGCTCTATGCAGACGATGTTTTAGATCTCACATTAGCAAACGCACGTTTGCAATGTCTCTATTTTGCAATGGAGACAATCAAAAATAGTAGGAATTTGCGGCATACCGAAACTTATCCTCCTCTATTTATTACTCAAAAATTACTTGTTTTTTAAAGTGCAAGGAATTTTTTAAAGATTTAAAATTGAGGGAAAATTTTCAACGAGAAATAAATCTCTGATTTGTATATTGAAGATGTTGGACAGTTTGGGAAATTAATTTGAGTTTTGCCATTTTGAAAATTTTAGAACTTGTAATGAAAATTGGAGCTTTACCATTTTATGCGTACATTCCTCAATTCGTGCACAAAAATAAATTTAAAAAATAGGAAAAAAGAAATATTACAAGAATTTTTTAGGAAATTTTGAAAATGTGGACTTCTCCAAAAATTAAAATATCTTAACGATATCGGAAATAGCACAACTAGAGCTTACTCCCGATGTATTTACCAAGTTACAGCTCAAAAGCTTATAATCTTGCAGAGTTATGCGTGACACAACCATCAATTTATCCAGACAGATGTTCCGATTTTCGGGTAAAATTGCGAGTACATCATTGCCATGTGCACAAACCATCAATGGAACATCATTAATTTACCTGAATCCTGGGGGTGTAGTTACAGTTCAGAACCTAAAATACGGATTATCGAAAAGCCCCGATCATGTCGTTGGGGTATGTCGAAAAATCTTTTCTGGTGAAAAATCGCCGTTTCATGCCGCAGCATTACAGTACTTTCTCTATACGACATAAGTTTTTTAAGGATATTACTTGCGTTCTCACCTCCGCCATTGCTCTCGCCTTCGCCTATGCTCTTGCCCACGCCTCCGCCTATGTTCTCGCCCTCGCCTCCGCCTATGCCCTCGCCCTCGCCTCCGCCCATGCTCTCGCCCTCACACCCGCCTATGCTCTCGCCCTCGCCTCCGCCTATGCTCTCGCCCTCGCCTCCGCCCATGCTCTCGCCCTCGCCTATGCCTCGCCCTCGCCTCCGCCTATGCTCTCGCCTTCGCCTCCGCCTATGCCCTCGCCCTCGCCTCCGCCCATGCTCTCGCCCTCACACCTGCCTATGCTCTCGCCCTCGCCTCCGCCTATGCTCTCGCCCTTGCCTCCGCCTATGCCCTCGCCCTCGCCTCCGCCCCTGCTCTCGCCCTCACACCCGCCTATGCTCTCGCCCTCGCCTCCGCCCCTTCGCCCTCGCCTCCGCCCATGCTCTCGCCCTCACACCCGCCTATGCTCTCGCCCTCGCCTCCGCCTATGCTCTCGCCCTCGCCTCCGCCTATGCCCTCGCCCTCGCCTCCGCCCATGCTCTCGCCCTCACACCCGCCTATGCTGTCGCCCTCGCCTCCGCCTATGCTCTCGCCTCGCCTCCGCCTATGCCCTCGCCCTCGCCTCCGCCCATGCTCTCGCCCTCACACCCGCCTATGCTCTCGCCCTCGCCTCGCCTATGCTCTCGCCCGCGCCTCCACCTATGCCCTCGCCCTTGCCTCTGCCTAATGCGCTCACACCGCCTATGCTCTCGCCCTCGCCTCCGCCTATGCTCTCGCCCTCGCCTCCGCCTATGCCCTCGCCCTCGCCTCCGCCCATGCTCTCGCCCTCACACCCGCCTATGCTCTCGCCCTCGCCTCCACTCTATGCTCTCGCCCTTACTCCGCCTATGCCCTCGCCCTCGCCTCCGCCCATGCTCTCGCCCTCACACCCGCCTATGCTGTCGCCCTCGCCTCCGCCTATGCCCTCGCCCTCGCCTCCGCCCATGCTCTCGCCCTCACACCCGCCTATGCTCTCGCCCTCGCCTCCGCCTATGCTCTCGCCCTCGCCTCCGCCTATGCCCTCGCCCTCGCCTCCGCCCATGCTCTCGCCCTCACACCCGCCTATGCTGTCGCCCTCGCCTCCGCCTATGCTCTCGCCCTTGCCTCTGCCTATGCCCTTGCCCTCGCCCTTGCCTCCGCCTATGCTCTCGCCCTCGCCTCCGCCTATGCTCTCGCCCTTGCCTCTGCCTATGCCCTTGCCCTTGCCCTCGCCCTCACCCTTGCCTCCGCCTATGCTCTCGCCCGCGCCTCCACCTATGCTGTCGCCCTCGCCTTCGGCTATGCTCGGCTCTCGCCTCCGCCTATGCTCTGGCTCTCGCCTCCGCCTATGCTTTGGCCATCGCCTCCGCCTATGCTGTCGCCCTCGCCTCCGCCTATGCTCTGGCCCTCGCCTCCGCCTTGGGCTCCGCCGCGCCGGGACCCCGGAACAAAGGGGCAGCGGGGTCTTGGTAATGGTTGTCAGCATCATGCAGCAGAAGCCGGGCGTTGCGGCGCGCGCCCCCGAATGCCCGGGACGTCCAGGCCGCCGCGCTCCGCATGGCAAGCAGCGCCCCGCCCCCGCCCCGCCCCCTCTCCCGCCCAGCGCCACTGCAGACGGAAGCGGCGGCGGCCTCACACCCTGCCCCAAGACACAACGGCGAGCGAAGCGAACACAGCGCGCGACTTCTGGCGCTGCACCCAATGAGAAGTCGGGATTCCTGCGAGGCGGGTTGGGTCTAGGGGGAACACAAACCTCGAGTCTCTACCATTGCCGTTTCACTCACTCAAATATGTTTTAGTGAAACATTATTTCGTCTCACTCACTTCTTTTTTTTAAACATGCACCTGATATCCTGCGCGAGCTACTCATTGAATTTTTATACTCTCATTTTTGTGTAATTGCTGGTGTTTTTAAGTCAAATTCTTTTTACTGACGACGACAATATTTGCAATGAATGTTTCCTTTCAAGTTTAGAGATATTACAGGATAGAAAATGCCCTTAAGCTTGTTTAGATTACTTTCGTTTGTTTTGCTAGTTATTCGTAACGTTCCTGTCAAATGGCCTACATAAACGCAGCAGGTTTACTTTCTGAAACTAAAATTCACAACCAAACGTGAAGTGTACAATCCAAAAGTCTCCTTTCTCAATAATCCGAATGGAATAAAATTATTCAACAAATATTTCTACGCTAGAATGTCAAAGTTAACATTCCTACTAACCATTCGGCAGAAACACTTTTCAAAAATCTGGCAAATCCATTACAAAAATACGATTGCTTTCCGAGTCTAATAATAAATTATGGATACTCACCATGAATGTAAACATATCGCACCACAAATGCGCCAGAACTCACCTGTAACAAGACGAGGAATATTAGAATAAACACTCTCGAAACAAAATAATAAATATAACATGAATTGTGAGATCTGTGAAAGTCAGTGTTCGAATAAAAGCTATCTCGAAAGCTTGGTCTGAAGGGCTGCGTGTTTCAGGTCATGGAAAATATTATCCCTAGTGTTGTAAGTGTAGTGATTCCAGAGGTTCTTGTCATGTGACAACGCCACAGATTAGGAACCCTCATTGCGTTCAAGTCCATCATGGGACTGAACACTTTTCTTTTAGAAAGAGACACGAAAATTTTCTAATAGTTCTCATAATAAACAATTAAAAACTATGAAAAAATATATTTTAGTCGCCAATAGATGGCAGCTCAGAAGAGGTTGGGAAGAACGAAAATATAGCCCAGACTAGACATAAGGAAAGTAACTAGTACGAGAAAGTCTGTGTCATTGTGTAGCACCACCAGTTGATGTGTGTAATACTTTTCCGAGGCATTGTAGGGGGAGGGGGGTTGCCGATGTATATGAACAACTGAAGAAGTTTTCAAGAAGCAAACATCGTGGTACAGTGTTCCTCAGAAGTTTTTTCAATCTCGACATTTATCATGCATGTTTCATCGCCCTCCCGTTTCTATGTCCAGCCACGAATTTCAAACGACATACGAATTTCAATGTCACCTGTTTTGATCATATTCGGCGACAAATTTTAATTGCAATTTTAAAAATACTGTTAAACTAAAATGTTATTTCCAAAGTACAGAGTTGAATAGAAGTAAAATGTTAGAGAAAACAAATTATCAGAAGGGGGGTGACTTTTATGCTTGTTCACAAAAATAATCCATTCACCAGAATGTTTCCTATGCCTATTCTGCGTAACGTTGTTTCTTTACAAAATCTCCACATTTTTTAATTTCTGAAAAAAGTAACGTCTAAAGAGCCGTCAAACTATGTTTGATATGAATTTATTCACTACCATTTTTTACTTTTCTATTCACAACCAAAGTAGATCGGACACATACGCCTATCTAATGTTTGATATTTATAATAATATTGGAAACATGATCCATAATATTGCAAGTGGGTATTTAAAATTTTAAATTGTATATCGTCATGGCCTAATTATTGAGAAATCGCTCGATGTATCCAGCCGTTCCCCCCCCCCCCTGTTCCTCGCATTCGCCTATCCCTGACTCGTCGCGGAACGAAGAGAATCGGCGTCGACGACGGCAGATGCCGCGCCTGCGCGGTGGAGCCGTTGCATGACCCTGGCTGCGCCGAGCAGAACGCTACCTGAAGTGGGGCGAATGACAATGATGAAATCGCCCCTCGCCCCCCCCTCCCCCGCGCATAGAGCGCGCTTCCGCCCGGCGTTTCGCAAGCGGAAGCGCGCGCCAATCAGAGCGCTTCGCCACCCGCCCGCGCCGCCCGCGCCGCCCGCACCGCCCGTCCATACGCGGCCTGGCACGGCTCGGCCCGGCCCGGCCCGGCCCGGCCCGGCCCGGCCCGGCCCGGCCCGGCCCGGCCCGGCCCGGCCCGGCCCGGCCCGGCCCGGCGACGCGTCGCCCCGGGGCCGTCGGAAGTCGTCGCGTCTCGACACAATATACACACCGGCGACTGGCGTCCAAAAATTAGACGCCGGGGTTTCACTTGCGGAGCCACAACGGCGCGTCCTCCGCACGTCCATCAGTAATACCAACCACACAACGCATGTCTGTGTGCAGCACTCAACGCACGCACCTGGACACGTCTAGTCGGTGGTGTATTAATGCAAAATCAATCAATAGGTGAAGATGGAAAATGCTGAATACAATGTGAATATGCTTAGGTGTTGAACATGTCCACCCGAAGAGAAGAAGAAACGGTACGAGGATCATAACGATACATTACAAGTCAAAATCTAAGGTAATGGAATAAGAAGGGTAGCCGGAGAAGGTGCAGAAAATCTGCCCCGAATATACTCGAAACGATGGACATCCACGCTGAAAAATTTGAAGCGAGACTGTTCTGAAGAGTGACCACCTCTCGCAGATTCAGTCTGAGTGTCCAGATCGTCAAAAGATTCATCTGGCTCCGAGCTACAAGCTATAACCGAGTTTCAACAATAATTCCTCTCAACTCGTGTAGTTGTACTTCTCGTTATATTGGTAGTATATTGGATGTGATGCAAACCATTCTCTGTCTACCCGAAACCAATATTACTTGGAAATACCACAATATTTTCAAATCTCATCATTCGCGAATCCGGCAGCTGTTCCAGTTGCGTTATTCCTGGTTAGGAATGTCGATAACGATAATGATGTCGTGAAAACATCGATGTTTCTACGAAAATATCGAGGTTTTATACGTAGATGTACTGAAGCCGATGTTTTTTTAATACCGATGTATTGTCCTCGATGATTTCACGTTTTTAATGTTTTGTAACGTGGATGAAAAATTCACATAAACACAATTTTGTAAAGGTGAAAATAAGAACTACTAACTGATGGTACCACGGTCAGTTTGCGTGATCGCCCCAAAAGAACGCTGTTTGTCCTATCTCTTCCCAGAGAGATGGCCCCTATGCACCGGTATGTGCCACAACTGTCCGCGTATTTCGCACGCGGAGAGGCGGTCACGGCATGTGCCGTGGGCAAAGGGTTTGCCCTTCTCGTGCCCTTCAGCGAACACAGGACTGACCCTCTTGAGAAGATCCGAGGTGTTCAGGCTTTGAAGCTACGTTTTGTCCATAGTTATTTTTATTTGTTACTTTGTTTTCAATTCAATCTTTACTATAAATAAACACAAACGACTGTTGCGATATGAAAAAATAAATTTTGTTCGAGATGTATAAACTCGAGGTAAAAAATACTTGAGGTATGGAGCGTCTGTTACCATAGACGGGGTTACCATAGATTGGTTATTGACGAAGTCTAGGTTGAATTCGCGAGAGTATGGACGCCGGAACGTAGACCGTTAAATATTAATGTGAAATTCTGATTTAAAACCCAATTAGTAGCGACTTCAGGATATTGGAAGTTTAGTCAAACCTTGATGAAGGTAATCCTGCAAGTTGATCGTTGGTTCTAAAGTAAGGAACAAGATACCATCCACGGAAGCGGAGAAGGTAATATTTGCCGATTGGTTCTGGTTGTAAGATTTCATGAACAATATACCTTTAATTTAATGTCTCTCTTACAATCTTTGTGTTTAAAATTAAAGTTTTAATATTTAAATTACCTCAAGAGAGAGACCAGCGGACGCGACGTTTTTTGAGTGGCCATACAGCTGCAGGTGATTTAGTTGTTTGGCAGAACAAATGATGGCGCGCACTTCATGGGTGCACACGCTGTTGCGTTGGGTTCAGTGGATTCGTAATAACAACAACCACTGACCAGTTTTATTTTGTGGAGCACGAATTTAAGGGCGTTAAGAGGTTACTAAACAAATTTTAAAAGATCGATGTTTAAAAGCATCGATGGGTTTGGGTCGATGTATCATGAACATTGCTGTCTTTATTTTGCACGTGGCTGTTCTGATGAAGTGCTGTCGCATCGCTAGTATCCAGGGACTGTAGCCTCCTCCTGCGGACGTGCAGCGGCGCGGCAGGAGAGGTCTGTCGCGGGCGGCGGAGGGGGCGGGGGGGGGGCGATGACGTGGCGCGGCGGGCGGAAGCGCTACTCGCCGCACGTGCGCCCCCCTCCTCCCCCCCCTTCGCTCCTCTAGCGGTGAGCCACCGATCGGCGCGGGGCCTTCCCGAGGCCCGGCCCCTCCAACACCGCGCCGCACACCAGCTGGCGAGACTGCTTGCTTCCTTCTGCAGCCAGCGGACGGCGTTTTCACACATATTGATCACTTAAAAAAGATGGAAACTAATTTTTTTTAGAAAAAGCAGCTGACGCGGAAAATACTCTCATTTCCGAGATTGCTTCATACCAACCCGACTAATGGGCGAAGTAAGCGACCTAAGCCCTTGCTTGAGTACGGATTCTGAAGCCGCCTAGTGAGACTTAAAACAAACTTTGAATTTCTGCACAGGCAATGCGCGCGCCAGCTGGCTAAAGTTGTAATGACACTGTTTTTCTTTTCATGTTGCAGGATTGGGCGTAAATGCCCGTAGGCGTAGGAATGGTCACACCGCAGTGGCGTGAACGCGCATTGCACTTTCCCTGCGTTACACAAGGCTGCACTCGTGAGTTCCCTCTGTTTTGACAGGCTCTAAACGCGGCTCCAGCATTCGGCGAATAGCCAGCACTTGGTCACCCAGTCCCTAGTGGCAGAGGTGTTCGGCAAAGCTTTGCTTCCTTTCATGTGTCCACAAGACCGACACACAGGGGTAGGGCGGGCGCCGAATGTTTGGGATTTTGAATTCAGTCAGTTCTCTTTTCACCCAGTATAGGTGTAATATTGTAAAAATGTATACAAAATACGTTGAAAAAATGTGAGTATATTAGCATACATTCTTTGTTTAAGAAATTCAAAGTTAGGGCCAGCCCATCGCAGGTAAACGCATCGCGGAGAGGCACAACCGCTGAATACCAAAGAACCTGCACTAACCACTTCCTACTGCTTTCAATTACATTCACTATATACCGACTCTTAATCAAAGAATAATCCGTGTAAGTAAAATTTCTTTAATTAGAAAATTTCAAATGTATTTTATTGCTTCTAGTTTTGTACATAAATATATAGGTTACATGCAAATATTTTGCAATTGGCGGAATGAAAAAATTGTGGCGAGTAACACATACCCAGCACACGTAAGTCACCGGTTGTGAAATGAATGCAAATCATTTCCCCATGTGACTCACCAACCACACTCCCAAACCCCAAACATGAAACTAGTGTCAAAATAGTCTCATTTCTTTACAGAGTGAGTAGAGGATCTAATAAATAGGTCAATTAAATAGACCCGCAACTTTTTTATTCGTAAAATAAAAAATCCTATGGTACAACGTTTCGACACTGTATGTAACAAAAAATTGTATGTTTATTTGACCTATTCATTCATATTTCATCACAGACAAGCTTTAATCTTATATCAATGGGCAAGTACACTTTGTATCATTGTGTTGTCCATTTCTAGCCAACCTAGCTGCCAACCTGCACGGACCGTAGCTACAGTAGGTTATCGCTGTTCAGTTATCAGATAAGCCTCTTGTGGCACGCGGCTGACCCATCAGTGCACTGGTGTTGTGATCCATGTAGTGCAGGGCTGTGAAAGTTGTATTCATCAGCGCTCTTCAAATCAGTTTTCCGCGGGGAGTAGGCGATGCCTATGCGGCGACGTGCCCTGGGGCTTCAAAGAGGGAAAATATATTCAGTAGAATCGAGTAAATCGTACAAGCATAACCATTTAATTCAACACCAGATCACAGAAACTACAACAAACGCCGAGTTCCCTTCGTTACCAGACGCGGTGTCATCAGCCTCAGAGTCGCTTAACAGCTATTGCGCAATACGCCACATCATCCACACTTTCCTGCGACCCACCACCAACAGCTATGTACTAGCCAGTCAATCTACCGCGATACCGCACCAGCAGACGTCATCGCCCAGCAGGCTTTCAACCAACAATGCAGATAAGTTGCATGTATGAGCCTTCGCTAAATAGGCCAAGTAGTCAGCCCCAAGATATGCCCCCCTGTGTGCAACCAATCTCAAAATAATCAACTCCTTTCTCTCGACAAATTGCCAACCTATAACATTCCAACAAACGACAGATTTTCACATCTTACATCTAACCTTGATGAAGCCGATACAAATTTTACAAATTTCCAGTGATCCCTCCCATTTAGAAGAATTAAAAATACCCCCAATCATTATCCATGATCCACCAAGGCATGCAGAACTACTACTAGAAAAAATAAAAGATCTTAAGTACATCACAAGAGCCAGTGGATCATATTCAGAAATTAAAGTCAACACAATTGATGATTATACTACATTACGAAAAACTATCAACAAAAGGAATATAGTATTACCATACATATCAAGATTCAACAAAATCAACTATTTAAGTAGTATTAAGAAATTTACCAGTCTCCCAGAAGATGAAATATTTCAAGAACTCGACATCAAAAGCTATCCTGTAATAACAGTCGTAGGAGTGATTTACTTTAACCGGAAATCGTGACCCTTGTACGTAGTTGCCCTCTCAAAAACCAATGCCATAATGGAAATCTACAAACTGAGAAACTTCTTTAATGCAATAATCTCCGTAGAAGAATGACGTCATATACTAGGATCTGTACAAAGCCGTCAATGTGAAGCTTACGGACACATCAAAAAGCACTGCAGTTATCCCCCCACGCTGCGGCAAGTGTTTAGGCCTACATACCACAACTGACTGTACAAACCATGTGATAAAGTGTGTACATTGCGAAAAGGTTCATCGTACATATGGACACACTATTGACCTCTAAAGAACCAACCCTCATTGTGGGCGACTAGAACGCGAAACATATACATTGGGGCAGCAGACTGAACTCTCCGACTGGAATATCACTTCTAAATGATATGCAAAGACTAAACATAACAGAACATGCACCAGAAACCCCAACGTATTATCCTTATTATCCAACAGTTCAGGCAGACGATCTAGACTTCGGCATCTCAAGAGACGTCAGTTATAATATTCAGGTTGAAACACACGTAGCTCTTCAATCAGATCATCGTCCAATCAAATTCTCTCTCGATATATTACCACGCGAAATCCGGCACACCCACCCTTATAATATCCAAAAGGTAAACTGGCCATACTATCAATTCCTTCTCACACAACTCCTACCTCCACTACCATCACTTAAAATCACACACGAAATAGAGCGAGCAATCAGTATCCTTACACACGCCATTAGAGATGCATTGGATTTAACCGCCTCCTCAACAAGACCCCAGTCTCCACTCGCACTCATACCGCCCATTCTACAAAAATTGACCCATCACAAACGACATATAGGAAATCACTGGCAGAAACACCGATCTCCATTTCTAAAATCATACCTAACCTACCAAAATTGTGAGAAACCTCTTAGCCATCACCGACGCTCAAAAGTTATATTTCCAAACACAAACGGCAAAACTATTAGAGCACTCCTTAAGGAATATAACACGGCGTATCCTGAATAAGCCTAACAACCCCCCCTTCACCACTTCATCGGGTACAGCATCTTCACCTGTGAAAAAGGGGAAGTGTTTGGGAAATACTACATCATTCACACCCCACCCCACCAACAACCCTTAACATAACAATTTCATCTCAGAAGAAATCTTAACACCAAAGATAATGTACCAGAATGTCCAAAATTCAACTCTCCGTTAGAAATCATTAAATACATTTTTCTGTCAAACCCCAAGGTATCAATCAAACGGTTTCAACTAAATCTCGGCGAACTTACTCAAACGCCTGTCTCTAAAAGTCATTGTTAATAGCAACATTCAATGCAGCCATGAGAACGTCATATTTCCTCCGTAAATGGCTACACGTCCATATCATCCCCATCCGCAAGCCAGGAAAACCGAATGACGACCCAGCAAGCTACCGCCCAATCAGTTTGCTATCTTCTATGGGAAAATTATTTGAAAAATATATCCTTACTAGACTTAATACTCATTTCACCACAATAAATGCATACCATCACATCAGTTTGGCTTGCAACCTCTGCTTTCAACATACCAACAAGTATTACGATTGACAGAGGAAATTGTCGGAGGTTTCCATGAACATAAGCCTGCAGTAGCAGTATTCCTTGATATCGCAAAAGTTTTTGATACAGGATGGCACTGAGGGCTGATATCCAAACTCCGGAATATGCATACCCCAGTACCTCACACGCCTGATAGAAGTGAGTAGTAGTGAGTGTTCCCTTTCAGTGCGTCTTCCCAGCGCACTCTCAACACCATATCCCATCTAACCAGGAGTTCCTCAGGGTTCGAGCCTCTCTTACAGCCTATTCAATGTCTACATAGCCCATGTACCCTCCACACTATCAACAGCCGTTGCCTCCTCTGCAGCTGAAATGGCAATCAACTCCACAAACCGAAACATAGAAACAGCAGAAGAAGATCTACAAAATCATCTCACTGTATTTTCCGAATGAGCATAAAAATGACATACGCAAGCAGATAAACGCAGGCAAGAGACAAGGAAAAGTATTCACTCTTCGAAGAGCCCTCGACCCACCCACACTCACTTCTCAAAACCATCACATAGAATGGACTCCCGCGAGCGCCCCGGCAAAATACCTAGGAGTATTATTCGACAGACGACTCGCGTAGAGAGGAAATATCATGCACAGAATTGCACTAGTCACTAGGAGAACACATATGTTATATTCTTTAGTTAAAAAATCATCCCTATTCAATATCACACATCTATCCATCTCTACCAAACAATGATACGACCTATATTATGTTATGCTTCTCCTGTCTGGCCCGCAGGATCCAAACCAATATTCACAAAATCCAAACATCCCAAAATAAATACTTAAGAATAATCACAAAAGAACCCTGGTTAATACCTAACTCTAAACTCCATCAAGAACATGGTGTCACCCCTATCACTGTACATTTCTTCCTTCTCTCCGCAAAATTCTATAAAAAAAATCTGGAAAATCTTCAGCTACCGATTTCAAAGTAGGTAAATAGAAGCCTCATCGGAAACGTTTGAAAGGGAATCTATCCAGTGAATTTGTTGAACCCTCAGAATTCTCGCTTTCGCAAAGAAAATGCAACACCAGTCGCAAAAGCCATCACCAGGAATGAGAAAGCTCCCTCCTTTTTTAAGACAATGAATAGGATTGCTATGTTGCGTATTCTGTACTTCAACACTATCGTCTTCCATTCCTCTTTCCAACAAGCGAAAGCGTTTTGTGAAGGCGAGCGCCGTAGCTCGATAAGTGGCGACCTTTGGACATGGCCCCTTGGTGAGACATTCGCCTTCAAAAGACCATCTGGAAGTAACACGCCCAGGTGGGAGCAAAGGGACCATGGAACCCCTGAAAAGTTTAAAGGGTCGTTAGCTTTACGTAATATAACGTTTTATTGTTGTACATGTGTTCAACTCTTGATTTTCTCCTTTTTAATCTGTCAATTCGGGGAATTATTGTACGGCATTTGCGGAAGATGCTTAGAAAGTTACTTAATTATCTATATATATAAAAGAAAGTCGTGTTAGTTACACTATTTATAACTCAAGAAGGGCTGTACCTATTTGGCTGAAAATTGGTGAGCAGGAAGCTTAGAGCCAGGAGACGGACATAGGATACTGTTTATCCCGTTCGACAGCGTTCCTGTGTGAGAACGCACGTTTTTGCACGTTTTCGCGTGATTTCGCATGTTTTCGCGTGATTTCGCACGTTTTCGCGTGATTTCGCATGTTTTCGCGTGATTTCGCTCGTTTTCGCGAGATTTCGCGGGTTTTCGCACCTTTTCGAGGGTTTTCGCACGTTTTCACGCGTTGTCACGCGTTTTCGTATGTTTTCGCGCCTTTTTGCCTAAGTTCACGGGTCAAAAGATCATCTGCGTTATTTGTTTTTGCGCCTGATAATAAAACAAAAAATGTCGTGTATCACAAGGTACTTAACTGAAGAGTGCAACCTATGCACCAAAATACAGGAACAATAATGAATGGTTAATTTACTTATTTTTTTATTTGTATTTTCTAATAAACAATTTAACTTAATAAATTCCAAAATCTGCTTATTTATTGCCTTTAACAGCCGTTCCCTATGATTACAGCTTTGTATTTCTCTCTTAAGCAAAAATCAATAAAAAAAACGCTCTGCAACGTAATAGATTTTTTAATTATCTATTTAATATCAGAGCGTTTTTTTAAATTCTTCTTTGTTTGAGAGAAAAACAGAAATCTGCAATGGCTTTATTATCACGAGTGCAACAAGGATAGTACAGTTTCTCACAGTGAGTGCGACGCGAGAAAAAGATGGGACCGGCTGTTAAGGCGGAACAGAGTTCGCCGGGTCAGCTAGTTCATCATAAAATTAACTCTATTCATTATATGTATCATTCAAGTAATTTAATTCTCATCGTAGTACGTTTTATTTCTTTACTAGGAAAATATGTCAAATGTGAATAAAAAATGTAAAAGAGGGTCCGATTGCTTTGGTCAGCGCCCCCTACGAAAGCACGGGAGCTTCCGGTCAGCGCCGTCCTCTGGAAGTATCCTTCAAAAACTGCTCTCGACTAGTGGGCAATTCAGTTCTTGCCGGAAATTCGCCGAACCCTAGTTCCAAACCAGCGGCCATCTATCTCTCGCGCTTCAATTGCTGACGCCCAACCAAATAATATGCTTCAGGCGGAAAAAATGTCATGGTTGGTATTTTAACATTTTAAAATGCAGTCTGCAGTCTGCTGAAATAATTGTGTCTTGAATAACAATTCATATTGTGATGTAATATGAATTATGTAATGGTCAATGTAATGCATCAAGAATAATGTACGTTTCAGGATGCGGATTTTTTTTAACATGTAGCATTTTTATGTAAGGTCAATTCACATTTTGTGACAGAATAAAAGGTAACGATAACGAACAGCGCCAATGGAAATAATAGTGTAGAATGACGACATAAAGGAAGGGATTTTGAACACGAAGAGATAAAATAGTTGTGAAAGCAAGTTCCGCGGCTGACATTCGACATCAAATTTTTAACATTATTTAAAATTTCTAACTGTACCGTGAAAAAATAGTGAACTATAGAAAGAAGTTCATTAAAATAAGTTGTGTTAGTAAATATGATATCTGTGTAACTTCGTTTCACTAATTCTGAAAGGCGATTTTTCTTTCAAAATTCTATGAGAGAAATCTCCAATGGACGTACATATTGGCGATTGCTCCATTTCAATGCGAGGAAACAATTCTTTCAAGTATTTTGAAAAACTAACCTCTTTTCTACATTTAAAAAGTTAGTAAAATACTAGAGTGTATTTATGCTAGAGTATCATAAAAATATTTTATTATTATGTTTTTCGAAGTGATGAAAATGCACGTACGCCTCAAGTAAGTACAAAATAAATTCCGAATAGGTCAAAGATAACAAAATTTTGTAGAATAATTTTTCACTCCATAACTATGGGCAAACGATAGGTGCAAAGAGTAGATATTTTCTACTTATGTTTGTGTTTCTACACAGACAATGAATAAAAGTTCAAAGCTGCAAAATTTATGAAATATTGCAATATGATCTGATAAAACCACCTATGGTGCTAATACCGTATTGCACGTTCCTTGTTCGGTCTTTATCAATAATTTTCCAGGTACGTAAACACGACAATTTCAAATTGTGTAGATCAAATTCACACAAAACTATGAGATTACATCAAATCAATAGTTTTATTAGGGCAAAATAAAAATAAACCGTAAATGTAATACTTGTTAATCTCGCTTTCAGAGAACAAGAAAATGACATTTTTTCCGTGAAATTGAAACTAAAAGAAGTCTTGAAATTTTATTGTTTATTATATAAACCATCCAGTTTACAATTTGTTTTGTTTAGAACTATTCTTGATAAAGCTTAATTTTAAATATAAGCATTTCCAAAAGCATACACAAGCGTGAATGATTTTCATGTTCCGGTATATCACGAAAAGATAGATGTCGCAATTTTTCTCTGCGCCCGTAACAAACTCATGTTGGCAGCGCTGTGGCGTCATTTCGGTGTCGTGTCGCACAATCGGGAAAGATACGTCATGTGGACGATAATGACACGTGAAAAGGCCTAACAAATTGCTAGACTGTGGGCCTGCCTGCGTGCGGTATCACGTTTTTATGGAGAGCTGGCGAAATTAAAACCTCCGCACATGCCCTGCGAGTCCCGTCGTATCGATTAACAACCTTAATGATTTACATAACCGTCCCCATGCGGCGCTGCGGGCAGGAAGTGGGGGAGCCAATGAGTTCAGAGGAAATGCTCGGACAGGGGAATAAAGGACGAGAGAGAACGGAAGGAAGGGGGAGGAAAATTATGAGGCCTGCGGCTGCTAGGTAGCATGTGAGGGTGGGGCGGTGAAAGAGGGAGAGGGAGAGAGAAAAAGGTACCTAAGTCACATTAGTTCTCGCCAGTTTCACTCTTTGTTGCAAAGTGTGAAATCAATTAAATGCACGGCAATAATTCACTTCGTTGGTAGATCGTTTGCCTTACTTTCAAACAGCAGGCTCTTCGCAGTATCACATAACTGTTAGCAAACTTCATACTTTCCTTCGGTCTTTTGCGCACAATAATTATTTTTAGGTAATATAAACTATACATAAATTCATCGTAAGTAGATAAACAGTAAAATAATTAAATATTTTTGTAAAATAAAGTGACTGTTACAGTATATAGTAAACTTTTTCAAACGGTCGAAACGTTATAGCAATTGCTACATGTTTTGATGTTGGAGAGAGCTGGGGTTGAAGATCGGTTACTCATGTCCTTCCGCCTAACTTTTGCTATCGCCCGCAGAGTGTACTTCACCTGGGAAGTGCAGAGTTGAAGAAACGAAGTAAGAGCCGATTGCTTTGACAAACGGCGTCAAACGTAGAAACAAAGAGGAGTGGTCAATTTCGCCACGTGACAGATACAATGAGAGAATTGTGACATAGCAGCACAGCTGTTGCAAGAATTAGCGTGTACTTCGTGTAAATCGTGAAGAGGCTGATGCCAGCACTCACGAACTCTGGCGTGAATGGTGAGAACGAGCGATACAGGGCGTGAATTGAAGTAGCGTAATGAAGTCGGGAAAATGCACATCATAAATTAGGAGAGTTCTACACCCTATTTCAAACAATCGTTCTAGGAGAAGAATAACGAACAGTTCATAATAAATATTAATTTAAGGAAACAATGGATCAGTGACCCAATTCTACACGTCTTAAGTGAGATTGGTAGGCCCCTCCGTGCTTAAGACATAAAATGTCTCTCTATTTATTTAAATTTTTTTCGTAATACTTTCATTCTATTTTTTCACTAAGATAGTATTAAAAAACGTTTCGCAGTGTGTGTATATATATGCCTCGCCTCTAGATGTCACATTTTCGGCAACTATAAGATAATTCTAAGCGAAGCCCTTCATTTTAAAGTACTGCGAAGAAAACTTTAACCCGTACGTCACAAGTGTTAAAATACCTAAAACTGCCTTTTACTGCCAAAAGGTCATTTCTGTGTTTTTTCTAAAAGCCATTTTGCCACTTTTATCGCAGAGCCATTTTCGGTTGAAACGTATTAATTTATTTCTATACAAGTTGGAAATACTAATTAGTTGACTTAGCTATTAATGTTTTAACGACCTAAGCCAGAAAATTGTAGATCTTTTCTACGAAATTGATCATTTTATGACTTATAAGAGGCGCGTGAAATGAATGCATTTTCTAAACGATTAAGGGATTTCAATCTTTGTGCAAAAAAGCACAAGGTTTTCAAACGTAACTAATTAAAAAAATTCCCAGAACATTAATCTGATTTCCTGAATGTATTTCCTTCAAACGATTTTCTTTCTTATGGAATAAACTTCGAAGAGATTTTCTCAACAAATTTCTTCCCTGAATATGTAATGATCTGTGCCTATGTAATAAGAAAGACGGGTATAAGGATAATACGTACATCAAAGAGGAAGACAGGCATTAAAAAATATAACAAACAGACGTCTAGTGATCATAGTAAGCGATGGCTAACAGACGGATCAGAAAGAATATCAGAACCTTGGGTAAGCCGTCGTATCGTTTATCTAAGATGTTTCTTAGAAAATAAAGTAATTTGAATAAATTTTGGTAAAAACTTCAAATTGTATTTCATTTCCATTTCGGTAGTTGCATTAGTTTCAAACAACTTTATAATTCCAGAAGAAAATAATCATTTCATAATTGCTTAACATCATCGCACACAATTTTAATAAAAGTGAGCATCATTCTATCAATAGTGGCTTTTCATCGCTGGAAGTTTTTATCAATCTTTCTAAAAGACTTTTGGGTCACTGTTTCCATATCAGTCAAGATATGTAGCAATTTTGTTTCTAACAAATACTTATTCTCAACTCAATAAAATTTGAAACTCCGAAAATACTTTTATGCTTTCCATTTAGCCTCGTCTGTGAGATAAGCAGGGTATCCTGCAGCTCAAGCAACGGGCGTGACTCATGGAACAACGGCAAAACTACGAATACATTGAACTTGTACAAAATGTAAACATCATAATAATTTAATTAACTGGCAATCTATGTATTTTAAACACCAAGAGTTGTGGTTTAGATAGAATTTTTCGCAACGAAAGTGATTTTTCTTGAAATGAAAGGTAGTGGGCCCCAGATATGTTATTATTTGCTATCATTGACCAGTTTTATAATATCAACTCTATATTTTAATAAAATCGTAAAATTAATAGAACGAACGCTGATCTGCCGTCATTTGTTCATTGTGCGTTTGATTGTGTCAACACCCTTTTCAAGTAGGTATGGTCTAGCAAGAGCATGCGTATGTGTATGTGTCAATTTATAGTTGATGCGAAGACGACGAGTTTTGAAGTTTAAAAATTGAGTAGTTTTAAATGCAAATATTAAGGAGTTTATAAATGTAAAGTGAAAAAATCGTTTGAAACATATGCCTCTTTACAAAAAAAGTCTGTTATTATAATTTTATCTTATGTATTATGGTTTTACGGCAAGGTGGATATTAGGATCTCTTCTTGTAGTCCACTACAACATAAATATAGAACAGATCGTGGTAAATATAAGATCATTGCAATTCGTTTCAAAAACATTTTTAACTCTCTTCACACATGTAAATTGATTCTTTTGATCCAGAATTTGTATAGTACCACGGTCATTTTACTGCTCTTCGAGAATAATACTGAAACATACTGACAAGACATACATTTTTTGTGGTTTTTGATTTTCCATAGAGTGCGTTCATCAGAGCACGGATACTTGTAGTACTTTTTTGCTGCAATATATCTACAGCTCTTACTTCTATGCGATGTCATCGCAAGGGTTCAGATAGTTACTTATTACATATTTATTTAATTGTGATGTTCCTAGTACTCTAAAACGTAAAATAATTGTTTTACAACTTCGGAATTAATTTCAAATTTATAATATTTTGCTTTTAATACATATTTGTATTATTTAGCTAAAATTCTTCGCCAAACCACAGCGAAAAGAAAATGTTTTTAATATTCCTGGAATCATGGGAATCCACGGATGAAAAGACCTCTGGCCCACGGATATCGCGTGCTTTCGATCGCTCCTCTAAGAATCCGGTCTGTGAAGAGCGGCTCGGGCCGTGTCGGGCAATGGGCTGTCCTCGTCACCCGCCCCCGCCCCCGCCCCCGCCCCGCGTCCTCGGCGGCCACGTCGGACGCCCTGACGCGTCGCCGCCGCCGCCGCCGCCCGTCAGCGGCGAGTGACGCGCTTCCGATTGGCGGCGGCGGCAAGACGACGCGTCGGAGGCGGTAATCCATCAATTTCCAAAGGCGATTAGCGGAAAACGGATTATCGCTCCGAAGGAGGGCGAGCCGGGTGGGTAAGACGCGGGCGCGGGCGGGGCGGGGCGGCAGCGGGGGAGGTGGGTTTGCGGTGGGGACGGTGGGGTGGGGGGGGCGGTGGCGATCAGGCGCCTGGCAGAGGGGCCGGGGCCGGGGCCGGGGCCGGGGCCGGGGCCGGGGCCGGGGGCGGGGCGGGTGTGGGAGGCCCGGCGAGGGGTGGGTGGGTTTGCGGTGGCGTTGGCGGCGCAGGCAGGGGAGCTGACGCGGCGGCCGGCACCGGCGCGGGGCGGGGCGGGGCAGGGCGGGGCGGGGCGGGGCAGGGCGGGGCGGGGCAGGGCGGGGCGGGGCGGGGCGGGGCGGCGCGAGGCGGGGCGGCGCGGGGCGGGGCGGGGCGGGGCGGGGCGGGGCGGCGACAAAATTGGCTTTGCCACCTTCTTATACACGTCGCGTGCAGTGTAGCATTGCTTACAGCGACCATACACAACTCTTCACATACTTCTTTCTCCCTTCTTTCTCTCGTTCCTGCTGTAGCCTTTGAAGAAAATAACTATGAGATGAATAGTTTTATAATTCCCTTTCTTAAATAAACATTTACTTGCAACTCAGAATGAATAATCTTTTACATTATCGCGACTACAACCACAACTTTTAGGGTTTCTCGTGCGAGGACTAACACCTGACACGAGATTCAGCGATATTATCACGACGCAAAATATAGTGAAGCGCCAGAAGGCTATGCGTAGAAACGCAATTCTGGTCACAATTATTCCAACACGCAAATGGTTTTCAGCAAGAATTTGCCCAGATACGATTAATAAATCGCAAAACAGTAATCAGTTTCACTTCCAAACGTCAGTACCGTCGACGATAAAAATTCTATGAATTTGTGTCTGTACCTAGTATTTACTGACAAGATTCAAATCTGCAAAGAAATTACTGTCCTGAAAATTAGTCTTAATCGTATCACAGCTTGCGATTTCTTGATCAATTGCACATAAAATTACTAGATGGCAAAATATGTTTACTCACAACAGAAATTGAAATAAAAATTGATCAAAATCTGTGTTGAAATGCAGAATTGTACAATTATGAGTTTGCAGACACAATTTTCGTTATCTCTGAGGCGTATTCCGAGAATGCCAAGTACGTGATCTTCATTGCTAAATTGTAGAATTAGAATAGTTTAAGTTTCTGCACTGCTCCCTTGCATTAGATACAGCAAGAACAATATTACACATTTGTAGCTCATAAATTTTAGAATTTTAAAAGCAAGAAATACCTGTGTAATTTGAATGCGGCATGAATTACGGTTGATGTTGAATTCGAAAAAAATTCAGTCTAAATATTAGACTACTTTTATAAAGGAAAAATATTCTGAAGCACAGAGATTATTACAATTTTCCGTTAACTTCATTTTTTAATTATGCCTGTAATCTTCCAAGGCGGAAAATACTTAGAATAAAAATAATGTCATTAGGTCAATTAGTTGAATGAATGAATTGGGACATCACTCACTGAAGCGATTTTCATAACAAGCATGTGAAGAGGTTTGCGGATTCGGTGATATAACGGTTTCAAAATTGTATAGTACTTCGCTTCTGAAGGGAAGTAAAGCCGACCGGCCCATATTGTAGATTTACCGCATATAAAAGAACCTCGAGCCTAAAAGAAATCTAAGAGTTAAATTCAAAATCACCTGTTTCGTCGCCAGAGTAGTACCTTCTTTCTCCGCTAGATGGCGAAAGGAATGTACAGAAATTTGCGGCATCAGACGGAAGAGCGGGCCGGATGGCCCGAGTCTCCCATGTAAAATAAAGCATTAAGTAAGAAAACGTTTTACTGAGAAGCATCAATGACACTTGCCCTGGCACAGTAAAATGTTTATAAGCATAGTTACATCGTTCCTTTTGCAACGAGGCCTGGGAACCGGGAGAGGGTCAAGGAATGTTTGCTCCAGGATTTACCATCACACGGTTAATTCTAATAAAAGAACAAAGATATTTTAATTTTTTTGGAAAACTCACAACAAAAATGCCACATGGAGATCACAAAAATTATGGATATTTGTATTCATTATGACTGAAAACAAAAGATTGTACTTCAATAAAATAATGATATGGCTAATGTATTGTCCCATATGCAGGATCAGTCAAAGACGTAGGTAAATGCCATTGTTACAGCAAGCGCGCGATTTGTATTTTGTGACGAAGCGTAGGGAGTCCCTGGAGGGCGGGGTTCGTGACCCGAGCGAGGTTTCTAGCCAGCGCGTGCGACGCGATCGCCTCCACCGAACGCCTGTCTACGTCGCGTTCGCGGCGTCAGGCGAGAAGGCACAACGGCCAATCAACGTTTTAGGGCGTGCGCAGTGGATGTTTTTTCCTTCTGCTTGGGACCCCCGTGGGCGGAGGGCGCCGTTCAGTAACGCTGTCTGGAATAACTGGAAGGAAGGCGGAGCGAGCGTTGTGGAAGCACAGCACTGCATTACGGGTTGCCCTCGGCGGCGCGGCAGGGGAGAGCGCGGGTGGCGAGGGGGGCGGGGGCGGGGCGGGGGCGGCCGGGCCGAGGGCACGACGCGTGCGCCGTGCGCAGGGCGCAAGGCCGCGCGCTGTTTGCCCGTTGCCATGGCGACCGGCTGACGCGGCGCGGCGCGGCGCGGGGCTGCGCGGGGGCGGCGACGTGGGCGGCGACGGGGAGGGTGGCGGGGGCGGGGGCGGCAGAGGGGGTGTGCACAGGTGCGCGGGCGCCGCGGCGACGGCGGCTGACCTCAAAAACTAAACACTAAAAAAGCGCGACGCCGTCTCTTCGACCGCTGCCGGCGCGTGGCGTGGCGCGGCGTGGCGCGGCGTGGCGCGGCGTGGCGCGGCGTGGCGCGGCGTGGCGCGGCGTGGCGGCTGCGTCCCCGGGGCGATTCCCGGGGGCTGATTGGCCCAGCTGGCATCCGAAGATAGCTACTTCATCTTCATTAAAAAAAAAGAACTTGTCGGTATTTCTGTACAAATGGCAGCAGGCTTTCCAAGCTGTATTTGAACAATGTCACCAATAACACTATCCATAACTTAACAATCGTCTCCATAAGACTAAATTACTTCTAAATAAAAAGAATGTCTTTACACATTAAATAACGACACAATGTTACACTAAGCTTTACATTCAATGAACTTCCGATGTAATCCTTCACGAATATTCAAGTTCATAAAGTTAACATTATAGGTGAAGATGTTTTCTTTTAAATAAAATGGTTTTAATCACGTTTTATAAGTCAAAACAGTTTAAAAGTCGAACATCGCCGGCTATAAATTTTCGTGTTTGAATAACTGATTAAAAAACTAATTTAAATTCAAGACAAAACCAAAAATATGAAATGAAAATTATATAGTGTATTCAATTGTTGCCCGTTGCGGAAGTCAATAAAATATTAACGAAAAATAATATAAACAACTCATTCACCCTTAAATGCACGTACTCACTTATCTGTTCAGGTCATTCGATTTATTGTTTGTTTTATTTGCATATTAACTCATAAAATATCTGTACGAACCATTAATATTTATTCACTATATTTTGAGTATTTACGAGAATCAACCAGGCCAAGTAGCAGCTGGCATTAATGACCATCACCATTAAAAAATTTACATGCAGTTTGCCGCAACGAAATTTGAAATATACTAAAAAAATTAAACAATAAGACCGCGAGGGGTTTTAATGAGAATGAGCCATGACCTTATAATAAATTATAATTTGAATTTAACCCTTCCACAGGTCATAACATTCAGAAGCCTTTGGGGTGGGACGTGAACTTTTCAAAATGAAATTATGCATCTGCAAAAGAAACTATTATAGAGTATAATATATAATATAATTTAATTTAACAGACCGCTCTCACTTGATAACATAATATACGCTCTCACTTCAGTGGTTAGCGATCGAGGAAAATTTAAACGTTATTCATTTTCTGCTGAAAAGTTAACAACCTACCCAACCTCAGTAACCAACACCTTTCCCACATTGAGAACGAAGTTGAAATTAAAATACGAGCATATCTGCATTGCGGAGAGATGAGCATCCCAGAATTTCATTGACAGTGATGGCCTCGCGAGGAGTTCCCCAAGAACACTTTCTGCGGCCGGCCGCCTCCGCAGAGGCTGCGAGAGCCATCCGGCTGAGCGCCTGCCACCTGGCTCGGGCGCAGCGGACGCCAGCACGCGTTGCCCGGAAGGCCCCCCCTCCCCCTTCCCCACCTCGTTGGTTGTTCCGCTAGTTGCGCCGGGCGGGGGCTGGGCGGGGGCGGCACACGCCCCAGTGCACAGGGCGCAGCTGCCTTCCCCCTCGCCCGGCCGCTAACGCGCGCCCCCGGGGTTGTCAGCGGGGCAACTGCCTTGTAAGCGACGCCTAGCGACGGGATGCCGGTGGTTTAAACTAACATAAACAGATTGATGATGAGTCCTAAAGAGTTCGGGCATAATTAGAAGAGCTCTTCAGGTGCAATTGGGAATAAGTTCGTACAGGGATGATGCAAATTATGCAAAAGAGTGGTCAGATAAGGAATCTTTTTGCCGTAAAATTATGTGGTGTATTCGACGAAAAAGTTAATGATTTAATATACAAATTTTAACGAATAAAAATGTATTTCATGGTCGAAAATTGATAAAAGACAAAACATTACACCACCACAGAGAGTTTCCAGACTCCTAGTGGGTTGTCCTAATTAGTCTTCGGAATTTTAGGCAAATGGAATTTTATCCTTTTGAGGTAGCCATTCGAGATTAATTATGAATGTATTTCATTACTTTACGATATCAAGAAATCATAATTATCGTGCCTAAAGTACATATTTCACCATTAGGATTGAAATGACTATTCGTTCTGAAAAAGAACAAACCCATTTGATCGTTTTAGCGTATTGGAGACCCAGAAAAAAAATTGAATCGATCTTGGACAAAATAAGAGATTGAAGCTAAAATACGATTTAAACAAAAATTCATTTTAATTAAGAAGTTGTTTCTGTTCCTTTCAATATTGCATTTCCATAAATTAAAATAAGAGTTTGAAGTAATTAAACTTTCTGTAAAAAATGCTTTTTTATAACTTATAATACCTATTTAAGAAACTGTAAGCATATTTTCACCTCATTAAAACACATTTTAGGCCCCTCCAGTTGGTGACGTTGGAGGTAAGAAATTCCATAACTAACAATAATATTCTGGTTCCATGTATTATTCTTCAACGCTTTTATATTATTATCATATTCCTCTCTTCAACATTGTAGTTGTAGGAAGACATCAAAAGAATTTTGAAATTTTGCGATTTTCAAGAATTCAAATATTGCAACAAAACAGACCTGCATCAGTTTTAAACTTTTTTTACGTTCTCTGACAACGAAGTTTAATCAAAACGTTCCGAGCCATTTTTTAGAAAAATTGAAATGTCGTTGATGTTTCATGTTAAGTACCTCCCAAAATTAAAACATAGGTTTCAAATTCAAAGGGCCGCGACAACAGTCAGATTAAAAAGAGAATACCAATTTTCGTGAAAATCCTGCTTACGGTTCTACCGCAAGCATTGTTCACGAACAGACGGACTATTAGCCACAAAACCATTTTTTCAGTAACAAGGATCCGTAAATTGTGGATTCTGACAACACAACATGTTAGAGATAGTACTTTCCTTCATATAGGAACACGAATTATCCGCTTTTTAGAATACGAATTTCCTGCAGAAAAATCGTCGTTTTTCTCTGCAGTAACTTCAAATGCATAACTTTCTCTATTTTACATATGTAGTATGCCAGAAAGTAAAAAGCAGTATCTTACAAGCGATTTTAATGTTTTAGTTTTCCTACGATTCACAAGTCGTTGTCAAAATTTTATCCTAGTTTTCATACATCCAATCGGTTTTCGCACACTTAAAAAAATAGTCTGTACGGAACATGTACATGTGCCCTCACGATTAACTAATTTCCGAAGTCGAGGGCTCACACGACCCATCTCACTCATTTGTGGCTCAGTTTACTCCCGCGCGATTACACCAACATTTTTCTTCCTTCTGCCTCCTTGTCGTCTTGCATACGCCAAAACAATTCAGCACAGGTAAAAATGTTCATTTATCCATTTCAGTATCCAATCTTACTTATTTCTCTTTGTTTTCTCTATGCAAAAATATTAGGATTATTCTATATGAAATGAATGTTTTGTTAATAATTCTGGGTATCTGGATTGGATTAAATGGAAGTAAATAACTTATTATTGAAAATATTGCTTCATCTTGAATTTTTTATACTGTCTATTGGATTTTGATTTTAAACCTTAAATATCAAAATTATTTTAAGATCGTAGAATTTTTATACATAGTGTACCACATTTCACATTTATTTTATTGTTGAATAATAACAATTTTTTGTTTTATTTTACTAATTTTAAGTAAAATAAAGTAAAATTAACTAAAATAAAACGAAAAATGTTGTGTATTCAACGATGAAATAACTGTGGAATGTGTTAAATTCTGTTTAAAAATTCCACTATCTTAAAACAACTTTTAGATTTACAGTTTATAGTTAACATTGCTTTAGTTATCCGAATTTCGTCGAGCACTTTCGAGGAGGTTCCCTAGGACTAGCGAGGCTGCCCAGTCCATTTGGAGGTGGGAGCCGCGACAGAGCAGCGCGCCGCGCCAAGACGCGCGCTCCGCGCCCTTTGAGGGGCCCTTATCCGCCCTTTGCGCCTGCCTTGCCTTCCAGCCCCGCCCTCCGCCCTTCGCGCGCCCACGAGCAGCCTGCAGGCGGCGCCGCCGCAGCTAAACACAGTCGCCCTACGTGGAAGCTATTACCCTCCTGAATGCTGTATGAATCCAGCGCCGTTTTGTGTCGTATTCATGAACTCATTACCTTCGACAATGTGCGTCGGGAAATAAAGGCCTTTGTGACAGTTTCATTGCTGCGCGGCCCGATTGCCTCCAAACAAGCATTCAGCGGAGGAGTCTCCGAGGGGGGGGGGGGGAAGCGGCAGGTGCCATCCATGTGCAAGTCAACAAAGGCCAAGAAACGCATACGAATTTCGAAGAAGAAAGATACCTGAACAGGTGAAAAGGCACCAAACACATTACCTTCAGCATCTGTCGAAGTCTCAATGAGTTTTTCATATTAAAACTCTCTCGAAAGTAGCTTAATTTGTCATTCCAAATCGGCGATATATATATGCACGAACAAGCCCATAAATATTTGGAAAATAAGGGTATTTAACAAAAAAACACCAAAATAGCTGTGTCTTCTTGGGCGAGAAATTTCGGCTTAGGCTTTGAAAAGCGTAGGTAGTGCCCGAATGGACAGTGTGACGTGTGTATGTGTGTGTGTGTGTGTGTGTGTGTGTGTGTGTGTGTGTGTGTGTGTGTGTGTGTGTGAGTAAGTGAGTGAGTGAGAGTGTTTGTGAGTTTGTATGGTCACAGCAACCTGGGAAAGTAGTATCCTTTTAAGTGTCATCCAATGAGAAGGGTATTTCATTTATTTATCAAGACATTTGTGCAACTTTCAGAATACAGCACTAAGTCTGGAACCTTTTTCCGCCGAGTTAATTTTTCTGCCGGAATCCAAATGGCTCAATGGCCCCCTGAGATTCTTTCACGTACCGTATAATACATGTGTGGGTGCGCAAAATCCCTTGGCTTGGGGTGAGAATCAAAGCCGCGCACTTGGAAGGAAAGGCTGACGACTGGGGCACCGTAACAGGGCGACAGGGGCGATGGCGAAGACGAGGGCCAGGGGTGGCGGAGCGGGAGTGAGCTAGGAGGTGGGGAGGATGTGGCGGAGCGGGGAGTGGCGGGACCGCGCAGAGAGGGCCGAGGGGCGAGGGCCGAGGGCCTGTCGAGGCGGGGCGGGGAGTGGCGGGACCGCGCAGGGAGGGACCGGGGACGAGGGCGTGCGGAGAGGGTCTGAGCCACGCAGAGAGGGACGAGGGGCGAGGGACGAGGGGCGAGGGACGAGGGGCGAGGGGCGAGGGACGAGGGGCAAGGGGCGAGGGCGTGCGGAGCGGGTCTGGGCCACGCAGAGAGGGGCGAGCGCTAGCGGAGCGGGCGCGGGGCCGACAAGCAGCACGCGCGCGAGCAGTGACGAGGCGCCCGGGGCGGCGTCTGCGCCGGCGATGACGAGGCGGGCTGAGGGCGGTGCGCGACGACCGTTGCTTTTGGGCAAGCCAACATGCACGGCCTCTTGCCAGAGGTTCAGCCGTCATCATACAAACGCTTTTCCCTCTATCCGTACGCAAAACCAACTTCATTTTACTGCTGTGACTAAGTCATCAGAGACAGGAGTGTGCGGAATGCTTCTACTGGAGACGTCAAAAGTGGAGAGAGTGGGAAGGGACAAAAAAGCGACCATCAAAATAATGCACGCACAATATTGGTAGGAGCATTTCATTCGGCGGAAAACTTCAGAAAGCGAACCGAACTAAATGTGTGGCTACAGCTTTGGCTCATTTTTGTCCCCTTATTCCATACGGACTGATATCGGTATTGGATGTCAGCCAACGATAAAAGATGCCGGTCGGGTGTTCTCAATTCTCTCGTTTTCATTACAGAAGTGATCCAAACACAGCAACCAGAATCGTAAACGTTTGAGACCAATATCAGCGTGAATACGGAGTCAACCTTGCACTCTGAAACGTCACGCAAATGAAGGGAAGTATTATGTTAAAGGACGTGACTTTTACAATGAATAGTCGGACATGAATAAAAGACGTGTCCTTTGAGAGGCAATTCTACCTAGTGATAAATAATTTATTACGAGTATTGTGCACGGTCTCCAGTGAGCAGGGAAGCCAAGATAAAATCATTTGGTAATGGTAGAAATTACATGTAATATCTCATTAAGAAATATTATGTAATCTCTGACAAATTCAGTGACAACGGTATCTCTCTAAAATATTGCAATATTACAATGACCCCATTACAAACATCCGTGATGCATAAATTTGTCAATGATAGAGTTTTAATGTATAGGTACCAGTGGTAACGTTGACTACCAGTCGCGTGCTATCATCAGAAACTCAAGGTGCTCTTGTAATCGTGATTACAATTGTAGGGAAGGTTTGTCTAGAAACGGTTCTAAATCAGAGAAAACAATAAATATCCCGTAGTTGACTTTTATTCTTCATAAATTTTTCTTCTGAAACAGGCAATGCCACTTTTAATCTCTTGCTTCGTATAGGTTTATTTTGAACAGAAACATTGTTCAGGATTTTAAATATGTGATATTACATAAAACATCAGCAATGTTTTATTCAAGTTAGTGTTAGAACAATAAACGTCGAAATGTAATCACAAGGCTGTGCATTCTCAACATTGTCGCTTTTTACTTTAAATTTGGTAATCAAATTGTAATAAACATGGTTCAAGTCAGAATCGTACTACTTCGTCTACTGAATCCATAACCTCAGTTTTACTAGGATACATCGTAGTTAAAAAGGAGACCAAGTTATGAAGATTAATAATAGATAATTCTGAATGAAGCAGATATATATGAAATAAGTTTTAAAAAGGTACGTTATTAAAGTACAAGTTGTAAAAGAGATACTGGGCTTTTTTTCATACTTGAACGTTAACTACCTGCACTTGCCCATATTTCTACAAATTAAAGTTGACCTGAGAAGGATAACTTAACATCCCGCAGAAACTTTTTTATGAATAATACATCAAATGATTTATAGATATTTTCTATAATTATTAGCTATTTCACATGCAGTCATATATCCATTAAAACGCTGATATGGCTCAAAAAGTAGCGTGATATCAAAACTTTCCGGCTTAATTCTTGCAAACGCTTGTTCACAAAGTTATCTATGACATTAGTACTACATGCGTGAAACAGAAGGCAACCGATCATGGCGTTCTCGCATGTCTCCAGTAAGCGTGGAAAGAGGCGGGGTACTTTAATGCTTCAATTTCTCCGAAGTTATGACCGTGACTCAGCATTAGTGGTAGTACTTTTCCAAGGACGCTCCTGTGCTCTTCGCAACTACGACACGCCATGACGACAGCGCCTTCGTACGTCAGCGAGCGAGCATATCGCAGGAAACGAACCTCGCGGACATTGGAGCGATCGCCCCCAGCGAAACCTCCTCAACGAGCACCGCACAGGGCGTCGACACTCGCACTCGCTTCTCGGCGCGGCCCTGAATACTCGGCACGCTTCCACTGCGCAGGACTACGCAACGCCCCCCCCCCAGCGTTGTCAATTCAATACTAAAAAATAATATTAAAACAGACTGAACTGATCAATGTGACAATGTGATCGAAGTCGCTTCACGAAAACCAACTCAGCCACTGTTTCAGAACCTCCGCGTAGGCTTCTCAGGTTTGCCCCTAGCGTTTTGCGAGAGTTGTATTGGTCAGCGGGAAGAGCTCACATGAGTTATGGTCCGACACAGATGCAAGCACCCCCTCTAAGCTGTGTCGGGGATCGGGGTAACTAGAATAAAACCGTAATAACAATGCAATAAACGGCCGCTGACTTAGAGGCGCGCTTCCAACGTTGGGGGCGGGGAGGGGGGCGGCCGGAAGGGCGGCCTGGGCCACCGCGACCTCCCCGCTGCCCCTGGGATTAGCATTGAATGGCGTGGGCGTCGGGGGCGGCGCGGCGCGCCTCGCCTCGCACGTGTCGGGGGCGTACGCCGGGCGGGCGAGCGGGCGGGCGGGCGGCACGGCGGCGGCGGCGGCGGCGTGGCAGTCGCGCGAACCCCACCTCGCCGCGCGCGCCCGCTCGCCCGCCGTCGCTGGCGCGACCCACGCAATCGATAGCGCCGCGCAGGCCGTCCCCGCGCCCCGCCCCCCGCGCCCGCGCCCGCGCCAGCGCCAGCGCCCGCCGCCACCGCCGCCTGGGGGCGCGCAAGTACGAACCTCGCGCTCCCAACAATCGCCCACCGCCACCCGCACGCCGGCCCCACTCGGAAGCCTCGGATCAGCTTCGACGCGGCAGCCCGAGCCGCTCTCGTCATGCACTTAGCCACCTGGGCGCTCTATCCCACAAACTCTACGCTGCAGCAAGATTCTCACAACGGCGAAGGCGCTATTTTTATAACTAAAAACATACATAAAACCCCAGGGATACCCGCACCTGCACCTGTAATTCAAATATCTTATTCCTCCACACGGAAAAAAATATTACGCATAGAGCGGTTTTCGGAACCTCAAAATGTTTTAGCTATCCAGTTGATTGAGAAATGCTTGGGCACTGCAGGTGCGTCGGGTATATACGGTTTCGATGTTTCAATGAATTTTTGCGCAACGTTTTGAGAGGGACGTTCTCAATTTCAAAACGACGATACAGATTTTCGGTAGCTGGAAGTGTATTTTGGCACAGCCTTTGGGCAGGAGGACACACGCACACACAAGCACGGGAGAGGCGCGTGGCACTCACCTCCTCCTCGCCGGTGACGGTGTGCACGGAGTCCATGCTCTGGCTGAGTGCGCTGGGCGCTTCCATGCTCATCCTGCTGCTGGGGGCGTTGGCGGCGGCGGCAGCGGCGGCGGCGGCGGCGGCGGCGACGGCGGAGGCGTGCTCCAGGATGGAGACCGACGCGGCGGCGGCGGCGGCGGCGGTTGGGGCGGGCGGCGACAGGGAGTCGCGGCGCTGGCGCTTGAAGGCGGGGGCGGCGGGGTCGGGGGCGGGCGGCGGCGGCGACAGGGTGCCTCCGAGCGCGTGCTGCTGCTGCTGCCGGCTCCTTTTCACGCTGCTCCCAGGCGCCTCCACGGTTTTATACAGGGCTTCAATCCTGGCGGCGCTACTAGCCCTCGCTGGCTCGCGGACAATGTACGGTCTCTGGCACCACTAAACACGAGCCCTTCAGCAAATCATCAGCCACGCTTTTTCTTCTTCCTCACGTTGGATGTGTGTGTGTACGTATAAAAAACAACCAACAAGCGAATCGCTATTTTTTTTGTTACAAAGCGCGCACAACGAACTGTATGTATGTATATATTCTTGAGGCTTTACGAAAAAATATAATCTAGGAGGAGAAGTTGCAAAAACTGCGACGAGCTGCGCGCCGGAGGGCGTCGGCGTCGGCGGGGGCGGCGCGCGCACGGGCGGTGGTTGGCAGCAGCGGCGGCGGCGGAGGCGGCGGCGGCGGCGGCGCAGCGGCAGTGACGCACGTGGTCCTCGGCCGAAAGCAGGACGTCGACTGAACTTCCGCGGGCGGCCGCGCGGGCGCGTGGCAGAGCGCGCTGCTGTGCGGCGCGGCGCGGCGCGGCGCGACGCGGCGGCGGCGGCGACGGCGGCGGCGGCCGCGAGCAGGCAGCAGGCGGTCGGCGCGCAGGTGGCGGTGGCGGCGGCGGCGGCGGGGGCGGCGGCGGTCGCCTCGCGGGCCGGCTACTGTCCCATTAAACGCCCGGTGCACGCCGCCGCTCCGCGCTGGCTCCTGGGCCTGCGGCTGGGCTGCCGCTGCTGGGGCCCGCTGTCCGCAAACAGCGACGCGCACTCGCACCGGCACTCGTCCTCCTCACGAGCACTCGCCACACAGCTCGGCTCGGCTCGGCTCAGCGGGCGCGGGGGCGTGCGAGGGCACGGGGATGGCGGTGCACGGGGCGGGGGACGGGGCGGGGCAAGTGCAGGCCGTGGGGAGTCTCCACGAGGGGTGGACGAGGGCGACGGGCGTCGGGGACGGCAGGGGTGCGGCAGGAGAGTGCGGGGTGATGCGAGTGAGTGAGTGAGTGAGTGAGCGGGCGAGCGAGCGAGCGAGCGCCGGAGCCACGCGCCGCAGGAATCTCTCGCCTCGGACTGGAGCGGCGAGGGTGCCTTGCGCGCTGGAGGGGCCTCCACCCGGCTGCCAATGGAGCGCGATGACGTCAGCGTCGCATGCGCGCTAAGGTGCCGCGGGAGGGGGAGGGGCGCACCTGGGGAGGGGGAAGCGCGGAGGGGCGGCAGGCAGTGGAAGGTACCGGAGCGATGTGTTGGGGAGGAGCGAGGGGGTGCGGTGCGGGGTGGGCGGGAAGAGGTAGGGTGGGATGGGGTGGGGTGGGGTGGGGTGCGAGGACAGGGGCGAGGTGAGGAAGTGTGTGGTAACGAGGGTGGCCAAGGAAAATACAGTGAGGAAGGGAAGGGTGGGCGGTGAAAGCAGAGGATATGGGGTAGAGTGGGGTGTAGTGGGAGGAGTGGAGTTGGATGGGGTGACCCGCGGAGGTGTGGATTGTGGCAAGGAGGGGCGAAGTGAAGTGTGGTGTGACGGGGTGAGGTGCAATAAAGTAGAATTGGACGTGTGGGATAGGGAGAAATGAGGTGGGTTGGTTGAAGTGGACGGGCAGTGTAGGTTGGGGTAGAGTGATGTTTGGTGGGATGGGGGTGGGCGGGGTTAGGGGAAGTGAAATGGAGTTGGAAGGGTAGGGATGGAGTGGAGAATGGTTTCGCACGAGTGGGTGAGGCGAGATTGAGTGAAGAGCACCAACGTGGGAGGAGTATGGGGAAAGAATCAACAATGTAATGAGCCAATGTCAGAGTTCTTTAAAGTGAAAAGACAACATTAGCTTTGATTGCCGTTCTTTCTTGTCATACCCAAATCGCGGGTGCACCGTACACTCACTCCGTTTACAAAGCTAACGCTGCATCACATCTACTGCATTAATTTTTTCCAAATTTAATTACCGACCCTGAAGCCAAAGAGACTGCTGTTGAAACTACGATAAATCCTCCACTCAGTTAACGCAAAATTAAAAACGCGTTAACAAAAAAATTAACGCAAAATTCGGAAGCGGCATCCACAATAAATCAAAGACGCTTCCATTAAGTGCCATTTTACAATTTTTTAACCATCTGAACTGATTCTTTATATCAGTAATTATAGTTCTCTGGAATGTGAATCGCAGATTTTACTGCTTCTATTGTTCGTTTTACGAAGAAGAAGTTTCCTACGTTGGTTCTTTAAATTTTAATAACTTAATAGCATGACTTAAATAAATGAATGACCTTACTTGCAATGAATGACCTCATTACAAGAACTTAGTAGCCCATGCATAAACAAATGCGTAACATTGGTTAACGTTATTGCTCAGTCGCCCAACCGCACCAGCCATAAGATTCAACATCAAAAATTATAAATGACCAATTGAGTTGGTAACCGTTCTCTCTTGAATTATACATTTCAGTTTGAAGGCTCTAATTCACAATATTATTTATTCCACCACCTACTAAGTTTGATTTTTAGTCATTCATTCTCATATTTAATCACAGACTCCGGAATTACAACGTACTCTTTGGAATTTTCATTTCTTGAATTTGAAGCTTCATATTAAATTTCTTAATGTTTCAAAGATGTTTAAGGAGAAACAATTTAACAATAATAGTTTTGACATATTTACAAAATTAGGTTTATAGCTAAATTTTTTATAACAAAATCTTGTCCACGGTGATAAAACCAAGAATTGACTTTTTAATCTTTTCATTGCAAACGTAACTGCTTCATAATTTTGATTGGGCATAAACAGTTCCAAGTCATATTCCTTTGAGCCCTATAAGAAACTCCGACACATTCTTAAGAATGGTGCCACGTCAATAGATAGATGAAAAGGCATTATATAATACAGCAATACGTTCAATCTGTGAAAGATAACGAGGTTCGTAACTTGTGAATACATTATTGTGCTTAGCAAACGTTATATAGCATCAATGATTCCTTGTGATTCCTGGTTTAAGCCCAGCATTATCCAAACAAAAAAAACTTTTTTCTGGCCCGATAGGATAACTGATTAAGATATTTCTAGGAAGACTGTTTTCAAAATAAATTGATTATTTATTGAGTTGCTGACATTAAAAATGCTCACGTCTATATTCAACACCCATTCATATAACTATTGAATATTTAGGAGCAATATCCTAAAAATTACACCAGTATAAGTTAATTTTAGTGAACTATGGCTTTCAATCTACAATAGAGAAAGACGGATTAATCAGCACTAAGTAAAGTAATCATCACTCTTGTAAACAGTAGCATTCTCGCCTCTCTCGCCTATTTGGTATGAATCTTCTCACAGAGAGTTTACCTATCTGCAAGAGTTCATAAAGTGAAATTGCATAGTAGTTCATTTGTTGTGAAAATGTTCGTAAGAAATTATTTGAAGTAGAGATAGAAAGAGAGAGTGAGAGAAAGTGAGAGAGAGTGAGGAAAGAGAGAGAGAGAGAGGGAAACAGAGAGAGAGAGGGAAACAGAGAGAGAGAGGGAAACAGAGAGAGAGAGGGAAACAGAGAGAGAGGGAAACAGAGAGAGAGAGGGAAACAGAGAGAGAGAGGGAAACAGAGAGAGAGAGGGAAACAGAGAGAGAGAGGGAAACAGAGAGAGAGAGGGAAACAGAGAGAGAGGGAAACAGAGAGAGAGGAGAAACAGAGAGAGAGGGAAACAGAGAGAGAGGGAAACAGAGAAGAGAGAGAGGGAAACAGAGAGAGAGGGAAACAGAGAGAGAGGGAAACAGAGAGAGAGGGAAACAGAGAGAGAGGGAAACAGAGAGAGAGGGAAACAGAGAGAGAGTAAAACAGAGAGAGAGGGAACAGAGAGAGGGAAACAGAGAGAAAGGGAAACAGAGAAAGAGGGAAAGAGAGAGAGGGAAGGAGAGAGAGGGAAAGAAAGAGAAACAAACAGAAAATTAATTATGGTACAGGTAACCAATTTTTGTTAATTATTTCAGTGAATAATGAAATTAAAATTATTGAAAGAGATCTCCAATACTTACCATTCTGCACTCGCCCGAATTGTTGAATACGTATTATGAGTTGAATACGTATTATGAAAAAATGATACAAATTGATTTATATGGTACGAATGTTGGGTATTTGAAGATTTAAAGCAAATACTACCATGTAATCTTTGACATCTAAACTATCTCAGAGATGTAAATAGCAATATATTTCGACGATTTACAATACTTTTTTTGGTAATAAATCGTAATTTAACATTCAAAACCACAAGCATATACGAGTATTTCCTTTGATATATTTTAAAAATTAATTGCACAAATCAAAAAGAAGCAAAAACTATGTTTTACTACTGTCTTAATGGTGCAAATTTCAGAAAAATAAATAAAATTATTTTAACATTCAGAAATGCATTTCTGTATGAAATGACACAAATTTATTTCAATTTACATCTACATTGAACTTTCACATTAAAAAGGACTTCAAATTTTTACATCATTGCGGGCTGCAGAATATTCATGACTGTTTCACTCATGTATCGAGTGTCTTGCCCATTGGAATTAAAGAATTGATTAAAACTTCAACCAATCCTAGGTATCTACCAGCAATAAATTATTAAAAGTTCCCTTTAGAATAATTAATCATATTAACCTTATATTATTGGTGGTGGTTGGGGGTGGGGTGCCTCAATATTTATATCACCGCTATTAATACAAAATAAACTATAAAAGCAAAGGAATGCCCACTAAATTACGGACTATAATTACCACTTTTGCTTTAGAGTCTTTGAGTAGTTTCTGTGAGTTGCACAAACTTAACTTTATTCACTCGAAAAGCATACTTAGAAATAAAAATCTATTAACATCGACTATTGGTTGAACCATCGTGAAAAAATAGTTACACTGCACTAGAATGAGAAATGAGAAAACTGAAAATAGATACCAATAACACGGTCTATACAGACTACACAAATTTTATGTTATGCAGATCATTTGAATAGTTTAGGAAGAATTATGAATGCATCTCGTAATATAATGTAAGGCAGCGCGGATAATGGTCCAAGCGAGGGAGAAGATCATTAATGACGTGATTACATGATCGTTGAAAAACTAAAAGGAGGGCAAGTACAAAAAATTAAGTACTTGGGATTCGGATCGTACTCGGATTGATGACAATAGGAGAATTCCGAGATCGAACAAAGTCAGCACCCAATGAAACATTCGAAGCATTTGGTATGAAATTACTAGTAAAAATACAAATTTCTATAAATAAATTAACCATTTAGACAGTTTGTGTCCCGGATGCGAAAGCGGACGACAGAAAATATGATTAATATTTTCAAAAGGAAAATTTTTCAACATTTACCCTAGAGCATCAATGTTTTTAAAACAGGATTAATAAACTTTGAAGTGCATGTAGGGGAACCTATAATTTGAAAGTGATCTTGCTTATTAATTTTAATTCAGATTTAACTGACAAAACACAATTCAAAAAGTCATCAGGACAATAAACAAAACATGGATTATCTGATTCGATAAATCAATAACATTAATAATAATAATAATAATAATAATAATAATAATAATAATAATAATAATAATAATAATAATAATAATAATAATAATAATAATATCTTAAATAACCCATCAGTTGATAAAGCCTCTTCTCTCCTGTGGTTGAAAATGGGATATTTATTTCCTGAAACTGAAGGATTTATTATAGCAATTCAATATGGGGTAATAAAAACACGTAATTATGATAAACACATACTAAAGAGCAGTATAAAAGATGTCTGTAGAATGTGTAATCAACCAAATGAGACCATCGACCATGTGATTGCAGGTTGCCCAGTTCTTGCCAACACTGCATATCTTGGGAGGCACAATCAAGTAGCCAAAATAATCCATAGACAATTGGCATCATATTATAGACTAATTGAGAACCCTCCACCATTTTACAAATATTCACCTTCACCGGTTATAGAAAATAGTGAAATAGTACTCTACTGGGATAGGCCTATTGTCACTGATAAAACTGTGGATTATGATCGCCCGGACATAGTAGTCATCAATAAAATACAAAAGTATGCAACAATCATAGATGTTGGCTGTCCACTGACAAAAAAATCTGAATAAGACAGAATCGGAGAAGATTTCAAAATACCAGAATTTGGCAGCAGAAATCCAACATGTTTGCCAACTGAGTAAGGTTGAAATAGTGCCAATAATCATCTCAGTCACAGGAGTGGTGACAGACCGTTTTGCTTCAGGTCTTACAAAAATAGGATTATCAAAAGGAATCTGCATAACCATCCAAAAAGCTTTAATCCTACAGACTTGCCATATTGTGCGGAAATTTTTAAATTGAACGACGGACAAAGATGAATTTCTTCTCCGTCTTTCCTCAGCTCTGTCATTACCAGTTGCATTTGCTAGAGCCTATGTCGTATGAATCGATGAATGGTTCTCAATGCTTACTGAGAAAAGTACAGAAAAATATAATAATAATAATAATAATAATAATAATAATAATAATAATAATAATAATAAATAATAATAATAATAATTTCTTTATTGACGACGAATTTCAACTTATGGATATCTAAAATTATTCAATTATTTTTATTATTGTACATTCTGTATTTAAAAACAAAATATCGATCAGGTAAAAACATTGAACACAGGATGTCAATGTCAGAAAAACATCGGCCTAAAAACCGACGTGAAATACATCCATTTGTAAGAAGAACATCGTTGTTTCGTTCACATCGACATCGATGTCGCCCCCTGGTGAGGGCCATGGTGAATATACATGGGTGAGTTATTCCCGCGCACCAAATTTTGCTCGTTCTGTGCAGCATCAGTTTGCGTCACGAACCACGAGACCACAGCACGGGCACTTCGTTTGGAGAGCCAGACCGGACGCTGGCCGCCACGTTGCATGGAGAGCGAGAAGTGTTGAGAAACAGTTTGAAAGTCGTACAAAGTGACTATTTTCAACGGTAACCAACCAAAAATAACACGATGAAGGTGTACAAAATTCAATATTTAAAAGAAATGCTTCTTAAATCCATTTCAATGTTATGTAACGAGGTGATAATTTTGGTATCTTGGTGCATTTAAAATTCCCGCTAATATTGTTACCCAAACTGGTGTCTGAAGCTCATTGGTTGAGGTCGAATACGATGCGCAAGAGCTCCCCTGGCGAGGATTTGAAAGCAAGCGGCAAAAGATTGCCTAGATGTTTAGTTTTGAAGTTAGATTTACGATAAGCGAAGTTAGTATTTTTAAGTTATATCCCGCCCCTAGCTCCAAAAACAGCAATGCTGGAGCTTATTCATGTATCCGAATATTTGGATAAATTCCCGCCTCGCCAGGAATACTGACAAGGGGAAAATTGAAGAAAGAAAAAAATCGGCAAAGGAGAGGGGGAACAGGACGCCGGCCATGGGCAAGGGTAGGGCTAACCCTAGGCTCTAGTGCCAGCGCCGAAGACTTCTTCATTCACACATTTCCGTGGCAAAAGAGAATCCTCGAGTAGCACCGTTCTTGAAAAAGTCTAGACCTTTCAATTCAGTTGAACCCCAAACGGAACTTGCAATTGAGCCTGTGCCACTAGCAGGAGTAAATTGCAATCCCTTCCACTACCCCTTCCTCAAGGCGTCTGGGGCTTTCACTTTGGGGCAACGCTACCTCCGAACAGTGATGTTCTATTTGTGAAGACTCGAACGTGGTCTCTATGGAAGTTTTCATAGGACAGTGTATTTTTTTCCTAGGGCTTGTATCCAGCCGACAGCCGGTTGCCCTTTACGTCCCGAAGGGACGCATATTTGACCATACACTAGACAAACACTCTTGCGGGTTCCTCTGATCTGGGGTCAGCAGAACGCGAAGCCCTCCGCGACAACACACACACAAAGTCAAGGGACAAACAGGCATGCCCAAGGCGGGACTCGAACCCGCCACCCTTCGGACCGAAGCGCTGAGTCGGGACTCGCTCTTAGCCACCTCGGCCATCCAGGTCGGCACAGTGTATTTTTACTCACCGTTAAGTTTAACATGATCCTTACTGAACGAAAGGGTCACTCGTTGTGTTTATACATGAATTGAACACCAGGATCTTGTGTTCTCAATGTTACGGCAGTCATATGATGGGAAGTATATATTTAAATTAATGAGCTGGTTAGCTCTCAGAGGCAGAATTACTAAACTCGCAACAACACAGCAAGGTGGTAGGATGCTATAAAAGAGCGTGTAACTGAAATCGAATTTTGAAATAAAAAATGAGGGGAAATAAGTCGTGTTTTAATAGGCTATTTTGAATAATATATTTTTCCTATTAACAAAACTTAATTTTGCTCGGTCAAGTTAATTGAAAAAATAGACTTTTTTGGATTTCAATGAATTTTTAGTTTTCATATAAATATATTTATTTCTAATTCAGGAAAATATTAGAAGGAAGATACGATGTTTAGAGTTAGATACGATGTTCCGAATTTGTAATGGAATTTAGTGACGCCTGAATTAGAATACTACACTGTTTACAGTAATAAATATGAAATAGAAAAAAATAATAAATATTGGATTACTCAGCTTCTGGTCTGTACTTGGAGGAAACAGTTTCGAAGATAGAAACTACCCATCAGTCAACGTGCACCAATACTAATCTTCGAAAGGGCTCAAAAAATAAAACAACATAAGAACAAACAAACAAATAAACATTTTTTAGTCAATTTTGAATTCACGAGAAACTATTTTTAACAAGAAATAGAGCAGTTTGAACCGAACAAAAAATATCTATCAGAAGGGGAAAACTAGATATAAAGGAAGCCTTTATTTTAAATCTTGATAAAGGTTTTGATGCCCTCAATTATAAATACAAAACTGTTCTGTACTCGAATATTGGATACCATGACAAACCCGGAATTTATTCAGAGAAAGTTGAGATTAAATGTTCATGTCCTCAATATACGGAGATCACTGAGAATGTACTTGTTTTCATTTAAGTTAAAAGAGAAAGATAGGCTCTATTTGTTCACATCAGAATGGCTTACCACATTTTACTGAACATCATAGACCAATTAAAAAGTTGAGGGAGTAACAAAATGAACGAAATAGGCAATGTTAAAACTAAAAATAGGAAATATCAGCTTCCACTAAGACAATTTCTTTTAACTTTCAGAATGATTCTTTATTTCTAACACTATTATACTTCGTTTTTCGAAATTGATAGATTTAATTTTTTTGGGCGCCTTCCTAGAAGAACAATATTGAAATTTTTCATCATCATCAAGAACCAGGCCGAATGGCTTGCTCCGTCGCCAAGACGTTTGTCTCTTCATCTTCTTCTAGGTCTACCAGGATCTCGAGTTCCTTGGGGTGCATTGTGCAGGAGCTTATTTGGTAGTCTCTCAAGAGTCATCCGTTGGATATGATGGAACCATTTCTCTTTTCGCACTTGGATTCTTATGTTGAGGTTGAATATTTTTAGTTTGCTTCTGATGTCTTCGCTTCTTATGTGATCTAGAAGCCTATATCCTGCAACAAAACTTAGAAATTGCATTTCAGTAGCCTCAATTTTCCTTCTGTCTGAGCGATTCATGCTCCAATTTTCGCAACCATATTCAAGTGCAGGAATCGCCATCACCTTGTAAAATTTAATTTGTATGTCATTTCTTACGTTGTTTTTAAGATTTCTTTCAATTCTTCCACACATTGCCTGAAATGTATTGAGTTTTTTCTGGGTGTCATTCTTGTCGCAATAGATGTTATAACCGAGGTGGTTAAACTCGGTCACTTGTAGTATGGTGTCTTCTACAACTATTTTGCACCTCAAATGACGTTTGCCAACAGAAGCTATTACTTTAGATTTCTGAGTAAATATCCACAACTCGTGATTTTGTAGTATATTTTGCAAGGTATAGATGTCATTCTGCAATCTATCCTCCGAGTTTTCCAAAATAACTTGATCGTCAGCAAATAAAATTGTTCTTAAGCCTGTTCGAGAAACTTTAAAGCTTTCTGTTGGTATAGCACTCTTCCATTCTTTTATGTCATTGTCTACATATGAACTAAAAAGTGAAGGGGCAATGGGCATCCTTGTTTTACTCCTCTGTTTATTATCTCTTTTTCCCCCCAATTATTGTTCCCATGACGATACATATTTTATTATTTCTATACAAGTCTTTCATAACTTTTATCAGGCGGTTTGGAATTCCCTGAATCTTAAGAATTTCCCACAACCTTTTCCTGGACCCTAAGTCAAAAGCTTTTACAAAATCTATGAAGAGAATGCAGGTTGGGAGTTTGCGCCCTACGCTTCTGTATTAACTGCTCCATTACAAACACACACAGTCTGCAAATGATCGCCCTCTCCTGTAGTCACATTGTACTTCTCAAAGAAGAACTTCATGAATGACATTCATCCTTCGCGTTATAATTTTAGGGACAATTTTGTAGCCTGTGTTTAGAAGACTGATTCCCCTGTAGTTGTCCCCATTTTCTATTTTACCTTTCTTGAAAATGGGGGATATCATGCCCACTTTCCATTTTTCTGGTACTTTACATGAAATCAAGCATACATTTAAAAGATATTGAAATCTTAATTTCCTTTCAGTAGGTGCATATTTAAAAAGTTCTATATTTATTCCATCTTGAAAAGTTCTATATTTATTGTTCTTGAAATTTTACAAAACCCCTTCTAAATCATTTAGCTCAATTGGATCTGCATAAAGTAGTTCAGCCTCTCCTTGGTCTGTAAGTTCGGGTTCTCGGCCTGGATCTGTCCATAAGTTTTTATAGTACGTTAACCATTCGTCTTCGCATATGACAGAGATTCTAGCGGTGTCTCTTTCTTCTTTATTTAAATGTTTCATTATTTTGTTGGCCATATTTTGTGCACCATGTATATGTCTGAGATGTACTTATTCCAACTTTCCTTTTTTAGTTTGCTAATTTCTCTCTTCGCGATAGCACACCTCCTTTTATACCCTAACCGATCCTCTAATGTATTGGTCTACAAATATTTTAAGTAAGCTTTTTTCTTATCATTCACAAGGTCATGCATTTCCTCATTCCATTTCTTGAGTATTTTACAATTATTTTTATATTGAATTTTTCCTGAATAAAATCTGCCCTTTAAAGTCAAATCTTTAAATACGGTCACGTGCAATGTTTCAAAAATATAAGTAGTTTTCATGCAATTTTGCCTGAAATAAAGGTAATTTTTAAATTTTTTAAAACAATTTTTTCTTAAAAATGTCTTTACATTTTCTCTTCTTATGTATCAAAGGACGGTAAAAATGTGGGTATGGTGTCATTTAGGGATAACTCTGGAATATTCGAAAATTGCTAAATTTTAACATTTAATTACAAAATTGAAGATAAAGATTTTTCCCTTAAACAAATCTGTTTCAAAAAATTAGATCTTGAAAGAAGACCATGTACATTTTTTAAAAGAATCGTTTTTGCATAATTTCTCCTTGAAATTAACGCAATTTATAATTTTTTTTAAACACCGCTCCTAATTTTTTTCCACGGATAAAACAAGAGACGCTTAAACCGACGAATGGTGGAGATCTTATTTTTGATGAACTATCTGAATTTTTGAATATTGCAAATTTGTAAATAATGCGAGGAAGTATGTGATGGTAAAGAACCACTAGTTTCTGATTACTAAAATATCCCGTTTCATCAAATTTTATGCTATGGGACATTTAGAATGAATTTAAGCTATCATGTTTGGCATATTTATCATGTTTTGAATAAGTATCTATCAGGTTTTGCATATCCACTATAAATACATTTTTTTTGTTTATTTTGACAATATGTGGATATCGTTAAGCATAATTGCCTGCCATGAAGGCAGAAAATTCTGAGAAATCTAACATTAACGTCAAAGCCACTGGCAATTCAGCATTCCACACATCGAAAGGAAGTATTCTCCCGGGCCGTTCAAGTGGTGTATCCCACACGCGAAACGAATACAAGCCCAACTCTCACCATGGTGGAAGTCGCTGAGTGCAGAAAGAGCTGTGACACGAGCGTCTCACTCAGTTTTCGGGTACGAAAGAAAGACTTTGTCTAAGCATTTCACAAGTATGGTACACTTCCAGTTTTCATTAAAACTCTGATATTTAGAATATTAAAAACATCTATATATTTTAAACACTAAAGATTTTCTCTTAGAAGTTTGCGCTGTCTACTTCACCAAATTTCGTGGTTTTTACTTTCTCGTATACGTACGTATATAAGGAATAAAATTCGTAGTATAGAGAAAGTTATGTAATGCTGCGCGAAAAAAAGGCCGATTTTCGGGAAAAAATCATTCCCGGGCACTGATAACGAAAATATGGATAAATCTAGTTGCTAAATTGAGAAAAATAAGTCCTCTAACACATGGTGTAGCCACAATACCTGTTTTGTAAGTCCTTGATGCCGAAAAACCAATTGAAAGCAAAACGTCCGTCCGTGTGTCTGGTGTATGTGAACAAACCTAGCGCCTAAACCATGCGCAGTATTTTTCCAAATTGAAGAAACCCCTGTCACTTTTGCGTGAGATAAAGCTCTGCAATTTTGAAAAACATTCATTAATTTTTTGGGGGACTTTATGTGAAGCGCTAGGGACATTTTTAAAATTTTCTCAAAAATGGCTCCACATTCTTTCTTTAAATTTCTTGTAAGAATAGAGTTAAATACACATCTAATGGTGGCAAAGGTCCAACTTTCTGGATTAACTACGAATTTTCAGAAAGTGTAAAATTATGGATTTTTTCGGCAACATCTTACAACTACAATATTGAAGATAGAGATTTTTCCTTCAAATTCATTTATTGTCTATGAATAGTTCTTTCATTAAGGTCTTGTTGATTTTCTATAAATTTTAGTACTTTTCGGGTATTGGTGCGCCCAATATCTGTAATTTTACAAATTACAAAAACAAGATTTTCTCGAAAACGGCTCCCAACTTTTTCTTTAAAATTTTGGTACGATACCGAATGAACCCTATACGATGACATAATTGCCATATTTCTCTATTCTTTTGTTTTTTCAAAAATTACAAAAATGCATTTTTTTTAAATGTCTCACGCCGTTAATATGCGCCGTTTGAATACATTATTGCATTTGTGAGTGGAAGTGCTTCAAATGACTATAATTGAGTGTTTTTTCTAGAAATCAATAGAATCCTGTGAAGAAGACCTTCAAATTTCACATTTTCAGCAATGCTTAATCGCTATTTTCTTAAAAACGGCTTCACATTTTTTAATGATAATTTCTATTTAGGATTGAATGATTTTTTCGTGTTTCCGGGCGCGTCAACTGCTTTGGTCATTAGTTTCGTTAGTCTAGTGCATGTTTTTCTTTCGGGAGATGGCGGTGATCTTTCCCCGCTGGATGGCGAGATCCGGCGCCGACCTACCGTCGGCTAGTGGGGTTTCCCCCTAACCAGGACTCTCCCACCAGCGGGGCACCGTCCCAGCCGGTTTCCAGGAATATGGGTAGTGTAGTGCATGTGAGTGTATGTGTGTGTGTAAGAGGAGAGGATAGGACAGGACAAGGAAGAGGAAGGAAAGATCGCGCGCGGTCCGTGGCCCGTTTGTTAGGATACTGCTCCGGCATTCGCCTGGTGTTAATCGGAGAAACCACGGAAAACTACCGATCAGAGCAGCCGACCGCTAGAATTATCCTCCAGACAACGACTGAATTCGACCTAGCTGAAAAGCTAGTGTCGAAAATCCTGCCGCCGTCAGGACTCGAACCTTGGACTAGGACCTCCCGGTCAGAGGTGCTGCAGTGACATCAGTGCACTGAGCTACCGCTCCCGGCCTCTATTTAGGACGTGATTTTACTCTGCTTTAATATTCTTGAAATAATATTTCGGTTCTACTATTAATAAAGAGAAAAGTTGAGAAAATAGCAAAAAAAAAAGTTCTTTGGGCGACGATAGATGGCAGTTGGAATGAGGATGGGACGAAAGTCGTAAGGTTAGTCGACATCAAGGAAATTAGAAAACTATACTACGAGAAAGTATGTGCCATTATGTAGCACCTCTAGTTACTTTCTCGAATACATACGTATATACGGAGTAATATACATAGTATAGAGAATGTTATGTAATGCTGCGAACTTCGAGATTTAAACGGATATACATGTTTTGGGGTCCCCTGAAACCAAAAAGGGTGTTTTTTTCAAAACAGCTGTCTCTTCCCATCGGTCCGTCCGTCCGTCCATCTCTCTGGTGTATATGAACAACGCTAGCGCCTAAACTATGCTTACGATTTTTTTTCAAATTGAAGGAACCCTGTCGGTCTGGCTTGAGTCAAAGCTCTGCAATTTTATTAATTGAAAAACATTCATTAATTTTTTGAGGTACTTCACATGAAACCCCTGGGACATTTTCAAAATTTTCTCAAAAATGACTCGACATTTTTTCATTAAGCTACTTGCAAGCATAGAATAAAATACGCTTATAAAGGTGGCTTATCTCAGATTTCTACTGATAACGCTGGATTTCTGAAATTTGCAAAAGTCAATTTTTTTTCGGCATCTTCCCTCAACTAGAAAATTGATAATACACATTTTTCTTTCAAGTACATTTTTTCTCCATAATTAGTTCTTTCGTTAAAATTTTCTTTACAACAATTAGTTTTTGCGCAAGATTGCGTCCAATATATGCAATTTTAAAAAATAACAAAAAACTCGAAAGCGGCTCCAAAAGTTTTCTTTCAACCCTTTGCAGGGATAGTGCTAAATGCACTCTGTTCGATGACATATTCGCCATATTGCACTATCCCTGTGTTTGTTTCGAAGATTACAAAAAGGTAATATTTTGACTAGCTTCTCATGTCATTAATATTTACATTAGCGGCAATTTGTTCACATTATTGTATTTGTAAGTAAATGTGCTTTAAATAATGTCGTATAAAGTTTCCCAAAAACTCAACAGTTTTTTGTGAAAATGAACGCAAATTCTGCCTTTTCAGAAACGTTCAAATGCCGTATTCTGAAAAATGGTTCAAAATTATTTCGTCCATTTTTTCCAACGGATAGTGAGAAATGCACTGTTTAATATGATGTAAACATCATTTTGGTGGCGGCATTGGTTCGATTTTCACGGTTAACTCTGAATTTTCGAAATTAGCAAAAGTTGACATTTTTGTCGGCGTTTTCCATCTACAAAATTGAAAAATGGTGTTTTTCCTTCGAATAAAATTTGTTGTCCATAATTAGTTCTTTCATTAAGCTCACGTACATTTTTTTTGAAAATGTCAGTATTTTCCTGCAATAGTACGAGCAATATTTGCAATTTTAAGTAATTACAAAAACAAGATTTTCTCAACAATAGCTCCAATTTTTTTCTTTAAACGTTTGGTAAAGGTAGTACTAAATGCACTCTATAAGATGACATAAACGGCATATGAAGCTATTCTTTTGTTTCTTTTTCAAAAATTACAAAAACGAAGTATATTTCACTTGTAACCCACATCGTTAATTTTTCCACTAGTGGCAAATTTTTCACATTATTGTATTTGAGTACATGTGCTTTAAATAATGCTATATACAATTTCTCGAAAAGTCAACAGTTTTCTGAGAAAATGAACTCAAATTTCCGGATTTTGAGAAACGCTGAAACGACATTTTCTCAAAAAACGACTCCAATTTCTTTTTCAAACTTTTCCACTAAATAGCGCAAAATGCACTGTTTAATGTGATGTAAAGTTCATTTTAGTGTACTGTTTGGCTTTTTGAAAAGTATTTTTTTAAATATGTCTTACGGCGTTAAATTTAATTCGATTAAATTTACCGAATTGAATCAATTCGATCGATTTTGATACACTATTACATTTGCGAGTGGAAGTGCTTCAGATTATTTTAAATGAAGTTTTTCGTAAACCTAATAGATTCCTATCAAAAGTGCTTCAAGATTTTCATTTACAGTAACGCTATTTTCTTAAAAACTGCTTCAAATTTTTCCATAAAAATTTCGACTTGGGACGAGTCTACTCTTCTTTAATATTCTTGAAGTAATATTACGGTTCCTAATAAGGAAACCGAAGTGTTGAGAAAATTTAAAAGAACACACACTTTGGATGGCGATAGATGGCACCTGATAACAAAGTGGGCCAAGAGCCTAAAGGCAGTCCACACCAAGAGAATGAGGAAACTTTACTATGAGAAAGTCTGTGCCATTCCGTTGCACCACTAGTTACTTTTAATGAAAAGCAGTGCGTCCGGGATGTCTTATCACTCGATATTGTTAACCATATTTATTGAATAATCACTAATTGTTGACAAAATCGTAAAAATAAAAGATTGGACGCTCATCTGCCGCTATTTGTTCAACGTGTCATTTGGTTGTATTTTTTTCAAGAAGGCCTTGTTCTATCACAAGCAAATAAGTTTGAATACAAGGTTAAAGTTGGCAAATCGAAGGTAGCCAATAGATTGAAGATTGAGTTTTTTTAATTCAAAGATTAGTAATGTCTCAAACGCAATGTCCAGCAATAATTTTGATACAAGTGTAATTTCATAAAAATAATTCAGTCATTACAAATATATATGGTGAATTACGCTTTTATATTTAGATAGTAGAATTCCCTGTTTTAATCCACTGCAAGGTACATAGCCTGTCCTTCGAATATAAGGTTTATCGAAAAAATAGATTTGAATGGCTTGGCAAAAATATTTAGTGAAGCAGAACCCCATCGCTCCTTTCTAGAAGCTGAGTAAATATTTTTAACAGAGTTTTTTAACACATTTTTGATTGAGGTGGTGCTCACTTATTCCAGAACAATTTCCTGATCATGAAACATCAGTTATTTCACTCGAACAATAAACTTCATTAGTGGAAATATAGATAATTTTACGTTAAAACTATAGAAATATGCACTTTTCAAATGTCCATAGTATCATGCATTTTTATTCATAGTAATTTCAATTCACATAAAATTAAATCTTGCTATCTCTACTATAATAATCATACTTCAAACAATACAACCATTTCACTACAATCGGCGAATAATTGAGTTGCACGAGTTGCTACCGTCAGTGTTAACGACTCACATTTAAGCGCTTCTACATCTGATTTCTGCATTCAATGTTAGGCTGCATTGAACATATTTGTTTGTGTGTGTGTGTATGTATATATTTGTAATCGTGCGTCGGTTGATTGATTGATTGATTTTTTCGTGTTTCCGGGCGCGTCAACTGCTTCGGTCATTAGTCCCGTTAGTGTAGTGCATGTTTCTTTCTCGGGAGATGGCGGTGATCTTCCCCCGCTGGATGGCGAGATCCGGCGCCGACCTACCGTTGGCTAGTGGGGTTTCCCCCTAACCAGGACTCTCCCACCAGCGGGGCACCGCCCCAGTCGGGACAAGCTCTAAGCTCCCGACCGGTCTCCCGGAATATGTGGTAGTGTAGTGCATGTTAGTGTAAGTGTGTGTGTAATGGGAGAGGATAGGACAAGGAATAGGAAGGACAGATCGCGCGCGGTCCGTGGGCCGTTTGGTAGGGTACTGCTCCGGCATTCGCCTGGTGTTGATCGGAGAAACCACGGAAAACTACCGATCAGAGCAGCCGGCCGCTAGAATTCTCCTCCAGACAGCAGCTGAATTCGACCTAGCTGAACAGCTAGTGTCGAAAATCCTGTCGCCGTCAGGACTCGAACCTAGGACCTCCCGGTTAGAGGCGCTGCAGTGACATCAGTTGATGCACTGAGCTACCGCTACCGGTTCGTGCGTCGGAAAACGGCGAATTTTCGTAACAAATTCTTATTACAGGACGCTGGTAGTGGATATACCTTGTTCCTATAGATAGTAAATTTCTTCCTCTAATACGTTTTATAATCAAAATTCAATTTTGGTGGATCCATCAAACCGAAAAATTGATTGATGGCAAAGATGTCCGTCTGTCTGTGTGAACATTAGTTAAGTCGATTTTCTCCAAAACTGATATTCGTCCAGAATTGATTTAAACTCGACAAATTATTGAATTTGAAACGGATATTTTGATTTTTGAAGGTCCTTTTCATGAAGCCTCAACAAATTTTCTCAAAAATGGCTGATGAAATCAACTTTTAAAGATAGATCTTAGTAAGGTCATGCACAAGTTTTCGAAAAACTAGTTTTTTTTACGTGATTTTTAGTGCAACATAGACAATTTTGAAACTTTTTCTTCAAAAACGGCTCCAAACCTGTATTATCGACGATTCTCTTATTCCTACACTTTCGACTATTAAACTTGTGGACTATGAACTATGATTATTCTTGGCAGCCCTTCAGTGGCGTGTAAGCATCAGTAAAAGGCTCCTTAGGATTTCTGTTGATAAGAATTATTAAAAAGTATTATAATATAACAGTCATAATTCGAGTTGTACCATATTTACAGCACGTGAAGGAAACATATTATCTTTATATCTCATTCTTCTGTATAACTTTTTTGTCTCTATTTGTAATTGTGATTTTTGTCAGGTTCACGTAGGAAAAAATTAATCTATGGGCTATTTTGTCAAGTCGGTTGAATATATTTGCAGATGAGGTGGATGAGTGAGGTGGTTCGCCTGGCGGCCGCGCGGCGCGTAGTTAACTCTTGGCGCCAGCACGCGCGCCTGTGCGGGGCCCGGAGCTGCGCTTACCCTTTCTTTAAAATTAATCATGCACTCGCGTCTTCGCCAAGCATCAGCGAGGGCGAGGGTTCATTTTCAAGCATTTTCTTCCCTTCGCTTACCTACTCTCTCCTGACACACTTCTTTTATGTTTCTTTTATCATTTACTCTTTCAACTCCCGTCCTACCAAGGGGTTTTCTCTTTCTTTCCATTCCACTCCTTTTTCTTCTCCCCGTCTTGTTTGCTTGCTTTCTTTGTCCGACACGGATCCCTTCAGGGCACAATCCCGAGACTCCCCGCCCTAGTTGAGCCCTTTGTTCTGGCGCAGGCTCCTTGCGACCAGCTCGTTGCAGAGTCTCGCAAGAACACAGCACAAAGAATCCTGCGGGGGTTGAAAAAACACTTGAAAAGACGCGGGCGAGGGGGCGAGGGGGGCGAGGGAGTCGCTGGGTGGAGGTTTGCGAATCCTCAGTCGATTTCCGTGGGTCTCGGCCTCCACATTAGAATACCCCGAAGTCGCCAGGGGGCTCACCGTACCCCCCCCCGCTCTCCTCCATCGATCCCCACCTCCTGTCCTCATCAACCTGGGTGCTGCATTAAACCCAAGAATACCCAACAACAGAACGCCCACCATTAGGGTCTGAAGGGTACAGGACAAATGTGCTTTCGTCCAAGGTACGCAATGATAAAATTTAAAAATGGAATAGCCTGAATAACATTTTTGTAGCAATTACTCCCAAGAACACCACTCGCGAATTATTAAGCAGTACGTTAATCCAGGTAAGTCCTAGAAAAGCAACGTTCCTGCCACCACGATTACTTCTAATGCACTATTATTGTTATTGGAATCCCTAGTACACTAAATAATTTTTGTCTTATCACGCTATGCAACTATTTACTTTTCAAAACAGTTTTTTTAAGAAAGTATCAACCAATATTACATATTTACTACATCAGAGAAAAACATATATGGATAAATCAGACAACTCAGTCTTCAATTCTACTCAAGCTTTATCTGGAAAATATTGAATGAAATGCATCAATAGAAGTGTACAGAAACCTGCTTAATCAACTAGCTCCATCAATCTGCCACCTTCATTAACAGACATTCATTCGTGGAATCGATTGATTTTTCGATTAGACGTGTAAATATTTCCTCTTTTAAAAGGTCACCTATCCATACGGTCAGAGCCCAGGCACATTTCATAGACATTAACCTGCACCAACCTGCATCACATTAACCAGCATCACATTTCACATAGACATCACATTTCATTAACCTGCATTAAATGGAAACAATTTCCTGACGAATTTGCAATTCTGGTCCGCGAACTTACAAACTAGCGGCATCAAAACAGCACATACTTTTTTGCGCTATTCGTTACGGTTACGTAAAATAATATTGCAATTTCTTCCCTACTAACACTTCATCCCACACTTGACTTGACCAAAACAATTCAAAAGAAATACCTGCGATGCGAATCTGCAATTGTGTAGTCAGCCAGGGGCAATAGTCACTTCTTACTTCTACAAAAGAAACAAACATGAATAAATTTAAACTATTATAGCATTTGTAGCACATTTTACAAATAAGCAGGGTTAATGTCACATAAGATTGAATTGATTAAATCGATGTGAACTCCCGACGTTTAAATGAGTGACAATAACAATCAGCGATCAAAAGTGTTTGAAGTACAATAAGACTACAAATTAAAAAGTGCAAAGGACAATCAATATAAGCCTTATTAATGCATTAAAATAAGGTTTCCAATCTAACCTCTTTTACAATTTGAATATTATCTGGAACACAATATAGACGATTGTACGAGATTTTTTTTAAGGCAAGTACATAATCACAAATTGAACATTCAAAATCTGTAATTTATAGTAACAAATATTGCTGCTTAACGATAAAATAATTTAATGGAGCCACACCAAAGCAGCATTTCCATTTAGGCAGCTTAGAGCTTCATATGAACACAGCCGAAAGTCACAATTTCGCAAAATAATATAAATAGTAAAATATTCAAGAATGTTTAAGTAGTTGATAATGATGGTTAATGACACATGAAAACGGCTGAAATAACAAGACCTAACGATCTAATATTGAGAAATAGATCTTCACATGTCAAATCTTCAAGATCCGTCTTTGAAGAACAAATTTTATTGAGAAAATCTCTATCTTTAATGTTACAGTTTTAATAATAGGCTAGCAAACATTTTTTAACTTTTGCAATTTTTGAAACTTCAGCGAGTTTAATCAAAATGTGAACTCCATCATTTTTAAGCGTCATTTTCTGTAACCGAAGTAAAAAATAATTAAAAAATTTGAGAACATTATCCAGCAAATTATGAAAATTCTCTTGCGGTTTCTTGTAAAGTGACCTCAAAATCAAAATACCCGTTTTAAACTTGCAGGGCCCTGAGTTCGGTCTTATCGAGAGAGGAATATCAATTTTGTAGATTTTTCTAAGGATTTAGGCTGTAGCATTAGAGACAGACGTTTTGCCGTCAGCCAATTTCTCGGTATTAAGGACCCACAGAATGAGTACTGAATGAGTTAGTGAAAGTGATTTACTACATAAAAGAAACAAGATTTCTGTATCAGGGCCTCACAATACGTGTTTTTGTGACCAAAGCATTATTAGTACAGCTATAACTCGTAGGCCGAGAGCCAGTACTTCCTGTTGCAATGTATTTCGCAGCAGTTGTTTTATTAATTACTCCTCAGAATGCCCGGTGAGGTATATTACATTTAATACTACCTGATTCCTAATAAAATTTACTATGCTAGCGAAAGTTTTTGCATAAGAGCCTGTACTAATTTAAACTTCTATTATTCAAAAATTTGGCCGGTTTGTTCTTACCATCTTAAATAACAGATATTTTGCTTTCATTTAAAGAAATTTTTGGATGTCCTTCACCGTAGTGTATTTAACAAACATACTATCTTAATCTTAAAACATGATTCATTGTATTAATGTTTTGGAACGTACAAATTAATGTCTAGATTTGAAAATGATCTAGCCTAGAAAAAATGGGATGTAAATGTGTTGTTACATAACCTGAATGAAGAGTGGGAAAAATGAAACCAAGAACAATAAAATGAATCATCGGCGTAAAAGAAAGTCAAGTTTCATTTGGGAGATGAAATGATGAACTAGAATTTTTTTACAGCTGGATAAATGCAGACATATAATGGGTGTAGGACGTAAGGTTAAAATGGTGATATCTAGCCAGGCTTTCATGAAGAAGATAAGAATTATTTCTGGAAACATTATTTGCAGCGTGAGAAATAACTAGGGAAATACTCGGTAAGCGGCGAACCGCTCCATGAAGAAGATCCATGAAAAAGTGATGAAAAAACAAATGAAGCGCTTGAAATGTACGTTTGGTGAAATGTGAGGGATCAGCTAGAAGACAAGAGTGATTAATCATAAGACTGAAGATAATGGAAGAAAATAAAATAATTCAGTAAAATGTAGTAAGGTAAGAAAGAGGAAAAGATAAATCGGGACCACATGTAGTTGAGGATTCAGTTGTGAGAGAAAGAGGTAGAGGACGAAGGAAGAAGACGTTCATAGTAAATAGACGTTACGAAATAATGAAAAAGAACACAGAAGTCGTCGCCCAGTGATGGAAGATCGAGCAGAATATGCTACTAGGCATAACATTTTATGATGAATATCATCACAAAAAAAATGAATTCTGTATTTGAATCTGCATTAAAGTATAAATTATCCATGTTTCCTACAAAGGCGCAATTTCTTTCTTTGCAAGAGGCCGTGCAGCAGCTAACGTGTCGCTCCGTATCGTTCTCGATTCATTCTCATTTTTCTCTCCCTTTTTTGTTCTGCCACTCATTTACTTTCATTCGTGTCATCTTCCGCCTTGTCTGGAGGAGGGCCAACTGCAATAGCTCCTCTCTGAAGGAAGCCACCGTTATATTCGAATTCCGACGAGCGCGGGCGGGGTCAACATTTTCAGCCGCAACTTGTGCCGCGCCATCCATCAGCGCGGGGGCGTTGTGTTTTTGTTTCGAGATGAAGCCTGTAGCTTCCGCGGCGCGGCGCAGGGAGCGCTGGGGTCACAGCAGGCGCGTCGCCGCGAGGCGCGTTTGAACCGCAGTCTTTCAGAACACGACGGTCATGTTTTCCCTGGAATGAAGAGCGTACATCTAAAGGAATTTCTCCCAAACATTGTAAATCGGCTGGTTGATGGCAGTTCTCGAAGAAGAAATGGCTGAATCACTTGGAATTTAAGCATGTTCGGATCCTTATTATGTATTTGTGTTCATTATATCACATACACTCATATTGTCTTTGAAATTTTGTATTTCATTTCAATTTATTTCTTGGAAAACAATTATACACAACAGTTAAATATGAAAAGGTTATTGAGCAGAGATAATGTGTTCTTCTAGATAGAAATTATCATTATAAAATCTTGTGCTCACACGCATTTGACACCAAAATCGATAAGCTTCAATTTCAAAATACTATAAGAATAATAGATGAAATTATTTATTTTATTTTCTAGACAGAAAAAATATGTCAAATTTAAATACTGACTTACCAACTAGTTGTATTGCCTTCATGAGTGCACAGACGGTGAAGATAGGTGTGGACGGTGAAGATAGGTGTAGTTAGAAGATGATCATATTCTTTACAGACACTTTGCTGACAAGTGAAGCCACTCTCTTGGCTTAAAAGAAACATCGTAAAACGTTTCTCTAGCAATATTACTACCATTACTGTGATAGTTGTCGGGAGAATCATATACTACACAATAATACAACTTTAAAATTATAGTGTTTGGAGTCTATGGCTTTCACACTGCAGTAATTTTATTGAGGTTAAAAGTTATTTGGTTACTAGTTCATTTGCATCTGACTTAGCGCACAAAATTTGGCTGTAATGAAAAGTACATGTCGAGAGGGCTGTATAAGAGCAAGTTTTTCTCATTGACAGCTGCAACATTAATCGTCTGAAATTAAAATATTATATATTCGCTATAAAATTGAAAACTTGTATACAACAATGACTAAAAATTGCATTTACCTTTAGTATCTCCAACTTTTTAAAAATAATGAATCAAATGCGGTTCTTACACAATTGTTTTTTATTTGATTAAATCCTACTAATGATCCTTAATACTAAAATACTCTTTAGCAAATGAGTTATGATAGCTCTAAAAATACTAGAAAGTGGAAAACCAGAAGTAATTTGTATTAGTAAAACACTAAGAATACATGGGAACACCTAATTGTGAGTACATAATATGCAAGTAAGAAGTTGTGGAGAAGTTTTAAAGCCATTAATTTATTATAGTCTGAAGAAGACAATTACACATTTTTCACTAGTGTCTGCAATATCTTTCTCATTTTTCCTTTTTGGCATTTCTGAAACGGAAGGATATGAGAAGAGACAGATAATGAAGCTGTCAAGTTGTAGACATTTATTTTATTCCTTGTTTTGTGAAATTTTCTAAAACAAAAAGTTCACGGTTATACAATTGCATTTGTGATACAATGTGCGTGACACTAGTTAATTTAATTTCCTTTAGAAACTAGATGTTTCAGACACGTTTACACAAATTATTATCGTTCAGGTGATATTATAGGCTTATGCAAAGAATATGCCCGCTTGGACAGCAAAATAGTCATTATGTTCCTTAATCTGGTGATGTTGAAAAAGTTTGAAATTATGCCTTTGTTATCTCACCAAAATCAAGCATTGCATATATAGTGTACATTGCTCAATTGAATTGTGCTGAAAAGAAAATAATAAAGTTCCGAGCTTCCATAATACTGAGGAGACAAGGAAAACAATGTCATTAGCTGGAAGTAAACACATTTAGAGTAATAGCAAAGTTATCTTGAATCGCATGTCGCATGTGGATCACGGTAGATAAATGTAGATCAAGGACACATGAATGCATTAGCTTCAGTCAGCCGATAAAAGCCTGACGCCAATAGCGGACTAATACCACCCGACACGCACGAACTGGCAGCTGGAAATAATCGGAATGAGATTTGAACTAGATGACGATGGAAATGAATTTTCATACGTCAATAAAAGCCAAACTCTAACTTGGAAGAGAATTAAACAAGTATGAAACAATAAGAAATAATTTTAATTCATAATCATTTCAAGTCGAAATGAATTGAGATCGTGTTAAGTTCTGAACTGCCATTTGAAATATTACGCCTAAATGACACGAAGAACATTTTCAATATTTTAATGAGTTCTTTTCCACATTTCAAAAGGAATTACATAGATAATTCAATGAACATTAATATGCAACGTGACAGCAAGAGGAGCTTTGCACGAACTATCCATCAGAGATCAACAGAGATCGATGACACCGTTTCCACAACATATGTTTTCCAGTAAAATTTGCCTTCTAACTTGTGGGTTTCTTCAATGGACAAGGCCCTCTAGTTGTAATTGTAAAATGCACGATATCGATGGTATTGTCCGGTAAACTGATGGGGGGTGCAGGATAAATTAAATTAAGGGTCAGCGGAAGAAAGAACAAGGAAAACATGAAAAAATCGTTTTTAGTCGTTTCACGAGTTCATGAGTAACGGAATTTAGAATTAAAAACACATTTATTAAATTACTCATGACCTCAATTGATCCATGTTACGGTATTCCTTGTGTCTTTCGGCTGCTAGTGTTCACAGTTACGAGTTAGCAACTCAAACTACTTAGATTGTGAACGGAAGGTCCTAGGTTCGAGTATCGGTGATGACAGGATTTCTGTACCAGCTAAGAAGTTTAGGCGAAGCTTTGTCACCAGCTGGATGAGAAGTTCGGGATTTCTTCTAATCAATTCCAGACGGATGCCGGAGCAGTACCCTAAACAACAGGCCAAACTCTATTATTCCTTCCCAACCGGATGGCTTCCAGTTGGGATCCTAGCTTCCTCGTGACAGTGCCGGATACTCATGGGAAATTGAGAAGTAATTTATCCCGGCGTAATGTGAGTGGCTCCAATTTGACTCCTGGATCAACCTGAAGGCTGATAGTTCTGAGCCGGATATGTAGCTCTACCGAGGCTCAATTGAGGAGACACGCCTGGTAGCTTTGCATTCCGGCTTAACTCTCTGCCAGCCTGACGGTCCATCAATGCAACCCCTAAGAAGGGTGAGGTTTAAGCCACAAAAGTAGTGAGACCGCTCTGGGCTGAGTCCAGTATCATTTGGTAGGAAACTAAAATGTACTTGTCAGCTTGGCCTCCGTGAGCGAATACGACAACACGATTCCTTCCCCGTCCGTCCTCATTCCAATTCTCATTCAATCCGTCCCCACGGACGAAGAAAACATTCGCCAGCGGCTGACATGGGACGCAGCGCAGGGACAAGTTGCGAGGCACACTGGAGCTCCCCGAGACACACTGAATGTGTTGTTTTGGAATGACAGAAGATATGCCAACAGTATTCCTTGACCATGGTTCTGCATCTGTACAATAGTTTGTTCTGTAAAATGAGTTTTACAGAAAAGTGTATTTGATCTACAGATGCCGGAAAGGAGCTTAATTTAATGCGCTATTCTACCAGAATCAATTAGGAAACTTTGTTGGAAAATCACTTATCTTTTTAAACTTTAAGAACTTGTTCTTATAGTTTTTATCTGCAGAACTGGCAACGACAAGTGTATACTTACATAACCCTAATTACTGTGAATAATTATACAAAAATCAAAACATGGTCCTCTTCTTTGCCCTTTTTATGTAGCACTTTTTTCTCTATTAAGTCTATGGCGTATTTTAATGTTCGTTTTGGTTTCCGAAAAGGCCAGGTAATAATTATCCATGGCGTATTTCGATGAGGAGTCCTACTGTATATGTCTGTATTTTGTGAAAATATGACCTTGTTCGTTTTCAAGGAAGTTAAGAAACATGACTATCATTTCTCAAATTTAAAAGTACCGACTTAGGTGACTGAGAGCATTAATTGATACCATTGCCGTGCCTCTGACTGGGAAGTCCTAGGGTTCGGGTCCCCACGAAAACAGGACAGGGTTGTCGGTACTAGCTACAGAGCTAGGTCGAATTCAGTCGTTGTCTGGAGGAGAATTATAGCGGCCGGCTGCTCTGATCGGTAGTTTTCCGTCGTTTCTCCGTTCAACACCAGGCGAATGCCGGAGCAGTACCCTAACAAACGGGCCACGGACCGCGCGCGATCTTTCCTTCCTCTTCCTTGTCCAATTCTCACCCCTTCACACAGCCTTAAACTAACATGCACAACACTACCACACCTGCCGGGAGACCGGTCGGGAGCATAGAGCTTGTCCCGGCTGGGGGCGGTGCCCCGCTGGTGGGAGATACGTGGTTTGGGAAAATGCCGCTTGTCGGCGGTAGGTCGGCGCCGGACTTCGCCAGTCAGTGGAGGAAGATTATCGCCACCTGCCGAGGAAAAACATGCACTACACGTATCGGACTAATGACCTTATTATAATACTTATATACTTTTCTTCGTTCTGGTAAGGTATGTTTCCTTTGTGTTGTTCAATTTTAACTTTTTTGTATGTACGTATGTGTTTCCATTGAAGTGTCGTAGATATTGTGTTATACAGAGTTCTAAGCGTGTTGTATGGAATTCAGCTCTGAAGCTGGACAAATAAAACTCTGTCGGCAAACTAACATAATTATTTTATTTCTGGACCAAATCCTAGGAACAACGATATGGGTAATTTATATCTGTGAAAATAGGTTTTCTTTCACTGAAACATGATTTAACTTCAATCTCTCTAAGTCAGACACATGTCGCTCTTCAGAGGCTGTATTTAAATTTTAGTATAGTTAATATAAATTTAAGTGAAATGAATAAATAAAAATAAATGTCCCTAGATTCGTCGCCAGCAAGGAGAGCTGGTGGAGGGAGATGAGAGTTATTTGATCGGTAAGGGAGATTCCGAAGCTTTTACTAATACGTCGGAAAACATTTTCAAGAATAGTCAAGTATGATTTTCATTATTTGTAACGTACTAAACCCAACTAGATATCTGATGGCGAAAAAAACGCTATCGTCGGGGTTCAAACCTCTGACCTTCAGGTCCTCGAGGTTTCAATTGCGAACTTGTAACTACATATTTTAATGGCTTGGTATAGACGTCTAATGGTGGAGGACTTGAAATCATAAAGAATTTGGTTGGAAATCCTAATTTCGCCTGTGTCATCAGGCTATATTTGTTTCAATGTCGTCTCAATTTATTGTATCAGTGACGACACCTGCTGAGTCTCTCCAGACGCAAGTGGAACTAAAAGCCGCGTCGTCAAATGTTAGAAGGAATAATAAACATATTGGTCTCAAGGCAGAGATGGGCAGCTCCGTTAGGGAAAACTGCCAACGACGATTCACAAGCGTCACCGTAACTAAACCGTACATTAAGAAGAGGGAAGATTGAATCATGCTCTCTTGAATGACTGCTGCAGAAAATTCTGAAGTGAACATAAATGACAAAGCAAGTCGCCATCGATTCGTATAATAGAGACTCCACAAGACATGAGCCCTAGCAGTTGCGTGACCATTAGACTCAGCAGAGGGTGACACCAACTTTAAGTTGTTTAAATTTATATAATTTGAATGTTTTCATTAAAATTTAATACGTTCATTTTAATGATAATTTTATAATTTAATGAAATAAAGATCTTTTGCAATGTGAAGTTATTTTCCCGGTAACAGGTGCAAAATAGAGGGAGGATACCAATGGATAATACTGTCTCCGACACTGAGCACCAAGACTGCGAAGGCTTCCAAATACCACCAGTGCACAAAGAAAGAGAAACATAAAAAACTGACACTTTTCATTTCAGTTTATTGTAAATGGCTGAGAGACGCCATTTATTTCGCATTCAAAGAGAAATATCTGGCTGTGCTATGCATTACCTTTGGCAAAATTTTTGTAGCAAAAAATGGACTGTTATAAATATATCTTTTTTATCTAACTTAAAAATGATGATTTTGGGTCTCACTTTTCCAAATCTTAACTTTATGCTGTAAATTTTGTGAAACGGAACAACAGAATTTGCAGACTTTCACTCGTTTAAGTACAAAATAATGTTCAACCTGCATTTAATTCAAATAAACCGCTTATAAATGGGCAATTCTACGTAAAATCGGCGGAAAAAAAGTAAAAACTGTTCCGATTGGTCTAAAAATTCATTGACTTGTTCAGTTAGATGTAAAAACCTAAAAGAATGATATTTAGAGATTCATCTTGACCTTGAACCTTTTTTATTTTACACAAAATTAGTAAAATTTTTTAGCGTTTCGGACAAACTTCAGAAAAATGAAAATCTAACTGAAAATTCATTCTAATATTAAAAAATGTTTTTCCTAATAGTAAATAGTTCAAAGAAAAGGTGTTTTGCATTGAGCCTCTTATCATTTGCATTTTATATCAATGGTTTTACTCCCAAATTCAAAAGTGAAGTTGTTTGTTTGTTTTCAAACCTAAATTCACAAAATATGATATCTTCGATTTTCGAGTGTGTTGGCCCAATTTTGTAACCTTAATTTTTATGATCATTAATAAGGTATTCATTGAATTGATTGCCAATTTGCTACACGTAGCTCTCTTGGTTTTGTTTAAAATTAGGGAGGATTCTCAACGAGAAATTACCAAACGGTGGAAGTAATTCATAGATCGTTAGGTGTTGTACATTCGTCCCTGATAAAGGCATTGCAGAGTCAGGTTTCGAAATAATCACACTTTCAGGCTGACTTTTCAGATGACCTTTCAGGCAAGTACCCTCAGTCCGGATATTTCCCTCACTCAAACTCGAATTGAAGCATTCAAATAATTTTAAATCCTTCAAAGAACATACATAGCTGAATTTTCCATCCATTGCGCCGACCACAAACTCACTTTGACGTAAATCTCGCGCGGGCGGGCGGGCGGGCGGGGGATTGGGATTCCTCCGGGGCGGACACCCATTCAATGGCGCCCCCCACAATTCATCTGCGCAATCAAGAGCTGTCGCGCTATCGCAGCGCTGGCGTATAAATACGCCAGCGAAAGCGGCGGCAGGGGCGGCGAGCGGCGACAACAGCGCTGCCCAGGCGGAAGTCATAATCAAATCCACTTCCGGTTTGTATCGGGAGCTGACGATATTAAAATGGCCGCCCCGCGCGGGCAGTTTGTCAAGTGCGGGCGGGCACCGCCGGTAACCCCTCCGTCACCTCCACCCACGCCCCTCCAAAGCCCCAGACCTCGCCACACCTTGTCACCGCGCCTAATCCCCGCCCCCGCACCTGACACACTCCTCACCTCGGCTGCCAACACCGATGCTGCACCGCGCCCCTCCCTCTCTCGCACCTGCCACCACTGGCAGAGCCAGCTCTATCCCCGTTGCTTCAATGGACGGAGTTGGGGAGACTGGGGGCGGGGCGGGCTGGGGGAGGAGCGTGCGCTAATGACAGCGGCAGAAATTACGCGCGCGCCCTCGACAGGCCTGTTTAATCTCGTCAGCGCGCGCGGAATAAATCACGGCGCCTGACACCGCCCGCACCTGCCAGAGCCCCCGGCCGCGCTGCTCCCGCCACGGCCCACCCCCCCAACCCCTGCTCCACTTTTCACCACGGCCCCCGCCCCGCTCCGTGTCCTGCAGCTTCCATTGTTGCTCTTTTTATGAGTTGCATTCCCTTCATCTAGCCTTGCATCAATACAATGTTGTAGTTTTATTTGATATTTTATTCGCTTCCCATTCTCATAGCGGCAATTCTTTTCCATATGGTAAAGTCAACTAGGATCGTACGCACTTGCATTTTTTCAAACATTTTATCCACTTGTTTTCTTTTCATTTGTCATCCTACTCATTACCAATCCCTGTTATTTTAAGTTCAAACGAGTTTCTGTAAAACGTCTGAGAACCGCGAAGTATTGATCCAATTCCTGTAAAAACAAACATCCTGCTGTGGCGCTATACAATACGTGTTTTTTCCTAATAGTAAATTACATACTATGCATAAGTCTAATCCATGGGAATACAAATAGGAAGTGTAGGGCACGGCGCGGCGGCCCGCTCTGGCGACTGCGCAGGGGCTGCGGACAGGGAAAGTGCCGCCACTGTGGGCGGCAAGGGGAACAGCGGTTACAATAGGAATATGCACCATAATTTTAGCGAGTTAGAAAGAAATTCTGGTTCCTTTTCTCAGGTGTCCGAAAAAAGAAAGAGAATATCTAAATTTTCAGAATTTTAAGACAGCCGCACCACTAAGATTTCTGTTGTTTTCACCTCGAGCCACTTCTCACAACGTAAATTCAATTTAACAAGTTGCCTGAAATTGTGAAGATATTTTCCATCCGTAATCGTTTCACTCTGTTACGCGTCCATCCGTAATCGTTTCACTCTGTTACGGGCCCATCAATTTATTTACTAAACATAATTATTTATGTTTTTCTATTGAAATGGATTATAACAGTTCGGTTAGGGTTTTAGTATGATGCCTCCGAAACAACGTATTCCGCACCCTAATAGAAGTTTATTCAATGAGACATTATGAGGGACATCAAAAAGGAGTTGAAGGTTGAATTGCTCTCGTGTTGGAGTCGTACATCTCTTGATTGAAAAAAATGGATTTTTTGTGCAAAGTGCATTTCGTTCTATGTCAGTACTTGTTTTATTGTTTTCCGTACTGATTTGTGAAAACAAGGTGAATGCAATGCTTTCTTTGTAGCTTTGAAAGTTCAAAACGAGTGAACATTATAGATCTTAGAAATACAAAAATACATAATTGTTTAATTGTAGCAGTAAAATTCCTGTAAGAAATATAATTCGCATTTACTAAAAACAATAAAGTAGAAGCTCTCGTCAAGGGCGAAGTAGCGACGAATTGGAAGACGAGAATCGCCATTTCATGAGAGGGGGAGGGTGTACAAATTGCTCACTACACAGCCGTCCCAACGAAGCAACATCCGTGTGGAAGCACTGACGAAAAGATGGATCTTCAAAATTGACCACAAAAACTATTGTATTATATTCCCATTTCTTCTTAAGTGGCAAGTTTGGAGATGACATCTTAAATATGGGTTTCTAGTTTCATATACTTGCAAATCACTAACCGCTAGTCTGGTTCATTGGCCAAACCCATACATGGTCGTTCGCTTGCCGGCGTCGTAACAGACCATAACATTAATAGGAAATTTCATACATTATGCTGCGCACAGCGCTGTAAAATTCCCGCGTCCCTAATATTTGTGCGCGCCGGGCAGGAGGTGGCAGCTGGTCACCGCACGGTGCCCCTGCCGCGCCTCGGAGCGGGAGAATGTGGGCTTCCAGGCCTGACGCGGGCGAATTTTCGACGCTACACAGATAGCTGGCTAGAATTCAGCCGCTGTCAGTAGCTAGTCATTCTAGCAGCTGGCGGCTCTCATCGGTTAGTTTTTCGTGGGTTCTCTTATCAAGTCCTGGAGAATGCCAGGGAAGTGCCGTAAGAAACGGGCCGCAAACCGCGTGCGATCATTCCTTTCTCATCCGTGTCCTCGAATCTCTTCTTACATACACAAACTTTTACTACTTCCTGCCACACATATTAGGAGATCAGGGGCGTTTAGAGTTTGTTCCGGGAGGCGTGGGACCCGGTGGAGGAGATACCCAGATGCGGAAAAGTCGATGTGTCGTTCGGCGCCGATTCTCACATTGAGGCACGTCACCTCCTCACGGGCTACATGCACTACACAGACGGCCCTAGTAACCATATAAGTTGATGCAAATGGAAACAAATGATCGTTCAATCGACCGCGGGTGGATTCGTTAGGCCACGAGGGGTTGGGGGGGGCGCTGACTTCGTCCCCGCCAGTCACTTTCAACCTCGAGAGGAGGTCGTTGGGCAATCGAGAGGTTTAATGTCACGCGACATGTCGCACGACTTACCAAAACAGTCTCCACGTTTTTGTATTAACTTGTATTTATTTCTCGTTTGTAAACAGTCACAAAAACTAAATATTATTTCTTAGAAGTTTGAAAAGATACCTTGCAGTGTTTTGCAATGAGTTGTAACAGAACAGTATAAAACCTGCAGGTTCTCCACATTATCGAACGTTAAAAAAATCCTCGTTGATAAAAGAGGACGAGCTGAAAATATTGAATTCATAGCAATACGGAAAAGAGAAACAACAAATAAACAAGGCAAGAAACTCTGACAACGCTATGATCAGACCACGTAATAAAGGCCACGAGGCAATACGAGAAGTTGCCCTTGGCGACGATATGTTTACTTATAATATCCACGCCAACGGGGTCACCTCCCGATATACAATGTGCGTGGCCGTCGGAATCGATAATATCTTTCCTGTTCGAACTGCACTTCCCCGGTGCATCAATATTCTGTAGCCTCCCCCCTCCCCTCCCCTCCGCGCCGGGAGGGTGCAGCGGGAGGGGCGGCGGCCGCGTCGCGTGCGACAGCGCGCCGCCGCCGCCGCCTCCTTTCGCCCTGCTGGGCACCGGGCGGGGGCGGGGCGGGGCGGGGCGGGGAGGAGGGGGCGTATCGACCAGCGGTGGCGACGGCGCCGCACGCGACCGGACAACGCAGCAGCGCCGCGCGCACCGCTCAACCGCCCCCGCACGCGCCCCCCCCCCCTGCGCTCGCGACAGCGCTCAGCCCCCGCCACCAGCCCTGCTCGCTCCCTCACAGACGCACCTCGCGCGTCAGTTACTCGGTGTATTCAGAACAACTACGCCGCCTTTCACGCCTTCCCCCAGGGAACTCATACGTAACAACAATATGCGAAATAGCCCCTTTGCACAGTGTTTTACTCTTGAAATATATTATATGGGGTTCTACTATCGGTGTCAGGCCCAACTAAACTTAAATACCCTTTTAATAAGTTTGACTAAAAACATCAGACTTGTATTTCGAGACATTTCGAGTCGATATCATGCTTCAAGTTGAATTACGTTCTTTGTCCACTTTTTCGGCGCCCATCCAATTGTTTTATTAAAGGAAATCGCTCGTGAATAGGCTGTAAATTATAACTACAGCTAATGTACTTATGTATCTGCCACTTTGATATGTAGTAATCTCATCATTAGGGAGAGGAATTTTAAACCCTAAAAATTTGAAATATGCTTTTAAAAATATGCGCTTATGACCTAAAAATTCAGAAATATTCACTTAAATATGCAATTAAAATTAACTATATTTTATTTCTCCAATAAACCTTTTTTGATAAAATCCAGAAGAAACGTTCTTGGAACGAAAAGATATATCTTTGTGCAAACATAAACATCTACCTTACTTCGCGGGAGAAATACAATTAAGTAAATATCACCTTAGTGAAGTACATTGTATGTCTTGTTGCACTTCTTCTGCCTGGTTTAAAAAATATGATATCAAATCAGAAAAATCAAACCTTTGTTAACATATTAGCACATGTATTTAATTTCACATTTCTGCTTACTTCGACATCAATCATCGATTCTCAATTTCTACCGATCAACGTCGTTTCCCCCAAAAGCTTAATCTCCTCCATTTTCCGGGGTTCGCCTCTGTAAACGGAATACTTTTTCTCTTCCAGAGGTTTTCTTTAATAAATTGTTCGGGAAAAGTTTCTGGTACCCTTTGTTATATATGGCACGTGGGCCATACGCGTTTTGACGATTTTGACAATTTCGGATCATCTCTTCGGTAGTCAAACATTGTCGATTGCGCACCATTATCCGATAACTATGACACTGAAATGATATGAAATTTTATTGCAGTTTTTTCGACCAATTTTAGGATTACTTGTGAAAAACCTAAATTGTTCCAATTTTTTCCCCTGCAGACATTCAGAGGATATTGTAATCCGACGTACTTTATGATGTATGAGTTTGATCAAATTCGCTGTATTATCTTGTGTTTTTTACAATGTTCTCTTTCGTCACGTTGATGATCCACTAAGAAAACTTCATTGATGGGAAGTTCATTATGACCCCTTCTGTATAGTGATTCTAACTTTTTTCTTGCATTAATAACGATTTTATAATTATTAATAAAAACGGAAAGAATAGTTTGCAAATTAACTTTAAAATCTTTATTGAAGGAATTGTATTTGTTTAATATTGTAAATCGTCAACTACGAAGTCACTTAATTTGAGGAAAATGATTACCTTACATTCCTTTGTTGGATCATTGATAAACATTACCAATAAAATATTCTCTTTTTTTTTCATTTTCGAAGGTAAGTAATGACCCAATTTGATGATACACCAGGCCCTAAATTTTAAAAGATGCATAAAACAACACTCCTATATTAGTCTGTCACCAAAAGAAATCTTTCAGAATTATTTATGAATTCTCTATGAATTGTATTATGAAATGAAATTGATTTAACACCATAATCCTACATATAGGTGTCCGAGTACCTGCCTGTGTGCGTCACTGAAGTTAGAGCTTTTCAAATGCACCTTTCGGACACGCGAGGCGTCTTTCATCCGACTGAGTGTGCTGTTTACTTCATGCTACCCTTCGAGAACATCATCATCATCATCATCGTTATAATAATCATTATCATCATTATCATCGTCATAATTATCACCATTATCATCATCATCATCATCGTCATAATTATCACCATCATCATCATCATTATTATTATTATTATTATTATTATTATTATTATTATTATTATTATTATTATTATTATTATTCATATATTGAATCAACTAGATAGGTACAGTCGGAATTGTTGGAAAGGTAAAGTGTAAAAGTGTACCACAAGCACCAAGTAATCGGGCTCTCTGAGCGTAGCAACCCAGCCATGTCGGCAGCTTCATGTGATCCCAGTCGGCGCGCCGGTCCGGGCTGGGTCAGGCGCCGCACAGCACCCACCCTCGTTATCTGGCCGTTGAATAACTCAAGTCCCTCGAAAACCGCCCGGACGCAGTGAGTTTCGCGCAAAACGCCCGGCACTCAGGGCAGAGCGAAACAGTGCGAGGGGTGGGTCACAAAAAATCATAGCTTCGGAACCGTTTGGGATATCTCGGTAAAACAAGACATATGTTCGTCCCATGGATAGAATCTATAATATGTGTAAATTTCGTGAGGATAGATTCAGCAGGTTTTAAAATTAAATCAGTTCGGACAGACGGACTGACAGACAAAAATCCTTTTTGATGTGCGAGTTGAAAAAGTATTCAAAAGCTGAAAATTCTATTAAAAAATTCACACACACACACACTTCAGATTTCAAAATTCTATATAACTCACAAACAGAAACTTCAGATTTAATTACCTTCATGATGTCATAAGGCACGGGAAAGAGCAAGGGAGTCCAGGGGGAGCAACAAAAAAATATTATTTTCGGAAACTTAATTTTTTTTACTTCGAGGTAGCAAGGTAAAACAAAAATTAAGTTGGTCCCATCTATAATGTGTTTAAATTCCATATTGATAGATTCTATGGGTTTTGATTTAAATCGATTCGTTCAGTCAGACAACAATGGATTTTGATGTGAGATTAGACTTTATATCCGAAAAGCAAGTTGAAAAATAGATTAAAGCTGAAAATTCAAAAATCATAGACAGACCTTAACATTTATTTACTGTATTGATACGTAAATGTTAATGAATATTATTTATACATTCCTTAAACAGTTTTGTATTATACGTAGCTTGTGTGAATATGTGTGAAGTATAGAGATAGTAATTCTCAAACTGAATAATACGAATTGTTCTGGCTCGACAAAACCCTTAAAATTCTAAATTAATCTTTAAATTTTGGGGGTATTTTTCGTGAAACACCAACTAATTTCTCATAAGTTTCACAAAAATTGCTCAAAAAGTCTGATTTTTTATTGTAAAATTTCTGCGTCCTAACGAGGGTTACTGTATATGAGAAAGTCTGTGTCATTTTATAGCACCTGTACACCTCTTATTTGAATTGAATTGAATTGAATTGATGCCTTGTTTAACGTGGTGAGACTGAGGCCATGAGGCCTGCTCTTCCGTCTGACCACGTACATTTCGCTACAATCCTTTCACCAACTAAGGGAGAAAGTCCGATACGCTAACCATTACACTATCGCCGCCGCCATCGCCCTTGTTTATATTCCTTATATACGTACGTATACGAGAAAGTAATGTATTAAGAATTTCAGCTCTAAAGAGATTGTACCGAAATCGATGCGGATGACCGCTTTGGCCGGCCGCTGGCCGTGCGAGGGCGGGGGCGGGGGCGGCGATTGGTATGCTAGGTCCGCGGTGTCCCAGCGCCCCCGGCGGCCGGAGGCGCGGCCCCGGAGCTCCCGGATCGAACAACTTGGCACCTCAAGAGTTATGTGCGGAAGGCCCTTAGCGCCCACGCCGCCTGCAGAATACTGATTAATGCCCTGCCCGGCCAGTTCATCATCCCAAATGTTATCAGCTTGATCAGGTTCGTATCAATACCCCATTGAAAATGAACGATGTAGACTTGACTGATGTTAAGGTAACAAAATTTTTGGGGCTCACCATTCAGTCAAACCACAAATTGAACGTTTATGAATTGAACACAAAATTATGTTTAATATGACACGCGTTCAGAATTCTTTAAAATTCAGACAGCTTTCACGCTGCTCGTCGTCTGTATTTCGTACATTTTTATTCCCGCCTCAGGTATGGGATAATGTTCTGGAGAAGCATATCCTACGGTTCCCACACTTTTGGACTAAAGTAAAGAATTGTTCAATTAGTAAGCAAATCCCACCCATGTCATGTGTGTAAGCTTCTCTTTATCAAGCTGTGAATTCTACCTTGGGAGGCTGGGACTATAAGGTATTAATGGGAGACCTTGTCTCTCGATTTACGATTCAGGAGTTTCTGTCAATGACTTACTCAATGGTGAGAAGATATTTTCAACCAATGAAAAAATCTATAACAATAAAATCCGATATAGTAATCTTATTCATCAGGTGTTATTATCAACAGCTCTCTACAAATATTCATATACAATACACGTGCAGTATTATATACATTCCCAAATTACATTAAACAAGTAAAATCGATATAAAAGTTTCAGTGTCAAGTGAAATATTTTCTGCGGCGTAACTGTTTCTACACAGAGAGTAAAGTGAAAAAATAGAGTAAAGAACACAAAGATTATACAAAAAAGAAAATAATATTGATTAAAAAAATAATTTTCAATGTATTAGTAATCATTTAGACTGTACAATTCTAAAAGACTAAATATGCCTGTAACAAGTATTGTACCTCAGCTTCTTGGTCAATGGCCCCCTTCTCGATCAGGTTTTATGCCCACATTCCTTACGCTTCTAGCAAATGCTGAGACTTTTTGTTTTGCTTCTGAGCATAAATATAGCTTCACTATCTGTGCACATTTTCTTAAGCTGAGTGAAAATTAATCTTTCAAATAATCGTTCTCCGTGTTCTCGCGGCTGTAATTCGATTGCTTCACGAAGGACACGATAAGGAATAATAGCCAAAATATGTATTTCATTTGCCTTTAAAAATAGTATTTATTACACGGTAGCGAATGTTTCTTAATAAATTCTTGCCAAAAACGCACTTGCTACAAGCATTCATAAACCAAATTAACATATTATATGAATTATTGTAGTGATTCTATAGCTCAAAGCAACGTGCACAGATTGCACCTCTCCCCATCACAAACAGATTTTAACTGTTTTGACTTTAAATACATTTAATTAAAAAAGGCTGGATTCTGCGAAGACACAAACATGGTATTCTTTAAACTTCAGATGAACCCCCAAAATTTAAAGATTTTTTCAAAACAACAGGACCACAAGCGAGACCAAATTGATCGGAGAAAATTTATTTTGGAAAAAATTCTGGCTTAGGCGCTTGTGTTGTTCACAGACGCACAAGCGCCCAGACGGACTAGAAGATATGAGTAAATCAAATATGAATATGTAAAATGCTGAAAAGTCGCTAAGAACCTTGGGTTGATGTGACTATAATAAACAAAAAAAGATATGAGTGGGACAGGTGTGGTGGCAAATGCTTAGAGGAGGACACAGAAGCGGGAGGGTGGTTGTTGGAACCGAGAGGAGCTCGTAGGAGCGCGAAGAAGAAGATGGAAGCGAGGATGACATGGTAGAAACGGAAAGGTGATCAAAGAAGAGAGAAGCACGTAAGAACTGAGATGAGCTGGATGCCGGCCATTGCATCACGTAAAAGCGAGTAGTAGCTGGCAGGTGCGAGGTGTATGTAGGAGCGCAGAGGAAGAGATAGGAGTGAGAAAGTGGTTGTAATGCGGTAGAACGAGTAGGAGTGGAGAGGAACAGGTTGGAGCGCCGAGAAGCAAGTAGTAAGTAGTAGAAGGTGGTAGCAGAGGGGAGATGAACGTAGGTGTAGAATTGGCCTGTTAGCAGGGAGAAGCAATCAAGAGCGGAGGATAGTCGGTAAATACAGGATTCTGTACATATGAGCGCAAAATAGGAAGTAGTTAGGAGGTTATAAGCAGGCAGGAGTTGGTAGCAACGAGGAGGTATATATAGCAGCGGGAAAAAACTGACACCACCCAAGATGTGTGTGTAGGAGCTTTGAAGAACTGCGAGATGGGCGGAGTAGCAGCTAGACGCGAGGAGAAGCTAGTAGGAAAGAGGGAGTGTAAGTAGGAGTGAGGAGAAGTTGGTTGAAAGCAAAAGGAGCAGCAGAAGCGAGAAGGAGTTTGTAGTAATATGGAGATGCATGTGGGGCCAGTGACGTGCAGATAGAAACGGATAGGAACCGGTGTGACAGGGGAGGTGTATGTAGGTAGGAAAAGGAAAATGTACGAATGCAGCGGGCTAGGTGAACGTGAGAAGTTTCGGGTGGGAGGGAGATGGTTTGAGTCAAAGCGGGGAGGAGCTGGTAGGAGCGGTGAGGAGTACGAGTGGGGTGTGTTTGGGAGTGGAGAAGAGCTGGTTGATGCGCAGAGGTGCAATGATCACAAAGAGTTGAGGGCTTGAGCGCGAATGTGTATATAGAAGCTAGTAGGATCCGAAAAGATTATGTAAAAGCGGAAAGGAGCATGTAGGAGCAGGAAGAAGCCATTAAAAGCACGGAGAACCACATAGAAACGAGGAGAAACTGTTACAAGTTGGAAAGTATACGTAGGAGTGGAGAAGAGAAGAAAGGAATGGAGAGATGGTAGAAGCGCAATAGAGCAGCAATGAGTGGAGAGGAGAAAGTAGGAACGGATAATAGAAGGAGGGATCGGAGAAAAGTGGTACGAGCGGACAGGACTATCTAGGAGCGGCGAGGACAAGATAAGATGAGGGAAGCGCTAAGAGCGGAGATGGAAAGGTGGGAGTGGAGAGGGTAAAGAAGAAGTGGAAAGGAGAAAACAGAATCGAAGAGGGATAAAAAGAGAGAGAAGGAGCTAAAAGCAAGGGGAAGTCGGCAAGAGCGTGGTAGGAGCGGGGAGAAGTTGGGTGCGGATAGAACATGTAGGAGCCGAGAGGAGGGTAGGAACCGGATGGAGCAGGTTGGAGCGAAGGGGAGCCGATGGGAGCGGAGAGGAGAAGGCGGGAGCGGAGAGAAAATGCTGGGAGCGGGGAGGAGAGGGTCGCAGCGGGATGGGCTAGGTCTCAGCGAGGGGGACCCAATGGGAGCGGGGAGGAGAAGGTGAAAGCGCAGAACCCAGGAGCGGAGAGGAGAGGGTGGGAGCGGAATGGAGCAGGTTGGAGGGGAGGGGAAGGTCAGGGTGGGAGCGGGGCTCGCGTGCGCGCGGCGCTCTTCGTCCCAACGCGCGCGCAGCCTTTAAGCTTATGAAAGCATTATTTTTTCATGGGCAGTTTTTTTTGAAAAGGGGAAAAGAGACGGCGTGTTTTACATTGTCTAAAATAAATATTTGAGCAAGGCGTGGACGGCGGCGGAGGCTGAGGCTGAGGCCTGGAGAAGTGATTATACTAATGGCGGCGCGCGGGGAGAGGTCAGATCGGGTTGCAGCCACGCGCGAGGGGGACAGGGTGAGTGCGAGACAAAGGTGAATGAGTGGTGTGGTGAAGGGAGAGGCGAGAGAGCCAAAGGGCGACAATATGAGAGGGAGAGAGCAAGTGTGTGCGAGTGCAAGAGGGCGAAAGCGGTGGCGTGAAGGAAGAGGGCCGAGTGATGAGGGACGAGACGGGAGAGGCGCGTTGGGATGAAATGCGGAGTGCCAGGGATCCTAGATCAGCTCCGATGTGCGCTTCCCCTCACAACGCTCTGCACGGAGTGAAACAAGATTGCAAATCCATGCAGACTATTGTTTCTGTTTTATAGGATACTATTATTTTTTTAATTATGCAAGTCATTTAGGTTATCATTTAATCAATTGTGAATCAATTTAAATTACAATACGGTACATTGTCTCTTTCAATTTTCTTTATAGCCATCTCGATACAACAGATTGCTGTTAGTAGTATTTATATGTATATGAAAATGGATGTTCGTCTCTTAGAGATCGTTAAACTCCGACATCATTTGAGCGATCTCCATGAAAGTTGGCACATCTCATATTCTTTTTTTATGGAGAAGGTTCTTATGCTGTTTATTTTGTTGTAATTCCACTGGATGGCGCTACATCACAAGATGGCGCTTCAGTTAAATGCAATTTCCAATCCATCTGAGAACCCAGCTCCATTGTTGCTAGGCGTTTCCCTGTGACGCGGGGCGAGGCCGAGGAGGACAGGCCAAGCGAAAGAGAAAGAGAGAGAGAAAGACAGAAAGAAAGAGAGAGAGAGAAAGAAAGAGAGAGGGAGAGTAGGACAACGTACGATGGGTTCTGTTAGAATCTAGCTTTTGTAATTTTTCCAGTAAGAGAATAAATAGTGAAAAAACTGAATGGAATTTCTTGAAAAGTAACATTTTCTTAAAGTTCTGTTACATTTCTATGGGATATGAAAATGCAATAGTAAAGATGCCATCCAAAGTAAACTCAGTAAATACTTATATCTGGTAGAGGTCTACAATAAAAGTAGTCACATAGTACGGCTTCTTTTTAAGTAAAATCTTTCTTTACAAGTGTTGAGCCGTATGGAAGGTACCAGGAATGACGTCGGCAGTTCAATGTGATTAGCGTTGTGTGGTGCACGGGGGCGGCAGCGCTCTTGCCCCGCTGGGTGGCCCCGGCCTTCCTCAGCTGGCGCTCATTTTACCCCACCAGGTATCTCCAACCAGCGGAGCGCGAGGGCTCTTATGGGAATTTACAAAAGGAACATTTGGATAGAATACAGAGAAGAGCGTGTAAACTTACTTTCCGAGGCAATAGGAAGAAAATGGAATAGGAGTCTAGAAATCAGGAGGGTTAAAGCATGGCTCTGTCCCCTATACAAAGCATATGCCGGTTATCCAGCTTGTAAAGATATTATCCCAGTCAAAGTAGACCAAAAACTGGAAAAATTCCCAGAGAATCATTTCATTTTTTCTCAATTCATTAGCAGTTTTTGCGTAATTATGAGTTGCGTTAGAAGCATTGCGGCCTTAACTTGATCATTTTCGTCCTGATAATTTGGCTGTGGAGAGCGGTGGGACTCGTGATACGTACGCCCCAGCTTCAATTTTGCATTGATAAATATTTTTATTTTTTCTTTAAGAATAGATCGCAATGCACTACAATCAATTGCAGGAAGCAATTATTTATTTCAAATTTAGTATTTCCAATGAATTATTTATTTTAATTTTTCAACACACGTCCCGTTTAGGAGTATTTAAGTGATGGTTAAAGTTTTCATACGACAGGAGCTAAAATAATGTAATATTACCAATTATTTAAGAATATAGGGGTTATTGTAGCACACCAGCTTTTAATACACCCGGTTCCAAGCAACAGTTCACTCGGATGCATAAGCTACGATTTTTATACTTGTAAAGAAATAAAAGCTAATCTTGATTTACTTTAACTCAACTTTGATTTGTTTCATGCATTTGATAAGAGGATCGGAACGAGCAAAAACCCCTGTTTGGGATTATTCATTTAAAATAAGCATTGTTGTGTGAATGGATATTCTCTTTTTAATATCATCAGTCGAGTGATTAAATCTTAGCTGTCATTACTACAAAGTTTATGTGGGAAGATCAATGACTCAAGATCGAACAGTATTAGCAAATAGCTCACATTTTGTGTAAATTTACGAACGGAAGAAGCACGACAAACACCGTTACGCCTCCGCACACACCAGCGCGTGCGGAAACACTTGTCTTTTGTTCGGGTCCTCTAGGAGCGGAGGCTCCTAACCAGAAATCGAATTATAAACACATGTGAAACTAAAGTTGAAGTTGACTCATTAGCCCCCTCTCCTATTTTCTTCTGCGGCTGCTAGGTCTCATTGATTTGTTCCAACGGTACGAAAGAGTCGACTTTTGGACATTTTTGAATCCTTCGTCGAAGCCAAAACGAATGATACAAGATGTGTTCATCTCTCGAAACGTAACGTTTTCCTTCCGTTTACGAGTGGGATTCAAAAACTTCAAGTTTCGCAAACACCAACCACTTGCACATTCTCAATTTTAAAGTTCGACGTATTTTTAATAGATTAATGTGTAGCAATATTTGCAGCATATTTTTGTTTGTAAGTATATAAGATTTGCTTATCATTAGATAAATACGAATTGTATGCAAAAGTGCGTACTGCAGTATTGCATGTGAGAAATGTATATTAGGCACTTTCTATCGCCTTTTCTTTATTTAAAATTTTTACACCTCCTGTCCAATTGTTGTGTTCACCAACGGAAACTTCCAGGAGCCGTCCATGCGTTTCCGGGCAAGAGCTTTCCCACCCCCTCCCTGCAGCCTCAATTTGAATGAAAGCCTCTTTGTTTCGAACCGTTCCGCTTAACGCAATTACTTCCCTTTATAAGTCAGTCGCTCCATATTTTATGCTTATCCGATAAAGCGACCTTTAGTCGAAGGACGAACACCGCTGTATTTTTCACTCGGTGGCGGCCGCTTCTGTCTCCACCGCAACTTGCGCCCTACTCCGGCTCGCGTGACGGGGCGGGGCGGGACTGGGAAGGCGGGGGAACTCTCTGAAAGGCTTTCGTGTCTCCGATCCTAGAGCAGCTCTTTCGACACGTTGCCTAGCGGAGATGTCGATGGTCGTCTTCCTTTGAACGATGACCCCGGTCTCCTCGCTTTGAGACGTCTGCCCTCAGCATGTCCCTCTAAATCTTGCCTTCTTCTCCCTCTTCTACCGGCTGAGAGAGCTCAATAGCTCTATCGTTGCCGCAGCAGTATCTCTAGTTGTGAGGTCCTAAGTTTCGAGTTGCGACGGTGCCGGATTTTCAACACTAGCTAGATAGCTACGTAGATCGAATTAAGCCGCTGTCAGGAGGACACATACAGCGGCCGGTAGCTTTGACCGGCAGTTGTCCATGATTTGACGATCAATACGAGGTGAATATCGGACTCGTACCCTAACAAATGAGGCCTGAATCGCGCGCGATTTTCCCTTCCTCATCCTTATCCCCTCGTCTCCCCTTATACGTATCGCCCATTTCACGGGACCTGCCGGAAGCGTAAGGCATCTTACGTCGGGGGCGTTGCCACGCTAGTGGAGAGATCTTGCGGGGAGGAGGAGGCCGCGTGTTGACGTGTAGGTCGGCGCCGAAACTCACGTTCTCGCGTCGAACCGTCACATCCCGGTTATTACATGCCCTACACTCACGGGGTAAAGACGAAAGTAGTTGACGCCCCCGCAATATGATATACTCACCTTCTCTCCTTTCTGCCACTGTAAGGGAAATGCTACGTGTAATTTGCCTGGCATATAGATTTTTCAAATTTGAGGTAATTTTAAAGAGCACAGTTGAGCAAAATTACTGGTATTTAACATCTGTATATTTTTACAGAAAAACACGCATTTTTGACTCACAAAAAAGTATGTTGTTCCGAGAGCAACCCGTGTTTAAATTGCCCAGAATGTCTCTCTGAAGCTGGAAAGCTATGATTTGAATTATCCTATTTTTGTGACATTTCTTCACAAATCCATAACCCCCCCAAACAAACAAAAACAATATTTTCGGGTGGTATTCCATGATTAACAGTTAGCCGGATACAATACTCATGGACTTTATAAATTTATAATAGTTCTAATGTCGGATTGGACCAATATATGTAAAGTGATCGGTCTTACATTTTCATTGAAAGTTTATAGAAAAGATAATAATTAGCCAAAATTCGAACCGTCTTTTACAAAATATTTAACTATGGTGTCATCAATCTTTCTAGTTTTGGAACGAAAACTCATTTTTTCTGTTACTTTTGAACGCATCAGAGCAAGCTCAGAGCCTTGTGCTATTCCTCCAGCATTAATGTGGTTCTATTCCGTGGATGGCCGAATTACCTTTTTTATGAAAATATAGTGATATAAATGACGAATTAATAGAACTTTTTCGAATTATAAAAATGTATCGATCATACCATCTGGAGACTGATATTGGCCTAAATAATACCACTTTTTGGAAGTATATGTTATTATTTGTTATGTTCTTATTTGTTGTATTATGACAGTAAACAATTCATTTAATTTATATTACTTCATTTCTTCTCCTCCATCTTAACCTTGACATTCGTGTATATACAATAAATCAGATCGTTGGTTAGTATCTCTAGTCGTGTCAATTGCTTTGGTCATTAGGTTCACAGATGTAGTGCATGATACATCCCAGGAGATAGGGTGTCCACCTCCTCGCTGGTACGTGAGAACTGATTTGTACCAGTTGACTTGAAAGATTTCCTCCTCCAAGAATCTCCGAACAAGTCCAAGCTCCAGACAGGTTTCCCGATGAAGTGTAGTGCATGTAAGTGTGTGTGTTGAGAAAGGAGAGGACAAGAATGAAGGAAAGATTGTGAGCGGTCAATGGCCCGTTTGTGAATGTGAATGGCCCATCTCGATCAGGTTTTTCGTCCAGTTTCCCTGATCCATTGAGCAAATGCTGAGATGGCCCCTTGTTTTGCTTCTGGACATAAATGTAACTTTATTTTCTGTGCACGTCTTCTAGAATTCAGTGGGAAATACAATTATTCAAATTATCGTTTCCATGTTGTCGCGGCAGGAAGTAATAAGAGCCAAAATTTATTGCTTACTTATCCTTGAAAATAGATTTTATTACATGGGAGTTTTTTTGTTTGTTTTTTTCTCCCTTTCAAAATTCAAAATTTATTGCTTATTTATCCTTGAAAATAGATTTTATTACATGGGAGTTTTTTTTCTCCCTTTCAAAATTCAAAATTTAAGTAGTATATGACTTAGTGTAGGGATCACAGAATTTTGAAAATGTGCACACAATTCACTTTTCCCCATTGCACGTCATACGCAGTTTTTAACTGTTTTTTGACGTAAAATAAATAAATAAATAAATAAATAAATAAATAAATAAAATGTGAAGGCATTCACCTAGAACGATAAGATTACGATAATGATAATGTTGGTAACATGGTTCAATAAACGTAGGAAAAAGGAACAATCTCAAGAATATATGCCCTAAAGTAGCTTCGCCCACTAAAGATTCCATAGATGTGTGGCGAGGAGTCTATGATCTACCCACTCCCTCACTCTCAGTGCATAGGCATGGATGGGGAGGCAGTAGAATGACTATCGTGTGCCTACATCGCACTTGTTCTTTACCAGGGGGAATTTATCCAGGGGTGGGCCCCTGGGCGATATCCCCTATCCGCACCCCTCGCAGACGTTCAAGTACGCCCTTGGGCTGGTATCTGGGTCTCGTCAAAACGCAGTTGATCCTCGCGGTAACCTCCCCATAAAATGTCTGGATCTGTCCGCCCTGCCAGCTCAGAGCTCCTAGCTATCCAGGCTAGTATCAGAATTCAAACAATGCGCTACTCACGTGCGTCGGGAACAAGTTCCCTCCTCTTTGCCCAGAGTATCGGGCCACTGACACGACGACGGCGAGAGCCTAACTGGGGGCCACCTGAACTAAGCTTCGGCGGCTCGGATCCCCCATCTTGTCTACCCACGGCCTGCACCTTCAAGCTAACGACGTGGGTATCCCCGGAACCTGGGCAACCTCACGTGTGGTATGTAGTTTCCCGCCGGACCTAAGGGAGATCCGGAGTACTCCGAAAAGCATTCTTCGCCCGATCCTGCCCAACGGTCGACGCGCCATTGTCCCAGCTGGTGGATAGCTGGGCGGACCCGACGACCAGGAGCTTAGCATCGCCTTCCCACTGCCTGCACCTTCAGGCTAACGACGTGAGTGACACCACGAGACTCAGGGTCCGGGTGGTCGCCAACGACACTCCATCAGAAACCACGACAACCTACGCCATCGTGATTCCCGCCCCCCTAGGGGGAAAGTGGGGAGGTAGAGGAAGTGGGAGTGGATAAGGGGTGGGGGTTGGAGGAAGGTGGTGTTTTGCCGGCTGTCCGTCGCGCCGCCGTCCACCGCCAGATCGATCGGCTGTCTGATCGACCGCGAGCGCTCGCTTTGTTGCGGCCGCCCCGCCCCGCCCCTCCGATCAATAAATAGAACATTACCTGAGAAATGGGTCACCGAGTGGACTCCACCGCCGCCACCGCGGCGCCGCTCCACTCATACATTCACTGAGAACAGATGTCCTGCGCCGGCACACGAGCCGCCTTTGTGCCTCGTTGCCTGTAATTGCTTTTCTGGAAGTCGCCTCTAATTACTTTTTCGTGTCTTCTCAAACCATTCGTACAAACCCTCTCGCAGACAGAAAAAGAAATGCTTTCGTTTCATGTGGCGTTCTACGATTTTCTACGTAATACATAGACTTTGGAGGCCGTTTGATACAATTTAAATAATTAAGTTTTTCTTTTGTAATGGAACTACTTCGATCTTTGGAAGTGTTCGTATTAAATATGAATATGTCAAGCGCATTGTTGCATAATATTTCAGAAAAACCTTTATTCTCTGCAGAATAAGGGAATTTACCTCTGTGCCCTAATCGAGAGTGCCCTTGCTTCGATATCGAGTTGCTTGCAGCGTCGAAGTTGAAAACATACTCTCGGTGTGGCATGATATGGTTCCCTAACTTCGTTTCCTTGTACGAGGTATGTGGTAGAACGTTCTCCTGTGGCGGAAGGGTAATACACAACACCGTTAAGGCATCATCATTGAAACTATGTCCCTTATTCTGTTTGTGCGAGATGTAAGCACCGGTTCATGGACAAAACTTGAGAGAATTAAAGAACCAAAGGGAGAACGATTAATTTCTGCGCAATGATAACAGACAACAACTTTTCCAGTTCAATACGGTCACTTAAACTCTTTATGATAATTTTGTAGATCGTAGGAAATATCTGCAAATAGTCAGGTTCATTCTTTGCGTATTGACTCGCGTTCAACCCGCGAAAAATAATATCAGAACCCCCTGAAGGATCGCCCTTATCTCATTTCTTTTCAATATTTATACATCAGACATACCCACTACATTACACACACACAGCACAATTCGATGACGACACAGTAATCTATAAGTCCATCTACTCAATCAACCTCATTAGAAGCAAAATGCAACAACACTTAAATAAAACAGAAGACTGGTCCATTAAATGGAAAATAAAACTTAACCCGAACAAATCAACAGAAAAAATCATTTTTCTCAGGCCATTTTGCACTCCCGCTCCAATTCATATAGATAATAATAATAGATAAAACACATATAGATAACATATAGATAAAACACAATCTCATGGATCCCACAAAACCAAACTATCAAATATCTTATACCGAATTTTAACACCAGATTAAATTGGAAAAGCTGTATAACACAAAAGCTACAACTCATTGAAATAAAATTAATCAAACTAAACCCTAACTACTCAACAACAAAAGCAAACTTTTATTAAACAACGCGGAAGCCTTATATAAAATAATTAGACCACTTATGCTCTATGTGTGCCCAATATGGATCAATGCCTCGTAAATGCCAAACATAAATCGAATTCAAGTGATGCAAAACAAATTCCTCCGAATAGCAACAAATGCTCCTGGGTTCGTAATAAACAGACAACTCCATAAAGGCTTAAACCTACCACCTATTTCCATAGTCCACCTCTTTCATAACTTATATTCAAATACAATCTCTATAACACAAGCCACCAACTATAATCTAGCATCGATCAACTATTTACTAACCCGCATTAAAAAGATTCCCATAAGAAGCATTCCTAAATATTTGTTCACACAATAGCTAATATAGTATGTGTTCTATGAGACTCCTAAATAAATGTGTAGTTAATATTGTTAAATGTTAAGTTAGAATTAGTATAGTTAGAAGTCAACAAAATACATAAGAAGAAGTTAATAATACTGAACTATGTAAACATCCACAATTTTTTTAATTAACCGGCGTCCATAAACGATGTCGAAAGTTTCAGAATGTTTACTTCAGGATGTTATCAGGCCCTCAGTGGAGTTCCATGACCGCTTAGCTATTAACCCTTAATCGGTACAGTCATTTGTGATGACGTACAAGGTACGGTCGGGTCGGATCCGACCCGACATGATTTTGATGAGTTCTTGCATTAAAGTATGTACCCAATGGACATTTTCAATTGTAATATTTTCTTTTTTATTTAATAACATTAGTTGCCATCATCAAGTCACAAGGAAAGTCAGTTACAAGGAATATTGTGAACACTGATGTTTAACTTTTGAAGTAATCTTGTAAGAGTAGTAAGAATGTTATGCACTCCATTACATAAAAAACAAAAAGAAAACGTATAAATATAGGAGACAAACATGCGGTGAATACTCGGAATTTATAAAAAGCATTAAATAAAATGTATATTTTTAGCCCACTGAACAAACAAAAAAACTTGAAATAACATCGGACAAATTTTCATATATGGTTTTGAAAACGTATTTACATTATATAATAGAAATAAATGCACATACAAAAATGAAATTTTAGTGTTGTCTTCTTACGTAAATCATAAAATTAAGGAAGAAGATTAAGTTTATGTAGAAAGGAAGAGGGCAGGACACTGTCCAGCAGAGTTTCATCCTCCGATTCTGAAACAGTTTCTTCATAGTCAGAATCACCCTCTTCACTGTTGGACGTTCACACTTGACGTAAAAAATCCGCTAGAATTTCTTGTGAACTAGAGAGTGGTCTATTTGTAGCCATTTTAAACTAAAATTGATAAAAAGAAAGGAAGTGTTTGGTAAAAGATATTATTATTAATAAATAGTACGGTTAGGTTGGATGCTACCCGCAACGCGTCACCTCGCAGGAAAACAGAGGACAGCAAGTCAAGGTCACCCGAAACGTCGGTTGGTTGGCTGGTGATTCCGGGCGCGTCAACAGCTTTGGTCATTAGTCCCGTAAGTGTGGCGCATGTTTTGTTTCCTCGGGAGATGCCAGCAATCTTCCCCCGCTGAATGGCGAGGTCCGGCGCCGACCTACCGGCGGCTAGCGCGGTTTCCCCTAACCAGGACTCTCCCACCAGCGGGGCACCGCCCCAGTCGGGACAAGCTCTAAGCTCTCGACCGGTCTCCCGGAATATGTAATAGTGTAGTGCATGTTAGTGTAAGTGTGTGTGTGTGTGTATGTGTAAGGGGAGAGGATAGGACAAGGAAGAGGAAGGACAGATCGCGCGCGGTCCGTGGCCCGTTTGGTAGGGTACTGCTCCGGCATTCGCCTGGTGTTGATCGGAGAAACCACGGAAAACTACCGATCAGAGCAGCCGGCCGCTAGAATTCTCCTCCAGACAGCGACTGAATTGGACCTAGCTGAAAAGCTAGTGTCGAAAATCCTGCCGTCGTGGGGAGTGGGAACCTAGGACCTCCCGGTCAGAGGCGCTGCAGTGACATCAGTTGATGCAATGAGCCACCGCTCCCGGTCTCACGCGTACCAATGCGACCGCGCCAACGCCTTCCGGAGGAGGTCTGGCTGATAGGGTTCTTGAATCACCCGACACCCTGAAGGGCAGTGCTAGGGAAAATAAGCGCTCGGGAAAATAAGCGCTAATCAATTTGTTTTTATTTTTCAATTAGAATCACGTCAGTGAGTGTTGTCACAATGTTGGATCAATACGGAAAACTATGACGCACACTAACATTAAAACACTGAAATCGGTCTTTTTCATTTTGCTAGTATTGAGTAACTGACAGACTTTTTTCCCAAGTCGTATTACTTCACCCAAACTACTAGTATTTTAATATTACTTTATTTCATATCTATATCTATCTATTAATTTCTCTTTTCTTTCTAAACATTTAAAACACTAAAGGTTTTCGTTAAAAGTTGTTTGAGCTTTCCATTCAAAAGCATGAAAAATGATTCGCTTACCTGTTCAATTGACCCACGAGTTCCTGTATGTATTTTACTGAAGACAATTCTCCTGAAGCACAACTGAAATGCATGGCGTTCAATTATTGGTTTAATTTAAACAAAAATAGAAAAAACCGAAAATATTTTAATTTATCCTGAAACTCCGTTTCGTTATATTTCGGAAAAAAGTAGTAAGTGTAAAACATTTTAAATACATTTGCATTTACAAACCTGTCACTTCTGTAATTTTCTTCTTCGGTAGTTACAGTCAATTTTTAACGAGTTCTACTTAGCTGAACTACTTGTGTTCCTTAATTCGTCATATTTTGGTAACTTTTTACACCTCCATGAGCCGACACCGTCATTTTTTTTACACCTCCAACAATCCTCATCAACCTCAATAGCAGTCGGCTTCAGTAAAGGTACTGTTAATTAAAAAAAAGATCTCTCGTAATTTACGCACTTCCTCACAATAGAAGCCAGTTAGAAACCTTTCTGAATAATTTCTCGCAATTGTTTCTTACAAGTCTAAATCTGCAAATGTTTGTCTCTTCTAGAATATTTAAATCGGTGATTTTAAAAGGCAAATAAGTCTACTTTTTTCGTAAAAAAGAATTGAGATATACATTTTCTTTGTGATTCTTCACGCTACAGCTCAGTGTAAAAATGAAACTTGCCCAGTTTAAAATATGTGTTGCATTGCAAAGAAAAATTTCTAATGAGTGGAAAAGAGTAAGAAGTCCAGGAAAATTTCTGATTCTCACACAAAACTAGTTTTATCAGCTAGGAAATTCCTAAATGTTTCATGACAACAGCAATAGACTCTGAGGACATCATAGACTTCAAAACCTGGTGGTCGAACGATTTTAAGAAGACAACCAAGTCTCTTGCCCTTTTTGGCTGTCCTCATTGTGAGCCTGGTGTGACTCTTTCCAAGTAAAGCAGCCAACGTATGTTAGAGAATATTTTGGTTACCTCGTGTCACGTATATTGATGGGCCTATCAACTACTCATGTATGTTGGCAAAAGGGAAGGTTGATTTTCGAGAATGAATACCTCCATGAATATCTCCATTTCTTTGGTTTGACAAAGTCACAGATACAAGTGGAAATGGATGATGACTATATGCTGATATTATTAATTTAGTAAGAATATTTTTCATATAAACATAGTCCAATATAATATTTAGGGATAATCAACCACAACAATAACAATATATAATATTTTTATAGCATGCCCAAAGTTAACTTGCGGGAAAACAATTTCCCATCTTCAGTGGTTCTTTGAGTTTGAGGTTTTAAAATTTCTTAATTTTCTAAGATATTCATTTCTTTAAACAATCCTTATTTTCCTATCTTGAATGAACATTCTTTAATTTAAAGCAGTCCCATATTAAATATTTTTATTGACTATCCCCCAAACGTTCTTTTAACTTTAATTACTTCACTTCGTCAATATAAAACATGTTAATGTACATTTAGAAAAATTAAAACTTTAAAACTTTTCATATTCCTAATTTACTACCCTGAATGTACATTCCTTAAAACAATCTCATCTTAAATATTTTATTTATTTTGATTAATTAGCCCCTCTCAACTGTTCTTAAGTAAACCTAAAAAATTTCTTCACTTAGTCAATTTAGATTAAAAAAATATAAACTTTTGGAATTTAAAAATTTTAGAACCTTTTTATTCTGATTTTCTATCCTGAATATACATTCCATAGATAAAAAACAGTCCATTTTTTTATCCCTTTATGACTTGCACCTTCTTCTCTTCCAGTCCTCCCCCCTCCCCCGCTTCGGGGTCCACTTCCCAGCATTCTACAAGATGGCGGCCATCTTATCTGTTCATCTTTTTATTGTATCCTGTTATGTTGTAAAGATTTAGATATGATACACATTGCTTGAGCAGTAAGTTATTTTTAATTTCATTATTGTATTATTTATTTCATTATTTCATTTATTGTATTATTTGTATTATTTATTTCACCTCATTTGTCAATATTTTTTCTTTATGTTAATCTCTCAATTTTTTCTTTTTTGTTGGAGACCCACTGTAGATAGGAAATTGTTTTCCCGAAAGTTAACTTTGAGTATGCAATAAAAATATTATAATTATATTGTTATTGTTGTGGCTGATTATCCCTATATATCATTATGGATTACCACAAGATTTCTGCTAACGCTATGGAATTCATAGTCCAATATGTTAATTCACATTATTATAAATGTATTCTATGATTATATTGTTTCATAATTCCAAAAATAAAGAAATTTACATATTTTTTAAAATATTTCTTAATTATTTTATAAAGGAAATGGTATAAAAACGGTTCTGTACATCACAGAAATGGAAAATTTGAAGTTCCAGAGTAGCCCAAGCAATCAATAACGACTAGATCTACAACTTTTGTGTAGAACATAAATATCCCAGATGCCAATCGTGGATGTTATTAAGTTTATTTTTTCCTCTGAAATATGTAACAAGTATTTTCAAATAATCGATTCATTTGCGCCCGTATTCTTTTCTTATTTTTATTGCGTGTTGTATGTTTATAAAACTAGATAATTTCGTCACAAAAACTGTTTGTTAAGTTTTTATTCGATATTTTCTCTGTCTATGAGTCTCCACAAAATACGTCATCACTAGGGAGAGGATTTTAATGAAATGTTATTTTTTTCTTTCCACTTTAGAACAATGCCGTTTAGTTTAGAAATTCATTTTATGTTAAGCCAAAAGTAAATGACCCATTTTTATAGGTCATTATTTTGCATTTTTTATATCCATTTCGACTAATAAGTCATTTTTTACCTTTTTCTCTGATTTTCAATGCATTTTCTGCTGATTTCATCGATTTTAATGTCATTTTTAATGACGCTTTCTTCAAATAATATTTACGAGATGCCATAAATGTTCTTCACAGAATTACTTAATAGCCTATTCGATTTGTTCGCTAAGAAATTCTTTTGATAGCAGTTGTCAATTTGTAATTCTTTTGACGTGTATCAGCGCTATTGCCAGTTCGGCCGATTTCGGGATAACTAAAGACAGATTTCCTAGTAAAGGACAGTCCAAACGAAACGTTTATAAGCTGAGTTCACTCGAACGAATAGAAGAAGCCTCAATTACATCAGTAACGTTTCCAACAGCCGCTAACGGTTGAATATCATATTTATTCAGGTGTTACTATGAATGGCATGTGCAATCACGTGCTCTTATGGATTCATAATAAAAGCATTTTTTAGCCAGGTATTCGAGTACAACAGAAAATAAAGAGAATTTTAAACAACTATAAACATTAATTTTCATTGCTGTTTCAACAATTTTACAATACACATACTTTATGCAAACAATTTTAGATATTATAATTACCCACATTTATTATATAGAGATTAATAGTGAAAGTTTTGCAATGCTTTATTTTAACACCACACGTTGACTGAGATGTTTTGGAAATCATTCAAATTTCATCTCCCTTGGAAGTTTCAGAGTCAGATTTTTCGCCCAAAGATCTTCAAGCTACTTTTCTTTTATGTTCTGAGGAAACTCCAATGTATCCTCCTCCTCCACTATCAATGTATCAAGCAATAATGCTGGCCCTGTGTATTGTTCGGGATTTCGAATATTTTAAAATTTTGCAAGTTTTTGCGATATTTCACCAAATGTACTCATGTCCACTGGTTACTTCATTAATTTGCCAATTCTGAATATTAGGAAAAATATGGAAGGTTGTGCATCAGGAGGCCCTATGGCTATGTACGTTCTATTTCTTCCATTTTTATTCTGTTTTTGGTAGAAACAAACAACTTTTCACATTTTTTTGTATGCTTATCAGGCATAACGGAGCGAAAACCCCTTTTACGTCTTCTGCGCGTAAATCTGTAAAATCGTTGCATCTAAATGCACCTGCAATTCTTATGATCAATGCCACATTCATCATATCAAATATTTATCACCTACTTCCTGAATAAAATAACATGTTTTCTTCGATACTTAAGGTCGAAAATCTTCTGATTCGCTTTTCGGCTTTCAGATTTGATTTTTTGTGGTTTTTTCCTTCTTATTATTTGTTTCTTATTTAAGGTTGCACCAACATCTAGGTCATTAGCGACCACTATTGGATTGAACGTTATGGTAACTATGAAGATGAAACGATATGGTGATGATAAGGGGTTAAAGTACAAACACAAATACAATCATGCCCGAGGCGGGACTCGAACCCGCCATCCTTCGGTCCGAGATTGCTACGATACTACTGCCTCAGCAGAAGGCAAAGCAAAGTGGCTCGGCCACTAGGACAGCTACTTTGCTGTTGCTTTATATATTACAACATGAAATTGAGACCGTAACATTAGGCACTATAAATACTTAAAATAAGGAGAAAAAAATCACTTAAAGACACTTAAAACTGTTAAAATAAGCAAAAGCTAATATTTTTAATAAAGGCTAATATTTTTAATGATAAATTCACGATTACAATTTAACACAACAATAATACATAGATTTCACAAGTTTTAATAAAAATAAGTCAAAAACGTGAGTGAAAAGACAATTTAACAAAATATCTCGAGTTTCCGACCCTACCTGTTACCTAAAACAATTATATGTTTTCTTAATTTATTGCTGTTAATTTGTGTCTTCTGTCAAACAGAGAGTAGTTGTAGATAAAACATTGAAAGATACTCTATTGTTATAACATCTGAATGAAACTCGTATCGCTTTCGCACAACTCGACTAATGCGTCGTGGAGAAAAAGGGATAGTCGTTTTATTAAGTTAGTGGTAGTCGTTAAGTAGTAATAGTCGATATCAAACTTGCTTCTTTAATAAATATTAAGAATACTGCTTCAAGCTGACTGGTTAGAAGCTAATGCCCGGAACACATCCTTGAGTAGCGTCATCTGTGCGCGCTACGTACGTAGAGGGAGCTGTTGGCGGCAGCGCGCGTGTGCGCTCTTTCTGTGGCGCCCGCTCGGCGCCGCTCACTCATTCATTAGGATGCAAATGACGCATCGATTTCCTCCTGGCCCCGCGGCCGGCGCCGCCAATTCACGTTTTTCTCCGGCTCGGGGGCGATCCTTGTACATGGCGATCGACGCGCGAATGAAGTCACTTGTTGGGGCTCGTGGCCGGGCGCTGCGCTGCAGCGGCGCCCCACGCGCGCGCCACCGGAAGCACCTCTCTTCAGGTCGCTCACTTCCGCCCGCGAACGGCAACGCCAGCGACAGCCCGAGATACGCGCACTTCACAATGAACGCCAACGGGAAGGGGAATAGTGCTAGGTGTAGCGGTTAAAAAAGAGAACTTTAAGAAACAGTTGCCGAAACCAATGCATTTCTAACTACGCCGTTTTGCTCACTCTTTGATTTTCCATTTGAGAATTAAAATCAACAGAAAAACAACTATTTTTTTTTTAGAAAACAAATAACTCCAAAGTACTTTTACGAAACATACTACAAAAGTAATTTTTGTTGGGGGAATTTTAATTCTAAGTATTAATGTGGATAAAAAATAACAAGCATATAATTACTAAAACGAACTATAACAACTCCATGATTAACAAAACTCGCCTCAAGCCTTAACTTCGCATAACCACCCTCTAACCTCAATATCTCACTACACTCTCCACTCCGCCCCAGGCCAGTGTGGCGCGCAGGACACGCGCTCGATCACCTGCAAACTTTGCCGTCATTCGCTGCACTTTCATTGGTCGAAAGACTTCCCGTTCCCGGGCCATGATATACGTTGACCATCCTTCCCGTTTCCGTCAAGCTTAACGTCCCCGTCGTGTTGTGAACGCCTGCTTGTGAATGTCCGTCTTTCCACATTCTTTACGCTGCCGTTCTCGTTCGCGGGCTATTGTGGAGCGGCCTGTTCAAACTGCTACTCGTGGAGTATTCATTGTTGACAACTTTTGCTGATGCGCTTAGTTTTTCTCACACAAAGTCACGTACATTCTTGACATTATTTTAAGAAGCACGTTAATATTGGGTTTCCATCGCAAATTAGGCTTCTCCGTCACTTCCAGGCCCCTGGAAGCAATTCAACAGTGCTGGGCGGTGCAGAGGGCTGAGGTGGGCAACAAGGGCCCTTCGCACGCGTGGTTGAGAAGCATCGGCTGAACGGACTACATCCGCGCCCATCCACTCTCGGAGCGCGACTGGACGCTCAACAAAGAGATGACATATGGACCATGCGCTAAGAGTACATTCTGAATGCCTGATTTGTCTATTAGTTTCTCACAGAATTCCTTATTCGAGAGTTTAAGATAAGAAAACGAGCACAGAATGCACTTCTCCCCGTAGTTCGGTGTACAGTTTTCAACTGTTTTTGACGTGAAAGAAAGAAACAAACGTTTGTAGGTATTTATATCGAACGTACATATTAACATAGCTATAGCGAATGTGAAGGCCTGCAAGATCACCCCCCTCCTAAAAACAATCGAATGTTCTATGAAAGAAAAACCAACAGTCGATCTGAGATCAGTACTTTCGGGTTTGGAGACGTAAAGGCGAAATAAAAAACTTCTTACAAATTTAATTGTACACCAGTGAATCGAAGTTTCAATTGCAGACTCGCAAGCTTATATAATATGTGTCTTCTCAAGGTCATCCCTGAACGGAAACCACTGCTTACAAAACCTACATTTATTTCGAGCTAATTCAAGCAATCGCGCCCTCTCTCTGTCGGGTCGTCTGGTGCGTCGTGCGCCGAAGGGGGGGGGGGTCTTCTGTCACTTTCCACCTTGCCAGCGTTAAGTCACGTCATTTGGGAACGTTACTACCGTATGCTGCACCACACATCTTGCGTTACTCCTTTAGAGTTTTTTATTGTTTTAATTTGCTTAGAAATTGAACTTTGGTAGATATCATTTGGATCTAACTTGGCGCCGTCGGAAATCGTATACTGCATGTTCTCATCAGTCAGTCGTTGACGTAATTATCTGCCTTGCCGGTACAGTGCCTTGATGATGTGAATATCTGCCTTGCCGGCAAAGTGAAGTGCGTAGATCTGTAGCTCTTCCGTAGCATGCGTAGGAGACGAATGTTTGCTCAAGTTCTCACGCCATTTCGTGTCATAGCTCTAGAGATCTCGAGGTATTTGAGAATCTCTGAGCAGATTTTTATATCTTATTTTCTGCTTATTTGCAATGTTTTTTTTTTAATTTAAACATTCAGAAAATTGGTTCATTCTTATGAACATAAAAACATTAAACATCGTAATACTGTGTATTTATTACATTATTAATATGATAGGAATAGCAAGTCGAGAATGCGAAAATGTCTCCTGAGCCGTTGAAGGTTTTCACTATGATCCAGAAGATTGATGTCCAGGGCGTTTGGATGTTTTGTTCAGACGCACTTGGTATTTGATGCTGAGTTGTATTATTTCTTCGTATATGAATTTTACTGCTCACTTTTTACAAGTTTGTTGTTTTATTTTTTATTTATGGCAGGAGCAAATAACGTGAAATAGGCAATTCCTAAATAAATTTCAGTAAATATCCTGGCAAATTGGAAGAAATAATTGGAATAATACAGTACTATGGTATGCACTAGATATCTTGAATGTTTTTAACCCTTAACGTCAGGATTGCATCCTCAAGCTCACTGGGCAGGATATGCTTCTAGTACCTGATATATTAGATATTCTTATCATGTACTCTACGTGTGTCCAAGGGTTATTCACAGATTTCTCCTGGTGAAAGAGAGAAATCAGTTAACATGTCTTGGTCCACTGGAGAGGAACTGACAAGTTTCTTCTCTTATTTTCCAAACATTCTAGAAAATTATAGAAAGCGTTTTTATAACCTAAAACACATTTTGTGGCATTAAGGTATCTACAGAAGTGTCAATACCTGACTCCTCTCATCAAGAGGAAACTATTGACACTTTTTAGCTGGATCACTCTAGAGTTTTCTCGAAGTACTCTACAAAAACTTTTTTTTTTGGGGGGGGGAGGAGATTTAAAAGGAGATGCAGTGCTGAAATGAATTAATTATGAAATGAATGAATTATTTCTATCTTGTGAGAAATACCTTCCTTCTCAATACTTCTGAAATCACTAGCCCTTGATATTTTCTACAAATAATTAAACTAATCTTATGAAGGTGATTACTTCCCCTTAATTAATATTAATATTGTTATTTCTACCGTTGTCCTGCTATGCTCATAAATTCGTTCAATGTTAAAACTAATTTATTAATTTTACATTCAATTTAATTTAATGGGTTTTAACATACATTTTACTTCTTACCTGTTGCATGTGGACGTGTAATTCTGTACAGAATCACGATTCCTGTAAGTTATATTGATTAAAACCAATTATTAGATTGATGGCAAATAATATAGATTATCAACCTTTCTCAACAATAAAAAAATAACATTTATTCTTATATAATTACAAATTCAATTGAGCTCATGAATAATTGCTTTTTCTATGTACAACAATAAAATACGGTACGATATTTAATATAGTTCGTAAGTTTACAACAATGTCTTCTTAGATGACTGCTCGGTCGAATCAGCAGAATGTTCTCCGTGGAATGTCCTTGGTATCCCTATTTTCGCGTTCTTGCCTATCATTAAAATAAATTTAAAATGTTCCAAATGTCCTGAACGATTTTATATTTAATAGGATTCAATATTTCTCATAAAATCAATACGCGGCTGCGACTTCTATAAGTGCTTTGTATGAAACACCTACGCGCGACTATCTAGCTGAAAATCCGTTCGCACTTCACCAACCGCTTACGTGTGTACGCTTCAAGATCTTTTAAGAGACCGATTCTTTGCGACCTGTTCCAAGATCACGGCGTTCAATGCCTTGTCCACTCCTTTCGCATGCAATGTGTTGGGGGTCGTGTTCCTCCATTTGAACAGCGCTGACACCAAGCATTGAATATTACACTTTGTTGATCGGATGTCCTACCAACGCGTATTCTTTGACTTTAGAGCTGGCATACAATGCTATTTTTACTAAGGCTGGATCCGACTTTAGAATTTAAATTAAACCCGGGGTTCTTAGCTTATCACACTTGCTTTATCGAGTAACATGAATTACGATTTGATGAACTAATTGAATATATTCACGATTATTAAACCAAATCCGGTGCGGAAACATTAAAATTAATAAAGTATTTTATCAATACCTATTCACGTAACATTATAATCTCGAAGATAGACAAGCTAAACAACCGTAAGATGTTCAACATTTATTTTTATTATTAACTTGCATATCAAAGTTTTAAAATACAAATATCATCCGGGGGCGCCATGTAAAAATTGTTCATGTTATGGTGTGAGACTGAATTGAATTTCGAGTAATTTTGTTGGTATTTTTTAAACATTCATATAGATCCGTGTTGTCATATCTGGTAAAACAATGCGATATTACGCTACCTCATTGATAGTTGCCTTCTACAGACACCACAATTACTTAAAATTCCGTGAACCATAGATCGCCTAGTGATGCAACGCTGCGATAGCCGTGTCTTAGCTACTACTATGTCTCTCACGCTGTGCTGATCCAGTGACCCTTGGCCCCCTCCTGGGACAAAAAGAGCACTCCGGCAATTGAGCCAGGCAGCGCGAGGGGCCCTGAGGTTCTTGCTCCTCCCGACCCAAGGCGTTTTCACACGCCACGCCACACTACGACACCTCAGCCAGTCACATACAGGACTGATGGAGGGCTGCCAATTGTCTGGTAATAATAATAAATAATAATAGTGACTTTATTTATGTGGCGAGACTCGGGCCATCAGGCCCTCTCTTCCGCCTAACCACGTAATACATAAATTTATAGATAAGAATTGAATTCAGAGATACATTTAGTAAATAAAAACAAGTAAATAATAATACTTAGTAATAAGTAAATAATTCAACTTACAGATGGCATGCCCCTGGGCTCACAAACGCGACAAGAATACAACGTCCCAGCATTTTCCTTAAGCGGCCGGGGAAAACCAGGGAAAACAAAGGAAGTGTGCATGCTCTTTAACATTGAGCAACAAAATAATATATTTAAGATAATTTTAAAAACAAACGAACATTACTGACTCTTTAAAACTCTAAAGGTGTGCCCGAATATAAATTCTGAGAGATATTAATTTAGCAATACGTATCAAATGTTAACAAAAAATCTCAAATACATTCGTGAATCATAAAAAACAATATGAGAATGAACACAACCACCCGGCCAGGACGACGGCTTAGGGCCGATTTTAGATTTCAACATCATGTACTAGGGGAAAGACGCATTAAGTCAGAGCCATGACAAAGTTAAACAATAATGAATTTGAAGTTACTAGTAGATAACACAAAAAACCTTCTAACCCTATAATAGACTTAATTTAGACTAATTATACTATTGTTAACTAAATTAAGAACTAACTTAAGAAAACAAAGAAAAGAACAAAACTGTTAAAAAGCCCTATAAAAATTACATTTAACTTACAATTTTGAACTCACTTAAAAACTAACTTAAGAAAATACAAGAAATGGAGAAAAACTGTTAAAAAGCATGCACTCCTCATTTTCAGATTAATTGACAAAATATCATTAACTAACATGTAAACAAGTTGTACAACAAACCACACAATTTCTTATACTATTAAGAAGCTCACGTAATATTATTCTGCAGGGGGGACCGGGGCTAGTTGAGATAGGGGCACGTTGAGACATTGAGTTTAATGACGCTCGGCCTCACAGGCCGAGGTGCAGTACGCCGTTTGGCTGATATTCGGATACGTCGGAATGCGATGCCGAACCAGGAGAATTGCCAAAGGTACATTTACCCATAAGCTGGGAGCGGTCATCTCGCAAACTCGACACTACCACCTTCCCGGTTTGTAGCGGAACTGTTTAGCTGCTCATTATTTTCGGGACATGTCCCTCCTGAAAACGCATACACGCTATGCACTGCCACGGCGAAGCAAACCGCCCATCTGTGAGCCACCCAGGATGTTACTCCCGGGGAGAGGGGTGAGCACCCAACCCATCTTCGCACTGCCATGCAGTTTTGCTAATGATGCTGGTCGTACCGGAAATCTGAGCACTCTGTCTGGAGATTCCAATTCCCCGGCAGGGCTTCTGGATGTGGACAGACGGTCGGACAGTCTAACGCTCCGACGGGCACACGGACGGACCGACAGACGTGCGGACAGATCGGCAGACGGACGGGTTGATGTCCGATTGGCGCACAGTATTCAGGTGGACTTGGAGCAACGAGAATCTAACCTTCGGCCATCTTCACATCTGAGATGGATTGGTTCGCGTCGCGGTCGTGTTAAGCGCAAAAGAAGGTGGGCAAAATTCGCGCGAGAGGAGGGAAAGGGAGAACTCGGGAAATTGATGCCCGCTCCGCAACCCCGCCTCTATCGCCTGCCTTTTTCGCGTGATGCATTTTTAAGGCGCGCGCCGTGTTAAACTTCCGTCTGACTGACGCCGCCGCTTCTGGCGTGTCGATGGCTCTGAATGTTTAACGGCCGTACAGTCACTACCAGCGGTGGCTCCGCGGGCACTTCTTCGCCCCGGCAATCGGTCCCACGGCCGCGCCCATCGCGCAGCCTCACGCCAGCACACGCCCTGCAACCGCGCTTCGGGTTTAGCTCATATCACGAAAAGGGCATGTGGATGTACCTGAAAACCTGTGAATGTGCTTTATAAGATTTCTTAACGTCCATAAATTCCCTTTCAAATGCGCTTGTGTTCGTTCTAATGGCATCAATACGCTTTGAGTAATTAGAGATAGTTTTATTTCTAGATGTGTTGGGAATAAGCAGCTTTGTACCCGTTTATAACTGCCCTTAGCAGCGATTGTGGTGGCAACGGTGGTCGTAGTGAACAAGCCAGGATAGGGCCGGGCGGAGCGGGGCGGGGCGGGGCGGGGCGGGGCGGGGCGGGGCGGGGCGGGGCGGGGCGGAGCAGGATGAGGACGGTGGGAAGGATGGTTGGCAGGGTGGTTTTGGGTAGGGCGTCGCAAGGCAAAGTATGCAAGTGCCGGGATGCACTGAAGACAGAATTCATTCCTTTTTCTGTCTAGTAAATTCCTGTGGTAAGAATATATAAACACGTAACGAAGGTTACTCCAGTTAAGTCCCTACTGAAAATAATGGGTGTATACCAGAGATGTACCAGAATGCGAAGGAAATCTTTTAGCGGCATTATGCTGATCATGCTGCTGTACTTGCAAGAGGACACATTATTGAAAAATCTGCATTAAAATTACACTCAGTCATAATCTAAATGTACTCCCGAAAAAATAAACGGGGAATGAAGTTAAACGACACTAAAATAACGCTTATTAACAGAAACATTGTCTCCGTGCCAGTAACAAATTTTCAAACAATACCTTAGGCGAGTACTCTCAAATACTTCGGGATGTCGCTTGATACAAAGCTCCGTTGTAAGGAACATGTTAAGAAACTAGTTAAACAGCACGTATTTTCTCACCCAAATTTTCATACAAAATTACGCGAAAAGTACTCAATTTTTTGAAAAATTGTGCATGCTCTTACTTTTAAAACCTACTTTTAAGGAACAGATTTCAAAAACGGAAAAAATCTCTAATATTTGTGTTGTAGGAAGACGCCGAAAAAATGTTGAACTTTTGCAATTTTAGAAAAATTAGGGTTTTTAACGAACATGAGACCTGCACCATTCTCTTAAACGTCCTTCATACTATCTAACAACCAAAATTATTCAGAAATGATCGAGAATTTTTTGGAAAAGTTGGAAAATGTCCCAGGTGTAGTACAATGTAACCAGGTGTAGTACCAGAAATGTTCCAGGAACCCAATACCTGGATTCTGTATGAAAAGGTCTCTGGAAAGAATCCGCCCCGGCGATCGTATTTACTGAACCTGGCAGAAGAACGTCACGCGTCGTTCTATAGGCTCGAAACATTTCAAGAGGGCATCACACATCGCAGAGTACTCCAGACGTTTAAGCGTTGACAGTGTCAAATAAGAAATTGTAAAAACAAAAAGTCAATGAAACTTGTTTTGGATGCAAAAAATAGATAGGGGGAAATGTGGTGACATGGAAAAGGTAGTTGTATGTTTGTCTTGTAAATAAAAATAATTATTATAAGACTTGAATTATAACAAAGGTTTCTCAAAATAAAAAAAAATTAAAAAATAAAAAATAAAAAGAATAATTCCAAGCAGTCATTCTGGCTGCTCGCAGTCGTTGTAGGTGGAGTAGCTGTCTTTCCCGTGTTCTTCTTCAATATTCTTCAATACTTCACTTATTACTAAACTTAAACTTCTTCAATATTTAAACCGTAAAGTTTTGGTATTTCGTTCATATCTTTGCTGAAAAAATATTTAATTGAAAAGTGAGTTGAAAACGCCACTTCAAATATGCAAATACATCCATATATATGAATATTACCTATCAAGCAGCTGTGCTCATTTGTTCATACAGTTCAGTAATGGTAATCTTTTATTTACTTCGATATATTAATACTATGAGCATGATCATCATGATAAGCTAGAACAAAAGCATAATGAAATTAACAATATAAAAAACAATAATACTGTAATGTGGGGTTAATTTCAGACACACGGTAAATGTTTCGTATTTGGAATCTCGCAAAGCATCCGAGGCCGAAAAGCAAACTAACTACGCAACAGATTCCTCGGAACTCCAAGCTATGTCCAGCAACTGTGTGCGCTAGAGGCGGTCGGGTTGACACTTTCTGTGCTCTTCACGTGAATTCACATGCTTTGATGAAACTACGAAACTTATAGAAACAGCTATTACTTATAAATATTTTTATTAATGTGATGGTAAGTTGGAACTTTGTATAACAATATTTACGTGAGGCTATTTGAATATAACATAAGGAAGTTTCCAGCAAGACTTTCATGTTCTTCCTTAAGTTGTCTATCCTTCTCTCGTAGATGACAGGCGAAGAGACAGAGGTCAACAGTGATGAATTTTCTATTCGTAATATCCAACGACAGATGAACTTGTCGTTCGACGAGCATTCAAACGGGTCGAGAGCATTCGATCACGCTGCTCCATCCCACTGTGGCTCTCACATGCCAGCAACAACACCAATAATCAGGGTAGAGATGCTTCTAAGAGGAGGATTTTTTCATGATCAATTCTGAGAGCTTCAAGCTTTTCCCCGAAAAGTGACTGACATGAAATCCGACGTAGTCATGGTGAGTGTAATGAAATCAACACACAAGCATTTGAAGTGGCCAGCCCCCATCATACTCTTAAGCCTGAGTTGTACGTCATAGGCCCTCTCAAGTCAATTGGGATCCGAGTGATATTCGTCAAGATCTACATTTAGGCGCGCAAATATTTATTCAAAGTCCCATGCGGTTGGCAAAGTACAAACGTGAGACTTGCCAAAGTGCAACCCAAACATACGTTATATACTATATTAACTTTGTAATACTGATTATTCACTTGCATTTCAGGGCGAAATAAAACTTTTCACAAAGTTGCTCCTCAAGTGGGGATCGTTCGCTCCTCTTCCTTGTCCTATTCTCACCCTTTCTTACACACACACACATGCACTACGCAACTACTAGTGCCGGGAGACCAGTCGGGAGCTTAAAGCTTATCCCGGGGAGCTGGGGCGGTTTCCCGTTGGTGGAAAATACCTGGAGGGGGAAATCCCCCAAGCCGACGTATAGGCGCCGGATCTCTCCATCCAGGGGGTGGGAGAACATCGCCACCTCCGATCAGTGATAAAACGTACACTATTTTTATGGGAATAATTACCACAGCAATTGACGTGCTCATAAACAAGAAATTATCAATCTACATCTCGTATAATGTACTTTTTATAGTTATTGTTTGCAAAAAAATTTTTAAAAATGTATTGCCACAATCGATAATCACAAGTATCCATTCTCAGTAAAAGGTTAACCGACGTTGTAACTACAATGCGATAATTGAAAAAATGTAATTATTTATATTGTTTATGAATTTTCCAAACATTGCAAAATAGTGTGTTTCTCCAATCACTAAAAGTCTACTGGGAACCCTTTCGATATATTATAGTAAACCATTAATTATTAAAATTAATTGTAATTAAATACTACATGAGCAAAACTACAAAAATATGACGCGTATCAAGAGAGAATCGTTCATTATTCTCCGTTTAATATCGTTTAACAAAGTGTAAATATTTATATTATGTATAAAAATTGTACAAGTTTATTCAGCTAGACAATTCAAGTAGGTGCACTCTCTTAAGTACGGCAAAATAAAATTCCGTGTTTCTCGTTCGATAAAGGAGTACAAGACAAATCTTTCAGAAAATACTATTGAATTTTTTATTGTTAATATTGTTTACAAGTGTTAATAGTTAGTTTTTTACACATGTTAATAGTTAATATTTTACACATGTTAATAGTTAATATTGAGAAGGGGTCGAAATATCTTGGGGGTATTTTGATAATAAAATTAAGATAATGTCAACGAAGTAATTGTTAATAGGGTATGGAAACAAGGAAATATAAACAAAATTAAGACGTTGGGTACTTGAATTTCCAGAAAATGTGAATAAAATTCATTTGGGTTATTGTGAATATTAGAAAAATAATTTTATTCGAGAAATTACCTTACGTAAGACATGCAATGGAGACAAACGAACCTCGATGTGCAGCAGAGATGCTGAAAAAAGCATTGGAATGACGTAGATAACAATATAAAACATGAGAAGCAGTGGGAGGATGGTTTGTTACAGATAAGATGTTATAAAATCCTGGGAGATAAAACGTGATGTGTGTCGATCGGAGCCGCATGTATGCCACGGGCAACGAAAAACATTTACAAGTTTGTTTAACAGACTGAACGTCGACTGCGAATATTGGTCGCCAGATGTTTTATATTGGTTGGCAAGATAATTAAGTCGAGTAAAGCGCGGACAATTTTAAAATATGTTGTGACAAAAAATTAAGTGTGGAATATCGTACGAAACGTTGGAAAGTCAACCCAAAAACATTGTTATGGAAACATAAGTATATGAACAGAAATGGAATTCTCCTAGCCTCAAAGCCAATAGAGCAGTGTGTCTACATAAATGGAAGTGTAAAACTTAAGTATTGTAAAAAGATTTTGAAAAATTATTCAATCTTCAAGGCCAAGAATGTCAGTAGTAATTAAGTTAAATTAAGCAAGTTTTCAAAATTATTCCAACAAAGTATTGATGGCCATGTCAGGGAAAGCAACAAAATAAGATTAGATTTTTATGTCGCTTCAGACAAGAAAGTAAATTCAGAAATAAAATAAGTTTCTGCTGCTGTAATATTGATTTCTTAAATTGAGTGATCTTATTTAAAGGAAATTTTTCAGGATAAAATACCATCCGATCAATTTATTCTCACCATAAATAAATGTTACCACCAACCGTGACCTCATATGAGCGGTCAATTTTCAGCCCAAAACAACGCAGAATATGCAGACTGGTGTGATTGGATAGTGATAGTGAGTCCGGGTGCGTCGACTGCTAAGGTCATTAGTCCCGAATGTTTTGTACATGTTTTTGCACGGGATCAGGGTGTTGCTGTGATCTTCCCGCCCTGGATAGTTAATCGAGAGCAGACCTACAATCGGCTAGAGGGATTTTCCCAACCCGATGCCTCCCATCAGAGGGTATCCTCCTAGCCGGGACAAGCTGTAAGCTCCCGACCGGTCTCCCGGCATGTTGTCATGGTTTCGTGCATGGAAGTGTAAGCAAAGTGTAGATATGACAAGAAATGGGAAGAAAAGTCGCACGCGGTCCGTTTGGGCCTGTCCCAGCACTCGCCCGTGTTGATCAGAGAAACCACGAAACCACACAGCAAGAGAACTCGTCCTAGCGAAAATACTGCCATCGCCATGACTCGAACATTGCACCTCCCGGTCAGTGGCACGATAATTCCATGTTGATGCCCTGAGCCACCTCTCCCGGTCAGCCGATTAAGATATATATACGTCGGTCCCATGGGTGGTGTATATTATCTTACATAAATCAGTTAATACAGATGCTCATAAAGACAACAATTAATTTTATCTGAAACACGTTTTACGAAGCGAACAAGAAAGTTGAAATCATCCAGTTTATTCCAGTTTATTTACCTTAATTAATAGTATTTGTGATTAGGATTGCTTCAAATGGTTTGCAATAAAGTTTCTGGAATTTTTAATCGTTTTCTACGGCAACTGAGAATTGTGACAAATAATTATCACTGAGAGAGAGACTCGAACCAGCGGCTCATCCGTCCGAAACACTGAGTCCGTATCCGAAACCTATCCAATGCGGTCACCAGGGAGGTGCGTCAGTTCCAGCATTAAGCAGCCGAAAAAATTGAAAAAATGTGAAAGAATGTTCTTTCGGCGGCAAAAAATGTCAGCTGGGAAGAGATTAAGACAATCCACAAGCTAGTCAAAACTAAAGAGATTCAAAAACTACCTAGCGCCAGAAAATCTGTAACATTCTACAGCGCCACTAGTTTAATTCTTACTATATTTTTTAACAGTCCTTGTTACATATGTCGAGAAAATTTAAAGAAAAAATTGGAGTGTATTTTGAGAAAAATAATTCCGTAAATTTCAAACTCAAATTACGCAAAAACTACTGGTGTTTTTCAAACAATCATACATGACCTTTCTTAAAGAGCTAATTTTGTACAACCGACTTTGTATGAGGGAAAAATCTCTACCTTCAATTTTGTAGTTTTGAAATTGATTTTTGGAATTTTCGAAAAACGGAACGACATCCTAAAATGTGCCTAGCGTCATAAGTTTTACCATCCATTAATATAAAAGTGGAGAAAAGTTTTTTAAAAATTGAAGTGGTTTTCGAGAAACAAAATTTTCGTAAATTTCAAGTCCAAATTATGCAAAAACTACTCGTCGTTTCAAAAAATTGTATATAACTTTATTTAAAGTGCTAATTTTGTACAACAGACGTTTTTGCGGCAAACATTTCTATCTTCAATTTTGTAGCTTTGAAATTGTTTTTTGCAATTTTCGAAAAAATCGGAGATATTCACGAAAATGATACCTGTATAATTTTCTTAAACGTCCTTTGCACTATTCAACAACAAAATTTAATAAAAACTTTGGAGCCATTCTTTTGAAAGTTTTGAAAATGTTCGAGAGGATTCATGTAAAGTGCCCCCAAATTTAAAATATCGGTTTCAAATTCCAAGACCCGCGACATCAACCAGAACGATATCAATTTTGAAGAAAATCGGCTGCACGGTTTATGCGCTAGTGTTGACCACAAAGGGACGGACAGGCACGCGTAGCCGTCAATCGACTGTTTGGTATCAAAGAGCAACAAGCCATAGATTTTGGCTACAGCACGAGTTTTGCGATTTTTTTCTAAATTTAGCCGCAGGATTTATCCACTCTTTCGTTACCAGAGCCCAGCTATAAGAGTTTTTCTGGCGAAAATTCACCGTTGTTCCGGCGCACGATTACATAACTTTCTCTTCTTACGAAAAATTCGTGAGGCGAGAAAGTAGAAAAATTGCATCCTTCTAATTATAGTTTTAGGAAGACGCAGAAAAACTTTTGACTTTTTCATTCTTCAAAACATCAGGTTTTTCAACCAACAGGAGGCCTACACCATTCTCTAAAACGTCCTTCAGCCTATCCACCAACAAAATTTCATCAAAAACGATGGATCCCTTTTGGAAGAAAACATTGTTTAAAAAAAATTAAAAATTACCTTTATTTCACCCATTGAAAATGAAATGAAATGAGTGCCATGACTGATGTTAAGCTAACAAACTTTTTAGGTCTCTCATTTCAGTCAAACTTCAAATAGAACGTCCATTTAAATTAATTGAAAACAAAATGATGTTCATTCATCATGCTATGCGTTCAGAATTCTTTCAAACTCAGTGAGCCATTATACTGCTCATTGTGTATAGTATTTAGCGTACATTCATTCCCGCTTGAGATATGGCATAATATTGTAGGGAAATACATCTTATACCTCTCCGACTTTTAGATTACAAAAGAGAATTGTATGAATAAGCAAATCCCACCCACGCGATTCTTATAAGCCTATCTTTATTAATCTAGTAAATCAAGGAAATGGTAAAATACCTAATCAATGTTTTTGTCAAAAATGACTTAAGGGCAGGAATATATTTTTAGAAAACGCCGATGTCTATAACTATAACTCGACGTAGTAATCATATTCATCAGGTGACTATCAACAGCTCACAACAAAAAAATAAATATATGTACATTATTTTACAGCACTTTGCCAGATGACATTAAACAATTAAAATCGACTCAAAAGTTTAAGTCCAAAGTAAAATCTTTTCTGCTGTATGACTGTTTCTATACAACTAGATACTACATCGATCATCAAAAAGAAAAGCAATATAAATTTTAACGATGATATTTCTTGTATTATTACCATTTGGACTGTATAATTCAGAAAAACTTGTAGCAAGATTTCTACCTCTGTTTCTATGTCAATGACCCCCATCGCGATCAGAATTTTCGTCCAACTTCTCTGATCCTTTCAGCAAATGCTGAGATAGCCCCTTCTTTTGCTTCTGAACATATATGTAACTTCAAAATCTGTGTACGTCTTCTACAATTCAGTGAGAAATGCAGTTATTCAAATATTCTTCTATAATATTTCAGTAGTATAGATACCTTTTGCGGCTCTCTCGCGCAACCATTCTTTATAAATGAGGTCTCTATAGAAAGAGAATTTCAGGTAGACGTGACGAATTGCAATTTTACTTTAAAAATATGAAGGATTTGTTTAAAAAATCGCATCTAAATATTCATGTGAGGTGCAACCCACAACACTATCTGCGCCAGTCTGTAACACCTGTAGTTTTTTCTTAATTTAACAACTGAATTTATCCAGTTTTTCATTGACAGGGCCCGACAATGAATTTTTTGTGCCGAAAATCGGCCGTTTTTCGCGCAGCATTACATACCTTTCCCTCTACTACGTATATTACTTGGTATATACGTACGTATACAAGAAAGCATCACAAGAAAAGTAACTTTAATTTTAACAATGATACATAATGCATTATTTACCATTTGGACTATATAAATGTGTATAAACAACCTGTAACAACTATTGTACTACAGCCTCCGGGTCAATGACCCCCATCTCGATCAGGTTTTTCGTCCAGTTTCCCTGATCCATTGAGCAAATGCTGAGATGGCCCCTTGTTTTGCTTCTGGACATAAATGTAACTTCATTTTCTGTGCACGTCTTCTAGAATTCTGTGGGAAATACAATTATTCAAATTATGGTTTCCATGTTTTCGCGGCAGGAAGTATTATTCCGAAGGACAACATGGATAAGAGCCAAAATTTATTGCTTATTTATCCTTGAAAATAGATTTTATTACATGGGAGTTTTTTTTTTTCAAAATTTAAGTAGTATATCACTTAGTGTAGGGATCACAGAATTTTGAAAATGTGCACACAATTCACTTTTCCCCATAGCACGTCATACGCAGTTTTAACTGTTTTCTGACGTAAAATAAAATAAATAAATTAAATACCTTTAACACGTGGTGTAGCCAGAATCTGTTTTGTGTGTCCTTGATGCCGAAAACCAATTGAAAGCAAAACGTCCGTCCGTCCGTGAGTGCATGTATTTTAAATAATATGATATAAAATTTCTGCAGAAGCCAACAGTTTTCTGTGAAAATGAACTCAAATTTCCGCATTTTGAAACGCTCAAATGTCATTTTCTCAAAAGTGGCTTCAAATTTTTTCTTCAAACTTTTCAATCGAGAGTGCTAATTGCATTGTTTAATATGACGTAAAGAACATTTTCAAAATTTTCTCCAAAACGTCTTAAAACTGTCTCTAAATTTCTTGTACAAAAGAGTAAAATTCACTTGTAAAGGTGGCATAGGTCCGATTGTCACGGCTAACTGAATTTTCAAAAATAGCAAAAGTTTGAATTTTTCGGCGTCTTTCTACAATTATAAAATTGAAGACATATTTTGTTTTCAAATGAAACATGCTGTCCATAAATAGTTCATTCATTAGATACATTTACACTTATAAAGTTGGCATAGGTCCGATTTTAACGGACGGATTAACGGATAACGGATAACGGATTTCGAAAATTGCACAAGTTTGAATTTTGTTCCCAGTCTTCCTACAACTACGAAATTGAAGCTAGAGATATTTCCTTCAAATGAAATTTGTTGTCCGTAAATAGTTCTTTCATTAACATCATGCACATTTTTTTACTTTTAGTACTTTTTGCGCAATAGTGTGTGCAATATCTGAAATTTTAAAATATAACAAAAACAAGATTTTCTCAAAAACAACTCTAAATGTTTTCTTTAAATTTTTGGTACGGGTAGTGCCAAATGTACCCTATACGATGACAAACGCCATTTTGCTCAATTCTTTTCTTTTTCCAAAAATTATCAAAATGAAATTTTTTTGACTTGTCTCTCGCTTCGTTAGTATTTACATTAGCGTCAATTTGTTCACATTATTGTATTAATGAGTACATGTACTTTAAATAATGTTTTATAAAGTTTCATGAAACCTCAATAGTTTTCTGTGAAAATGAACTAAAAATTCCGCCTTTTCAGAAATATCCAAACGCTTTTTTTTTTTCAAAAAATGGCTCCAAATTTTTTCTTCAAACTTTTCCAATGAATATTGCTAAATGCACTGTTTAATATGACTAAAGTTTAGTTTAGGGTATTCTTTTTTTTAATTACACATGTGTAATTTTTGAAAATATCTCTCACGGCGTTAATATGCATATTTCTATCGATTTGTAAACATTATTACAGTTGTAATTGGAAGTGCTTCAAATGGCATCTAATGAAGTTTTTCGAAAACTCAATAGATTCCTGTGAAAAAGAGCTAATTTCGCATGGTTTAATCACCATTTTTTTTAAAACGGCTTGAAAATTTTCAATGAAAATTTCAATTTTGGACGAGGTTTTACTGTTTTTTAACATTCTTGAAGTAATATTTCGGCTGTACTATTAAGAAAGGAAAAAGTTGGGAATATGTCCAAAAAATTACTGTGGGCTAAGATAGATGGCAGCGAGTCAGAGAATAGAGAAAAACCTAAAGTCGGTCCAGACCATGGAAATTAGAAAAAACTTTGTTGTTTACTGATGGATCTCACAAAAGTTTTATTCCATCATGACGAGCGTAATAAGACGAATACAATGATTTACGTATTGTCAAAGTTTGATAGGCTTTTTTGTTTAGTAATTCTGATTTTTGGCGACTCGTGTTTAACGTATATTTTAAACGTCACAGTCCACCAACCAAAGTCGCGCAGCGCTCTCCCTGCTACACAGCACGTACTCGGGGCGTTACAAACTCCACAAACTGCTAGTCGCAAAAAATAAAAATTACTCAAGAAAATGCACAAGAAAACATATTACTGGATTCGTCTTTTTACGCTCGTCATAATAGACTAAAACTTTTGTGAGATCCATCAGTAAACAACAAAGTTACCTCAGTATCTCGTTAAATACAAATGATAAAATAGAAATGAATCATGTATTAATTAATCTCATTCCCTCATTCATTTCCGTGGAAATTGCACTGCAAAACTTCAATCATTCAAAAATTACAGGAGGTGATAAAGTTACGTGACTTAACCTGTATATGAGAACATGATTTTTCCCTTCTTTGTTAAAAGGGTCCGACAAAACGAAATTTTATATCGAAAATTCATATTTCCAGCGCACGATTATAATACTGGCGCTTCTTACAAAGTAGTGGCAAGGAAGTACAAACATATTTAATACACTTTTTATATTCAAATTAATTCATATTTTGACCTTAGCATCGCATGTTTTATACTTCACAAAGTTATTCTGTGTTTCATCCCTACTAACACACGCAAGAACTATTCTTACGAGAATCCCTCTACATGAACTGTTGACGAAAATTCAAAACTTACAAATATTAAAACTTTCAAATGACACGCACATACTTACAGTAAAAATGGAAGATATTATAGCAAAAACAGGAATTAAATAGAAATAAATGTTCACAGCAGTTTCAGATATTTTCTTGCAACCTCTCTTAAAAACAGTACTGCAAGAGCATTTATTTTCTTCCGCAATTTTATCTGAACAACAGCTCAATGGAGGCTTGCCAGAGTTGCAGAAATCATCTGGAGAGTCCCAGCCGCAACAACCATGCTAAAAAATAATATCAAAGATACACTTTGGTTTAAGAGTATACAACTGAATATGATACTAACCTTCCTTTGATACAGATCACGCCGAGTCATGTTGCATTGTTCACCAGGAGTCGTGTCTCCAGCGGTTGTGGTAATACCACATGGGATCTCCGAAGTTCGAGTATCCGTAGTATCATCTTCCGAGGTATCACCGCTCTGGTAGGAGTCATCATCGGGTTGAGTTTCCGTAGTAGCGTCGTCGGACATCTCATCGGTGTCGATTGAGCTCTCATCGGGTTGTGTTTCCAAGGTCTGGTTTTCGGACATCTCATCGGTGTCGATCGACCCCTCATCGGGTTGAGTTTCCGTAGTCGCGTCGCCGGACATCTCACTGGTGTCAACTGAGCTCTCAGCGGGCTGTGTTTCCAGAGTCTGGTTTTCGGACATATCACCGCTTTGCATAGAGCCCTCATCCGGTTGAGTTTCCGAGGTCTGGTTGCCGGACATTTCATCTGTGTCGGTAGAACCCTCATCTGGATGTGTTTCCAAGGTCTGGTTTTCGGACATCTCACCGCTGTGGATAGAGCCCTCATCGGATTGTGTTTCCAAAGTCTGGTTGCCGGACATCTCATCTGTGTCTATAGTCCCCTCATCGGAATGTGTTTCCAATGTCTGGTTTTCGGACATTTCACCGCTGTGAATGGACCCCTCATCGGATTGAGTTTCCGTAGACTCATTGCCGGACATCTCATCTGTGTCGATAGACCCCTCATCGGTTTGTGATTCCAAGGTCTGGGTTTCGGACATTTCATCGCTCTGGATAGAGCTCTCATCAGATTCAGTTTCCATAGTCTCGTTGTCGAACATCTCATCAGTGTCGATAGAGCCTTCATCGGGTTCTGTTTCCAACGTCTGGTTTTCGGACATCTCACCGCTGTGTATGGACCCCTCATCGGGTTGAGTTTCCGTAGTCTGGTTGCCGGACATCTCATCTGTGTCGATGGACCCCTCATCGGTTTGTGATTCCAAGGTCTGGGTTTCGGACATTTCATCACTCTGGATAGAGCTCTCATCAGATTCAGTTTCCATAGTCTCGTTGTCGAACATCTCATCAGTGTCGATAGAGCCTTCATCGGGTTCTGTTTCCAACGTCTGGTTTTCGGACATATCACCGCTGTGTATGGACCCCTCATCGGGTTGAGTTTCCGTAGTCTGGTTGCCGGACATCTCATCTGTGTCGATAGACCCCTCATCGGGTTGTGTTTCCAAGGTCTGGGGTTCAGACATTTCATCGCTCTGGATAGAGCTCTCATCGGGTTCAGTTTCCATAGTCTGGTTGTCGAACATCTCATCGGTGTCGACAGAGCCTTCATCGGGTTCTGTTTCCAAGGTTTTGTTTTCGAACACATCACCGCTGTGGATGGACCCATCATCGGGTTGAGTTTCCGTAGTCTCGCTGCCGGACATCTCATCTGTGTCGATGGACCCCTCATCGGGTTGTGTTTCCAAGGTCCGGGGTTCAGACTTTTCATCGCTCTGGATAGCGCCCTCATCGGGTTCAGTTTCCATAGTCTGGTTGTCGAACATCTCATCGGTGTCGATAGAGCCTTCATCGGGTTCTGTTTCCAAGGTCTTGTTTTCGAACGCATCACCGCTGGGAATGGAGCGCTCATCGGGTTGAGTTTCCGTAGTCTGGCTGCCGGACATCTCATCTGTATCGATAGAACCCTCATCGGGTTGTGTTTCCAAGGTCTGGGGTTCGGTCATTTCATCGCTCTGGATAGAGCCCTTATCGGGTTCAGTTTCCATAGTCTGGTTGTCGAACATCTCGTCAGTGTCGATAGAGCCTTCATCGGGTTCTGTTTCCAAAATCTGGCCGGACATCTCGCCGCTGTGGATAGAGTCGTCATACGGTTGTGTTTCTGTAGTCTGGTTTTCGGACGCGTCACCGCTGGGAATAGAGCGCTCATCGGGTTGTGTTTCCATAGTTTGGTTTACGGCCATCTGATCTGTGTCGATAGAGCCCTCATCTGGTTGTGTTTCCAAGGTCCCGTTTTCGGACATCTCACCGCTGTGGATATAGACATCATCAGGTTGAGTCACCGTAGTCTGGTTTTTGGATATCTCAGTGCTGTGGATTGGCTCGTCATCGGATTGAGTTTCCGTTGTCTGGTTGCCGGACATCTCATCGGTATCAATAGAACCCTCATCGGGTTTGGTTTGCAAGGTCTGGTTTTCAGACATATCTCCTCTGTGGATGGAAGCTTCATCGGGTTGAGTTTCCGTAGTCTGGTTGCCCAACATCTCATCGGTGTCGATAGAGCCCTCATCGGGTCGGGTTTGTAATGTCTGGTTTTCGGACATCTCACCCCTGTGGATGGAGCTCTCATCGGGGTGAGTTTCTGTAGTGTGGTTCCCGGATATATCACCACTGTGGATAGGGCCCTCATCGGGTTGAGTTTCCATAGTATGATTTTCTGACATCTCACCGCTGTGGATGGCAACCTCATCGGGTTGAGTTCCCGTAGTCTGGTTTCCGGAAATCTCACTGCCGTAGATGGAGCCCTCATCGGGTTGAGTTTCCGTAGTCTGGTTTTCGGAGAGCTCACCGGTGTGGATAGAGCCAAGAGTTTGAGTGCCCGTACCCTGGACTGCGGACACCTCACCACTGTGAATGGAGCCCTCTTCAGGTTGAATTTCCGTAGTCCGGTTTTCGGGCATCTCGCTGCTGTGTACAGAGCCCTCATCGGTTTGTGTTTCCGAGGTCTGGTTTCCGGGCCTCTCACCGCTGTAGAGAGCGCCATCGGATTGAGTATCCGTAGTCTGGTTTTCGGAGAGCACCCCGCTGTGAATAGCGCCGCCATCGGGTTGGGTTTCCATAGTCGGGATTTCGGACATCTTACTGCTGTGGAATGAGCCCCCATCGGGTGGTGTTTCCAAGGTGTGGTTTTCGGACATCTCATCGCTGTGGATAGAGCTATCTGATATAGATTCCTTTGTCTGAATTTTGGACATCTCAAAGCTTGGGATGGAGCTCTCATCAAGTGCTGTGAATTCCATAGTCTTGTTTACGGAGAGCTCACCGCTGTGCATAGCTCCCCCATCGAGTGGAGTTTCCGTAGTCTGGTTTTCGAAGAACTCACTGCTGTGAATAGCGCCCCCATCGGGTTGAGTTTCCTTAGACTGGATTTCGGACGTCTCAGCGATGTGGATAGATACACCATCGGATTGACTCATCGTAGTCTGGATTTCGGACAACTCACCGCTTTGGATAGACACAGCATCGGGTTGTGTTTCCGTAGTCGAGATTTCGGACATCATTCCGATGTGGATAGAGCTCCCATTGAATTGAGTTTCCGAAGTCCGGATTTTGGACAAATCACTGCTATGGACAGCGACACCATCGGATTCCGTTTCCGTAGTCTGAATTTCGGACTTTTCACCACTGTGTATAGGGCCGCCGTCGGGGCGAGTTCCCGTAATCTGGATTTCGGACTTCTCGCCGCCGTGGATAGAGCTCCCATCGGGTTGCGACTCTGTAGTTTGGATGTCGGACATCTCACTGCTGTGAATGGAGCCCTCTTCAGATAGAGTTCCCGTGGACTGGTGTTCGGTCATCTCACCGCTGTGAATAGCGCCCCCACTGGGTTGAGTTTTCGTAGAATGGATTCTGGATATCTCACTGCTGTGGATAGAGCTCCCATCGGGTTGAGTTCCGGTAGTCTGAATTTTGGACGTTTCAGCGCTGTGGAGCGACACACCATCGAGTGGTGTTTCCTTAGTCGGGATTTCGGTCATCTCACCGCTGAGGATAGAGCTTCCATCGAGTTGAGTTTCCGTTGTCTGGATTTTGGACATCTCACCGCTATCTGGCTGAGTTACCGTAGTCGGGTTTCTGGACATCTCACCGCTATCAATAGCGCCCTCATGCGGTTTAGTTTTCGTAGTCTGTATTATGAACATTTCACCGCTGTGGGTAGAGACACCTGTGGGTTGAGTTTCCTTAATCTGAATTTTGGACATCTCACCGCTGTGGATAGACACACCATCGGGTGGTGTTTTCTTGGTCGGGATTTCGGACATCTCACTGCTGTGGACTGAGCCTCCATCGGGCTGAGTTTCCGTAATCTGGATATCGGACATCTCACCACTGTGAATAGCGCCCCCATGGGGTTGCGTTTTCGTAGAATGGATTTCGGACATCTCACCGCTGTGGATAGACACACCTTCGGGTTGAGTTTCCGGAGTCTGAATTTGGGACATCTCATCGCTATGAATGGAGCTCTTATCGGTCTGAATTTCTGTAGTCTGGTTTTCGGAAGTGTCACTGTTGTGGATGGAGTTCTCAGTTTCTGTTTTCGGTATCTGGTTTTCGGAGAGCTCACGCCCCTGGACGGAGTTCTCACCGGTTGAAGTTTCCGGTGTCTGGTTTTCGAATATCTCACCGCTTTCGATGCTGCCCTCACGGTTTTTAGTTTCCGGTGTCTGGTTTTTGGTGAACTCACTGCTCTGGATGGTGCTCTTACCGGTTTGAGTATTTGGTATCTGGTTTTTGGAGAGCTCACCACCTAGGATGATGCCATCACCAGTTTGAGTTTTCGGTATCTTGTTTTCGGAGAGCTCACGGCCCTGGATGGAGCCCTCACTGGTTGAAGTTTTTGGTGTCTGGTTTTCAGATATCTCACCGCTTTCGATGGAGCCCTCTCCAGTTTGAGTTTCCGATGTTTGGTTTTTGGTGATCTCACCGATCTGGGTGGTGCTCTCACCGGTTGGAGATTTCGGTATCTGACTTTCAGACACATCACCGCCTATAATGGAGCCCTCACCAGTTTGAGTTTTCGGTATCTGGTTTTCGGGGGGCTCACCGCCTTGGATGGAGCCCTCACCGGTTGAAGTTTTTGGTATCTGGTTTTCAGATATCTCACCGCTTCTGATGGAGCCCTCACCAGTTTGAGTTTCCGGTGTCTGGTTTTTGGTGATCTCACCGGTCTGGGTGGTGCTCTCACTGATTTGAGTTTTCGGTATATGGTTTTCGGAGACATCACCGCCTATGATGTAGCCCTCTCCAGTTTGAGTTTTCGGTATCTGGTTTTCGGGGAGCTCACCGCCTTGGATGGAGCCCCTACCTGTTGAAGTTTCCGGTTTCTGCTTTTCGGAGATTTCACCGCTCTGGATGAAGCTCTTGCTGGTGTGAGTTTCCGGTGTCTGGTTTTCGGTGAGTCCGCCGGTCTGGATGGTGCTCTCACTGGTTTGAGTTTTCGGTATCTGGTTTTCGGAGACCAGTCCGCCTAGGATGGAGCCCTCTCCAGTTTGAGTTTTCGGTATCTGGTGTTCGGAGAGCTCCCCACTCTGGTTGGAGCCCTCACCGGTTTGAGTTTTCGGTGTTTGGTTGTGGGTGGGCTCATCGCTTTGGATGGTGCTCCCATCGGTTTCAATTTTCGGTATCTGGTTTTCGGAGAGCTCACCTCCTTGACTGGAGCTCTCACTGGATTGAGTTTCTGGTGTCTGGTATTTGGATATCTCACTTCTCTGGATGGAACTCTCACCGGTTTGAGTTTCCGGTATCTGGTTTTCGGAGAGTCCGCCTGTGATGGTGCTCTCAGCGGTTTGTATTTCCTGTATCTGGTTTTCGGAGGACTCACCGTCATGGATGGAGCCCTCATTGGTTGGAGTTTTCGGTGTCTGGATATCGGAGGACTCACCGCTTGTAGTGTGGCCTACGGTGATGTTAGTATTGTGGCTGCGTGTTTCAGCGGTTTGGGTTTCTGTAGTGTAGGTTTCCGTAATCTTTGCGCTGTGGCTGAGGGTTTCTTCGATTTGAGTTTTCATACTGGCAATCTTTGCGCTCTTGGTGCGCTTTTTAGCGGTATGATTTTTCATTCTGTAGTCTTTGGTGATCTTAGTACTGCGACGAGCTGTCTCAGCTGTTTGAGAGTCCATGGTGTGGTCTTTAGTGGACTTAGCACTGTGCCTGTGGGTTTCTGCGATTTGTGTTCGCGTAGTGTGGTATGCGTTGATCTTATTTCTGTGGCTGGGTGTTTCAGCAGTTTGAGATTCTGTAATGCGGTCTTCGGATATCTTAACGCTGTGGTTAGAGGTCTCAGCCGGTTGAGGTTTTGTAGTGTGGTCTTCGATGCTCTTAGGATTGTGGCTGTTGGTCTCAGTGGTTTGAGTTTTCGTAGAGTTGTCTTCGGTGATCTTAGTTCCGTGGCTTGGTGTCTCAGCGGATGGAGGTTTCATTGAGTGGTCTTCGGAGGTATGAGTGCTGTGGTTTTGGGCTTGTGCTTTCGGAGTGCGATCTTCGGTGATCTTAGGGCTGTGACTGGGGGTTTCCGCTATTTGAGATTTCTTACTGTTATCTTCGGTGATTTTAGGTATGTGGCTGACGGTCTGTGCTGTCTGGGTTTTCGTAGAGTGGTCTTCGGCGATGTTAGCTCTGTGGCTTGGGGTTTCAGCGCTTTGAGGTTTCGTAGAGAGGTCTTTGGTGATATTAGTGTTTTGGCTGAGTGTCACAGCACTGTGAGGTTTCGTACAGTTTTGGACAGTGATCGTAGCGTTCTCGCCAGAAGTCGTGGCTTTTCCCCCGGGATCCGTAGAGATTTCACAAAGGACCGGATCGTTCTCGCTCGAGACTGTATCGTTCTTACCCGCGGTAGTAGCGTTTTTGGCAGAAATTGTAGCCTTCTCACTCGGGTTCGTGGCACCGATATTGATTGAATGTAGTTTTATGCTGGGGACTGTCAGTGAATGAAATCTTGCGATATGAGTAATGTCTGGGATAATTTTTGGGAAATGAAAAACAACCTCTGAGGGTTTATTGTAAGATGTTAGCTTGGTGACGATTGTTTGTAATTTTACATCAAACGTGGAAATACTTTTTGCACGAGTCTCAGAAAACGAGGATCTGAACACTCTTGAACCAACGTTATTTGAATTTTCTTCAGTATGTTTATAACTGTCATTAAATTTTTCAGTGTTTTTACCAACGTGTGGCATTGACGTTTTAGCAGTAGGTCTCAACGGATCTTTCGCATTGTGTGTGGGAAGAAAATATTTTAACATTTTAAGTGAGGTTCGTGCAGAATCTGTAGTTTTTAAAGTTGTATGTAATATTTTTACTCGCTGTTTCATCTTTAGAGATACATCCGTCACATAATTGGAAGGAATTACAATTTTCTCTTTTTTAGGCAAATGAAACTGTACAAATTTTGGTTTGATTTTTTTTAATTTCATGGCCTTTTTTACATTTACTGAATGAATTGATTTGTTCCTTTTCCTCATACTGAAAATATTTGTGTGTGCCCTCTCACGCAATTCAGGAACAGGAGAATCTGTCAAATTTGTTATTTCAGTGGATATTATATTACGATTTATTGATTTTGATCGATATTGCTTTAAACCAACAGAGACAGAAGTGGCTGTGATTGGAAGTTTTCTTACTAGTCCATGCGTTTTAATAGAACTGTTGAAATTACTGTCATCTGTTTTTGCCGTAATTTTTCTTGGCAGTGGAATGACATTAAGAGACATATCGTAGGATCTTGAGAAAGTTTTATCAGTTTTCTTGGGAAATATTTTTAATTTCTTATTTGACTGAATATCTCTATAGATTCGTACTGAAGGAGTTAACGTTTGCCCTCCCAAACCTAGTTCTCTTTTCAAATCTTTGTTAATTAGAATTTCACCAGAGAAACCAAATTTGTAGGGTGTTCTTTCTTCGACAGATGCAGAATCTCTCATGCATTTGGTTCTACAATTTGTTCCTGTGACGGCAATCTTCCCATATCCTGTTATGAGTCTGTTAAAAGTTTCTTTAACTAAACTGGTTGATAAATTGACGAGATAGTGGGTGGCATCAGTTTTTTGCAAGAAGATAGTATCTTCTGGATATATGTAAATGTCTCTACTAGTTGGTGTTGTATATATTCCTTTCCATTTGTTGAGGATTTGTCGGGTGATTCCAGCTTTCGTATTCCTTGCCACAGATGTAATGATATGATTGGTACTTCTGCTTAAGTCGAAGATATCGCGCCGACTGGGCCTTTGAAAAACGTCGAAGTATCCAAGTTGTCGATGTAACGAGCTAAATGAATCGTTTCTTCCTCTGGCGTCTCTGACCATTCGCTTATGGCGCGCTGCAAAAGATTCGCAAGACTTTGCAGGTCTGCTGCTGTTTGGGCATTCGTTAGCAGAGTCTAGATAGCTTTGTTTTATCTCTGACATGATGTCTCCACCGTGTAATATAAAAGCCGAGACAAAAAGTTGCATGATGAGAGCAAACAATAAAAATATCAATGCCTGTAACAAACGTAAACGTCAACTGCAGTGAAATCCCACTTCTATAGAGAAAGTATTGATGTATGAATTGCCCGAGAGCACTCCTACCAAACTGAACCTAAGAGCAGCGGGACCTCCGCCAAATCGCGTAACGCACAACGCACAAATACCAGCGGTAATGGTTATAATGCCAGCTAAGCACGATAAGTATACGTAACATACTGATAATCTATTTGTGTGATGAAACACACCAGCGTCATCGAATAATCGGGTTACCAGCAAACCCACCAGAAGCAAGGATACACCGCATACCTGAAATTTGTAACGTTTTATTACTGATTGAAAAAACATTACAAAATCTGATTAAAATGTATGAATTTCTAAATATTAAAACAGAAATATTATACCACTTCATCACCTTTTGGAGGGCGCGGATATAACAGACATTTCTACTTGGCTGTCCGGAAGAAGACGGAAGTTGAGGTCCCGCACGGAAATTGAGGGAAGAGGTCGCGGCTTGGGTAAATAACTCAGTGACTGTATAATCCACTTTTTCCACTAGCGTAAGCAACTCTGTGCCCCAGTAAGGGCGGCCTTGGGTCCCCCTGTGTGGAGGCAAACTTATTCAGAGTAACCTTCGAAAAGGAGGCCCTGGAGAGCGAGTGCCCCACTTCAACCAACTCTACGGCTCCGGCAAGTCAACGATGAGCTCGTAGTGTGGCCCCACGGTCCTCATGCCTTAGCTGACTTCCTCCAGCACCTCAATAACACCCCCTCCCCAAATTAAGTACATTATTGATGTGAAAAGCAAGGATAAATTGCCTTTCCTCGACATGATGCGAAGTAGAAAAGCTAAAGGCAATTTATGACACAGTGTTTACTGGAAACCAACTAATACCAATCGCTACCTCTCCCCATCCTCCGGCAACAAAAAGGGGGGAGAGTTGAAAACGATGGCCATCCCAGCAAATACAGTTTGTGAAGAAGAATCCTTATACTGTGGAATTGATGGGTACATTTCGAGCTAAAGCATGCAATGCTAACGCTGTCAACCAAGTCGTCCGGCAGGCAGCGACCGCCTCTAGCACTGCTGACATCACTACGCCTAGCGGCGATGCCAACCGCAAGATAGTCATCCTACCCTATTATACAAGGGATCATTGACAAAACTGACAAGTATTCGAGCCGCTAGGACATAAAAACGGTCCACAAAAACACTGGCAAAATAAAGAAATGAAAAAATCCCGCAAAAGCTAGTACACGTTAACCCATATTTTCCCATTGGCACAAAAATGGTGCATTGTATTTTTGTATTAATAGTTCATCTCTTGGAAGGAATAAGGGAAAGTTGTGTATGCTACAGAGTTGTGTTGGCAACGAATTATGTGAATAAGTTCAGTGGTTTACTCTACACCGTTCTTTATTCGGAGACCCTCGTAAAGTACCTGCATTTGAGCAACATATATTCCCTTCGTGAATTATAAGTACATTACTTAAATTTATGATTATTTTAATCGTGTATTTTAATATAATACTATCTGTTGACACATATTTGAAATTTATTTCAAATAGTAAAGATTAAAGCTTATATTTTTTATCGGGAAATGCCAATAAAATCTTGATGCCCCGTTATAGAGGCAATGGAAACGTGAGGGTACGAGTTTTTATATCCATTATTCGCAAATATATTTTTGACATTTTGACAGTAAATACCAATATTTCACGGTGTGATTATGTATTATATTCCAATGTTTAACTCTTGATGTTATGAACAAGGGGATAGTGTCTGAATTGAGCACAGGTACAAGGAAGACGACAGTTCGAAATTGGGTGAAAACGGACTTAGTGCCTCTCGCAGAATGTACTTGGGAACAACCAGATTGGCTACAAAGAGAATGGTCTTCTGTTGATCTTTTTGCATTATTTTACGACAGTGAAGTTTTGGATTTGCTAGTTGAGATGAGCAAGAAATACACTTTTTTCAAATGAAATACTAAATTTGATGTGTCGCATCGTGAAACAAAAACGCTTCTTTCATTTGAGGGGCGCCTTCGGGAACGCATTCGCCATTACAAGTATAATAATGTTAAAAATCGACCGTAGCCCTCCATGCATGGAAAACTGGACACGCCATTCTTTTTGATAACACTTGTCTCCTGGCCACGGCAGACCACTGAGGACCGAGGAGTATAAGAGAGGCTGTGGAAATTATCAAACATCCCCAAAACCTTCATGCCAATCAAGGCCTGCGTCTCCACGAGGTATGGAAACACGTGCTTTATGCGCCACGTCCGGTCGCCTCAGGGCTGCATATTTGACATATTTGCATATATTCTTCTTCAATGTAATGAAATGCATAATGAACACAAATTAATTTCTTGTTGTTGGAGGTCAATAAACAATACCTCATTGTGTATATTTTAGCATAGTTTTGATGATTGAATGTATTTCGACTCTAAAAGAAAAGTGGTGTTTTTACAAAAGTTTGAAATATTTAAAAAAAATAGTTTTCTCTAAAATGTAAACAGCAAGTTTTTTCTTTTGTGTTCGAACCGATTCGATATTACATTTCCTCATGTGGGCGGTATCCTGCCGTGTCTTCTCCAATCGAAATTTTGGTAGGAAATTTTTTTAGAAAATGGAGTTTGAGCGTTTCCGAAAATCGCATTTTTAGATAATTTTCTAAAAAAGAAAAGTTTTAATATTTCGAGAAATTTTATGAATCATCATTTGAGCACTTGTATTCACAAATACAATAATGTATACAAATCGCCATAATGTAAATATTAAAGAGAGAGAGAGAGAGAGAGAGAGAGAGAGAGAGAGAGAGAGAGAGAGGAAGAAAGATTACATTTGTGTAATTTTTGAAAATATAAAAAGAAAAACTTGCATTTGTGGCCTTTTTAAAAGGTGTACACGACATTAATTAAAGAACTAATTGTGGATAACAAAAATTAAAGAAAAAATCTCAATTGTCAATGTTGTAGTTGTCAATAAACGCTGATAACATTCAAATTTTTAAATTTTCTAAAATTTCGGGCGAACAGTGAAAAATGGACATCTGTCATCTTTATAAGAGCGATTCATTATATTCTTACTAGAAATTTAAATAAAAAATTGGAACCATATTTAGGAAAATTTTGAAAATATCCAAAGTAGTAAAAGTAATAGTACTAACATTCAAAGAATGTTTTTCAAAATCACAGAGATTCATGTCGGGTCATATCAAATGGAGAATATTTATTTTTGCAAAAATAGCACGAATAGTTTAGGCAATAGTGTTGTTCTCAGACGGAGAGAGACGCAGATGGACAAACAGAGACAGTCGCACAGACACAGCGACAGCGACAGAGATACAGGCAGACAGGTACAAAGACAGCGACAGAAACAGACACAGACAGATACAGGTTCAAGAAAGAGGACCACTGTCTCCAGATCCTCAGTCTACTAAGAATCCTATAAAAGATAGGAGCACTCAGACGTTCCCGAAAAGCAACACGTTCTGAGTCCGGGGTGAAGACGAAGAGCAAGCCACCACACAATCGTGAACATCAAGAAAAAGCGGCGGCGAGATTGAATGAAACCCCGAAGAGCAATGAAGACGAAACCTGGATGAGGTCACTACCAAAGAAGAAGTCCACAATGCTTTGGTTGATCAATTTCCAGAAGCAAAGGCATCAGTAGTTAAATTCCTGAGACCAGCATATGGGGGAACACTGGTAGCAGTAGTCAGTCGCCTGACCATCGTGGCCAACACCCTGTTATCTGCTGGTAATGTGAGAATAGGATGGGTAAACTGCCGAGAGAAAACCTCCTTTAAGATGTTTCAAATATTTAGATTTGGGACACAAAAGTCGAGCATGCAAGAGCCCGTGTGGCAGATCAAAGTTGTGCATGAATTGCAGTCATGATCACTTCGGAAAGATATGCACGTAGGATCTAAAGGGCTTGTTGTATGTACAAAACGGCAAAGACCGCAAATATGCTACTGGGTGTAACACGTGTTCTTACCTAAGAGCGCTAAAGGCGATATTGGACAGACCATGAGAATCGTTCAACTAAATCGGAACTGTTGTGAAGTTCCTCAGGAAATTCTAGCTCAGTCTGTGAGGGAATGGGAGATAGATTTCGCGATCCTGTGTGAACAATATAGAAACCGCGACAGTTCGTGGGTATTCGACTGTTACAACAAAGCAGCAATTTGGGCATGTGGGAAACGCTCATTCCAATAAGTGGTGAAATGACCCGAGATGAAGTTGGATTCGTCTGGGTCAAAATAGATGGAGTCTATATCTACAGCTGCCACGAATCTACAAAAGCTACTTGTGATGAGTTTGAGTAATTCCTTGGCCGTCTAGTTCTGGATGCCAGAGGACGTATTCCCCTTGTAATTGCTGGAGACTTCAACGCGTGCGCTGTGGAGTGGGGTAGGTCGGCAACACACAAAAGAGGTCATGTGCTGAAGTCAATCTCTGTCTTGAACGTAGTGCTCGTTAACTCCGGAGGTACACAGCTTCCGCAGAGGCGGTGTCGGATCTGTGATGGACATAGCCTTTACGACAAGTAGCTTGTTGAGATTGGGAGTATCTTGGAAAGTTAGTGAACATTACACACACAGCGACTACCAGGCTATTCTATACGAGGAACAATAGCAAAGAAAGGAAGTAAAGAGACTGGGATGTAAGGTGAGGGGATGGAAAATCACATCTTTTGACGCGGAACTACTCCGCTTTTATTTGAAGAATTTTGTAGCGTCAGGAACGGCAGAGACAAAGGTTAGCCAAATTATGAACTGTATAACTAGAGCTTGTAAAGCAGCCATCCCACGAAGCGGAACCAACCACCGAGGTTTACCTCTTTACTGATGGAACGAAGACACACGTCGTCACTGCCTGCGTGCTAGAGACTATACCAGCGAGCTCGTTGCAAAGATTCCTTTGTTCAATTGCAAGAACAATATAAGTTGGCAATATATCAGTTGAAAATCGCAATCCGTAAAAAAAACAAGAAGTTGGCGATGAAGTTGATCACGATGTATGGGGTAGGCCATACAAGACGGTCATGGGCAAGTTTATAAAATCGCCTAGGCCAGATGACTCCAGAAAACGTAGTTGCATGTATGCTTGTTTCTGAAAGCAATTGGAGGTCGGTGTGGAATTTTGCACAAGACGTATTGCTGGAATTGAGACGCCTAGAGAAAAGAAGAAGAGATATCTCATGATCCGTCTTCTAGCTTCAAGTGACTGGGTCACTATGGCACTCTCCGCGATGTAATGCCTACAGGCAGTTCCTCGGAGAGAACGGAGAAGGGGGGTTCGCTTTTAATGAATAAAAATATCTCACTCTGCGTAGCACGGGCAACTCAGTGTCTTTTTAAGATCTCCATCCACCCTCGTAAATAAAAAGAGACAGACTGACAGAGACAGAAACATACAAACAGATAGATAGCTGAACAGACGTTTTGAAGCAAACGGTTTCGTTACCAAGGAGCCCCAAAATCTGCATTTCCGATGAAATCCGATGACAGCTTCCGGGTCAATGACCCCCATCTCGATCAGGTTTTTCGTCCAGTTTCCCTGATCCATTGAGCAAATGCTGAGATGGCCCCTTGTTTTGCTTCTGGACATAAATGTAACTTCATTTTCTGTGCACGTCTTCTAGAATTCAGTGGGAAATACAATTATTCAAATTATCGTTTCCATGTCGCGGCAGGAAGTTATAAGAGCCAAAATTTATTGCTTATTTATCCTTGAAAATAGATTTTATTACATGGGAGTTTTTTTGTTTTTTTTCTCCCTTTGAAAATTCAAAATTTATTGCTTATTTATCCTTGAAAATCGATTTTATTACATGGGAGTTTTTTTGTTTTTTTTTCTCCCTTTCAAAATTCAAAATTTATTGCTTGTTTATCCTTGAAAATAGATTTTATTACATGGGAGTTTTTGTTTTGTTTTTCTCCCTTTCAAAAATTCAAAATTTAAGTAGTATATGACTTAGTGTAGGGATCACAGAATTTTGAAAATGTGCACACAATTCACTTTTCCCCATAGCACGTCATACGCAGTTTTTAACTGTTTTTTTTGACGTTAAATAAATAAAATAAATAAATAAATAAAATCTCGAAATCAATTTCCCCCAGCATTACGTAACTTTCAGCGTTCTACGTATATTTCTCTGTATATACGAGGTATGTTCAGAAAGTAATTATACTAAATTTTTATATTTTTCTAGAAAACGTGTATATGAAAAAATACAAGATATTGTTGATACCCTTGATTATTTTTCCACATAATTGGCATCCTGATCGATACTCTGGCATACGTTGTTTAAGCTTTCTCGGAAGAATTCTTCTGCCAACTCCTTCACCCACTTCAGAACCTTCTTCTGCACCTGCTCTTCGCTTGAAAATTTAATTCCACCCATGTGTGGCCACAGGGAGGAGAAAAAGATAATAATCTGAAGGTGAGAACGGGGAGGGGTCAAAACTTCCCAACCAAATGAGTCCAAGACTGTGTGAGGAAGGGCGTGGTCGTGTAACAAGCACACTCCCGTCGTCAGTATTCCCCTCCTTTGGTTTTGAATGCTTTTTTAACGGTTTTTAGACTCCCACAATATTGTTGGACTTTGGTCTCTTCCTGAAGCAGAAATTCGACCAAAATGTTTATTCGGTCCCAATACACAGGCCATGATTTTTTACCCTGTATTTCTAACCCATTTAAAATCAAACCAGGGGTAAGGCAAGGCGACGAACTCTCACCTCTGTTATTTAATTGTATTCTTGAGAAAGTAATAACACAATGGCGTAAACAAAACTAATGGCGCTACAGAATGTCACAGACTTTCTCGTAGTAATTTTTTTAAAATTTCCTTGATGTGGACTACCTTTACGTTCATTCCCCATCCAGCTGTTTTTAAGAAAATGGCGTTTACTGCTAAATTGGAACCTCTATTCACAGAAATCTTTGAGTTTTCGAAAAACTTCATTTCAAGTCATTTGAAGCACAATCACTCACAAATGAAATAGTGTATTCAAATTGCTGGACATATGCATGTTAACGCCGAAAGAACTATTTTAAAAAAATACATTGAAATAATTTTTTAAAAAACGCAATAATTCACCAAAATTAAGATTACGTCGTATTAAACAGGGTAATTATCACTAACCATTGCAAAAGTTTGAAGAAAAAATTTGGAGCGATTTTTGAGAAAATAGCATTTGAGCGTTTCTGAAAATCCAGTATTTTGACCTCATTATAAAAGAAAAATGTCGAGTTTTCTAGGAATTTTATATGACATTACTTAAAGCACATGTAGTCATAAGTATGATATGTGAAGAAATCGCCTCTAATGTAATTATTACCGACGTATGAGACAAGTCAAAAAAATACATTTTTGTAATTGTCTTGAAAGAATAGACTAATATGATGATTATGTCATCGTATAGGATACATTTGGCACTACCCCTACTAAAAATTTAAAGAAAAACATTGAAGTCGTTTTTGAGAAAATATTTTGTTATTTTTTTAAATTGCAAATAGCTCACTATTGCACGAAAACTACTAATATTTTTAAAAAACTCTACATGACGTGAATGAAAGAACTATTTATGGACAACATATTTCATGTAAAGTACCACCAAATTTTAAAGAATGTTTCTCAAAACTTCAAAGCTTTAACTAGAGCCGGATCGACTGGGGATTCTTCAATTTGGAAAAGATCGTACGTTGTGGTTTAGACACTAGTAGTGTTCACAGATGGACGGACGGACGTTTTGCTTCCAATTGGTTTTTCGGCATCAAGGACCCACAAAACAGATTCTGGCTACACCACGTGTTGGAGGATTTTTTTCTCTTAATTTAACAACCGTTTATATGCACTTTTGCGCCACCAGAGCCCGGCAATGACTTTTTTCCGCCGAAAATCCGCCGTTTTTCGCGCAGCATTACATAACTTTCTCTATACTACGAATATTACTCCGTATATACGTACGTATACCAGAAAGTAAAATGAAAACATACAATATACGGATGTTCAGAGTGATATCAGAAAACGTCGACTAATTTTTTATGGACACATCAAAAGAAAGAATCCTAATCGTCTTACCAAACAAATAGTTTAATTTTATGAGAATAGAAGTAAAGCAGCTACTGACACTATAAAATGGATCACAGAAAATAGAAAAGACCTCAAACTATCAGGGATCAGAGAAGAAGACATTCAAAATAGGATCACATTTAGAGTTGAAGTGCAGTAACAGCGGAGTGTGTAAAAGAAGTGTTGATCAGAAAAAGCTTGGACAAAAGAGAGAAAAAAGGCGTACAGATGAAACAAATATGGGTACAAAGAAAGAATTAGAGACACATCTGAGTACTTTGCGTTGTCCCAATTTGGTTGATTCACAAGGAGAATAATAATAATAATAATAATAATAATAATAATAATAATAATAATAATAATAATAATAATAATAATAATAATAATAATAATAATTTATAAAAAGAAGAAGAATATACTAATGTCATTTTACTCTCTTGAAAATGAACTAAGTAAATCGTGTTAGTGGACAGAACTTATAGGCCTACAGCATTTTATCGCTTTTTATTTATAATGACCTTAAGAATTCAAAAATACTACATTAGAGAAACTATTAATCATTTTGGGCAACTTAAGAATAAAAAGGAAAATTTGGTGAAATTTTCAAATCTCGTAGCTCTGTCAGTATTGTAATATTCCATGATTCCCCCAAGAATAAGGCACAAGTCAAAGAATGAATAGAAAATGCATAACATTAACATGAACTGTAAAAACAGATGAAGGCGATGTCGCGTAGCGATAGTTTTTGAGAAGTAAACGGAAAACGCGACAAATTCACAATTGGGACAAGATAGGGCAGTAGCGTTCGTGTAGCGAAGTCGTTTGCAAGTTATTTGAAGGAAATCGCATCACGCGTTCGAAAGATATGAACATTTTTGTATAGTATAAATTCCAGCTTGTAAACAGACATGATAGCCATTGTTGTGCTTTAAGGTTCAGTAAATCAAAAGGTGTTTGTGGCGAAAATTAAGAGAACGCGTGAAGCAATACAAACAAAACTTTAAGAACCAATAGAATAAATCATTTAGAAAATTATGGTAACAGTCGCAACGTTGGGAAACTTCGAGGGGCTACGCCAGAACAGAAAATGTGAATTAAATTAAATGATGTAATATTTTGTAGGAGAAGCGACAGCGATCGTGTGATGTTAAAAGAAAAAAAGAGCTGACGATCCGGACACAACAATGACGAGGGGAGCGCGGTCGAAGTAGCTTGAATACGGACGCATGTTGAAACGCTCCGCAAAAATTTTTATTTTTAATAGAAAATTGCGTTCAGTTTGTGAATAGAGTGAAATATATCGTGTTTAGTAACTGTCGAGTTAATGGAAAGATAAAACGTGGAAGAGATATTTATATATTTCACGAAAACAGTGTTCGCGAAACACTGTCGCCATATTGTCGGTCGCAGTTAACAAAAACTAGTATAATAATTAGTGAGTAGTTTTAATCAGGGATATTCTTCATTTAAAGTAAATTTGTCGTTAACAAACGTGTGTGGAAATGGATGGATGCTGTGGGGAGATGAATTAATGGATGCTGCGTGTATACTACGGAGGTGACCTGGAACAATGGCGTTACGCGGATGGCCGATTTCTACGAAAGGAAAGTGCAATAACTTTGCGTAATTTAATAGTTCAGATAAATGGGAAGAAAGAACAGACTAGGTTTTAATGTACAAGACCAAGTTTTTGTGGAAATAACAATAGGCTATATTCAGACAGAATAGGGGATGCGCATTCAAGTGTGAATGATTTGTTTTGTTTTTTGTCGATTGTGTAAATAGTAAGTGTGAATGTGATTTTATGTATTTCAGGTATTGTGTTTTGTTGTTTATTGTGTTGCATTTGTGTATGTTTTTGTTGTTATGTCTCCAGCGGAGTGTGGAGAGAGTGAAAACCAGAAAAGAATAAATAATGCCGGACGTACTTGGTTCGACAGTAAGCCATATGATATGATTTCGTGATTTTGTATTAAACAGTGACCTACGCCCAAGTGTCCAAGTATCTCGTTAGGCTCCTGTACAGGCCAACCACAGCCTCACGCCCAGTAGTTTTATAACGTTGAAGGAGTAGCTAAGTAACGGGCACAGTTTTAGATAAAGGAGGCAAAAGCTAGCAGGGCATAAATTTGTATAGATTTTATATAGAGTAGAGAGATTCAAGGTATAGTCGTTTTATTACATATTGTCGCCGCAACGTGGTGCGGTTACATACAGACTTGGGATAAGTAGGCAAGACGTTCCATTACAGTATTTACGTGGGAAAAATAATTTTTAATACACATATGTATAGAATTGTATGACCTTTATATATGTAACTACTTTTTCGCTGAGAAACCCCTTAAAGAAAAGCTCCGGTCCTCCAGGATTGGGGGTTGTACTGAAGGCCAGCACCCTGTACATGTAAAACATCACACCGCTAAAAATCTCAGTCATGTGAATGCCTCGGATATTTTAAAAGGGAAACGACATCGGCAAAGAAAATGGACTCTGAATATTGGTATATGGAATGTACAAAGCATCTCAAACAAACAACAAGAAGTAATTCAGGAAATGATGAGAAGAAACATAGATATAGCCGTCTGGTCTGACACAAAAAAGAAAGGCAAAGGAAGCGAAAAACTGAACAACTTTGTGCACTTCTACAGTGGCGTAAACAAACATGAAAATACTAAAGCCGGAGTTTCCATTGTCATCAGTGAAAGATTCGGTAAATGTATAAAAAGTTGGGAATGTATAAACGAACGTCTTATTAAAGCAGTGTTAAAAATCAGAGGAAAGTACATAAGTGTCATAGGAATATATAATCTGAATGAAGATGCCCCAATAGCTAGGAAAGATGATTTTGAAATGATAGTCAAAGATACTCTAGACAGTATTCCTATGTCCCATGAAATAATATTTGCAGGAGACTTTAACGGTAGAGTTGGAAGGGAAAAGAACAACAACATTGTGGGTCAATATGGAGAGGAGACTCGCAATGACAATGGTAAAAGACTTATTAATATTTGCGAAGAGTATGAGATGAAAATTAATAACACTTTCTTCCAACATAAGGATATTCACAAGTACACCTGGTACCAACATACAAAAAAACTAAAATCTATAATAGACTTCTGTATAACCAAACAAAAGACTTAACTCAAAATACAAGATGTTAGAGCGAAACGGGGAGCCCAATGTAGCGACCATTGTTTGGTAATTGCTAAAATATATATACCATTTACTTCAAATAGCGCGGACAAAGAAGATAAAGATGAATTTGTCATGAAACCTACCAAATACAAATTAAGCAGTCTCTTCGATGAAAGTACAGCATATCTTTACAGAAAAAGACTTGAAGTTAAACTATTGGTAAAGCACAGGCCAATAGGAAAAAAATATGAACACATAAAAGAATGCATTCACCAAGCCGCAGAGGAGGCTTTAGGTACTTCTAAATTAAAACCGAAACAGTACTGGTGGGACACAATCTAGAAGAAAAGATTAAAAGGAAAAGAGAGCTATATTTAAAATGGCTTATTGACAAGAAAACTTAAACTAGTTTACAGTACAAAACAATAAGTAGAGAAGTCAAACAAGACGTGTTATCAAGGAAGAACAAATTGTGGCTGGATAAATGCGATTATATAGAACAATTCATAGGAGGAGCACAGAGTTCAGAAGCCTGGAAATTAATTAAATCTATTAAAACAAATGAAAAAAACAATAGTGCATTATCAAACATCAGCATGAATAAATGGAAAGAGTACTTTGGAAGACTGCTACTAGAAAACAGAAACTTCCAGTCAAACAAGGAAGTGAAATTTGAGCAAAGGGTAGATCTGACAATTGAAGATTTCGAAAAAGCACTTAAGACCATGAAATCTAATAAGTCATCTGGACCAGGAGATATTCCGGCAGAACTACTGAAATTCGGTCCCTACAAACTGCATCAAATGCTCAAACACATGTTTTCAAGGTGCATGAATGGAGAAGATCCTCCTCAGGAGTGGCGAACATCTTACCTAACACCGATCCATAAGAAAGGATCTAGAGACAATGAAACGAACTACAGAGGAATAGCAGTTATTGGATCTTTAGGTAGACTGTATAGTAAACTAATTCGAAATAAAATAGAAGAAGAGATAAAAGGTAAAATCGGAGAGGAACAATGTGGTTTTACTGTCGGTAGATCAGACATAGACAATATATTTACATTAAAACAGCTTATAGAAAGGAGAACAAGGAGAGGTAGGGAAGTTCATCTGGGTTTAATTGATCTTCAGAAGGCGTATGACAATGTACCAGTTGCTAGAGTATGGGAAGAAATGAAGGGACTTAAAATCAATGAGAATTTAATTGGAGCCACACAGAATCTATATAAGAACAACACCTCTCAGATTAAGATCTACAGTAGGCTCTCCGATCCATTCCCGGTCAGTAAAGGTCTTCGTCAGGGCTGCTGTCTTTCCCCAACACTGTTTAAAATCTATCTGCATCAAATTTTACAGCAGTGGGAGAAACAATGCAGAATAATGGGTATGACAATCGGGGAGGATAAATTATATACATTATATTTTGCCGATGACCAGGTATTAATTGCAGAAGATGCGGACGATTTGAGTTTCATGATCCGAAAACTCAATGAACATTTTTTGAAAGCAGGACTTACTATCAACATGAACAAATCTGAATACCTGGCAGTTGGAAACAATGAGATTGAAGATCTTCTTCTGAAAAACGGGAAAAAATGAAAGAAGTAAACAAATATAAATATTTGGGTGCACTCTATAACAAAAAGGGTAATAGTCAAGAAGAAATTGAGAGACGAATAAGCTTGGGGAGAAACGTGACACGAAGTATAAACTCTGTGTTATGGAACAAAACCATCACTAACACCACTAAAAGACGTCTTTTCTCCACACTAGTCAAGAGTGTAACAACGTACGGTTCAGAAGTTTGGAAAGTTGATAAAAGAACAAGAAAGAAGCTGTTGGCCCTTGAAATGGACTACTGGCATCGAAGTTGCTGTTACAGCAGCCGTGACAGAATCAGGAACGAAGAAATAAGAAAGAAAATGGATGTAAAGAAATCTATCCTTGATGAAATAGAGAAAAAACAAATCGTTTGGTATGGTCACGTTATGCAAATGACAGACGAAAGATGGCCAAAACGAGTCCTGTAATGGGTACCGACAGAAAGACAGAAGAGAGGAAGACCCAGACTTGCATGGCAGCAGGGAGTGCGAGAGGCTATGGCGGCAAGAGAAATGAAGGAAGATCTAATGGTCAAATAGAGAGGCATGGAGACAGAGCGGAGACACGGCGACAGCTTTAGAGCAACTCCATATTATATATATATATATATATATATATATATATATATATATATATATATATATATTACTACTTTTTCATCTTTCAATTATTAATAGTTAAATAGTTGGGAAGGGATTCTGACACCCAAGAAAGCGTGCGCAGATGATTTTTCTCCCCCCATACGTCACATACAGTTTTTGACTATTTTTGACTAAATAAATAAATAAATAAATATTTATTACTCTTCACTTACAATTTTTAATATATTTCACAATTAGTCACCAGGAAAAACACAACTTTAATCACTAACCTATTAGACTTGAGTTTATTGCAACACATTATATTTGTTTTGTCAGCTAAAACAATAATTGGTTTTTATTTCAAAATATATCTTTATTTGTAGGTGATAAGTCTCAATTTGATCCTTTTTAACTTCAGTTCGATTGTGTTTAATCCCAATGAATGGGTTTTTTCTCGATCAGAATTGTTTGGTATTATATGTGCACGTTTTCTTGAGTCCCGGAATACCTACCCCACTCCTTTGCCAACATTAGTTGAATTAAAAATAAAGGATAGCAACGAGCGTTGTCGACAAAATCTGATACCAGAAATGTTCGCTCCAATGTAATAAAAACTCTTTTGCATCGAAAAACGAAGTACAAATTTGATATGAAATTCCTTTTGTCAAAATAACCAAACTCCTCACTCCTCTCGCAACTAGCAAAGCGAGGGCTCAAGAAAAGGTGCGCGGAATATATAGATTTTTGGATGAAAAATAATAGGCATGTAATATTTCATGCCCTCCACTATTTTAGTATGTTTCAAATATAACTCTACGCTAACTACAAGTGAATACGTACGATTACTCCAATGCAAATGCAACGGAAAATTTCCCCAATTGTTGCCATCTTCTACATCAATAATCCCAATGTATAACACGGTATTCAACATGTATAATTATTTAAATAGTTATAAAATAATGAAATAAATCGGGAAAGACTCCACAAATCCACTCAAAACAAACTGCTATAAACTTTATGTTGTAGCAACTCCAACAAAGGGTAATAATTTAATCGATCTTTATCGATAAAATTATCGATCTAACTCACACGGTATATTAGGACAAAACTTAGTATTAAGAATAGGTGATAAATAAGTAGTTTCCTTTTGAAAATACTCTCGTGAAATTGCTTCTTCACGTATTCTGACGAAATTGATACACTTCTGCCAGTCACCGACTAGTGGTGTTTATCCCGTACACAGCGTATATCATCAAGCAAAAAATGGTCCATTAAATGGTCCCATCTCGATCAGGTTTTTCGTCCAGTTTCCCTGATCCATTGAGCAAATGCTGAGATGGCCCCTTGTTTTGCTTCTGGACATAAATGTAACTTCATTTTCTGTGCACGTCTTCTAGAATTCAGTGGGAAATACAATTATTCAAATTATCGTTTCCACGTTGTCGCGGCAGGAAGTAATAAGAGCCAAAATTTATTGCTTATTTATCCTTGAAAATAGATTTTATTACATGGGAGTTTTTTTGTTTTTTTCTCCCTTTCAAAATTCAAAATTTATTGCTTATTTATCCTAGAAAATCGATTTTATTACATGGGAGTTTTTTTGTTTTTTTTCTCCCTTTCAAAATTCAAAATTTATTGCTTATTTATCCTTGAAAATCGATTTTATTACATGGGAGTTTTTTTGTTTTTTTTTCTCCCTTTCAAAATTCAAAACTTAAGTAGTATATGATTTAGTGTAGGGATCACAGAATTTTGAAAATGTGCACACAATTCACTTTCCCCCATAGCCCGTCATACGCAGTTTTTAACTGTTTTTTGACGTAAATAAATAAATAAATAAATAAATAAATAAATAAATAAAGGAAAAATTAAAGTTGTAATCGAGTCGTATACTTCCGTAACTACGTCATCAATCAGGTTTATTGATAAGATAAAACTCTCCTTTTCAATACAGCTATAATTTAAATATCATGGAGTAATTGATGTTTAATGTACGTCCATTTTCTGTAATTGTTTGTAATGAGCAAAATACTAAGTTATGAGGTGCAAATTTAGATAATTTATTTACGAAATAAGTATCGTAAGACATCTTACAATACGAAATTAGGAACTTGATAACCAATCCAGTATTGCAATTTTATAACTATAATCGTAAAATATACAAATGTCCAACGTTCTATCCACTTTATGAAAATTCCAATGGACTACAATATTCGTTTAAATTTGACTGTGCATTCTGAGAAATATGACACACTGATGTTCATATACTTAATAGGCCTTGAATTATTAGAGAACTTGTGTGAACACTTTTTCATTTCATTTCGTAAGTGAACATTCCTAGATCTATATTGTTCACAATGGGCCATGGATTATTAAAACACTTGCTTACTAATAAATATTATTTCGTCACCGACCTCAATATCGTAAATTTATGATATCGCGATTCTTATCAATCAAAAATGTGATGTTATTCTTCGCCTCTTTTGATACAGATCCATTATTATTTCTGATATGCATTGACGCACCACCTTCTACAGTTCACTACAGTACTAGTACAAAGCCTGCTCATTGGTACGTGACGACACTAAGATGGCGGCGTAGGTAGTCACGAGGCAGCGCGGCGACCACGTGGCTGGATTGGGCGCAACCATGTTGTTTTCAGTTTAAGTCTCCTGGTGCGGTCCGTGTGTTCGGAGCAGTTCGGAGTGTATTTACGTACGTGTATTCTACTGCTGCTTCGATATGCCTTTTAGATATGTACTTACAATGTGCCTCGAAACTACATGTGTTTGGTTTTCCAAAAGGCCAATGAACTGCTGCTATTCACAGAGATTTTGTTCCTTCCAAATCCTCGAACGTAAGGCTATGGATGAGATCCTACGTTTGCTATACTGATTATTTATCCAAAGCATACATTTTATGTAAGTTGGTAAGGATTTTAAAATTATTTACTAATACTTCTAATGCTCTATCATGAAGCTACGTTGTTTGCAATTAGATCTTACAATTCTTCCTTATAGCATGATGCAGAATTTGCAATATTTTTTTTTATATTTTGTTAATTGAATAGCGATAGTAAAAACTTAATGTAGTAGTTAAATAATCTTAGAATAGTAGCACTTCAGTTATAACGGTCAATTGTAATATTCACTTGTGTAAGAAATTCATAACCTCAAAATTAACCTTAAAGAGATTTCTTGTAACTTGTATGAATAACTTACAAAAACAATACAATAATTTATGTCTAAAGAATTACTTTAGGTAAGCATCGAAACAAAAGTCTCAGTGTGCACGAACTAATTTCCAATTAAAATCAAATTATATTTCCTTTTTGATTAAAATAGGTTTAAATGTGAAAATTAAATTCTCTGTATATATGTGATATTAAAGGCGAACCACTGTTCAATTTTAGTTTTCCTCTCATGCAACCTCATTCTAATAATAATAATAATAATAATAATAATAATAATAATAATAATAATAATACATTACAATACATCAAATATATTATTATTTTTCTTGTTACAGGTATGCCATTGTCATTTCCATGAAAAAGACATTACCTGGGACATTATATATTTTTCTCAAACATTTTTGTAGAAAGGAACATGATAGGTTATCAAACAAATTATAGAAAATTGAATATTTTCTAGTAAATTCATCAGTGTTGTATTGTAAATAAATAGGCTTAATGTATTGTAAAGAAATATGTTTAATAAAAAGCATGTTGTCAAAACAATATTTTTAATCATACACTCGTATATTCTATTAAAAAAAGAGTGAAAATTTGGTTTCCTGGCATAAGTATTGAAGAAAATGTGAGAGAGTGGAAGGGGTGACGGTTTCCAATGACTTCTTGTAATTAAGATTTCTTCAAAAGTCACCATTCGGAGAAATGTTTCTTGGGCCACTATCTTACAGTGTTTGAAAGAGAAGTAGCTCATGGCGCTTGGGAGTCATTCAGTTAATAATTTAGTCAAACATTTACGCTATAATTTTTTTTAAGTTTTGTAAAAAGAAAATGATTTATTATCAAATATCGCATAAAATTTAATATTTTCTAGTAAATTCATCAGTTGTATTGTCATTGTATTGTATTGGTTTAATGTACTGTATTGAAAACAAATGTTTAATACAAAAAATGGATAAAATTAATATGATAGTTTCCAAATTGAAGAATCCCTCGTCGATCTGGCCCTAGTTGAAGTTTTGAGGTTCATTCAGAACATTCTTTAAAATTTAGAGGTACTTTATACAATGGCCCTTGGACGTTTTCAAAATTTTCTGAAATACTTCTAATTTTTTCTTTAAATTTCTCGTAATAGAGTATAATGCACTTCTAACGGTGGCGTAGATTCCATTTTTATGGTTAACTCTGAATATTTTGAAAATGCAAAAGTTGGAATTTTTTCGGCGTCTTCTTACAACTACAAAATTAAAGATAGAGATTTTTCCTTTAAATGGAATTTGTTGTCCATAAGTAGTTCTTTCATTGAGGTCGTGTAGATTTTCTTGAAAATTTTAGTAGTTTTCGTGCAATAGTGCATGCAATATTTGCAATTTAAAAAAATTCAAAAACAAGATTTTCTCAAAAATGGCTCGAAATGTTTTCTTTAAATTTTTGGTAAAGTTTTTGTTAAACAAACCCTATACGATGACATAAACGGCATATTGCTATATTCTTTTTTTTTATTACAAAAATGTAATTTTTTGACATGTCTCTCACGTCGGTAATATTTGCATTAGAGGCGAATTCTTTACATTATTAAATTTATGAATACATGTTTTTCGATAACATGAGTTTTTTTTAAATAATGTCAAATAAAGTTTCTCGAAATCCCAACAGTTGTCTGTAAAATGATAAAAATTCCGCATTTTCAGAAACGCACAAATTCCATTTTCTCAAAAATGGCTCCAACTTTTTTTTCAAATTTTTCTAATGAATAGTGCTAATTGTACTGTTTAATATGACGTTAAATTTATTCTGGTTTATTATTTTATTTTTCAAAAATTACACAAATGTCATTTTTGAGATCTCTCACGCCGTTAATATGCACATTTACATCGATTTGTATACATTATTATAACATTTTTTAATGAAAGTATCAAGCAACTCTCTGTGTACAAAGTACAAAGTGCAGAATGGATTTTTTCAAAAATTCAATAGATTCCTGTAAAAAAGAGCTTCAAATTTCACATTTACAGTAATGCTTAATCGCCATTTTTTTTAAACGGCTTCAAATTTTTCAATGAAAATTGCTATTTAGGTTTTACTCTTCTTTAATATTCTGTAAGTAATATTTCGGTTCTACTATTAAGAAACCGAAAAGTTGAGAAAATGTCAAAAAAATTTACTTTGGGCGGCGATAGTTGGCTGCTCGGCAGAGATTGGGGCAAGACCTTAAAGCCAGCCCATACCAACCAAGGACATTAAAAAAGTTTACTACGAGAAAGTCCGTGCCATTCTGTTGCACCACTAGTTTTTATTTGACATCCTGTAAGTACATTGGAAGTTGCCTGAACTATTTCACTCATGTTTGTGCGTGTCGTAAGTAACCAATGCTAATCAAGAATATATTCAAATTAAACCAATCCCCAATGTCTATCGCCAGATGATTATCACTTTGTTTACCTTTTGCACTCCGCTGTAATCACCTTTTCTAACGTTTTTAAGACAAAGATAGATATTGTTTTAGGTCGATAATAGCTTGTAAGCATCAATATAATGTTAAAATATGTGTTTTTTGGTAATGTTTAAAACTCTGAAGAAATAGAATCTGTTATTAATGATTCACTGCCGAAAAACAGCAAACGAAACAGAAAGTGTGTGGAAGCAATTTCAAGAATTTTGTGAAGAAAGAAAATACCAATGGGCATTACAAACTACAAATGAAGAAATTACACATTTTAGGCAATTAATATGCAAAGATTTGATGTTAATGATGAAGAGTGTATAGAATATGCCATAAAAACTGTGGAACGTTATAACCAATATTATTCAGGAAAAGACTTAAATGACTACACACGAGAGTTCAATCCAATTGAAATTGACGAATCCCGCTTCTAATTCCGCTCGTATATCTTCCATTTCAAATACTTCCACGGAATACCATGTCATGGAAAACTCATCTTCCTACAACTTTAATAATTGCGTTTTTAATAAATGTACTTCTAAGTAGCTTTATTATAATTAAATGAAGTCGTAGGCTTCTGCAGCCAGAATCATGAAGATCTTCGCTGTCCGGGTGACGGTGCAGACCAGCCCTGAAAAAGATCGCGAAAACGATGATCGAAACGTCGGCAATTCTGCCCTCCACGCGGCGTCACCCGGACAGCCAAGATTGTTTTTTGAAAGTTTTATTATCATAAATTCTGAACATATTTGAAATTATTTTCTGCATTTAACTGTTATTCATATTTTACTTAATTTTACCGAGTTATTCCAGGAGGCAGAGATAACTCGGAGCTAAATGAAAGTTTCACATATTCCGGTCGCAAATTTGAGTAATATTTCTCTTCTTTCGTAATTTCTGTAATTTTAATTATCCATTTGATTCATGTAATGTCTTAATTCGTGAAATAGTCACACTAAATATCACTCGAAATGCTGTGATATTACTTATAATTTTTTAAACAAATAAATAAGTTTCGTTAAAAACTTTCCTCCTTATTATGGAAATGGAAGCACAGAGAAGAGGGTGGAGTTAAACATGCGAGATTTCTCGCACGGGTACGCTAGTTATATCTTTATATTTTTTCCAAATATTTCCACCTGGATACATGATGAGAGATGATCATTTTCTGAAACTTGGAATTGGACCTCATATCTATTAGATCTCCTATCCGTATTTAATAGACCTCCTGTCCATACATATTACACTTTGTATATACCTATCCGGTCTTTCGTATACCAATTAGGCATGAGAAATTGGACCTATTAGTTTCAGCCCTTTTGAATTATTGGACCTTCTGTCGCGTTGACTTTCTGTCGCGTTACACTTTCTACGCAATACATCTGTTGACAAGGACCCTCTGAGTATTAGACATTCTGATCGAGAAACTAACGACCTGACACCATGAACAACATTGTGTGAATCATTCGCTCTGTCGTTCTTTTGTTTGTCAAGCGAAGACTGTCAAACAATGCATATTAAAGTGTCACTTCACAAAATTATTACTAGTTTACATGAAATTTTTCACAAATTCAATAAACGATGTAGAGCTAACGATGTGGACGTTGAGGAGAATATATTTCCTTCACTGCGTACTAATGATAGTATGTATAGTTTTATATTACCCTTTCTTTACCTTTTTGGAAAAAAATTCGGGGTTACAATATTACCTTAATATTAATATTGCTTTATGCTTCCTCTTAGGAAAATACTTTGGCTACATTATGTTTCCTGGCATCAGCTTATGTAACTCAATACATAAATTGTTTTTAGGAGATATTGTTCGAAGAGGTTCGTCCTCATTTCGTTAACCTCCAAAAACAGAATGGTTACACAAAACCTTAATTCATGTATTATAATTTGTTGCACTTAACGTACTCTTATTTATAATTCATGTCCAAATTATTATCAAGCTCATGCTAAATGCATTGACTCAGCTAGCCTTTCCGCAACGGTGTACTGTGCTCCAATGGCAATCTCTTGGATGGGATGTCCCAAAATCAATTCCCAACTTAACTGATTTTGTAATATCTTCACATTAATACAAGTTAAAAACTCAGCTCCTCAATCATTAGTCATCGAATTTGGAAAGTGGGATATTTAAGAAAAAAATGTTTCTTGCAGAGTAAAGTGACGAGCGGGAGAGGAACGTCTGCAAATGTAGCTTTTGTCTATCATTCCTACTGGCATCTATCTCCATGTCCAGGTCACACCACTTGTAAAAACCGAGACCAGCACAATTACACGATAAGCAGTACTTTCGCGCCAGACTTTTGATATATATATTATTTCAAATTCTAATTGCAATACCCCATTTGTAGGGACAAAACGCAGCACAATCCATTGAAAAGATAGGTTGATGAACAAGCTCCAAGATTGGATTCCCAATTATTGCGAGAACCTGATCATTTAGGCGTTAATTGCATCAACTACCTAACACGGGTTCCTCTGCTTTCAGGTGAGTGGCGTGGCAATTGTACTGGTGGGTGTGCTGGTGACAAGAACGTTTGACCACGCTGACGTATTTCACTACACCGACAGAGACATACTATGCTATGTGTATCTTATATGTTTGATAGGGGTTATAACCATTTTTGTAGGTATATTAGGAATATTGGGCGTGAGTGTCTCAAAACGCAGGAGCAAATCCATTCTTATAGTGGTACGAATCGATAATCAGTTATTTTTAGCCAAACGAATGAACCACGGTAGAATAACATAGTAAAATAGATGCTCTTCTCTTGCAGACTTTATCCCTTCTCTTGATAACGTTTATTCTCCAGTCCTCCGTTGCTGGAGTGGCCGTTTTGGTGAAGAGGCAGAGCGCGGATGCCATGCTGGAGTTCGAGAAGAGGTTTCTGAAGCATGTGGTCGGCTTGGGCCCGATGACGCTGGAGGGCGATGGCCGCCCTGCGACCGCCCCCGGCCCCAGCCCCAGCCTCCTCGCCGCCACATGGCGCGACGACTACCACCGGAAGGTAGGCCGCCCCCGCCCCCGCCCCCGCCCCCGAAGATCTCTATTTACCAAAGAACATGTAAAAATAATAATAGTATATTAGCAATGACAATAATATCAATAACAATAATAGCAATAATAATAATAATAGAATGGTTGAATATATTCCTGTTGATCCCGTTTTCATAGTGTAGAAAGATGGTTCTTTTTAAATTTATTGGACCAAATAGGATCAATCCACGATGATACCAGAACTTAAGACGTATAATTCTTATAAATTTACTGGTGCTTAACGTTTCGCACATTTGGCATGGGCCTTTTCAAAAGCATTTGACAAGCGGTTGACAATAAACATTACATTTTTATGTAGTAAAAAAACAAGGAATAAATTAAATATACATATTGAAGATATATTAATGTTTAACAACATTCTCATGTAAAGCTTTTTTATAATATGCCGAAGGCGACGTCAAATTTGGTGGCTAAAACATTCATATGTAAGCAGCACAAATGATATATATCAAGGAATGGATGTGCAAAAATTAGGAGTGAACAGCGGCAAAAAACAATGATGGATGTCTGTTTATTATTAATGATTTATAAATTTCATGAAGTTCCAATATGTCATTTTTTGTGTTCATAGTATCATTTAACATAATATGCACCATTTCTGCAATTTGTCTTTTAAAAGTTAGCTTTTCGTGATGTAAAATTTTGACTTTATCGAAACCAATAGAGTGGTTGAGTTCCGTTCTATGTTTTGTTAATGATGTGTACAATGCTGAATCTTTATTAATGTCGTATTTGTGTTGGTAAACTCTTTTGTTAAGATAATGTTTGGTTTCTCCAACGTACACCTGTTGACAGTAATCACAAGGAATAGAGTAGACCACATTAGATATATCTCCTATTTTTGTTTAATCCTTCTGCTTATCAAACAACCGGTTGGTTTTATTTAAATTATAAAATACAATGTCTAAATTGTATTTCTTGAAGTATGTTTGAATTTTATTGTTAACTGGTTCATAAAATGGAAAGGGAATTCGTAAATTATTTTTGGTAGTTTTTGATATGTAATTATGCATCAATCTCTTTTGAATGTATTTATCCATAAAGGATGATGGATAGAGATTGTTATGAAGGATATTTTTGACTATCATTAGATTTTTGTTATGAAATTCAGGATTAGCCAAATTAAGTGCGGAATCCACAAAATTGTAAGCCATAGCTATTTTCTGAGATTTCGAATGCTTGGACAGATAATTTAGAATTCTTCCCGAAAAGGTTCGTTTTTGATACCAGTCAGTTATAACTTTATTTTTCTAATGATAATCAAATGATCTTGAAAAAATCTAATGGTAGTCAAAAATATCCTTCATAACAATCTCTATCCATCATCCTTTATGGATAAATACATTCAAAAGAGATTGATGCATAATTACAAATCAAAAACCACCAAAAATAATTTACGAATGTTTTTTACTACATAAAAATGTAATGTTTATTGTCAACCGCTTGTCAAATGCTTTTGAAAAGGCACATACCAAATGTGCGAAACGTTAAGCACCAATAAATTTATATGAATTATACGTCTTAATTCCTGGTATCATCGTGGATTGATCCTATTTGGTCCAATAAATTTAAAAAGAACCATCTTTCTACAATAATAATAATAATAATAATAATAATAATAATAATAATAATAATAATAATAATAATAATAATAATAATAATCTGCACATGGTGCGGCCGCTCGCGTAAGGGCCATGGCCTACAAGCAGCGTCCCGGCCTCGCGACCATGGGTTGAGGGGGTACGTGTGGTCAGCACGAAGACATCCCCATCCCGTATTCTGGTCTTCTCAACCTGAGAAGATCGTCAGACAGAGTGATCAAGTGAAAAAATCCAAGTTGTTAGTTGGTACCTACCGCGTAATAAACTGAAAGCCCTGAAGTGAGGGGGATACGCCGGGAATAATGCAACCGTTTCAGTGTTTTATCTACATTCTTTCTTCCTCGTATACATAAGTGTGTAGTAAAATAGCATGCATTTTCAATGCAGAATGAAGAAATGATGATTGTGTGACTCCGACAGCACTGGTGCTGCGGATGGGATGGCGCCAATGATTTTTGCCGATCCGGAAAGGCGCCGACGAGTTGTTGCCACGAGAGAAACCTGATCAACGGAACGACCTGCATGTGCGAGAACGCGTTCAGGGCGGGTTGCAAGGAGCCATTCCAGAATGCCCTCAATATTTACGCTTACTTCGTGGGCGGAGCAGCAGCGATTGCTGCTGTTGTCACTGTAAGAGCCTTTCCCTACGCAGTGCCTGACATTCAGTTCTTAAATTTATATTTCTTACTTCCGATACATACCTTTTGAAAGTGATGAATAAAAACACGGGTTTACTGTAAATGAACTAATCAAAAACACTTATTTTGTATTAAGATAAAGACGATGAAAAGGGAAACGTTGTGCACTTTCATCTTTAACAACTTTTTGACATGAGACACACTTTTTTAATGAATTTGTCATTATACGTAATTCATTCAAATATTTACATATATTTCCAAGAATTGATTTGATATTCAATCATAAACACAAATGTTACATTGGATTTTTTCAGTAGCACTTAGTGTATGCCTCCAGATATTCGGGACGTTATGGAACACTTTGCTGGTGTTAAAACGGAAGACTCGCCCCAGAGGACCACTGGGCGCTCTCGAAGGCTTCGAGATTCTCCATCGACTCCGCAGCGCTCCCAGCGCCACTCGCCTGTGAAGTGGGCGGACGGTTCCCGATGGTTTACCGCTTGAAATAACATAGATATTTTTACCTCCCTTTTGCATTTTCCACGACATTTCATTTCTATTTTTGTTTACTGGCATTTTTAAACATTACATACGACTATTGTTAATATTTTTGAAACATTAAATAATTTATTCTGGTTATTTTCTTCATTAAATAGACGGTTTTTACATTTCTACTTTCTTTGTATTATTTTATTATAAATGAAATTCACATACGGAACTTTCTTTGTAATGCTAGGATAAACATCGGTGCTTTTTCGACAGAAAACTCGTGTTCTCCGGCCTTGGTATCAAAATAGTCAATCTTCTTTTTATGTGTAGTAAATTACTTCCTCTAAAGCGTTGTCTTTGCGTAGAATCCACGTTTTGTGCGTTCTTGACACCAAACAATAGATTCAGTGCAAAACGACAACCTGTACTTGTGTCCATCTGTACTTGCGCCTAAACCGTTCAAATGATTTTCTCCAAAACTGGCACTCTCCGATCGGTCTGGAACAACATCGAGGCCCTGAGAGTTCGAAACGTGTATTTTGATTTTATGGGGTAGCTACTTCACATAAAAACTTAAAATTTTAATATATTTTCTTAGAAATGTCTCCAAATTATTTTATTAAACATTATTCTCGAATAAAATTAAACTCTAAAATGGAGTAGGTCTAATTTTCGTTGCATTTTCTAAATTTTCAATTGCAACTTATTTCTAGGTGTCTTCTCATGATATTGAAGATAGACATATTTTTTCAAATGAAATATATTTTTCCCTAACAGATCTTGAGACAAAGTAACGTACAAATTTTCGAAAATATGAGTAGTTTTCGCATAGTTTTGCCCGAAATATTGACATTATTAAGCAATTATTTTCTCAAAAATGGCTCCAATTTTTTTTCTTTACATTTTCTGCTGGTAGGTATCATAGAACGGTAAAATAATTAGCATTGCTCCCATTTTCGGTGAATACACTACTTTTTCGAAAATTCCAAAAAAATTTATATTCCAAAAGCGCAATGTTGATGACAGACTTTTTTCTAATGAAATTTGTCAGAATAAAATTAAACCTTTAAAGAAGGTAAAGTAAACCTTTTCGAAAAAAATATGTTTTAGACCTGCTTTTTTCTTGAAATTAATGCAATTGATAACAAAAGTCTCAGAAACGACTCCAATTTTTTTCTTAATTTTTTCCTCGGATGGAGCAAATGACTTTTAAAAAATGGAGGAGGTTCCATTTTCGGCGAACTATATTTTCGAAATTTGCAATCAAAAATTAACCTTGCAAAACTACAATTACAAATATATATATTTTCTTAATGAAATCTGTTCTTTAAAACTAGAGCGTGAAATTATGTAAATGGAAAGCTCTTTATTTTTAAAAATTGCAAATGCAAAGATAGATATATTTTATTAGTACCAGGAAGGAATATTATAGCGGGGATAATGTGACTGGTGAGTTCACTGGAAGTACCCGAGTTCGAATCTCAACTCGAAAGCTGGTTGGAAACACTTTTGAAAGTTCATGTAGCATTATAACATTACGTAGCCGTTACAAATAATGCGAGAATGTATGTTCTGTTGTAGCACCAGTAGGGTTTTTTTTCCCTAGCAGTTTGATTCCTAGCTTCAAGCGATGAAAAGTCGTGTGGTAGTAATATTTATATTGAAGTTTTCGTGTACGTAATGAAAATTATGTACTGGGTCAGTCACGTAACTTTAGCACCGCCTGTAATTTTTGAACGGTTGCAGATATTCCAATGCAGTTTTCATGAAACTGCATGTGGTAATAGGGCTAATTGATGGATATGTTCGTTTCTATTTTATCGCTTGTATTTTAAGGTAAGGTATTTTTGTGGTAACTTTGTTTTTTGTTTCAAATGGTTCTACACATATATTTTAGTCTATCATGAGCGTAAAAAGACGAATCCAATGATATACATATTGCTATATGTTTGGCGACTCGTGTTTAACGTATATTTTAAACGTAACAGTCCACTAACAAAGGTCGCGCTGCGCTCTCCTAGCACGTGCTCGGAGCGTTAAATACGAGTAGCAAAAAAATAAAATACATCATCATATACAGCATGAATTAGGCCTTTAGGCCTGTTCCGTCTCCAGGAGTTTCATTTAATCATTCCATCGCAGTCGTGGACGTCCTACATTTCTTCTGCTTTGCGGTCTGTATCCAAAACTTTGAAGAGGGATTCGCGAACTATCCATTCTCTGAAGAAGGTCGTACCATTGGGATTTATGTGAATCTAATATTTGGCCTATATTGCAAACTTGAAGTTCTGACCTATTGTCTTCATTTTTCTTGTGGTCCCTCAAAGAGTATCCAGCTAGTGGTCTCAGCAACCTCATTTCTGCTGCTTCAATATTTTTTCTCTGTTGAGTTTTTATTGTCCATGCCTCTGAACCATGGTGGAAATAACAAGGTGTAGCGGTGCGCATGCCGCCGACTATGGACCAATAATATTATATCCCACCAACTGTGCGCCAAATTCAAATTATCCACGCAGGCGCGGACATTTGAAAATTATTTAAAATAACGATATTTGTTATTAAAATTACTCGTTTAATTTTGTGAAGACCTTCAATGTTAGTTCATTGGTGATATTCATGAAATGCTCGCAGTTTAAATATTTCAGGTCTTGTATACAAAAAGTGTGAACAAATACAATGACCTGACCTAACCTACAATATTTGGCCACGTTATTATAATCACTTTTCTATTTAAACTTATGTTTTCTACTATTTGGGGGGATGTGTTCCACACGTTTGTCACTCACTATTTATGGGCGTTTTGAGACAATTTGTCCCTGAATAAGGTTATTTCCACCATGCTCTGAACCATACAAGAGGGCTGTAACCGCCATTGTTCTATAGAATTTAAGGACAGTGTCTTTTCTTACTTTCTTTAGCAGATGTTGCTTCATTGTACCAAGTAACTGCAGGAATTTAGAGAGTTTTTGTTCTGGGTCTTTAGAATGATTATAGGCTATATTGTATCCCAGATAATTAAAATTTGAGACTTGTTCAATTACGTTATTATTTATTTCAATCTTTTCTCGAAGCGGAAAGACTCCTTTAAAACCCATGACTTTGATTTTGAATGAGGATAATTTTAAATTAAAATCTTTAGCGATATTAAAAAGATTAACGAGGGCTCTTTGTAGATTTTCTTTCGAGTCTGCTAGGATAACCTGGTCATCTGCAAATAGAAATGTATTCAAGGCAATTTTTTCGATAAAATTTGTTTTCAATTGGCTTTCCCATCGCCTAATCACGCCATCAGAATATAAATTAAAAAGAATGGGTGACATAGGACACCCCTGTCTTACGTCTTGATTTATTTTTATGTATTCATTACTTGGTCCATCTCCTGTATTTACTCTTATAGTAGTATTTACATACATACTACGAATGTCTATTACTAGATGTTGTGGAATTCCTCTTCTTAGCAACACCTCCCATAATTTTGTTCGATTAAGTGTCGAATGCCTTTTCTAAATCTACAAATGCTAAGAAGGTGGGAACATTATACTCTTTATGCTTTTCTATTATCTGTGAGACTGTAAATACGCAGTCAATACAAGACCTGCCTTTCCTAAACCCATTATGCTCCTCTAATACGAGCACCTCTGAAATAGGCGCTAGCCTTTGATTTATAATTCTGGCGTATATTTTGTATCCAGAATTCAAAAAGCGTATGCCTCTGTAATTAGAGCAGTTCTTCCTATCGCCCTTTTTATATAAGGGGACGACTACAGCAGTCCTCCATTCTTCTGGGATGTGACCATATCCCCAGCAAGTATTAAGAAAGTCCAGCAGCTCTAGGGAAAATCTTTCATATGCATATTTGAAGAGTTCATTGTTGACGTTGTCTGACCCCGGTGCTTTTCTATTTCTATTGTGTTTAAGAACCCACTTCAACTCTTCTATTGTTATCTGGTCAACTATTTCTTCCTTGAAAGCTATTTCTCCTTCTTGCTGATCCTCACTTGTTCATAAATTTGAAAAATAATGAAGCGACTTGTCATAATATTTTTTCTGTAAAAACCGCGGGCTGGCTTCCAGAGAGAAAGGCAAAGACGTCTTTCGTATGAAATTCTTTGGAAGGACAAACTGCTTTGAAAAGTTTGAACTGCTTTCATAGATGCTCAGGAGGTTGCGCCAGCTACTGGGAACCAGCGAGAGAAAAGATCTTGTATTATTAACAATTTCTGAGAATAAGATGCATTTCCAAATAAGACGCCATAAGTAATTCATGTCTTGGCTGCATTGAAAAATTACATTTGACGATTGGTAACGGTAGTGCAGACTCCGTGCACAGAGGTGTTTGGGCGCGGGCCTTCCGGGACATTGTATTACGCACGAATTACGACAGAAAACGATCTTCTTTTCACCTACACGAGGTAACTGACTTCTTCCATACTCAATAATTCTTACGCTGAGATAAACTATTAGTTCTTAAATAATTGTCTTTCAGAATTTTCCCTGGTGTCGAGGGTACAAAAGGAGGAACACGTCTTGTCGAATCATCGTTTGTTGCTCTCCCAAAACTCTGATGAAACAGTTTTGAAGCTTCAACAGCAGAAAATGCTCAAGTTACGTGACTCACACTAGATATATGTAGTGTGAAAAGTGCAAAGAAGCACTTCATTTACACTATTGTTACATATTTCATAATACAAATTCTAAAAAAAATATTTTTTCTATTTTTAACTTAAATTTCATGGGTTGCTTCCTATTTTCATGTGTAAAAAACTACTAAATTACAGCCCATGTGATACATGCGATGCAAATGCTTGTGCAAGACCCGTAACTCCCAGTGTGGCCTCCAGGTGGCATCCTGTGTAAACAAAAACCACAGAACTTTAGATAATAACCTAATCAAAGGTTAAGGAGATGGGAATTGCCGAGTTAAGGTGAATTCACAGAAAGCCCATCATGAGTAACCGAGAAGTTACGAATATGGAAGATTTGTTAAGATATGAATTCTTAGAAAACTTAATGGATTTCAACATCAGTGCAATCGGCTGCTAAAGAGTCTTTTGACGGCTGACTCGGTGTTGGATTCAATCTTATTCACTTAGAAATGCGGAGATTTCAATAAATTATAAAACATGACAGGTGGCCGGTTTGCTGAATCTTGCTGATCTTTGGTTCCTATCATTTAAAGATTCTTAGAGTATTCATGCACGTACAATACAATGAAAAAGGTAGCAATAAATAATTGTAGAAAACATATCGCTATGTTTCTGCTTATCGTTAGCGTTAAAGCAAAAATTGACCTTTAAAATATTGTTGAAAAATTATCGATAATGAACTATTTGTCTAATGCGCCTAAACTACAGCGAATGGTTCGTAAAATACAAACATTTCAATTCATGTTTCTGGTGGCTGGCATCTTCCGGCTGCTACAACCGGCACACACTACTATACTAGTAACGCATATTGACAAGATACAATTTACAATTTTAAAGCATAATAGAGTTTAACATTGGTGCCTATTTACAACGTAAAGTCTTGAACAATAAGTTAGCGACTTCAAATACAAAAAATGTTCTTGGTATGAGATTTTACTTAATACAATGAAAAATGACGCTCATCACGATATCGTTTTGCTTGCTCGCATACGTAAAGACGGGGTAATATATGTAGTATAGAGAAAGTTATATAATGCTGCGCGAAAACACCGTGGATTTTCGGTGGAAAAAAATTCATTGCCGGTCTCTGGTAACGTAAAAGTGCATAAAACCAGCTGAGAGAAGAGAATTAAGAGAAAAAGATCCACTAACACGTGGTGTAGCCAGAATTCCTGTTTTATGGGACCTTGATGCCGAAAAACTAATTGAAAGCAAAACGTCCGACCGTTTGTCTGTCCGTCCGTCTGTCTGTGAACACTACTAGCACCTAAATCATGCCTAGGATTTTTTTTCAAATTGAAGAAACACCTGTCCATCTGGCTCTAGTTGAAGCGTTAAATTTTTGAAAAACATTCTTTGAAATATGTTGTATAATGTGTTCATTCCATTAAGCCCCCCGGACATTTTCAAAATTTTCTCAAAAACGGCCCCATTTTTTAAAAATATCTTAAAATAAAATTGTAAAATACACTTATAACGGTGAAATAGGCCCGATTTTCATGGTTAACTCTGAATTTTCGAAAATTGCAGATGTTTGAATTTTTTTCGGCGTCTTCCTAAACCTACAAAATTTAATACAGAGATTTTTCCTTCAAATGAAGTTTGTTGTCCATAAGTAGTTCTTTCATTCAGGTCATGTACATTCTTTTGAACATTTTGGCAGTTTTCTCGCAATATGGTGCTCAATATTAACATTCTGAAAAAAAAAGATTTTCTCAAAAAGGGCTCCTAATTTTTTCCCCGTCTCTGCATTTTTTTTCAGCCTAATACACGCAATAGATAGCTAAGAAAAAATAAAACATGCAAAACACGTTTCTCGTATCTCTGAAACAGATTGCCCTAGGAGTCTGATTTTTTGTGAATGTACGTCATTTTGTATTCTCTTTGATATGAGAATCGCGATTATTGATTTGGTTTGGGGGCACTTTTCACCGCTTTATTCGGCTATACCCGTTTATTAAAAATGTCACTATTTTGGCGAAATATACTTTGTCGTTGAAGTAATCCTTTATTGACAGTATAAATTCTAAATGATCTTTAACATTGCCATTCTGAATGTAATTATCACAAAAATCAAACTATTACAGTTTTATTTTTATTTCACAAAACACTCGTCAATTAAAGTGGAAACCTAAAATAAACTACTCAATGATAGTGTTTTGATATGTTGATATTCTTGTTTATCCTATTTTATTGTTTCCCGTTATTTTGTTAGAATATATTTTATTTCATTCTTGCTCAGTGGGACAGAAAGGTCTTTATTCTAGGTGAGATTCAAACATCACACTTGAAAGAATGTTTTTTCATGGTTTTACACCTAGTAATTCATGATCTCCTTGCCAAATGACAGAAACCTGATACAATTAATCAAAAACACATTATTATTCGCTCGAACACCAAAAGTCGTCTGCGCGCTATAGATAATTCCGCAACCTTTCCTGAAAGTGATCAATGAGTAGAAGGCTAAGGGAATATGAGGGTGCTGGATGGTGCCCGGGGAGTGGCGATGGGTCGGTCGTGATTATTCGACCCCGCACCCCGCGACGGGCTACAGCAGGCGAGCTCTTCCTCGTTTGTCTCCAAGTAAACGGTTTTTTCTTTGCGTTCAACAACGGAACATTCAGTTGGGTTCGGTATATACACTCGTATTTTGCACGCTGGAAATAATTGTGCTAATGCTAGGAGTAATTAAATAATGTATCTCGCTTTGCCGAGGCATCACAGACGCTGCACCTCAATTACTGCAACGCCATTTGCTGCCGGAACAGTCGCGCTGCTGCACGCCATCTGCAATTAGCGCTGAGAAAAGACGACTTTGCCATCGCATTCGTCTGTCTCTTGGCCAATGGCCGCGCGAAGTTCCGGCTCCCGAGTCAGAAGAAAATACGATTGGGGTAAATAGGGCCCCAGTCACTCTGAATTTAAAAACAACAACGCAAAATTAACTCTGGATTAAATACTGATTAAATGCCATCAACTGACACGTTCAGATGAGTTCAAGTAATAACAAATGAAGTTAACAAATATGTTTTAGTGTTTTGGAGGGTTTGCAATCAATCCAACACATATTTATTTACATGAAGCTTTTTTAATGTTTCAAACATCTGCCTAATTTCCCTTATTCTCTTGTAAGTTTGATTACTGATATTTCTAACTATAAATGAAAACCAAGCGCCAAATACCATAACTCATCACGAATTCAACCCAAAAAATTATTATTTCTGTACCTAATCTTGCAACTCACTACTTAAATAGAGTAAACAGGTTTTAGATAGTAAATAATATATTATAGAGACGACAGTTATCGATTCAAGAGTTCCTGAACGACCATGGACAGTGGAGCACTGAATTTTGTGGCAGTTTACAGAAACGGGCGTAGTTTGTTTCGTTTTTGAAATTACAAAAGTTTACAAATATGTGTACAATATTCAATGTTCGGAGTAACTGTGCCTTCCATAGTAACCATAAAGAAAATAACTTCATAAATAATGGTATAAAATTGAAAATTATTAAAAAAAAAATGGTAAAATGTTGAGGATTCTCTTTGTCGAATTATCAACAGAAAAGCTCTTATTGCCCGACTCTCCTTACGAAAAAGTGGATCAATTATTCCTACATGCAGTAAATTATTACTTCTAACACTTTGTGAAGACAGAATCCGCTGTTTTGTGGGTCATTGAAACTGAAACTTCGATTAAAGGCTGAACGTCCGTTCGTCATCCGAATTTTTCTTTTGAATTTTCGCGGTTTTCCGAAACACGATTTCAATACTTTCTCTTCCTACGGAGTAAGGGCGATAAAGTAAATACATAACATTGCAAACTACAAATTTGAAGATACAGATACTCGTCTTAAATGAAATCGCGTAATTTTACATGACATAAAGGCAATTTTGATTCTATATTCTTAAAAACAGCCCAATTTTTTCTCAGATAGTGTGAAGGAACTTTGTATACATGGCACAGGTTCAATTTTCGTTGAACTCTTAATTTTAGAAAGTACCAAATGTCATGGACGATGCGTGATTGTGTGTGATGTAACACCACTCGTTCTCTATAAGAAAATCCAATGCGAACATAATTTTATTCATAATTTGTTTCAAGTTAATTATTCTATACAGCTGTTTATTTTGTCATGCTTTTCGTGGTAAGAACTTTAAGGAATTTGTTATGAAACAATTATGTTGAACATCGTTTTCAATCTTCGTTACATTTAAAAGCTACTAGTGTCTAATAATGACAGATATGTGGAATTTCAGTACCGAAAATAGCCGCCGGAGAGTGTTTGCGGAACTCCATTCTTCGTAAATCAAACCATCAGTTCGTTTCACAACTTTAATTACGGCCTTCCAGCTCGCTCGCAAGTTAGTACATTTTATAAGAAATAATTAATGATTAGAACTTGTAAACGGCCGAAGAAAAGTGGAAGAAACGAAGAGGAGAAGTTTGTCCTAGCCTCCGATCCCTCACTTCCGCCCACCCTGTGAGACGAACTTCGGCAGACTGCTCGCCCCGGCCCCGGCCCCCGGCCCCGCCCCCCGGCCCCGCCCCCCGGCCCCGCCCCCCGGCCCCGCCCCCCGGCCCCGCCCCCGGCCCCGCCCCCCGGCCCCGCCCCCCGGCCCCGGCCCCCGGCCCCGCCCCCCGGCCCCGCGCCCAAGCGCCTTGGGATTTGCACCCGGGCGCTCCGCCCGCACCGACTCTTTCAAGACCCTTTCTGTAGGAGAGATATGGTTTGCGACCTCCACACCGAACCCATTTTAACACATGAGATACCGAAATAAAGAGAATTTCCCGGAGATGTAACAGTTTCCTGTTTGCTTTTAATATTAGTAATAAAAACGCATCCAAATTGGGCAGGTACAAATGCAAGTCGGCAACGCGCTGCCGCTAAGGCGCTATCCCGTGCGAAATTCGAAACCGGAAGCGGAGCATCGCAGGGCACCGAAGCACTCGGCGCACGCGCTTCACGCCGGGATGCAACCTGCAGAAGGAGCCTGCTCTTGCATTTCGATGGGGCAGATGTCCTGGGTCAAGGCTCCTTCACAACGCAATACGTCTGTAAACAGACTCATTCACAATGCGTTTGCATAAGCATAACACGTAAAACGTTAATGTTAAAGCTTCAAGCGTCTGCACTTTGGTTCATTTCTTATTTCTTACTGAAACACATCACAGTACGGAAACTCAAAATCGAGTATCGAAATAAAATCTAAGGCGATAGATCGAGCAAAAAGACTGGATTTCCACATTGCCTGGTAGATTTTCGGCTGTTTTCTGCTGTGTTTCTGGCGTACGATATTTTTGTAATTATTGTTGTTGTACTATTCATAGTACTGTTTAGTTTTCATTTTTATTGAAATTGAAATATGTGTAGATAAGTCGAACCCGTAGGCCATATCTCCGCAGGTCCATATCTCCGCAGGCCTACGGGGCGAACCCGTAGGCCATATCCCAGACGCAGTCGATATCTCCAAATCGATTTTCACATCCAACTAATAGTAAACTAGAATGTGCCACAGACAGAAAAACTTATTTTGCTTACGTTTATGTTGGACATTGTGAATACTTCAGATCTTCCACTTATGTGAAAGTGTATGTCTATGCGTTTTGCTTACGTTCATGTTTGCATTGTGAAACGGCCTTCAGGCTGTGGTATGCATTGCCTCTCGACTTTCGCCACCCATTGCTAGACTGATTGTGACAGCAAAAGCATTGAAGGTCGGCTGTCATAATAAATGTAAGTTGACAAAGATGATTTCCATTATTTCATCCAGTATCATTACCTGAATAAAGTTGCCCAAATTTTTTTTAGTATTGGTTTGCTCATGATTATCCGCCACTCATTTCAGATATCTTCAAATTCTATTTTTGATTTTTTAAATGCTAATGTATATTCATGTTCCTATTTAGCAAATTTCTAATTTTTGTTGGGTCTGTTAAACTTAATATTTTTTAGTTTTGTAAAATGCATGTTAAATTTCTTAATAGGAAGGACTAACAACCCATTTCTATTATTTTGTAAGTATCTCTTTATATGTGTTCAGACGGAAGAGCGTGCGGGAGCCTCGCCATTATTCCCTGGTGCACTAGGCACAATGTGCGAAAGTGCAAGATAAAGACATTTTCGTCCATAATTCTCACGCAAGAATGAAATGGTTTATTTCCTGAGGATGATTGACCCAACTCGCCTTCCTCCACCCCCATCACTTCCATCATCCGAGTTTCTATCGGTTCATTTCTTGCTTTTGCGCTCATCGACGCCATTGCGATCATCAGCGATGTCACGAAAAACAACAACGAAGAGCAAGCGAAGAGAACAAAAACACCCAGCAGCGACGGTAAGCGCTAACTCTCGACAAGCAGCAATTCTTAGCTCAGAGGCTTCATAATTCCACTTTGTGAGGAGGTCACCATTTGGTATTGCAATAAAAACTAGTGGTGCTACAGAATGTCACACACCTCAAACTAGTTAGTTTTCTAATCTCTTTCGTTGGGGACAGCTCTTCCCTTCTGCTCCACCCTCTTCCCTACTGCCCCGCCCTCTTCACAACTGCTACCTATCGCTGCAAAAACATTTATTCGCGATGTCAATTTTTAGGTTCCCTAATAGTAGGATTGAATATTACAGAAGAGTAGAACACAGTCCTATATACACATTTTCATTGAAAAATGTGTAGTCGTTTTTGAGAAAATGATGTTTGCGCGTTTCTAAAAATGCGCAACTTCGAGCTCACTACAATAGAAAATTATTGAGTTTTCGAGAAACTTCATAAGAAACCATGTGAATCACTTATACTCACTAATGCAATAATGTACACAAAACGCCGATAATACAAATATTAACGTGAAAAAGTGAGATGGCCAACTAGCGACCAGCGACCATATTTTATGCGGCCCGCAAAAGATGAAAAATAGCAGGTTAATATTTTATTCTTCAAACAAAAATACAGATTTTTTCGTAAATCTGTGTAGATAACCAAGCAATGTATACATCCTTGGACACCGTCATCTTATCAATTAGTCGAGGATTTGGCGACGTGTCTCTGCAGCTCACTTTGCTCCAGTCAGGTACACACATCTTGTCAAACTGTTTGTGCTTTATTGCTGTGTTTTGTTCACGAGTGAGTCAAAAAAGGAAAGTCACTACATACTGCATCATGCAACTAAATATAAAGATTTCATTGAACAAGCACGGGGCACTATTGTATCGGATTTGAACAAAATGGTCACTGCTGAGAAAGTTTATTTTAATAAATCAACCTATATGAAAAAACTCACTTTAGCTTCGTAAATTGTGAGGGGAGCGGTAGCTAAGGCTAGAAAACCATTTTCTGATTCCGTGTTTGTTAAGAAATGCTGTGTAGAAATCACTCGAGGTTTTGGTGAAGAAAGACTTTCTAATGACTTAAAAAATGTTTCACATTCAAAACAAACTGTCACTAGGAGGGTTGAATAAATATGCAATCACTTATCGAAAACAATAATAACATTATTTCTGAGTTTGCTTATTTCTCTCTGACCTTCGATAAGTTCACTGATGTAGCAGATACTGCTCGGTTGTTAATTTTTATCAGAACTGTAGATAAAGATTTCAAAATCAGTGAAGAGATGTTGGCATTAGAGTCTCTACATGGTACAACAAAGGGTCATGACATTTTTGATGCAGTTATAAAAGTACAGAACAGCCTTGAGGGAACAAATTACCTGTCGACTATTGTAACAGATGGCGCCAAAGCAATGGCTGAACCTCAGATAGGCATGGTTGGTTTATTGAGAAAGGCTGTAATTAACTGTCGCGCACTACATTGTATTATTCATCAAGAAGCATTGTGTGGTAAAATTCTGATGATGGCATATATAATGAAAATTGCCATGAAATGTGTGAAGAGTATTAAAGGTGGGAAGCGGTCCTTGACCCACCAAAAATGTATGGCTTTTTTTGTCAGAAACGGAGGTAGAGTGTGGTGGCAACACTATTCATGAAAGCACGCTGGTTAATCAAAGGAAACTTCTTAAAATAATTCTTTTCTTTGAGAAAAAAACTGAATTTCTCAAGGTGCATGGCAAAACACCTAGTTTGTTGGAAAATAAAAAAACTCATTGACTTCTTAATTTTTGTGTAACTTATTTTCTTATAACAAACACCTCATCACTTGAATGAGCTGAACTTGATGTTACAGGGAGGAGATCAAACCATACCTGAGTCAATTGGGTATTTAGACGGATTCATGAATCAACTGAAAAATTTTCAAATCCATCCTCGAAAAAAAAGTAATTCTTTTTCCCCTCATGCAAAGATCGCGTAAAAGAACTCCGCCAATGATTTCAACTTTTAAATTCCAGCTTTAAATATGCTTTTGGAATGAATTATTTTTTAATTTCAATAAAATGCGACCGTATCTCTTTTTAACCTATGACTTCCTTCTAACACTTTTTTAATCCAATTACTTTTGATATCTCACAGAAGGACGATAATATTCAGTTACAACTCTTTGAATTTCAAAGGGACCCGTTTTTTTGTTAAGATAGGAAACTGTCATTGCATTTTGGATCCTGATACGAGAAGAAAAATATCCATAACTATGTGACCTAAGGATAAAAATATCACTTTGTTTGAAATGTTTAAAAAAGCACTTATATTCGTGAGAACATTTTTTTAAAATTAAGTTCATAAAATTAACTCACCGCAACAGACTAAAAGACAACCATCTTCGTGATCTGCAGAAAAATGCAAAGACAGTCGACTCCGATTATAGTAAAGTTGAGAGACCAAGATATTTGTTTCACTATATCCGATGTCAAAATTAAACAGAATTTCTCCACAACGTTTGATTTTATTCATGTAGAGAGATACAGCAAAATACATTACCAGCACGAACTGAAATTTTCAATATCTTTATTTGCTCTTCCAGAAGATCAGTTATTTTCAATTGTTTGCTTCGTACTTATCCATTAATAATTTCTCTAGATCCTCCAGAGTTCGTACTCTCTCCAAACTTTATTCTTCATTGTCTTCTGTGTGTAAGTATTGTAATGCAGTCTTGACACCTTCAATGTCTCAGGCACTGTTGGAATATCATCTCACTCTCCGAAGGCCCTTTTACTCGCCTAATAGCATTCGAGATGCTTTCGGTAGCTGGATGGCGCAAGCAGCTAATGACACTGATAGCTTTTCCGCGCGGCACGGCGGATATCGCCAGGCTGTAGTAGCCGCGTGCGTCCTGTCGCCTACGTAGAACTCAACGTGCTTTGTCCCACGAGTGAGAAATAAAATTTGAAAAATAAGAAAAGTAGATTACGTCCGACAAAATACGCTATCGAAATCGGTTTAGCGGTTCCCAATATTAGCCCCGAGAAACGGATAAACCACCAGATAGACAGACAAAATTGTAAAATAGTACTTTATGAAACGATGACGTAATGATGGGTATTAATACACGTGTGTGATATTACGATACGAGCGAGGAACGAGAAAACATCGTAAACTTCACACGAGTCTATTAATACACATTACATCGTGTTTCATACGGTACTTTTTCTACTACTTATGGTAACGTTCAGAAGTTAACTTTTATATTGAATCGTTTCGTGTCAGTTGAAATGTAGGAGTCATCCAAGACCACCTAGCGGACAGCTCACTCCCTATCCTGGCGCAGGTGACTTTGGTTTACCACTGCGCGAGACATAGGTTCAAAGGGAAATTACGATCCAATTTATTTTAAATAATATTCCCCGTAAAAATGCTAACAAACATAAATTAAAACTGACAAACATAATATAATAGTATATGCAATTTTACAAATGTACATCTCGAACTAAACATTTACAGACCAGCTCTCTAATTTTATTTATGAAGATGTATAAATGAGGTATGGGATGGTACGGGAAAGCCAACCCCGTCACAACCTCATGGTGAAAACAGCCATTCCTTACACTCGACTCCCAACCGCAGCACTAGACTCTGAGTACTTGAACATTGCTCGGAGCCCCTGCAGCGCCAGTAATTCTACTCATATGCAAGTACCTGCATTTGGCCCGAAAAGGTACTTTTTCTTCTTGTTTCTTTAATTTTTGAGGAAGGGCGCGTTGCGTTTTAATGGAGGGGCGAGTCAAGCCCCAGGCAGCGCGGGCGCGGCCTGCCACAGCGAAGCCCACGCGGGGCGGGGGCGGGGGCGGCGGGCGCTCGCGTGCGGCCGCACGCGCGAGGTGAACGGCCCTGCGTGCGGGCGGCCCCACGGTGGGCGCCAACCTCGCTCTGCGCGGCCACACGCGCGTGACGCAAGGAGAAGAGCCAAAATTTTCCTTCGATAAAAGGGCAAAATAATATGACGGTCAGGATTCGTTGTGGATGCGACGAAAGAGCAACACGTTTTTGAAACTGTGCTAATTTTCCAACGTTAACTTAGAAAAGATTAACAGTTGGGGTTTTTCAATTATATTTTGTATCGCTAAATTGACGGCTTATATATTATGTTTAGTTGGAATTTGTAATTGAAAATGTATCAATCAAAATAAAATAGGAAATCGAATATTTGTAAGAAACTAATTAAATAATACATTTGTTTATATTATTTCAATTCATGAATTGAAGCATTTTCAAATCAGACTTGGGAGGAGTTCAGGCTACCGTTGGCTTGCTGGAAACCGGAAATTAATTGATTCTGTATGTTTAAAAATGTTTCTCTGTTCACTATTAAAACCTGATCAATTATGACACAAACAGTTCACAGTCAAACAGATGACTTGAAACAGTTCATCACAATTTTGTAAGAAGGAAAAATCACATATTATCAGTTATGCATAGCAGTGGATGATTCTACTCCCTTTTTAGCGTTGACCATAAATCGGTACGTAACGAATGTTCCCCTTTACAGTTACCGTCACTGAGAAAAATCTACATGTTACACAAAACCATACTTCTGAATATGATAAATTATATAAAACTTTAACGCATGTAGAGTTTTGTTTAATGCACACAGAATAAGCTAATAATTCGAACCAGAAAGTTCAAATAGACGTCTTTGGGTGCACTGTGCAGCAACGGCGAGGGCGGGGTGCGGCCGAGGCGAGGCGAGGCGAGGCGAGGCGCGGGTGAAGTTGCGGTGAGGAGGGGCGGAGGAAGGGGCTTGCGTGACAGGGGCCCGTGCTCCCCTTGCGTCCACCCCCGGCCGCGGCCCCGCCCCCGTCCCCGCCTCAGCGTGCCCCGCCAACGTCGCCCACCGCCCGGGATCCATCAGCACCTACCCCAGGAAATTGCGCGCTGCCACGACACCAGGGCTATAAAAGTTCCCCGCCGGCCTCCAGTTTCTTTTAGCGGTGGGCCAAAAGCACATGCCAGCGGAAGGGCGCGCCTAGACGGCGCCCTTGCGTTCGAACTCATCTTCGACGCAGATTCACACGGGATCTCATCTCATAATTTCTTGCCTCCCTTCAGTACCACGGTTTCGAACAGGTGTTCGCTAAACCTTGATGTGAAAATGCTCATGACAAGCGTTGCAACATCCAAAAAATACGAATCTGCAATTCTGGTAACATTGTCGAAATTCAATCATTTCCCGCACAATATACGTATTTCATTTTGTGTTTCGGAAACCCATAAAAATTCAGTAAAGCCCGTAAATGAAAATTATATTTGTGATATTTTGTTATATTTGTTTAACACGGAAGTGTCGAACATCTGGAAAGGCTGAATACAAATCACTTAAAAAAATAATTGGAGATTAATATCTTGGTAAGTTTTTTCAGGGTTTTCCAAAACAGAATTTTATGTTACTTATCACAATTTATATAAGTTGTAAAGTATACAAAAGAAACATATTATTATTGCTCTTTTTCTTTTATAATTAGGAGTAACCCGTCAAAAATGATGAAACGAAATCCAAATACAAAGTCAATTAATTATAATTAGTATTGTAATTCAATTCAATTCATATAATACTACAATTAATTAATTTATTTATTTTTATTTTAAATTTTCCTTTATTATCAGTAGTAGTTGTAGTACTAATTGTAGAACTCTAGGGGATCACGAAGCGATTTTAGGGAGACTCTGAAAGGACCTTGAAATAATGTATAGATTTGTATGAATATTCTCTCTTTTTCTTGTCTGTTCTTGGATTCATAATATTGGAGAAACTTATAACGTGTACGATTTTATGGAGACGTAAATTGTGAGGTAAGAGCAAGTTCTATTCATTTGAGCCTGAAGCTGGGCGTCTCTTCGGAAAGACAAAGATTTCTTTTTCACCAGTCAAGACAAAGTTGTTAAAACAAGAGCAAATAAAAAATTCATTGTGGGTCAGTCACTTGATACACGATGTCGCCCTTTGTAAATCTACCAGTGAGTCATTCCAGCATATTTACTGTGGATGCCCCGCATTGGCTCAAAGGCAATGTCTTAAAAGTCACTGCGTCCCCAAAGAAATTCACCAATATATACAATCTCATAGAGGCTAAAAAGCAAGCTTACGAATAAACCAGAGCCAGTAATCAGCAATGATCGATCTCGAATTCTGTCGAATAGAGTAATCATCGCTAACCAAACAATGGAAGCAAATAGGGCAGACATTGTTCTGTTTATCTAAAGCAACACACATCATTGATGCTGCGGTCTCTACAGATGACTGGCTTGTAACAACTGCCGCTGAGAGGAGGAAATACCAACCACCGGCTGTTCAATTTGGGAAGAGGATGGATTGCGCGCAGACTCAGTGCTTGCAGTGATGGTATCAGTGAATGTATTGGTCACCAAGGAATGGAAAGAGATCGCAAAGAAATGAAAACTGAGAAACATTGGCGGGCTATTCAGAAATCTGCATTATTTCGAAAAATAAGTATAGCCCGTAAATTTTTAAGCCTGAATTGCCAGATAGAAAAAAATATAAAAAATATTCTTTGGGTTTAAGTGCAAACCAGTGACTTGGTTGATTTTGAGAACCCCGGAATCGGATAAAAATAGGAAATAATGACAGTGATAATAATAATAATAATAATAATAATAATAATAATAATAATAATAATAATAATAATAATAATAATAATAATAATAATAATGTGTAATTTGGGAAACCGTGAAGACAAAATCACTACAAAATACGTACTTTCTTTCGTTCCATCCATTCTCTTCAAGCTTCTCCCTTGTATTTCTTATTTGTCGTTTCTTTACTTTTTGCTTCATAACGATTGTTTTTTTTCAGCGTGTGTATCGAAAAATAGCCCACATTTTCCTTCCCAATTTTCTGCCTAAGTCATCAATGAACAGTAAAAAGTGTAAGTGGCGTAGGTGGAGAAGTTCAATCTGCGCATGTTTGCTCACCCTCTGGAATCCTTTCCCCTCCTTTTAACACTCAATAGTTGATTGGTGAATAAAAGTTCCAACAAAGCCAAGTTAGTAGCAATTTAAAATAGACATTTTCGCTCGCGAGTTACAGAAATTTATTTGCATTGATAAAACTACAGAATTGAGTTGTATTTTTAAAAAAATGTCCATACCCCTGGCTCTAATACTACTACTACAACAAGCAAAAAGAAAACTCAACTAAATATGCGCATATTGAAGCTACATATATGACCAGAGCAAATAGATCAGGGAAACTCAATCAAAACGTGACCAAAGGTGAAGTTATTGATCCAGAAGCTGAAGTTCAGTACTTGTTACATGTATTTTAAGTATTTTTACTTTCTACCCTTACGAATTCTTCATAAAAAGAGAAAATTATTTAATTGTGCGCCGGAAAACCTCAAAGCACAATACATCATTTTTTTAAAGAATTTATAGTATATTATATCCCATGAATGTCTGCACTATTCTTGTTGTTGAAATAACAACTGCCTTCTGCATGGGTTTGTACACGTTTTCATTCAAACCCAGTTGCTTAAGGCCCCACATCAGACTCCTAGGGATGGCTCCGGTGCTTGAAACAATTATCGAGATAATGTTGACTCTTTCCATATTCCAGTGTTTCTCAACGGTTTCAACAAGATCTGCATATTTACTGATCTTTTCAGTGTATTTGCTTTGAATGTTGCCAGTATTTGGGACAGAAACATCAATAAGCATGACATGTTTCTCACACTTGTTAATCACAACCAAATCCGGTCTGTTGTGAATCACTGTCTGGTCTGTGAAGATAGTTCTATCCCAATACAAGCGCCACTCTTCGTTCTCCAGAACACTCACACGTTTGATCTTAAAGTACGGTACCTTATCTTCAGTCAGAAGACATTTCTGAGCCAACGCTTGATGTAAAATGTTGGCCACCGAATCATGTCTTTGTTTATACTCGGCGCGCACCAAATGTGTGCAACCCGAGGTAACATGTTGAATTGATTCCACTGTTGGACAACCATAACGACATAACTCATTGTGCACATTGCCATCTCTAACAGTTCACTTCAAATAGTTACGCGTTGGAATAACTTGATCCTAAATAGGCAACATATGCCCTTCAGCTTCTGGAGAGATCTGTCCTGATATAAGCCAGTCGTTCGATGCTTTCAAATCGACATGTTCTTGGCTCATTTCATGTGCATGTCTTCCATGAAGAGCTTTGGCCATCCATAAATCTCTCTTTTCGCCGTCATTGCATGAAGAGTCCGCAATATCCTGTCGCGACAACTCTATCGGAGTATAGGCATCTGCTTCACAAATTGCTTTATGCAGTTTTGATGTATTTGCCGCAGAGTGAAAATACATTCTCATGCTCTTCACTAGCCGACAAAGTTGATTTCCAATATCTGTGAGTCCTCTTCCACCCATCTCTCTCGGAAGTGTAATACGTTCGACTGCAGTTGACTGTTGTTATTATTATTATTATTATTATTATTATTATTATTATTATTATTATTATTATTATTATTATTATTATTATTATTACTATTTACTTTCTCGCCTTAAGAATTGTTCGTAAGAAGATAAAGTTATGTAATCATGCCCTATTATATTGCTTCTCGATGAAGCAAAAGTTTTCAATCGTGTACGGCGAATTTTCACCAGAAAAACATTTATACGAGTAGTTGGACTCTGGTAACGAAAAACTGGATAAACCCTGTTGCTAAACTTATAAAAGACTAGTAGTGCTACTGAATGGCACAGACTTTCTCTCACTTGTTAGTTTTTTTAAATCCTTAATCTCGAGGAGGGTTATGCTTTATTAGCTTTGGGGCTATGCCTTATTCTTTTCCCACCTGCCATTTTTTGGCCGCCCAAAGGACATTTTTTCACATTTTCTTATACTTCTGACTGCCAAATGCTAGAACTAAAACCATCATACACGTACTACTTGAATAGAAATTTAAAGTCCATATCTCACCAAAATGGCCGAGGTTGTTAATTAGCGTGTACGGAGTCATCTCTTCGGAGGGAAAGTTTGCTGGTTCGAGTTCGATTAGATATTTCTTGTTTGCTACTGCGTTGTCCGAGGTGAGAGATAGTGCCTGAAGTTATGTATACTCGGTACACTCTTGACACTGTGGATCTCGAAATACTGAACTCCCTAATGATATCCGAAACGGGTTGTCCCATGCGTTCAACTCCAACTATCATTCCGCATCCAGTCTGTTAAATCCTGTCGTGCGTCATAATGTCAGAAACCTTCTCACGAGAATCACTGGAGTACAAATGATAGTTCTGTCAATGCACTGCCCTTTGTATCTTTTGTACGCCATATTACTGCCATCTGTATATTCGCGTATTGCTATCCCATTACTCTGTCACCTCAGTGTAATGTAATATAATGTACGTAGTATAGAGAAAGTAATGTAATGCTGCGAAAAAAGTGCCTTTCTTGAGAGAAAATAATGTGTTATGCAGTTTATAATATTATGCTTTATTGCGTAAGTACATTTTTTTATTCATTAGTAGTTGCGGACGTCAACTGCTCAGATCATTCGACTCGTAAGTGTAGTACATGTTTTATCGCGGGAGATGGCAGTGATCCTCCCCCGCTGGATGGTGAGGTCCGGCGCCGACCTACCTTTCGGCGTGCGGAGGTTTTTCCTCAACGGCGTATCTCCCTTTTAAGTGTTAGTGTAAGTGGTGAGGATAGGGCAAGAAAGAGGAAAGAAAGATCGCGCGTGGCCTATGGCCCGTTGGTTAGGGTACTGCTCCGGCATTCGTCTGGTGTTGTTCGGAGAAACCATGGAAAACTACAGATCAGAGCAGCCGGCCGTTAGGCAGCGGCTGAATTCGACCCAGCTATCTAGGTAGTGTCGAAACCTTAGGAGATGTGACGGTGATGGGTGATGGGTATGACGCGGAACTGTGAAGGGCGGGGAGGGCTGCAGAAGAGACGGAGGGAGGGGTGGTGAGGGGAGGGTAAGGAAGGACCCGTGCACGAAGGCGCAGGCGGCCTTTCCAGCAGCGCAGCGCATGGGCGTAACGAGGCAGATTAAATTTCCAAGGGTTTCTCTGCGCGCGCACGGCAACAACGCCACTGGCTTCCCGGGCGCCGCCCCTGCTCCGATTCCTCGCAGGCATTGCTGCACTTTTCTCCTTTCAGCATTGCAAATATTTGTAAAGGGCGCATTTTCATCAGGTCGATTATGAAGGAACATTGTATTATTTTTCATCGTTTGAATTTTAATCTAGAGGGTTTATTATTCTAATAACATGTTCCAAGCAGTCAATGTTATTACCAGGGAACGGATTTATATGGACTAAAAATATATCAAAAATGTAAATATATATGTAATTATTTTTATAGTTAAATATGGACTTATGATAATGAATATTGTAAAAAATGGCTACGATAAATAATATTTTATAATCAGTTGACAAACCATCTTTAAATTCTGAAATGTAACTTCATTTTTAATACTGATCGATTGTGCTTTTGGCATTTTACGCTGGCTTAATAGAGAGATTAATAGAACTGAGCCCACTCGTAATTTCGGACTGAATTCTAACTGACAATGAGGAGTTGTTTAAGTTGAATTCTGATGTCCAAGTCTATGAATTTTCAGGTGGCAAGCCTCAGAGGGAAGATGAGAGGGTAATGTGGATACTGAAATGAGGTGTATTTTCTACAGACCATCGAGGTCTCAAGGTCGTCTGTCGAACAAATCCAAAAAGTTCGTCGCCGCCTCGCACACCCCTTCCCCTCGCGGGACACTCGCATCCCTCAGACAGGGCCTCAGTGGATCTACTTTTCACATAAATTAAACACATTAACAGTTCTTAACGTGCATTCCCTTTGTCAATGCTCACTAATTTTTTTTAAAAACGTCTTATGTTTAATGAATTATTAAAAGTTTTAAGCGCTTTATGTTGAGATGCATGTTTCATATTTAATGAAATGTTACTGCTATGCTTCATACGCTATATGAACTGATTTTATAAAAAATGTGGAAAATATATGGACTTAATTCAAATATGTACCAAAATCTAAAATATAGAAAAATATGGAAAATAAAAGTAGCTTTTTCCAACTCTACATATTGTGAAACATAAAGATAATACAAATTAGTATTGATATTAGCTTATTTAGTAAATATGTATTTACATAGAAATTCGTTCCCTGGTTGTTACTAATTCGCTCGTGTGGTTTGCACTAATGACATCTAGGTGTTCGTGTCGCCATATTCAAGATGATGTATAACGCATTAGTTTACATTTCTATCTTATAATTAAAATAGTGGTGCTGCCAAAGCACATACTTTCTGGCATGAGCTGTAAATGCTCCGTAATATTATACTACTACATAAACCAGCAAATTTCGACCAGCAAAATGTTTTTCTGCTTCGAGACCGGATCTCACTTCCTCGGTGTTAACTTGTCAGCGCTCACACCACTCCTCCACACAAGAGCCTGGTGGATCGCTCTGTCAGAGGCATGAAACGGTAAATGCCCTTGTTCATATAAAAAACTATCAACAATCAAAATATAAGTTAAAAACTCCCAAAGCCTCCAGTCCTTTCAGGTCATCAGGAAATAGCAAGTTTCGAGAAATTCGGCTGAACTGTTCACGAGCTACATTTGTCTACAGAAGGACTGACAGCTGTTAGATTGATTGATAGTGATTTTGGGCGCGCCAACTCCTAAGGTCATTAGTGCAGAATGTTTAGTACATATTTTTGCACGGGAGGTAACTTTCACCCTCCCGCCCTGGATGGCTAAATAAAGGACCTACCGTCGGCTAGCGAGATTTTCCCCAACGAGGTGTCTCCAATCAGAGGGTATCTTCCAAGCCGGGACAAGCTGTAAGCTCTCGACCGGTCTCCCGGTATGTTGTGATGGTATGGTGCATGTAAGTGTGTGTTTGTAAGTAAAGGGTATATAGGACAAGTAATTGGAAGAAAAGAATGCACATGGTCCGTTTGGTAGGGTACTGCCCCGGCATTCGCCTGGTGTTGATCAGAGAAACCACGGAAAGCTACCGATCAAAACAGCCGGCAGGTAGAATTCTTTTCCACACAGCAACAGAACTCGACCTAGCTATCCGGCTGGTGTCGAAAATGCTGCCATAACCATGACTCGAACCTAGCACCTCCCGGTCAGTGGCACTACAATGACCTTAGTTGATACCCTGAGCCACCTCTCCCGGTCAGCAGTTAAGGATATAATGGTTTATAAGTCGGTCCTATAGGTAGTGTGTATATTGTATTTAAATTGCATGTTCACAGATTAATTAGTTTATTCAAATCGGTTCATACAAATGGGCAGAAAAACAACAATTATTATGATGTGACATACTTTTTAAAAATCGAACAAGAGAGTTGAAAACTTGTTTAAAAGTTCAAAATACGAAAATTACATGCGCACACTCCCAGTTTATTTAGTACCTTAATTAATTGTATATGTGAGTAGAATTGCTTTAAATGATTTTCAATAAAGTTTCTGAAATTCTCAATAGTTTCCATCGCAACACAGAATTATGACAAATAATTATCCCTGAGCGAGGCTTGAACCAGCGGCCCCTCTTCCGAACCGCTGAAAGAGTACCCACCATTTAAACACCTCGGCCACGAGGATTGGCCCTTCAACAATAGTCTTTAGAGCTTGGTGTTTCAGTTCTAGCATTAGGCATCCGGAAAATTGATAAAATATGAAAAAAATTCCTTTGGGCAGAAAAAGATGGCAACTGAGAAGGCATAACGCGGCGCGGAAAATAATTTTTGATGGTTGAAAACAATTTTGCTTGTTCATGAAGCAATATAACGGAGTAATTAGCAATGTTGTGAGAAAGTTTTGTGTTGTTTAGCACAACTCTATCTTGATGAAGTGATTAGAATAGCATCAAATTTTTTTCAATAACGTTTCTGCAATTCTCAATTATTTTCTGCGGCAATGTGACAAGTAATAATCCCCAAACACAAGTTCGATTAAATATTTGTTTTTACCCGGATTTTCACGAAATTCTTGGGATTGAGACTCGAAAATTTAACCCACAGAAATCTATTTACGGGGTGTAGAAATAGTAAATGTACTACACAAAGTGTTGGAACGAACGCTGTTGGGGGAATACTAAAAAACATTGCAAGACTTTTGTTTGACGTAACCTTCAATGTACACAGGACACTATATTCGTCCAACACGCACTGGTTTGTTTGCTGAGGCAGGCGAAGATTGAAATGTTTTAAAAAGACAGGGGGGTTGGGAAAGTAGTTCGAGGACTGAAAAATATGCACAGGATTCGGGGAAAAGTATGAAAAATGCAGACCGCATGAATCAAGGATATTGTGACGTCGTGGGAACACAACAGCGATCACAGACACGAGCTTCAGATATTTACATATTCATTAATAAGTATTTACAAATAAACAGTTTGATCCGTTATGTACAACTCTGATAGACCCTATACCCCGATCGCAGGAGCGATCCTTAAAGGATGCAAATCTGCCTGACTCAAACTCGTGGCCCTCGCCACTCCTCAGCGAGCTTACGCGCACAGCGTAGAGCCCCGGCGACCGCAGTCACCCGTGGAAAAAATGTTCCACAGCGGCGTCCCAACACATGGGTTGCCCTAATAGCATAGCTCGTCTCCGCACCAGCGTGGGCGCAAGTTTTATGCGTTCGCATGAGGTTTTCAGTCGGTTCAAAACCCACCCCCGCGCTTTGCGCTCTCGCTTATATACCTCCCAGACCACGTGACACGCAACGTCATCTCGCTTTTGCGGGGCACTTCATGCCACGTGCCTGTCGCGCCGCACGGATTTGGGGTATCCCTTCCCATGGATTCCTAGAAGTTATCAAAATACCTAGGGGTGCCTCCGCCCCTAGCTACCGTCTATTCATTCTACTTCCTTTCTCTACCCAGTATTCTCTGGCGCCCTAATCCTGCGACGCGGTGCCTGCAAGGAGCCAGTCTTCCTGCTTATTAATACATTACTTATTATTTATGAATATGAAAGTTTAGTGAATGTGTTAATGTAATTACACACAGAGGTAGGTGTGTAACTACAATGGAAAACTTTCTGTCAATACAAATTTAAAGAAAAATAGAATGTACCATCATAGTAAATACAGTAAATTCTTGTTAGCACGAACTCGCTTAACACAAATTTTGCCGTAACACGAACAAAACTTCGATCCCGGTAAGGGATTTCAGTAATACGGACATTTATAATACTTGGATAACACGAATTTTTATAACACGAGTTCCGATTATAGCGGTCTCTTGGAATTCGTGTTAAGGAGGGTTTACTGTTTTGGTAATAAGACGTTTCTGTACATATAGTACTTTTGTACTGTATTTATTTCAATATTAACTTATTTATATATTTGCAACCATAACCAATTAAGTGCTGTGCAGTACTACTTTCGACAAGGTGTTAGAGACGGAAAAGTGTGGTCTAATAATATCATTTTAACATACCAACACGTGAAATAAACAATTGTTATTACTGTTAGAAATGTGCATATTGATTTTGTGCCAGAAAATTGACGAAGCATAATTACAACTCCATTTAGATGAAGTAAGCCAAAAGATAATTTGTTCATTAGTAAATAGCTTTCTTCCGTCTTATCGTTGATAAAAAGCTCAGTCACGCACTTGAAAGATCTGAGCAGTATTATCGATTGCTGAAAGAGTAAAACGTGCCGTGTTAAGTACACATGAAGGAGATGTGGATATTTATTTACACAGACATCATTCATTTCCTAGAAATAATACACTTGTAAATAGCTTGTGGGAATAAATGTAAATGTTTTTTTTCTGTCAAATTCTGGCCGTTTGTTCATTTTGTCTGCGAAACCACGGTCGTTTACAATTATATCTTTAATGATTGACAAATTTACTGTACAAATACGTAGGTACTTGATTGGTAGTTTTGCCTTTCATTTTTGTTTATTCATCGTTTGGATTTTTTGGACATCAGTAATTACCTTCACGTATAACTTTTTCATGAATAAATTTTACTTTTCATCATTATAGGAGCCAATTGATTATAAAAATCCCCGGAATCCTGGGAATGCGACGAATGTGACACGTGCTTTGACATTGATGCTTGTTTAAAGTGAGCGTAGATGCACGGGTGATCAATCATTAGGAAACTTTAGGTTGTAATATTTCTTCTTATATTTTCAGAGCTAATAGCATCTTGGCAACTAAATGTATGTCCGAATATCTTGTAACCGACTAACTACACACAAGTATGGATATTGTAGTTGATGAAACTATTTCCTTATTTCATTCAAACGCATTTACAATGACGGTAGTATTCTACAATAATCTAACAAGAGTCACTATTAACAATTTTTCACGGTCTATAAAAGCCATCCCACAACCCAACATAAGCGTCGTGTATTCACGCCTAAGGTCTGCGAGTTCGCATGAACCCACCGACCAGAGCTTTTAAGCTTTTCGGGTGTTCGAAATGCGGCCGAGGGACCGTGACGGCCTTGCGTACACACACACACACACACACACACACACACACACACACACACACACACACACACACAGTGCGGCAGGACGGAGACGGCGCACGCGCCAGCGACGTCGGTCAACGGCGCCGCGGGGTTCGAAGCAGCGACCCGGCGCCCACGTGACCGCCCTCCCTCCCCTTCGCCCTTTCGCCCTCCCGCGCAGCCGCAGCCAACGCGCGCGCCCACGGCCCCACTCGCGCGTGGAGCATTTGCCGCTTTAGACTGCGCAGATACAGATTTCACAGCGTTCGATCGCACTGGCCCACGAATCTCTCGAGAAATACTTTTCTTCTTAACAGCTGCTTGGCGAGACCGTTTTCTTTTTCGCATTGCCCTTGTGTCAAAAGAAGGGCGCATTGCCCTTGTGGACGTTCCTTTCCGTTTCCCTACAATTATGCACACTTTTAATGAGTAACTTTATTCTCTTTGAGAAAATATAAGAACGAATACAAATTATTTTTATTCAGACTTAAAATATTTTTTATTCTATTTCAGTAGTTGTAAATTGTCTATAAACAATGCATTGGTACTGTGATAGAAAAACTATCAGATTGCATGGCCAATACATTCGGGGATAGAAAAATCGGCAGAAATAATAGGAAATGTAAACCTTACATTTACGATTTAGCGCCTAAATTTAACTCAAGAGCTTGTTAACTAGTTATGGAAACTCACCTGTCCTGCAAGATGCATTATTTCTGAGTTCATAGCCGTATTTACCAAGTCTTCAATGAAATCTTCAATCCCGGTCCATCTTTGAATCCTAGCCCTGCATCAAATCAAAACAAAATCTTACATTGTTTGAATAAACTATCCTAAATTTACGATAAATCGAAAATTTAAGACAAAAATAACCTCACGGATTTAACTTGAAAACAGATCGCAAGTTTTTGCTTGCCTGATAATCAAGTACGATTTAAGATTAGTTCAAATTTGCATGCACTACAAGTAATATATAATATTCAATTTGGTTGGTTCGTGTTTGAGAGAGAGAAAATGCGAGAGAGAACAAGAGACAGGGGAAAAATAGATAGAGAAAGAGGAAAACAGAAAGACAGAGAGAGAGAATCAGAGAGACAGAGAGAGGGAAACAGAGAGACAGAGAGAGAGAGAGGGAAACAGAGAGAGAGAGAATTTTGTTTTACTTATTTAATTGTTTATGTTCCTTTAAGAACAAAATTTATATATTTAGACATCACATCTATTACAGTGAAATACATCAATTATGACCTCCCCCCTATTTGTCAAAGGTCTTCCTGGGCCCAAGCGAGCAGTTTCCACATTGATGGAAAAAAAGAAGGATGGAATAGAGAGTGAAAATTATAAGGACGAAAAGGAAATGGATAAGCCAAGTAAGGAGGAGAGGGTTGGGCGAGAACTAGAGAAAGAAAAAGGGAAAGTAGGAAGGAGAGGTCATGGAGGGTGGAAAGAGGAACAAAAAGGGTGAAGGTAACAGGGCAATAAGGAAGGGCAAGACGTTGGTGGACGGAGAGGGAAAGAGGACGCAAGAGAAAAGAGGAGAAGTCGGGTGGGAGAGGGGCGGGGCGGGGCGGGGCGGGTCTGGGGGCGCGCAAGCCAGGGGAGGGGTGGAAGGGCAGTGAAGCGGGGCGCAAATTAAATAAAGCGCGTGGCAGTTTTTCGGCGCCTGCCCGCCCGCACGGCCGCCTGTGAATCTTTCATCCCGATTAATTCCGCCGCCGAGTGTGAGTGGCGGAGGGGGGGGGGGCGCCGTTGAATTTTGCAGCGCAGCGACGCGGCGCCTCGTGCAATGTTAAGGCCGCCGCATCGGCGCCGCCTCGCCCCGCCCTCCTCCTCCGCCCTCCGCCACGCAATGCGGCGCCGCGACGCCACGCCACGCCACCGACGGCCCTCTCCACCACCTCGCCCCACGGCGCCGCTCCAAAGCCAGCGTAGCACATGTCCACCTCCCCTTCCCCTCTCAAGGTCAACGCCACGGGTGGTTCAGGATATCACTGCACTGCCTCTGCCCGAGAGGTCCTAGGCCTCCGGTCTCCAAGGTGGCAGATAGCTAGGCAGCTAGGTCCAATTCATCCGCTGTCTGGAGAAGAATTCTAGTGGCTGGCTGCTCTGATCGATAGTTTTCCGTGGTTTCTCCGATCAACACCAGGCGCATGCCGGAGCAGTACCCTACCAAACGGGCCACGAACCGCGCGCGATCTGTCCTTCCTCTTCCTTGTCCTATACTCTCCCCTTACACACACACACGCACAACACTACAACATATTCCGGGAGACCGGTCGGGAGCTTAGAGCTTGTCCCGGCTGGGACGGTGCCCTGCTGGTCCTGGTTAGGGGGAATCTCCACTAGCCGGGTATGGCGCCGGATCTCGCCATCCAGCGGAGGAAGATCACCACCATCTCACGAGAAAAAACAAGCACTACACTAACGGGTTGACGCGCCGGGAAACACGAAAAAATCAATCAATCAATTACCACAGACACATTTCGCTTTATTTTAGAGAAGCTGGAGAAGCAAGACACTGTCTTACCAATGAACTATCCGAGGCGCTACGTGTAAGAGTGAAAGAAAGACGCAGTGAAATTACAGCAATGTTGATTTATTTGCAGCGCTCAAAATATAGAACTTCTAGTTGAAGATAATGTAAATGCAGATAATAGCCAACAGTCTCTGGAAGTGGAAAACAATTTAACTTTAGAAAAGGAATTAGAAATGCAGCTGAAACAAGACATTGAAGATTACATTAAACAGAAGGAAACTAGACAACAGAAAGACCGAAAAGATATTAAAAATAGAAATCGCCTCATTTGAAAGAGATGGAGTTAAAGGGAAGTATTGGACTTTGTTGCACGACTATTTATTAAGTATCAAACCAACAAGTGTGCAGGCAGAATGAGCCTTTTCGGCCGCTGGCTACATATGTATGAGGTTGGGAGGGAACACGATAAATGCTATTTGTTTTTTAACATATTTTCAAACAGAGAAGTGACTTTTTATTTGATATTACTAAATGTATTACAATACTTGATTAATTAATAAAAAAATTAAAAGGCTATTAATAAACTTAAGTTTTATTCAAATGATACTCTTGGCGAATTAAGACTGATATACTACCTTTAATAAAGATAAGAATTAATATTTTCAGTTAAATCTATTACAAAACTACAACAAAGTACAACCAAATATTTGCATTTGTTATTTTTTTCACTTTTATTAATAAATAAGTAGACGAGGAGCCGAATTGTAAAATAAATATTCAAGCACGTACAGTAAGATGGTGTTGATTTTTGCAATGTTTAATTAATATTTGATTATTAGGGTAGAAAATATTTTTTTAATTCCATAAAAAAAATTAACCTATGCGGGATCCCATTGGATTGAAGTCAACCCTGCAAAATCCCGCGGGATTGAAAACAGTGGTGGATTGCAATCCCTTGAGGAGTACTCATAGCTTTAAATCATCCTACGTACTAACGTAACTTCTTTTTGTTTTCAAAACTTATTTGCTTATTCTCAAAGAAAATTTCGCTGGCCGTCATTTTTACACGTATGAACGTTCAAACATACGTATGAATCTGATTAAACACACGTATGAACCTGATTACTTCACTAATTATGCCCCATTTCGATTACTGTGATTTCTTGCTCACTGACTTAAAAACCAAGCAACAACGGAAGTTGCAAACAGCACAAAACGCATGCATTCGTTTCATATTCGATCTTCGAAAGTACGATCACGTATCTGCGTACTACAGACAGACAAAAATTAGCTCCATTGAAAAAAGAATATTGCATAGCCTCCTGCTTCTCGATAAAATCTTGTACAACGGCCTTCAAACACACATGTCTAAGAACTTCAAAATGCTAACATTAGAGCGATCGCGTTCGGCATTATTGCTGTGCGTACCTCGACACAACACTGTGTCATACAGTAAATCTTACACTGCACAGTAATTCGAAACTGGAACTCATTACCTACACATCTTAAGGGAATTAGCAAGTATAGAAAATTCAAAACTCGATTTGGTGTTTGGATAAAAAAACAATGAAATGTAGTTTACACACGCTCTCTGTTCTATCCGCAATTTTATCTTAATTATTTCCTGAAACAATGACCATGATCCCTTTATTACATATCATCCTCCATGTTAGATCGTTTTTGTTTGTTTTTTTAAGTCATATTTTCGAAAGTATTTCTTCCCACTCCTTTCCTCCTGGACATCTTTTTCCTTCCCTACTTCAGGATACAGTAAAAGCTAATCCTATTACTGCTGATACAATGTTTAAAACTAGAGAAATTACAGAGCTATATCTAAAATACAACTCTGTTACTACAATGTAATAGATTTCTAAATGTAAAATAAGAAAATATTATGTAAAACTACAGCTTACAAATGTTTCTGAAATTATGATGTTTGCCACTTTTACTATTACTTATATATTATATTACTATTATTGTTACAAAAAAATCAGTAGTCACACTATTATTTTATTGTCACTTTCTGTGTTTTATACTGCAAGATATCATTTCGTAAGTGTCTTTACCTAATGATTAATGTGGTAATTTTCCATGTTTTTGATTGAGATTATGTATTGTATATGTCATCAAGCACTACCTGTTGTTATGTAATTGTAAAATTATATGTACTATATTTTCCCTTCTGATCCCCCCGTATCCTTTTCATTATCATTTCTTTATTATCTCCTCTTGTCCACCTCCATTTTCTTCTCTTCCCCTTTTCTTTTGTTTTTTACTCTCAGCCCTGATATTTCTTCCTCTCAATATTTCGTCCTTAAGCCGCCATCCTGATTGAGGTTTTTTTCTGGGTTTACTCAATCGCTTAAGGCGTATGCCGGGATGGTCCCTAGTATTGCATCCCAGACGTAAATGTAAATGTAAAATAACCCCCCTTTTTTGTTTTTGTTTATTGTTCACAGTTGAGGCTGTCGGGTAATGACAACTGACATTTCGGGCGAATTTTGAATTATTGATTCTAAGTGAAATAAGTGGGAGCTATTTTAGTATACATTTTTTATTATTGTTCCTTACATCATGTCTTTCCATTTTGCAAAATTTCAAGAATGAACAAAAAATAACAATAAATTCAGTTGGCTCATAGTGATAAATTAATGTAGTTGGTAGTCACAAATTGATTTTTTCTTCTTCTGCAACACGTCAGTTAATATTAATTACATCCGAACGCCTCAACTGTAATTTTTAAAATTGTAAATTAATTTAAGTGGTTAGGCGGAAGAGCAATCCTTAAGGCCTGAGCCTCGCCACAAATAAAGACAATTTTATTATTATTATTATTATTATTATTATTATTATTATTATTATTATTATTATTATTATTATTATTATTATTATTATTTTAACATAAAAATAACATGTTCGGGTAAAAGAGGATACGGGATTTGCTTGCCGAAACGAACAGTCAGTCTTGTATTACTACAATGACTTACAGAGTCGAAAATTATTTAAAAATATGTATTTTCACAACACGATTGTAAAAGACATATATACAAGCAGTTATTGTTTTATTTATTAGTACTTAGTAGTTTAGTATTTCTCTCAGTTTGTTTGTGTGTTAGTGATTCCGGGTGCGTAAACTGCGAAGGTCAGTAGTCCGTAATTGTAGTGAGTGTTTTTACTCGGGAGGAAGCGACATCCTGCGCCGACCTACCGTCGGCTAGAGGGTTTTCCCCAACAATGCATCTTCCACCAGCGCGGTACCGCCCCAGCCGGGACAAGCTCTAAACTCCCAACCGGTCATCCGGCATTTGTGGTAGTGTAGAGCGTGTAAATGTGTGTATGTGTGTAAGTAAGGGTTGAGGACAGGACAAGGAAGAGGGAAAGATCGCGCGCGGTCCGTGGTCCGTTTGTTAGGGAGCTTCTCCGGCTTTCGTCTGGAGTTGATCGGAGTAACCACGGAAAACTACCGACCAGAACAGCCGGCCACTAGAATTCTTCTCCGTACAGCAACTGAATTCGTCTTAGCTGACAAGCTAGTGGCGAAAATCCTGCCACCGTCGGGACTCGAATCTAGGACCTCCCGCTCAGAGGTGCTGCAGTGACGTTAACTGATGCCCTGAAACATCTCTCCCGGTGTATGTCTCTCAGTTTCATTACCATATAGCTAGCATCTTCCTTGATCACAGTAATGTTCACTTGATCATCCACAAACACTAATGAATATAGCGAAGATTCGTTTATTTTTACTCCCATGTATTTACATTTTCCCCGAAGGCAACATCAATGCAAATCTTAAATAGCGGTGGTGACATACAGCCATCCTGCAACAGCCTTTTCGTGGTTTTGAAGTCAGTCGAGGTGGTGTTTCCAATTTTCATAGCTAATGTATCATTGTACGAATCGCAGATTGTTTTAACGTAATTGGTATTTATTCCTAATCCCCCTTTGCCAATACATTTTCTATCTTAATTTTGGGGACACTATCAAACGCTCTCTTCACGACCACGAAAACCAGGAATGCTTCCAAACCTCTCATATACCTCGAGAGGTACACAAGATTACAATTCTCTCATATTATCTGTCATCAGCCTCAAACAGAAAATATTATCCGTACATGACCTGTTAGATCGGAAACCACTTTTTTCCACTTTGTTCCACTTTGTTCCATTCCATTACACTTCATTTCTTTATAATGCGCCCTTAATCTTCCAAAGGTACTGGTGACGCCAATCCTTCGGTAGTTGTCATTGATATTACTATTATCGTTCTTGTGGATTGGCGTTTTAAAGATGTAGGGACTGGAGGTCAATATTCATAAGACAAAATACTAACGTACAGACATGGAGGATTTGAATATTGAAAGGAACGTGAGAAAAGCATGCCACCGTTTTAAATACCTCGGGGCTGTTTTCAACACAAAGTTTAATTGTGAGAAAGATGGGGAAAAGTGAATACATCAAGGAAGCAAGGCTGTCAAGGAACGCAAGCGAATACATCAAGGACAAAGGAATAATAACAAGTAATACAAAAAGGATTTCTGATGCAATTGTGGAAGGAATTGCCCTATATGACAACGAGACATGGGAAGTAAATAAAATACCACTCAAATAACTGCAAGCTTCAGGAATGAACGCCCTTCGGAGAAGTTGCAGGATCTTAAAATTAGAACACATTCGAAACGAATAAATAAAACAAAATGAATGTATGAAAATATATGTATTCGACAGAACCACCTGGTAACTTGGAAATGGCCCTCTTGGAAACCCTCGCTGGAAAGAAGGTTTAGTATTTACTTATTAGCGGTTCATACAGTACTAGTTTCTGTATTATACATACGTTTTACAGCTCTTGCACGAAATATATCATGGCAAATAGAGACAAAAAGAAGTATAATTTTACGGAAAGGATGACAATTTGTTTATTCAATTTACAAATATTTATATTAATTAAAATTATATATGATTTAAGCAGGCGCAAATGCAATATCACAACACATTTTTTTACAAGAATAAACAATAAATTGAAGACTCGGCGGACTGAGTTGAAGCCTTAAAAACTGGTTTCCGAAGCCGAAGGTCAGAGGTAATATCACGCCATAATCTATAGATTGAGATATTTTTGGGCCGTTTATTATTTCTGAGAAGTACAGTTTTTTTGGATACCTCCACACCGTGGTAAGGTTGGGCGTACAGGGTCTAGAAGTGAGAGTCCTACAGTGCCCCTAAATGTATTAAAACGCGTTTCACTAAGTTTTCTTCTCACACATATGTGGAGAAAAGGGGGGCAGGTTTCGAGATGCGGGAGTTTTTGCGTGTGTGAGTTTGTCAAATATATGTATGTAATTTGGTAGGATTTTTCTAACAATATCTGCTTCAAAGGGATAATGGAACAGTCGATATAGAACCTAATTTACATGAAGAAATAGCAATGCATGCTTCATATTACCCTCCCGTGATCGCAACAAAAAATGTCCATCCAGCAAATTGCTCCTCACGTGAGCATTCCTTATGCAATTGAGTCAGGAGAATTGCAGAAGGAATATTGAGCGTGTGCAGTTTCAGAGTAGGAAGAGGATGCTCATTGAACCAATAAGTTTCATTATGAGCGACCACGTGATCTACGGACAACAGCAAACCCAACCGTCCCGAAGGCGGGAGAGTGTTTCGCATAGATCTCGGGGTGGGAGGAGGCTGGTGTGTGCCGTGCCGTGCCGTGCGGTGCGGTGCGGTGCGAGGAGTGGGGGTGGGGATGTGCCTAATGCACGCGCCCATTAGAAGCAATGTGGGCGGAGGGGGGCTGGGGGAGCGGAGGGAAGGGTAACTGGAGCTAACTAGCACTCCAACGACGCTCACTGGCCAGAATGACCAAAACAATAACATTATGGAGATAAAAAACTATAGCAGAGAAAGAGTTCTCTTGTACGTTAACGTATTAATGTATAATGCTGTAGTACGTAATATTATGCGAAAATTATAAGAAGAATATAAAGTGAAGTATACAGAATAATTGGTACACCAATGTAAACAAAAACAGCTTATCGATTGATTGATTGATTGATCAAAACAGCTTATCGAGCATTGGTTACAATAACCCTGATCAACTTTTACAATTACAAGCCAGTTCAACTATCACATCGTAGGAAATACAGTGTGTGCAAGACAGTCTTCGTATCCACTCTACATTTCTAATTACAGCGCAGCTCACCAATCTCCAAGACTAAACAAAACCACGCAATATAACGTAAGCAGCAGATACCTCACTCCAGACACGAGCTGTAACTACTTCCCCAGTCAGGTTGCATCTTCCTGAATTGGATGCCAACTACCGCCTCCTGGCGGACCTCTTATGTACTAAGGATGAAAATCACGCCCGTGACTCGCCTGGAACTCTCCGCTTCGGTGGCTGCCTCTTAGCTGCTACGTGCGCGCCAGTTTCAAATGCCCCTACACATACGTGGCATAAAGCAACAAATAGGCAACACTGATATATATGTGATACTTATATACAAATATGTAACACTGTTTGATAGTTAAACTCCAACTAATTTGTCGAACAGGCGTAATGTCCTTCCCTGTCAAAGAAGCAAGTCCGCTTGAATTTATTAAAATTAGGTTGTAGTGACAGAGAGCCAAATTCTCTAGTGATCGTAGCAATGCTCTGCTGCACCGCATAAAGATTTATTCTTTGTAGGTCTGATGCTATTTTTGTGAGGATAAAAAAGACGGAAATTCAACGGCACGACATATACGATGCATTTGTTTCGAAGAGTATAAGTCAAATCATACAATTTTACTAGAAATATTTTGTAATCCACGATGCGATTTGGAGGTCTTGTAGCGTGCGCTCGCATAGGATTAGCGGACGTGTATGGTCGCTGATAACGCAATTTTCAACTGCTCCATATGCGGCTATATTGATCAGTGAATCGAAAGCAATTACGCCCAACAATAAAATTCTTATCAGCTGTGGTACCCAACAAAATACAATGTATTGGGTTGGGGCACAAGTCCGTTGCGTTCCGGTTGGCGAGTTGGCGCTTCTGTTGCTAGTGATAAAACTGTTTTATTGTTTCAGGATCTTCCCTGGGTACCAACAAAATCATAGAAACATTTCACAGGGGAGTGAGCCGCAAAGGTTTCCTTCAATTTCTTCGTAATTAAAAATTAGTAATATAGACGCATTTGATCCTAGACAATAAATGTATAAAATTTAAGTTCACACGCTAAAATATGTTTGTTGTGCTAAGTTATTCTTTAAAAGTAAGAACATGCAACGTTCATGGAAGCGATCAATAATGACGTCCCTTTCGTATATCACTATCGACTGTCTGAAGATATAATCAACTAATGGTTGCGCAACAGCATACTGTCTCGCACCATTTCTAACTTGCAATTTCCGTCTATAATTCAGAAAGTTCAACGAAAATAAGACCTACACGTTTCGTTTACTCTATTATAGGAAAACATTTTAAAGAACAAATTTGAATCCGTTATTGAGAAAATTATTTCTTTAAATTCCATTTTTTAAAGCGAAAAGAGTGTGAGGAGCGGAAGGACAGGCCGAATGGAAGGAAAGAGCGCGGCGGAAAGTCGGCAGAAGCAGGAGCTGCGTGATGAGTGGGAAGAATAGATTCAGCGGAAAGCCCTGGGGGGCGGGGCGGGGGCGGGAGGCGTTTGCAGGACGGCCATGACATGCCAGATAGAGCGTCCGGGAGAGACGAAGCCTGATGACCGGAAACGTGATTCAGCAGAATGGGCTAGATGGGCAGGGCAGCCATGGTAGCCTGATGGGGCGGGCGGGACGGACGTAGCGCTATGAGCGAGAGGAACACAGACTAGAATGCGCTAGGTGGAAGGAGCGGGAGTCGCAAGCAGAAGAGCCACGGCAGGCCGGATAGGGAATGCGGAGGATGTGGACGAAGCGTGATAAGCGGGAGCAACAGATCGGAAGGGGCGGGGTGTGTAGACAGTATGGCACTCGCTGGCAGGATAGGGCGTGCAAGGAAGATGTGCGTTAAATGATTGTGAAAAATAAATATCCGTGCAACGCCGGGTATTCAGCTAGTTTATTTATGAGTAACGTAAAGTCTCAATCCAGACAAATATCTGAAAAATAAAGACGCAACAACACTGATAACGATAACAGTTTGACAAGAAATAGAATAAAAATATACAATAAAAAATATGAAATTTTTTTCAATAATGCAGCATTGTCATTATTCTATGTGGTAAATAATGACCTTCATTGGGATGATGCTATCAGTGTCTGACACACACGCGATCCTAGAACAATCCGAACAAGATGAGGTACATTCTTTTTTCGCCTCTTTGGCATCGACTTCCCGGCCTGTCTCTAACGTGTTCCTCCTCCTCGCAATGCCGCTCCGTGGTCACGAACCCGGGCCCTCTAGACCTTGCAGAGGAGGCCTCAACAGGTGCCGCGGCGCGGCGCGTCGGCGGAGGCCTTTCCGCGAGCCACCAACCGCGTTTCGAAGGCGCGCGCGCCCCCCGCAGTCGGCAGCGGGAGGGGCAGGGCGGGCGAGGTCACCCGGTCCCGCGGGGGCGGGGCGGGGCGGGGGTGGCGCCGGCGGGCGCGACAAGGTGTCTGGGCGGTAAACGAGGCGGGCGCGCGGCGGACGTGTCCGCGTGAATTATTAATTCGCCAATTTCTGTTGATTGCCGCTGGGAGCGCCAGGCCGCCAGGTATCGACCTCCGCCTCCGCCCCCGCGCCTCGTACAGTCGCATCCCGTGGCGCCGGACGCGCCCGTGTCAGCCGCCGGCAAGTCGCCGCCGACCGCGGCCGCCAGGGGCGCCCCAGGGCCCCGGCGCAGCGCCCTCGGCGGGCGGTCTGACGCCGCACGGAAAGAAGTCCGGAGGCCAAGACGGAAAGCATTTTGTTATCAAGTTTCGCAGGTCGCTTGGAAGAGGTTCAATCAACACGTTCTCCTTAAATAGAGAAACCTTTTTTTCGCAGAGAGGGCACTTTAACCACGAGAGATGTTTACAAATCATTTATTACAAGGATAGAATGCAAAATCAACGAGCTGAAAATGTATTAATTGAGAAATAGTTATTGTGCCACAAGATGTACCAAAGAAACTATTTCTTTGGCTCCAAATATGACCTTTTTTGGTCGGCGAACTCAACGTCGCTATTCTAAGTATCCAAAGAAACGATTTCGACTCTTTCAAACCTGCTTCGAAGTCGCGTATTGATCGAGCATACAAGCAGGCATTCTCGATGCACAATGCCATGCAACTTGCTACTGAATAATTTAAACTGATTATATCGATGTACTTAGACTAGTATTACTGCCAGGTTTTCCTACATTTTTCCTTCCTAATAATTACCCTCCCGTTCTGTAAAACAATACTAATACGGAAGGTCGAGCTCTTGTCGATTAAAATGTTCGCTTATTTGACGCCTTCGCCGGAATGACCGGCAACGAGTCAGTCGAATCTCTCCAGGACGTAGGATGTTGCTTTTCTTTGGAGAGATGAGCTTCCAAACAGATTTAGTGCTGAAATCCATTTGAATAAGTGCGAAGACTCTATTCTAAAAAAATCTTTTGAATTGAGTGAATAATAATAATAATAATAATAATAATAATAATAATAATAGTATTGCTATTATTATCACTCAATTTTACTATTAAGTTGCTATAGTTCACCAACTTCTTAAATGCTTCCATTGTACCAGTTGTGACTGACTATAAAGACATAAGATGTTTGTTGAGTGTTACCGCTCATTTGACAGTTACGCTACAGCATGAATAACACTGGGCATGAGTTTCGATAGTTGTGTTACTTAACAGGTTTTTGTTAAATTACCGAGTTAAGCAAGCTCGAAAGAAAGATGTATGGATCAAAAGACACTGTTAGGAAAAAAAGTAAGCTATGCTGCAAAAGCAAGATGCCACCGCTTGAAATACAGTTCCACAGATAAGTAATGTCCCGATTACTAGTGCAAATCAAACATCGTTTCTTGTAGAAGAACTAGGCTTCTCTGACATCTACCGCCATGACGTCTAATCAACAGACTGCCCCAACCGTAGAAAATTAGAGATTGAGAGAAATATCATTGTAGTTGGTAGAAATATCATTCATCACCGAAAAAAACTTAAATGGGCTTAAAAGTGAAAGTGCTCAAATGAAACAATGCAGAAGAGTTTGTCAGGTCAGTGTCTATAATGATATATTATTGATTAAAAATGAAACGCTTAAACAATGTCTATAGCAATGTCGCTGACTTCATATTTCTTAAACTGAACAGCACTACCAGTCCAGAAATTTTTAGTTCACTTAACACCCAATCTACGAGTGCAGAAATGTTGTGCCCAAGAACAAAACTTTTAATACACAAGAAATCACAGAGTTCTTGGTTTAATCAGCGAGTTTATACGTTGTCACGAAGTAAACAAGATGTCATGGATTAAAACAGCGAAACAACACTCAGTAGAATGGCGGAATATTAAGTCTATTTTGAAAAGCGTGTTGACAAAAAAGTGAATTCAGATCATCGAAAATCCAAACGTAAAGGAATTTGCGTTGGTATGGTCTTCGATCTCTGTGTATTTCCTTGACGAACGCAAAAGTAAATAGAGTTTTAAAAGGTTGACATTACAGAATCTGCTCTCGTAATGTTTTTATAAAGTAATAATGGATGTACAACTCTACTCTACCATTTTGGGAAGTAAAAAAAGGATAATTCACGAATTTTCCATGAACGGCTAATGAACAAAAATGTAGTCAGTATGTCACCTACAGCCTGAATAAAAATTTGGAAGAGAGATACAAATAGTACAAGATCGATTCAACACAATAACAAACACTTTAAAAGTCATGAAGGGAAGAGAAATAGTACCTCTAAACGCCAACCAAGGGTCCAACACGCTGTCAGGAAGTTCTCTTTCAAGTTTTGCGGCTTTCGTGGCACATGGGCGAGGCATGGCGTGGTGGGGCGGGATGGGGCGGGGCGGGGCGCGACGCGGCACCGGACGCAGCGGCCGGAAGTGCCGCCGCCCTCACAATAGGGCCACCCCACCCCGCCCCGCCCCGCCCCTCCCCTCCACTCTCCAGCCCAGCCCGCCCTGCCTCGCCTCGCCACCGGCATCGCACGCGCGAGCGGGCGCCCGCATCCGGCCCCGCCCCCGCCCCCGCCGCCGCCCACCGCCCCGGCGTCCGCGATCGCCCGCGAAACCGCCGCCGCCCCGCAGTGGGTGCGAACGCCGTTCCGCGCGAATGCGCTCCGTCCCCCTCCCCCTCCTTGCCCTCCCCCTCGCCCCGCCCCGCCCTGCAGTACTTCAAATGCGGCGGCTGCCGGACGCACAAGATCAGCAAGCGGGGCAAATACGGGGAAATTGGCCACACGCTTGATCGTGTTTGTCATTGGAAAACGCGCGTAGATAATGAGTGGTTGGTTCCACTTCAAAAATAAATACTACGAATCTTTTCAAATATTGTCTTAATTCTTGAATTTGAAACAGGTCAGACAACTATTGCACACACAACAACTATTGGACAAGGTGCTACAACAGCATATACTTTTTGGCAATTTTCTAAATTATTAATGTTCGAAAATTCAGAGAGTTCAACGAAAAAGAGATCTCGCCATTCTCTTAAACGTCTCTTGTTTTATCCGTCCAAAATATTTAAAAAAATAATTTGGAGCAGTTTTTGAGAAACTCTACTTCTTATAAGTTGCATAACATTAAGCAGAAATTACGCAATAAACAACTCGTTCTTTCAAACATTTCTACATGATATTTTTCAAAACAACTGATTTTTTTAGAACAGATGCGTTTAAGGCAAACATCTCATCCTCCAACTTCGTTTTAAAATATTAACTGTTTGCAATTTTTGAAAATGTTGTGTCCGCCGGAAGTGAGACTGTCACCATTTTCTTTACCGTCTTTTGATACACAGGACACGAAAATTAGAAGAAAAAATTGAGCTGTTTTTAAGAAAAACAAATAGTTTAAAAAATAAAAATTACTTTTATTTCACGCAAAAGTTCGCAAAAATTATTCATATTTTCGAAAAATGAAACAAGACCTTATTTGAAATTCTTTCTTTTAACAAGAGATTTTATTACGTAAAAATATATCTTCAATGTTGTAGTAGTTGATACGGATAACATTATGAACTTTTGAAATTTTCGAAAATTCAGGGATTTCAACGAAAGTGAGAACTGCGTCATTTTCTTAAGCATTCTTTTAAGCTATCCGAGAAAAATGTTTAATAAAAAAAGTCTTGCATTTTTGAGAACGTTTGAAAATGATTCAGCTTCATGTGAAGTACCCCTCAAAATCAAAATATCCGTTTGAAACTTAGAGAGCCATGCGTTCCTTTAAGTTGATCAAGGAATGCCGATTTTGCAGAAAATCGGCTGAAAGGTTGTGGAGCTAGGATTGACCACGGATAAATAGATGTTTTGCAGTTAGTCAGTTTGCGCCATTATGGACCATGAATGACATGAATGAATTCTGACTAAACGATGCGTTAAAGGAAGGAATGAGCTTTATCCACTTTTTCGCTACCAACACCCGGTAATAAGAGTTTTTCTGGCAAAAATTCGCCGATTTCCGGCGCATGATCACAATACATTCTCCTCTTACGCACTACGTAAGTCTAAAAAGTAAAAACGTAGAAACTATAGCCTCTATCGTTACTGCATATCTAGTTTTCCTTCGAAAAATGTAAGCGAAGCAGTTATTCTAATGTTTTTGTGTATACATGCCTGTCGTGAATATTAATAGGCAATGAATTTCCACGTTGTTGTTCCTCATTCTGATTGTCCACATATGCAAATAGATTCAATTCGATGGTAATCGATTGTATATATCATTACACCAAAATATTACTGCAGTTTTGAGCAATATTTCACTCCATCAAATATATCAACATACAAAAGTTTATCGCTTCGTTTCGTTTAATGTCAATTAATATATTTTCCATTTCCACAAACGATATCTTTAACTTGTTTTCAACTGTCTTGGTCAACGTATTTGCTCACTTCAACTTCATGGTTGTTCCTATTTCATCTAAAACAACTCATAATGCCATAGGACTAATGTCAGTCGAACCTTAGGAACACCCTGGAGTAGATAAAATCACATATTAAAATTCGCCTGATCGGTGACCCCTTACCGGAAATTTAAACGCCTTATCGCCAATGGCACGCATTGAAAATATACCATTTCTTTAAACACTGGATACAAAAAAGAAAATTGCCGCGTTCCCAAAAACCCTGTCGTCCCAGAAATACTTGGTCGCATTTCAGAAGGCAATTCTTTGTTGACGACGTTCGTTCGGACGGACAGCAAGTTCGATTGCGCTAGAACTGGGTGCACTGGGATCCCGAATAAACGATTCAGTTAATCGCCTTTTTCATTTGAAGAATTTCTGATGTAGTCGACCAATGAGGTAGACAACATCAACACGCCTTGCACTGATACTGCTCTTCTTTAAATTACTATTTTCCTCGCGCCAAACGGATACTTTCTTCAACGAGGGAGTCGGCGTTTGATGACCATACAATGTAGCTACACAAGATGTACGGAAAAATGATGAACCGTTGCGCATCGAGTTGGCATTCGTGCGAACACTGCTGATTATAACAGAAAATTATTAACTCTCATTGGAGCGCAGGGCTTCCCGAAAAGTTCTGTGAAGGAGCGAAGTTCCAAGTCAGCAGAACAGCGCCAAATTTACTGGACTTATTCGGTCGCACTGAGACGCTCCTTGTGAAGGTATTGTTGTGTTAGTAATGAGTAGAGATCGGACAAATATGTAGTACGAATCGTAAAAATATGTACATAAATATGTTTTGAAAACAGTATAAACATAACAAGTATGTAATATCGGAAATATGTAATATTAAAATACAATTATTTACATAATACGAAATTACATTTATAAAAATATTACTGGACACATTTTAAGAATACAAACATTTAAAAAAATCATTCAGTCAATCAATCAGCAGTAAAAGGTTCATTATTTTTATGCAGGACCGTAGTTTGACAGATTACACGCAATAGAAGCCATCGAACAAACTGGCAATATCTACGGCCAGCAAACAGTCGCACCAGCGGGCAGCATTCTCATCGAAGCATTACACGTCGGCGATCGCCGAAGTTACTCGAAAATTAAAGTTTTAGGTCACGAAACGCGGTGTCAGCGATACTTTTCATACCTAACGTTGAAAATGCTCTCAGTCGCTGAAGCGCACCTCCTGCTACATAGAACTGAAATAGGTGCGCCGGACTGAGAATATCTAGCACGTCTTCACGAAGCGCGTTTCGTACCTCAAGTAGGCAGCGTGCAGTAATAATGTGGGGGAAAATGCTAACTTTTTTTGGAGATACGTAATAAAATTGAAGACAATTGATAGAATAAAAAAAATATTTTGTGCAAATAGCAATGTATGTAATATAGTACTACATATGTAAAAATATGTAACGCCAAAATTGGTTAATGTGCTTAGATGTTTCGCCAAGATTATAATTTGGAGGACGGTAAGTAGAAAGACAAAAAATTTAATTACATAAACGTCCGGTCTCTAGTAATGAGTGAGTGAGATTTGGTGTTTTCGGGCGCGCCAACTACTGTAGCCATTAGTCCCATAAGAGTATAGCGAGGAGGGGGTTCCCCCGCTGAAACCAACAACGAATTTCACGTTGGTTTGCGTGTTTTTGCCCATCCAGTTAAGTTTGAAGCAAACTGACTGCTGAATGGACAGTCTCTCTTGACATGTTTTATGCTACTAGCAAAACTGGTATTTCAAAGGGAAGGACATGACAGTTGTGGCATCAGATGGAATGAATAGGTAGGACCCAGAGGGTATTAATCGATCGGATTTTTGTTTCCAATTAATCGATTATAATTATTTCCGATTAATTGCTGCCATCACTGTGCAGGGCTACAGCAGCAGGAGGAGGGTGGTCGCGAGTGTGTAATGATATGAAGTAGGGAGTACATGAGGCCGGGAGCGAGCAAGAACAGGAGTGCGGAAGGAGGGCGACGCGAGCACGAGGGCGGGAGGGGCGATGAGGAAGGAGTGCCAGGATGAATGGAAGAACAGGAAATGCGGAAGGAAAGGAGGCGCAAAAGAGAAGCGAATGGGGTACGAGGGGTGGAAGGGCAGAAGAAAGCGGAAAGGTGGTAGGGGTCGGGGACGTAGGAGATGTGGAAGGATGGGTTGGCGGGGTAGACTTGCAGACGCGGTTAGAAGCGGAGCGCGGGCGAGTGCGAGGGAGGGCCGGGTCCAGAGCGAGGCAAGTGGATGGATGGGTGGGAGGGGTGGGAGGGACAGAGTGGTAGAAGGGCAGGGTCGAGAGCGGGGTGCGAGGGTGGCTGGGTGGGAGGGGCAGGAGGGACAGAGTGGTGGGAAGGGCAGGGTCGAGAGCGGGGTGCGAGGGGTGGCTGGGTGGGAGGGGCTGGAGGGACAGAGTGGTGGAAGGGCAGGGTCGAGAGAGCGGGGTGCGAGGTGGCTGGGTGGGAGGGGCTGGAGGGACAGAGTGGTGGAAGGGCAGGAGGGGAAGCGGGGGTGCGAGGGTGGCTGGAGTGGGAGGAGGGGCTGGAGGGACAGAGGGTGGAAGAAGGGCAGGGTGAGAGCAGGGGCTGGGTGGGAGGGCTGGAGGACAGAGTGGTGGAAGGGCAGGGTCGAAGCGGGGTGCGAGGGTGGCTGGGTGGGAGGGGCAGGAGGGACAGAGTGGTGGAAGGGCAGGGTCAGGCAGGGGGTGCGAGGGTGGCTGGGTGGAGGGCTGGAGGGACAGAGTGGTGGAAGGGCAGGGTCGAGGAGCGGGGTGCGAGGGTGGCTGGGTGGGAGGGCTGGAGGGACAGAGTGGTGGAAGGGCAGGGTCGGGAGCGGGTGCGAGGGTGGCTGGGTGGGAGGGGCTGGAGGGACAGAGTGGTGGAGGGCAGGGTCGAGAGCGGGGTGCGAGGTGGCTGGGTGGACTGGAGGACTTGGGAAGTGGTGGAAGGGCAGGGTCGAGAGCGGGGTGCGAGGGTGGCTGGGTGGGAGGGGCAGGAGGAACAGAGTGGTGGAAGGGCAGGGTCGAGAAGGTGCGAGGGTGGCTGGGTGGGAGGGGCTGGAGGGACAGAGTGGTGGAAGGGCAGGGTCGAGAGCGGGGTGAGGGTGGCTGAGTGGGAGGGGCAGGAGGGACAGAGTGGTGGAAGGGCAAGGTTGAAGAGCCAGAGTGTGTGGGTGGCTGGGTGGGAGGGGTGGGAGGGACAGAGTGGTGGAAGGGCAGGGTCGAGAGCGGGATGCGAGGGTGGCTGAGTGGAAGGGCAGGAGGGACAGAGTGGTGGAAGGAGCAGGGTCGAGAGCAGGGTGCGAGGGTGGCTGGGTGGGAGGGGCTGGAGGAGGGACAGAGTGGTAGAAGGGCAGGGGTCGAGGCGGGGTGCGAGGGTGGCTGGGTGGGAGAGGCTGGAGGGACAGAGTGGTGGAAGGGCAGGGTCGAGAGCGGGGTGCGGGGTGGCTGGGTGGGAGGGCAGAGGACAGTGGTGGAAGGGCAGGGTCGAGAGCAGGGTGCGGGGTGGCTGGGTGGGAGGGGCTGGAGGGACAGAGTGGTGGAAGGGCAGGGTCGAGAGCGGGGTGCGAGGGTGGCTGGGTGGGAGGGGCAGGAGGACAGAGTGGTAGAAGGCAGGGTCGAGCAGCGGGGTGCGAGGTGGCTGGAGTGGGAGGGGTAGGAGGGACAGAGTGGTGGAAAAGCAGGGTCGAGAGCGGGGTGCGAGGGTGGCTGAGTGGGAGGGGCAGGAGACAGGACAGAGTGGTGGAAGGGAAGGGTTCAGAGCGGAGTGTGCGGGTGGCTGGGTGGGAGGGAGCAGGGTCCAGATCGGAGTGTGTGGATGGCTGGGTGGGAGGGGCAGGAGGACAGAGTGATAGAAGGGCAGGGTCGAGAGCGGGGTGAGGAGGGTGGCTGGGTGGGAGGCAGGAGGGACAGAGTGGTGGAAGGGCAGGGTCGAGAGCGGGGTGCGAGGGTGGCTGGGTGGGGAGGGGCTGGAGGGACAGAGTGGTAGAAGGGCAGGGTCGAGGCGGGGTGCGAGGTGGCTGGGTGGGAGAGGCTGGAGGGACAGAGTGGTGGAAAAGCAGGGTCGAGAGCGGGGTGCAGGTGGCTGGGTGGGAGGGGCAGGAGGGACAGAGTGGTGGAAGGGCAGGGTTCAGAGTGGAGTGTGCGGGTGGCTGGGTGGGAGGGGGCAGGGTCCAGATCAGTGTGTGGATGGCTGGGTGGGAGGGGGAAGAGGGACAGAGTGGTGGAAGGGCAGGGTCGAGAGCGGAGTGTGTGGGTGGCTGGGTGGGTGGGGTAGGAGGGACAGAGTGGTGGAAGGGCAAGGTTGAGCGGAGTGTGTGGGTGGCTGGGTGGGAGGGGCAGGAGGGACAGAGTGGTGGAAGGGCAGGGTCGAGAGCGGGGCGAGTGGGCGGGTGGGCTGGTTGGCCAACGACCTCCAGCGGGCGGGTGCACGGAAGGGGACACGCGCGTGCGGCCGTGATAAAAAGTTGAGCGCCGGTGGAGGACATGGACACGCAAATATTTCGCTTTGTGTGCGGTTGGTTCCAGCGGGTGCCGCGCCGCTCGCTATGCAGCGCCTCCCGATAACAAAGGGCGGTCTGCGGGGAGAAACAAAATGCCCCCACCAAGCCCCCGTTTGCTATATGAACGCCAGGCGCTCCTATCGTTTTTTATTTGCCCTTTCAACGAACGCATTCTCTGCTTGCAAAATCATTTTCTCAATTTAAAGTACCACTTCCATGTTTTCTGATTCGCAAAATGTTATCTTTATAGTACTATTGTGATAAGTTCTGCTTTAGTCAATTTTTTTGTTCTGAAATTACTTTTAATGTGGAATGAATTACAGGGATATAAAAAAATGTGTATTGCTTAATATAATAATAATAATAATAATAATAATAATAATAATAATAATAATAATAATAATAATAATAATAATAATAATAATAATAATAATAATAAACAAAGGCTTAGGAAGTTGGCAATCCCACCTCCCGCAGTCCCCAATCCGAGTGGAGGCTGCGCAAGCACCGGGGTACCCCACCATCAATGTCGTGTTGTCCGCTGTCCTTGGTGTCCTCCCTTGCCCTCTCCCCCCTCCCACCCTCGCCCCTGGACTTTGTGGGGGAATTGAGTTGATCGCTCTCTCCCAAGTCTAAATGAAGCTCTTCCCTATCTGTAAAACTTTTCGAACCCTCTAACCATATTACTTGAGCAATTTATTTAAATTTGCCGCCTCACCCCGAAATAATAGTTTTAAGTACCCTTTTGACACAAATCCATGCTAAGCTCATGCTTTTTCAGGTATCGCGCGCAAGAAATATGTTTATTTTTCTCCAAAAATCCGCGAAACTCAACGTAAAGAAGAAAAAAAAAGCACGAAGTCACATTCATTTAAAAAATGCTTCTTCTCTGCGTTGCTGCCAGAGCGCAGCACTGTCTGGAGGATTGCCGGACACCATAATTTCTAGGAAATTAAAAGAACTGAGAATGAAGGCGTTTCGCATGCTTTGCTGAAACGCGAGCCAAGAGCAGAAGTCGTATTGCTTCTACACGGAGCGAAGAGTATGTTTTGCGTTGTCAAGCTCTTATGGCCGTCATTCAAATATCAGAGCAAAGACAATCTGCGCCGGCCGCAAAGTATGCTCTCTGAATACTATGCACGTTGCCACACGCGCCTAATGGGTGTCCAGACACCAGCAGACGAGAGCCACGCGGATATTTTGTAGAAAAAACACGTTAATATAACGGAAAGCAGGTAACATGTAATATCGTCGTTGATGAATTCAGTGTTCCAAAATAGATTTTAACGTTTGCATGTGCTGTCAACCTAATTGTTATAGGATACGGACTAGAGGATACGGAAGTTAACATTCCAAATTGCATCTTTACTGCTCTCCTAAAATGCTAAAGCCATAACTAATCCCTTTATTTGTTCCCAAACTCACAATTATCTTCAATGCAGGGACTGACCCGGAGCAGACGGCTGCGAACAAGAGCGAACAGCAGATGAGGGACAATGAGCACCAATGGTAAACGTCTAGGTCATTCTAGGAAAATAAATTGTCTTGTTCTTTCAGATTTCAGGCAATCGACGTGGATTAACAAGATGCATCTCCAGCATGAAAAACTCCCCAGACGATGGTGAATAAATTTGCAGAGAAGGGAGCTACTGGAACTGTTAAAAAAACTCAGGAGTTAGAAGATCCCTCAAGCAGATCGAATAATTTTTTTTTATTTCAAACATTCCAAGACTGCTCACAAAAAATCTTTCCCACTGCTTTATCTAATATCTCTCCAATCCGAATATTTTTCTCGGGTCTCTCACGGGAGAAAATATCTTTCTAATTTTTAAGAATGGGTTAAACAGCAACCTAAAAGGTATAGACCAGTATCCTGTCTGCTATTAACTAGCTCTTTATCTCAGTTATTGGAGAAGCCTACCAGCATTGTGCATCAAATAACATTATAGAATAGAATAAAGGTTACATTGAAGGAACAATTGGCTGTAAACACCAACTAGCTGTATAATCCGTGGCCTTAAAACAATCTAAAAATCAATAAACAAAATTTAAAAGTGTGCCTCTACTGAATGAAGCACACTTTTAATTCAGCCCCTCATAAATGGTTAAGTAAAGGTCTGGAAATATACAATATAAAATTTGTTCTAAAATACAAAAGCTCCCTCAACGCCTGACGGGTAAATGGAGAACCGACTTGTGGCTAAATGATAAATCTGTAAGGGAAAACTTCGATAAATGTAGGAATATTCCATTCACTTCACTTTTTTCACCATTTACTTTCAGCACTATGGTTCTGTTTAGCCCTAAACCTATTCCCTAACGTTTTTTAAAAATAACTATGAGGCTACAAATTGAACATAAAAATTCCAAGAAACTTATCTCTCTTCTTTACATGGACAACTAAAAATTGTAGACAGACATTCATACACAAATAATAAATACGACGATTGTGATTAGATCAAAATGAAATTTTGGGCTTTACAAGCGTCAAATCATAAACAACCACAAGGAACAGTAAAAAATAATAATTTAGTATGCTGCGTAATTTACGTTACCACCTGATGAAACCTATCACTATTTGATAAAACCGCAAAATCAGCGATTATTACTAGGTCAATTCAAAGGAGAGCTCGAAAGAAAATACCAAGAGCGTATGACAAAGTTACTTAATGCCTATTTACCTGGGGGTAATCTCTGCACTATAATTACTCGTAATATCTGGATAGTGCCAGTCTTTACTCACTCCTTCGACATCGTTAAGTGGGCAGATTCCGACCTAGAGGAATTAAATTAACGAGAGCGCTTCTCACAAAATTTCGTTGTCTCCACACTAATTCTTCTGTGAGATTATAACTACCTCGGAAGAATGGCAGAGGATTAATTAATATCAAAAATCTCTGGCTGAAATAAAGAAAATGTTTACGTTAGAAGTTCCTAAAATCTAGCGATGAACGTATGAAATTAATTGTTCAAGAAAGCAACGAGTTGGTGAAGACTACACCTCTGAATTTCCACAAACAAAACGGATTTGAACATCTTATTCATTCAATCTCCTCGCAATCCATGGAAGATATTCTGAACTTCCATCTCACGAGGAAGTACGCTTGATGTCGTAACATGGGTTCGCAGTTACAGCATAACATTGAAATTAATTTTTTCTTCCTTAAATCACTTAAATAGTGTTAAAAAAAGTGTGGGAAACTTGTTTATAATGTTACTCATAGGAATTACCGAAATTACTACTAAGGTCGTTCTTTCGGTAATATTTTGTTGTGCACAAAAGGTCCACATTATGAACTAGTTAACGTTTGTTAATAATTATTAATTGTTAAACTATCACATCCTTTAGCTGAAACTGATTTGTTCCAGTTGTACTTAAGGGACCGCGAACTGTTTAAAACATTAACGGACCTCGACCAATGAAAGTGGCTTTTTGTTCTTCTGTTTGGTTGTGTTAAGTTGATATAACAGAGTATTATGAAATAATAATTCATTACGAATTTCAATTGTCTACTAAGGCGATTTCCAAGTACGAAACGAGTCCGTTGGTTTACATCCAATTGACAGCAAACTCATAAAAACTATAAAGATGATTCCGATTGAGCATAAACGCAATCTTTTTTGTTATTTCTTTTCAACGTCCTCGTTTTCAATTTGGTAGAAATTAGCGGTTCCAACAATGCCTCATGTGCTAAATATTTTCGTGAATAAAAACTTTTTTGCACACATGTGTCACAAATGGCTATTATTAGACGATGAGGCATTACAAAAACGTAAACAACAAATGTGTTGCCTCTCCTGCTTGTTCGGTGGGTTGCCTGAGGTGAATGAAGAATGAAGTAATTCGGGAGGAGAGGTCCATGGGAGGCCTCGCGAGGGCTGTCAGCACCTTTCCTGCCTCCAGTCGAGCAGCGCCTCAGAGCGCCCCGGGCAGTCATGAAGAACTAGTAATAAATAACTGATGTCTAGCTGGTTGGGGAAATGTAAATATATAAAAGGAATTAATGGTAGAGGTGTAAACCAATTGTAAGGTTTAAAAACTTTAATATATTTTCGACCTCAGGATATCTAAAAACAGTGTTTACTGAATAATTTAATTCCCCGAAGAAAATAACAATATTTCGGTGGTTCCGACGGAAATGTCTTTTACTTTAAATAAGCATGTAAAAAATTTTTCTTGTTTTTTCGATGTGGAAAGTTCTGATACATTATCATCACAGTTTGTGATCATTTCTGCGAGCGTCAAACAGCATTAATTCTTCCCGCATTGAACACAAACTCATCACAAACTATTTATGACATACGTGAGGAAGAATGATCAACCCCCAAGAAATATTCACGAACTGAAATGTGATAAATAGTACATCTATATACATGAAAAAGGGAAATAAATTAATGGAACACAACCTCAATTTCTTGCGAGCTAAATTTTTGAAATTACTATGCCACACGAGGAAGTAACGGCCAGTGCCACTTCGATTAAGAGTGACTTATTTGAAATCACAGAACTGGATGAGAAATGAGCCCAGCGTTCACCAGTTGAGGTCTGTTAGGAAACTCTTCTGAACGCGGTCGCGAGAAATTACCGGACGGTCGCCAAAACGCCCGCCCAGAATCTCCTCCCCCAAGCGTCTCGGCTCGATTCTTTCATTTGCAGGCTCCCACAGAGCGGCGCGGTAGATCCGCAGCGGGTGCGGCGCGGAAAGTTCCGAGCTAGACGCGACCGCGGAATTCGGGGGACCGTTCACCCCGGAGCGTCAATTATGAGTCAGCGTTTGGTGACGGTTGGCAAGGTCGCCCGAACCAGAGGGGAGCGAAGACTCCCGAACACGGGCGGACTTCACAAAACTGGAGCTGCAGTGAAAGAAACGCGTCAGACTGCGTTACAAATTTCGCCGTCGCTTAAACGCTGCCAATCCGTAGCCGCGACGCTCGCCTGCCGCGCAGGTCTGAACGTGCTCATAAGGCAACACGTGACGCGTAACTTCCGCTGCGGCCAATCCGCATAGGCTGCGGATCTTCCGCTTTGGTCTGTGGAAGCCTTTCCTGTGGAAGTAAAACCACTGAATCCCAGGACCTTTAAACCTCAGTGTCACCAGAGCTTTTGAGCGGATTTTTCCCGCGACTTCGCCTCGATCCTGAGAATAACCCTATTTTGTAACGCGTTAAAAAAGAAGGCGTCGTTTCCAGCAGCAGAAAATCCAGCGCCAACCCAAGTTGGCGGTTCACCTGCGGTCCGCTTTCCGCCGCCACCACCCCTCTCCCACCTGACGACACCAGGGCGCGACGCGGTGCTTCGCCGGAAAAGTATGGCAGGTGAAAATAATTACTGCGGTGTGCGCCTTGCGTTTGTTTGACGACGGCACCGGCGCGGCGTCGAGGTTCACAGCTTCCCCAGCTGCCTTTGATGTCGTCGGTCTGTTGGTAGCCCTGCACGCGCGCTCCCAATTACGGCGCTTTGTAGGCAGCGTTCGCAACCCACGGGCGCCGCCCCGCCCCCTCCTGCGCGCTCTGGCGCCTTGGCACCTGCGCGCGGGCTTCCTACTTCGGGCGCGCAGAATCACTACAGCGCGGATTAAAAGCGGCGCCGCCGCACAACAAGTTATTACGATATTAAGTTGACTCAACGTAATCAACCCGAACGGTATGGAATGCAGCTCGCAAGAAAGGCTTTTTTTGGCGCACGGATTGGCGGGAAGCGTTCGAGCTGCGAGTTGGCGAGCGAGTGGCGAGTCGTGAATGATTCAACGCGGAATAAATATTTGCGCGCGGGATCTTTTTAAAGAGGAATGAGCTTTTGTGGAAAAAGCGGCGACGGCGGAGGCGGCTCTAATTTCCCGTGAAGCCGAATTTTAGGGGGGAAATTGAGTGTTGATATTGAAGAGCGAAATGTTTTTGGAAGACTCTACACGCATATATGTATACAATGGCATAAGCAGGGAGCAAGGTCTTTTCGACGATGTACCTGTAGTTATTTTGACTCGGAGTTTTGGACTCAGGTAATGGCCTATTCTCGTTGACTCTGGAATACGAACCCACAGAGCAGCCCACCAAGAGTATCGCGGAATCAAAGGCTGTCTGATGAAGACGAAAGGGCGAAACGCCGTTTGCTACCATAATGCCAATGAATACATCCAGGAAGCTTTTCAGAAAAATCATCACATAATCGTCACGTGTCTCGTTCTAACCAAAGCTTTCGACAGAGTCTGGCACATCGACCTCATTCACAAATTAAAATCAATAGGCGCATCGGTATATCGTCTCAATACAATAACTATCAGACAGAACTTTTACTATTGACAATCACACATTAGAACCCAGAAATGTACAAGCATGGCTCTTCGTTATCTCCTACTCTCTTTAATCTTTTCGTAGCTGATATTCCATTAGAATCGAACATCGGGCAATTTGCGGACAATACCATTATATACGAGTTCAGTTTTTCATGCAACATGATAAGAAATAAAATACAAATGCATCTCAACAAAATTAGTAAATGGTCCATAAAATGGAAACTCAAACTCAGTCCCCAAAAATCTAATGCAAAAATCATTATCCTCAGAAAAATGTTTACCCCTCTCCGCCAAATCAGTAACTCGCTACAATGGAAAGACCGTATAAAAACACATCAAGCAAAAATAAAGATCCTCCAACTCAAACTACTCGTTAAATGTCAAAGGTAAAATCTCTCTGAACAATGCAATAGCCCTATACAAACATGTTATCGGACCTATTATGACTTATGCGTGCCCTATCTGGTTCAAAGCTTAGAGAATCAACTTTAAAAAATCTAAATATCTCAAAATAAATACCTCAGAACAATTACACAGGCCCCATGGTTCGTTTCAAATTTAGAGTTGCTCAAAGAATTAAACATCAGATACATAATTTCATTGTCTCCAGAAAATTCTACTTAAACTTCAACTAAAACCATCACCTATCCAGTTTTAACCTTGTTCAAATCTAATTCCCGCAGAAGAATTAACAACAGATTCCCAATTCAAGCTTTTTTGAACATACAGACCGAGTCGGTGCGTTTTATGAGCTTATGAATGCGTAACGCGCTTTATGAGCTCCCTTACTCTTGCGTAGTTAGATTTAGAATTAAGTTCTTGATACAAGTCAACACAAACTACATATGTAAAAGTACTGTAGTGCTGATCTGCGTAACTTATAATTCCTATAAAAAGAAAATGAAATGCTAACCTACTGCATTGTTGTGTGACGTTTCTGATATCCTCATTCGCAACCCAGGTGAGGACGTAGCTTCCTTTAATTTCACTTAAGGTGCTACGAACTATATAATCGAAAGGGCCCAGCAATCGGATAATACTAAACTTCGGAATCAAACAAAACCTGTAAGTTCCCACATTGGCTAATACGACTTAACATTGGTAATACCTAACTACCAGCGTCCGATCATGAGATAAATTCAAATATATCAGAATCTAAATAAATTCACATAATGTGAACGTAGACAATTGTGCTCGTGTTATCTACCTGTACCTCATTCAGTCTCGCTCATCGGGCTCTACATTCATCTGAATATAAACGTGCACCCGACGTACCCTAATGCGATTTGAGTTATTTCAAAGGCATTCTGCATAGGACGCATTACAGGAATATACAACGCATTCCCGTTTATTTGGAATGTATGACTACTATTTGTTACATTATATTTCATTTTATATTCGCAATGTATACAAATATTTTGATGCTACCTCTTATTCTCAAGTTTTAGTTTCTCGAATTAACGTGTGATTTTATTTGCTCGTAGGATTGTATCAATCGGCCTATCGACGTCGTGTCGGAACCTTCGTTCTTGCAAAATAAAATGACACTTTTACCAATTATTGTAATGGTACAGACCGTGTATTGATACACAATCAGCCTACTTACCTTTTCCTTTTCTAGATAAACAAGTTCATATTGTTTTCATACACGGCGATATATTTTTTATGAAAGGCTTATGAAAGGCTTTGTGAATGCTATTGTCAGCATTCCGTGCCCGCCTCAGAGATTCCATGCAAGCTCAAGGTATTGTCGACCGCGCACTGACCGGAAATACCTGACGTGGACAATAGAAATCAGATGAGAGAATTAATTAAATTGAATGTAATATTTCTTCAACGCATTGCCCTTTTCCAAAATCGATGTTTCATCCCACAAACGCCTAAACATCGGAAAAACGTTACACACTTAGATCCATAATGAGACGAACTGGAGTACATGCCTCGCGTCGAGAAGAAAAAAAGGAGAAAATAAAACATCGAGTTTTAAAAGGGTCCGCGAGCGTTAATGCTTGAAACACAGATTCTTAGTTGTTGATATGTGTATTACATCTTTAAAATTATTAAATAACTAGTCTACTATGTAAATAATGTTATATTATCACTATTATTATTATTATTATATGCAGTGGCGTGCAGTGCAGTGGTCATGTGAAGTTGAGGGAAACGAGTGTGTAAGAAACGCATTAAAACTCAGTGATTAGCAGAATAAGTGAAGTGGAGTGCTATGAGAGCTTGCGCGGTGAAATTTTCATGTTAATTGGTAAAGTTTGTAAGCTTCGTAAATTCTGTTAAGTTCTGTAATGTTAAATTAGTGTGTCCTGCCACCAAGTGCTCAAACTTATTTGCAGAATTAGTAATAAATCTAATCTAAACCGGCGCACGAGCGCTGACGTAGCCGTCCGACGCGGAAAGGATTTATAGGCGAGCACTCGCATTCCTAAAACTACTGCAACGCCATCGAGAGGATTGCTATTGGTCAGCCTTGAAAAACGAGGGAAACGGTCAACGCGAGATCTCGCCCCTACGGAAAAACAGGGAGTCTTAACAGAACTACAGAGCTATAAAGACGAGAGTCGTGAGAGAACCACGGGAAAGGTCCGCGCGTTCGTGTCATTCAGAAGAGATGAAGAAACTTTGGACTTTCTCGTGTGGCTACTGTTAATCGTGTAACAGTCGATCTAAAGTGAGAAAGCATCGCGCACGTTATGTCTCACGCACTCGCATAATAAAACTATCGTGCATTTATACGCAGTGTCGACCAAGCCACGAAGTGAAGTGTGTAATAACGCGGAACGCACTATTTCGAGTGGGGATTGCGAGCCGAGCGCCGACGCCAGCCTGCCAGACCGTGCGCCCAACGCCGCGACCTCCGGAGAGAGCGCTCCGGGAGCTCCCGACGGGGTACCGCCACCACGCGCCGCCACCGGCGCTTCAACGAGCGGCGCCACCCTGCTCCACCAAGTGCGAGGCGCCGCGCGTGTGGACGATGCCCGACTGCAACCAGCACTTGAACGAGCCGCGCGACCCTGCTCCATCAACGTGCTAGGCGCCACGTGTGTGTGTGGACAATGCCCGACAGCAATCAGTGCTTGAACGATTCGCGCGAGCCCGCTCCAACGTGCTATGCGCCATGTGCGTAGTCGATGCCCGAGAGCAACCAGCGCTTGAATGAGCCGCGCGAGCTTGCTTCATCAAGTGCTTGGCGCCGCTTGTGTGGACGATGCCCGACAGCAACCAGCGCTTGAACGAGCCGCGCGAGCCGCGCGAGCCGCGCGAGCCGCGCGAGCCCGCGCGAGCCGCGCGAGCCCGCTCCAACGTGCTAGGCGCCGTGTGTGTGTGTGTGTGTGTGTGTGTGTGTGTACGATGCCCGACAGCAACCAGCGTTTCAACAAGCCGTGCGAGCTCGCTTCTACAACGTTGAGTCAAAACATACTGATTGTTGGAACAAATGGTCGTCCAATCAATTCGTTTGGCTTGAGATTTAGAACTGTGTGATAATTTCAACTTTACCTACACATATGCATTCTAAATCGGATTCATCTTTCCATTGTATGCTTTTCTCTAAAATATATATTGTATTATAAAATGTTAGTATTGCAAAACTACAAATGAACTTCCTTTTTCTTAGAACGTTCATTAGATTAGCCAACAGAAATTTTGCACCCTTTTTGAGTTGACGTCATCATTCATGTTCTCCTTGTCAAAATTGTAAGTGGCTTACATGAAATTTAAACGAACATTGGTGGATGTGTAGGTCTGACAAAGCATATTTATTTGTTAAATAATACCTGGTAAAAGCGGTTACTTTTGAGGCAAGCAAAGCGTGCTAGAAGTTCAATTTTAGCACCAGAGCTAACTGTGAGATAATGCTCAAATTTCAAATAAAACTGTGAATACAAAAAGGAAAAGAAAATACGTCCGTCTAATCGCATCAGCTACAACTGATGTTCATGTAACATGGTGATTTTGTGTAACTTGGAGATTTAAGTGTAACATGGTGATTTAACATTACTGAATTAAAATAAAATTGAAGTTCGAAAGACTGAAGAAAATGGTTTATGACAAATGTGGCAAAAGTGCTTACTCAGCCTATCAAGTTCGAGTCGCAGCATTTCCTCGCAAAATAAAATGCAAATTAACCACTCGTATTATAAATAACTGTTTTCTCTTATGTATCATCTATTTCTCTGCAGCTGACATTTGTTCAACGTTCACTTACGTGACGATGTCAAATCTTTTGTTGACTTTGAAAAACCATCGTAAGTGCTAATTTGTTTTTCCATTTATACACTGTAAGTCCCCGTAAAGGGTTCGCGATGTCTCATGCTGATAGGAACCTGCGATGTGTCGAATTCGCTTCGTGACTTCTCGTAGTTAACGAATTGGGCTGACGCGGTTCCAGTGTATGGCATAAATGTCAAAAATACTGCTAATATATTCAATTTATGATATTGTATCATGATTCTTCGCGTCACGGTCCTTTAATTCGTTGGAAATCGGACGTGTTCGACATTTCGTTTCGGGTGGGTGTGTAGCCATTCGCCAGGAGCTGCTGAGGAGCCAGGGACAGCGACTCGGGACAGGCCTCCGCTCCGCCCCGCCCCGCCCCCGGTCTCGGTCCCGGTCCCAGCCTCCATCCCGCCCCCACTACGCTGTGCGCTCCGCAGAAGAATAAATTAAAATAGTTTTGGCCTGGCCCGCCCCCAGCGCCGCCGCGCCAGGGGAGAAGGGATTACTTAGCGCGCGGGGGCGTGGGGTGGGGGGAGGGGGAAAGGGTGGGCTCTGGGAGAGCGGAGATGGAAGCGGAGGGAAAAGCGATGTCGGGGAAGCGGGGAGTGGGCCTAGGACAGCTTCTGCTCGAGCAGCGGTGAATTAAATGTCGGCAGTATTAATGAAATCCAATAACGTGCTCCGGAAAATGAGTTTCTTAGTATTTTCTAATGAAGAGCCCAATTTATTCGGATTGTTAGCTCCAGAATTCTCGGAGGTCCCTGGAGGAATGTACGGTTGCAAATGATAAACCTTAATTTCGACGCTTCTTTAGCAATAAGTGGAACTCTTTTAACCCTTATTTTGCAATGAAACAAGCACTTTTATACTTTTCATTGTTCGCTGCTTTTCACGTAAGTAAAAGTCTGAATACTACACAAGTGAATAAGAAAAACTCAAGTCATGCGCACAAGAGCACATATTTTCCTGCGTTGTTTCTCAATATGTAGTTAACAAAAGAGTTTCTCAGAGAACTTAACAAAAATGAGACCTGTGCCATTCTTTCAAGTGTCCCTTCTTCTATCCGTAGGAAAAGAACCGAAGTATATATTTAGAGCGGTATTTGAGAAAAAAATTATAATTTGCTTTAACTTCAAACATAAATTACGTGAAACTACTCGTTTTTTAATACAACTGTACAAACAGACAGGCAGAGACACAGACAGGCAGATGGGCAAACGGATGGACAGACAGGCTGGAGGGTTCCGCCATCAATCGATTTTTCAGTATCAAGGATTCACAAAACACGGAGTCTGACTGCATAACGTGTTAGAGGAAGTAATTAACTATATATTGAAACAAGATTTATTCATGTTTGCGTTTTATAAGGTCCGGCAATAAACGTTTTTCTGTCGAAAATTCGCCGTTCTCCGATGCATGATTACAATACAGTCTTACCAAGGACGAGAAAATAATAAGACATTTTCTTACGTTTTCTAACGAAGGAACGCACAGCAGTCATTATACCAGGAAAGAGTACCAAATGTCTGACATTTTTAAGTGTCGTGTGAACAGTAATCTGAAAATGTGAATTGCATCTTCACGCAGTCGCCTAACACATTCCCGTTATGGTTTAAGGTGGAAAGATCTTCTAGAGCGGAACTGATCTGCGGATAAGAAAACATAACGGCCCCGTGAACATCCGTGGAAAGATACAGTGCGCATTACTTGTTTAAAATGAGCACGGCTTTGCGTTTTAACAAATTGACATTTAATAAATTCACTATACGAACTTTCAACCAATGTTTAGACCAAGTTTTTAAACCATTGTGGCTTTTAAAAGCGCATTTTTACCCATTTTGAATTTAATTTGAGTTACATTCTGTTCGATTCTTTTTCACCAAATACTGCGTAGACTCCTCAATGTGAGATTTTGACTATCTCCAAATGATAATTGGAAGGCAAAGGATCAGAACCGGGCTTTAATACAAAATAACATCTAAAACAAGTAAAAATGTTCTTGAAAAGACTTAATTTTACAAACAAATGATTATTTGCTTTAATTTTGAATGAAAACGCTAATATTTTCAAAGCCCTTTAACAAGTGTACTATAGAATTTAGATTCGTTTAAAATCCTGAGCGAGCATTAAGTACTTTTTCATTTAAAAAACGGTTGTGTGAGAGGGTTGCGGAGAGAATTATTTAACGTTTACTTATGCCATTGTAAAAAAGACACTTCCATCTTCCGAGACAAAAAAATACAACCATTTGGTTTCGAAAAAGTGATAGTTCAAATCTACTGGGTTGCGACTAAAGACACTCGTGTTTGCCCGAACGAGTAGAACGAAACGGGCAAAACTTTCACTTCTCTAGAGCGAGTCTAAACAATACGACCTGAGTTATAGATTGATTTTTTCGTGTTTCCGGGCGCGTCAACTGCTTTGGTCATTAATTCCGTTAGTGTAGTGCATGTTTTTTCCAGGGAAATGGCGGTGATCTTCCCCCGCTGGATGGCGAGATCCGGCGCCGACCTACCGTCGGCTAGTCGGGTTTCCCCCTAACCAGGACTCTCCCACCAGCAGGGCACCGTCCCAGCCGGGACAAGCTCTAAGCTCCCGACCGGTCTCCCGGAATATGTGATTGTGTAGTGCATGTTAGTGTAAGTGTGTGTGTAAGGGGAGAAGATAGGACAAGGAAGAGAAAGGATAGATCGCGCGCGGTCTGAGGCCCGTTTGGTAGGGTACTGCTCCAGCATTCGCCTGGTGTTGATCGGAGAAATCACGAAAAACTACCGATCAGAGCAGCCGGCCGCTAGAATTGTCCTCCAGACAGCGACTGAATTCGATCTAGCTGAAAAGCTAGTGTCGAAAATCCTGCCGCCGTCAGGACTTGAACCTCGGACCTCCCGGTCAGATGCCCTGCAGTTACATCAGTTGATGCACTGAGCTACACCTGGCTTATAGATTCATTTAAGTGGAAAAGGACATCGCTATTCTGCCCATGTTAATTTTATGATATTCAGGTAGACATATCTCAAAAAGTATTTTACTTACAAGGCTTTTTCAATATTTAACATTTCAACATTTGTTAATGTAAATCAGCTCAAACATCTGATATACAAACATTCGTTTTTGAACAGGGATCTTTATTAAATTATGAAAAAAATACTCATTTTTAGTTATAATAGTTTTTACATTCAAATGACCAGTTTTTTTGGTAATTTTGTTGCTTAATATGACTTTAAAAACAATGTAGATAGTGCAGCCACGAACTGCAAACAATACCTCGAACTTCGTAAATATCTAAAAAATAATATTTTTCCCATTCTACATTTTTTCAAGGGTTACGCCCACCCTTTAAATGCCCTGACTACTGCATAGTTCCATTAAATATTATTTTTGGGGACTAAAACGTAGTAAAAACGGGTGTAAACTCTACGTCAGCATGATCAGGAGAAGACATAGAATAAATTGGCCCAAATTATGAAAAATCATTTTTTCCCGATTTTTTTCTTGTCCTTCTCCCCTTAAAGGATTAATACAATATTATACCTGCAAGTTTATGGTTACCACAAAACATTTCAGGGATGGATCAAGTGAACGGAGAGCGTGGGCACCGTGCGGACAGACCTCGCGTGTGCGTTCATCCCCTCCCTTATTCACAAAAGCCACAATTCACAATTTGAGAACCAATGGAATATAGTATTAAGATGTTCTCATTCGAATGTCTTAGAACGTTATATCCACTTAAAAAAACAAGTGAACTATGATTTTCGTTTAAATTTTATTCTTTTTCCAGTGAGAGGTGACATACTGATGGTGATAAAAGTTATGCCCTAAGTTTGTTCTAATACTACTTGCAAAAGAAGTTCAAAGAAAATGTGAAGATACTAAAATTTTCCGAAATATCTGATTTTCTTGAAACTTGGATATAAATTTGCTGGTTGATATCACTAGCAATAATTCCCAGAACAGTGTGCTGCTCAAATGATTTGGGGCAACATCCATTTAACACCATCGTTAAGAGGAGGCTCAACAGAACGTTTCAAAGAATCGTCATAAATAACTACACAAATTACTTTAAATTTGACAATACATTCTTCACTCAAACTTCTGGTCTACCTATGGAATCTCCACTTTCCCCACTACTAGCACACATTTTTATTTTTGGACACTCTCATTTAACAAATGTGATTTATTGGTAAAGACACGTTGATTACATCATAGTACTTTGGACTGGCACTTACAGACAATTGAAAAACTTAACTGACTTCCTCAATTCTATACAATCCAATATACAATTCACTGTAGAAAAAAATGAGAATAGAACCCTAACTTTCTAGACTTGTCCATCACTTTACTGAATGGCAGACATGTATTTGACATACACAGGAAATCGGCGCAGTCACTCACAACAAATCGCAACATCCACCCTCTCACAAGCACGCAGCATTCCACAGTATGGTTCACAGATTATTCTCGATTTCTCTCTCCCCTCAGAGCATCAGAGAATAAATCCATTACATAAAACAAATAGCTATCAACAATGGTTACAATAGTTCTTTAATTGATAATCTTATCAAAAAGAAAACTATCTCTATCAACACAAATAACTCAACTCTCTCTCAACTTAACATGTCTCACTCCTACACATACAAGATACAAGCACGGCACTAAACATTGCCACAAAGCTCAGACAATTTGACATACATACCACATTCACCACACCAAATGATCTCCATAACACTTTTTCCAACAACAAAGATCCTATCCCCCAAATCTCTGTCTTGTGGGACATACTCCATTTCCTGCGGCAGTTGAAATGCGTAATATATTGGCCAGACCGGAAGATCCTTTAAACAAAGAATCAAAGAACTGGTACATGCTTATACACACAAAACAACACAATCACACTTTGCCAGCCATCTCTTAGAACAAGAGCACTCGTTAATACAGAGTGTGTCACCAAAATATTGGAGATTGAAAGCAGATACACTCACACACTTAAATTAGAATCCATTCACATCAATAATCTATTAAACAATCCCCAGCACACTATTTTGAATGAACAAATTCCTTCCCTCTCATCCCTCTTGAAACTCGCCGCTTCCCACGCACATTAACCCCTCGGTCTGCCTCTTTTCCGCCATCCGGCTGGTCTTTCCCCTAATGGCCATTTCCTAGAAAAACACTGCGTTCTTACCCTTCTCCATTGAGAGCTCTTTTAAATAGCGGGCAATGCCCTTCGCCCTCGTTGTCTTGTCTGGACCGATGACCCTAGCCACCTCAGAATCGGTATGTCAAGTTTGCTCTTCTAAATTTATTTATTCACTTATTTACTTGTCTACATATTTTTATTTCATTTTTTACTTCACTTTCGAATTAATACATCTATTATTTCAAGTACTCTTTATTCAAAATTAGGTTTACATGTTCACATTTTATATTCCAATGTTTCTATTTTACTTAAATTACAATTTTATTCATAATAATATCCTGTAATTGACTAAAAAATGTAATTTAGTATATTATTATTATTATTATTATTATTATTATTATTATTATTTGCAGCACTGAGGATGGCCGCAATGCGACCGAAAAAGCTCTCTGGAGAAACAAAACAACGCCTCAAATCCATTTCTAATGACCCTCTGTTTTTTGGAGACTTTTCAACACTTTTTTCCTATTAGAGTTGTTGCACAAATTGTGTGCATAACGCGTGTGATCCCATCCGCCCACAACATTTTTTGAAATGGCAACTGGCTTGATGATTCGAGAGTTGTTGTTAGAGTTGTGCTTTCGGAGATTTCTCGCTGTCCCCATTCCCAGCGGGCGTCGGCGCAGGTGACAGGAGGAGATGGAGAAGGGGCAGGAGAGCAGGCTGGGGCCGATGGGCAGAGGGTGGGGTGGGGCTGAGGAGGAAAGTGTGAGCTGGACGAGGGCGGGGAGACGAGGGCCGGGGAGGGGTGCGGCGAGGGGCGGAGGGTGAGGGTGAGGTGGAGAGGTGTGAGGGGGAAGGAGTGAGCGGAGGTGGAGGCGAGGGCGGGCCGCGTTGGCCAGAATCGCGGTGGTGAGGGCCGGACGGGGATAGGGCGAGGGGCGGAGGTCGAAGGTGGGGCGGGGTGAGGCGACGAGTGAGGGGGAAGGCGGGGGTGGGGGCGGGGGCGGGCAGCGTTGGGCAGAGTTGAGGTGACGGAGGCCGGGCGGGGGTAGAGCGAGGGTGAGGGGGAGAGTTGGGGGGCGTGGAATGAGGGGCAGAGGAGACGCGAGTTATCTTCATTCTTGGCGCCGCCAACTCGCAGCATTAAGATAAGTAATGTGGCAAACAACTGCGTCCAAACAGGCCAGCGGACGCCAGCAGTTCATTTGTTTCGTTGAGTAGCTATGCGCTAGGCGGCAGACGCGACTGTGCACTGCTACACCCCACCCCTGCCCTCACCCTCTCTCGCTCCCATCCCGACACAACCACTGCCATCGCCGCCTCCTTCGCATCACCTGTGTGAACGTCGCCGCGAACGGACAATACGAGATAGTTTTAAAGATTGAAACGATATATGCTATTCTGCACGCAGGTCATGTCCTATCCCACCGAAACATTCAATGAAGCACAAAGACATGCCGGGAGTCCGTTCGGGTGCTTAGAGCTTGTTCCGGCTGGGGTGGTGCCCCGATAGTGAGAGATACCTGGTTTAGGAAAACCCCGCTAGCCGACGGTAGGTCCGCGCCGGATCTCGCCATCCAGCGAGGGGAAAAGACCACCCCCTCCCAAGGTAAAACATGAACTACACTTACAGGAGTAATGACCTCAGTAGTTGACGCACCGGGAATCACTACCAACCAACCAACCAACCAACCAACCAACCAACCAACCAACCAAAAGCACAAACGTGACTCTGGGATTTGCCTGTCACAAATTGGGTTATCAAGCACACATACAGGTATCAAACTCAGAATTTTTAGGATCCTATAAAAACGTTAAATGTCGATTCGTTTCGTTAGTGTATTTGTGCAATGTAAACAATACAGATGGACTAAAAAATGATAAGTTTCTAATACCGATAACGTGCGGAGTATCATAGCAGTTGTCATCCGATTACCAAATTGCGTTCATCAAAAGACAAAATATAATACAATGTAATGGATATATTTTAGATACACATAAAAAACATCACAACTTTTGAAACGATGTTGAATGAAGTAAAAAATAACTTTGTTACCAATTGTCAAAATTAATATCGAATTCGTTGTACAGTACAACGGTTTGTTAGCCGTGGTGGATTAATTGATTGATTGATTGTTAGTGATTCTGGGCGCGTCAATTACTGAGGTAATTAGTCCCGTATGTTTAGTATATACTTTTTCATCGGGAGGTGGCAGTTATCTCCCCCCGCTGGATGGTACGATCCGGCGCCGACCTGCCGTCGGATAGCGGAGTTTTCCCCAACCCGGTATCTCCCACCAGCGGGGCTACGCGCCAGCCGGGACAGGCTCTAAGCTCCCGACCGGTCTCGCGGAATATGTGGCAGTGTAGTGCATGTTTGTGTAAGTGTGTGTGTGCGTGTGTAAGGGGAGAGAGTAGGACAAGCAAGAGGAAGGAGAGATCGCGCGCGGTCCGTGGCCCGTTTGTAAGGGTACTGCTCCGGCATCCGCTTGGTGTTGATCGGAGAAACCACGGAAAACTAACGATCAGAGCAGCCGGCCGCTGGAATTCTCCTCCAGACAGCGATTGAATTCGACCTGACAAGCTAGTATCAAAAATTCTGCCGCCGTCAGGACTCGAACTTGGGACCTCCCGGTCAGATTAACCATAGTGGAGTACACACAAACAGCGCAATTAATTGCGTTTTATCTCTCACTCAAACTCTTTGTTAATTGCAGTATGATGCGTTCGAGTCCGCGCGGATAAAATGTTTAAACCCCGGACATTTCTTTTAAGAATGTTTCAGGGACACAAGACATGCTTGGAACGCCTCGGTTGGTGCATGGCGGCGCGGGCGTAGTTTCAGGCACTTGATGATAGCCTCCGCGGAGGGCTGTGGTTCCGCGCCGCTTCGAGTCGGCGTCAACAAGACGGGGCCCCGCGCCAAAGGCGGCTAATATTTAAGCAGCGTTGGCAGCGGAACCTCCCAAATAAGTGCCTCGTATTTAGGCAGCTCATAATGTCACGAGCTCCGAATAACCCGTAAAAATACTTTCCTCCCTCCCACTTGTCTTTTTTCCAACCGAGGGTTCCCCTTTCGCCGAGACTTTTTTTCTTCTTCTTTGGCTTTCTGCTCGTGCGACTTGGGGCGAGGCGTCCCGCGCCATTCTTCCACACCCGCGCGGACTACTTGTTCTGCAGAACAATTTCATGCTCGCTGCATCTTCCCAATTACATCAGCAACTCGTTCCTTACGCCCTCACAACTCTGCCAAGTCAACTTTCCCGCGCGCGCCGCCGCCCGCCCCGTCCCGTCCCCTTCCCCCAACCGCCCGCCCGCCCGCCGCTGCGGCGGCGGCCAACTCGCGCGGGGAATTCATTTCTTTCATATTCTTCGGCGGCGGCGGCGGCCGCGAGACGCCCTGCCGCCGGCAGACGCGCACCTCCCGCCGCGCCGGCTCCAAGAGGCACGGTCTGGCGAGGGTTAGGCACAGAGGAGCACTAACTCTGGAAATTGACAGCGAAGAACAACGCCCATAGCACTATGCAATGACTAACCGACCGAGACTGACTAACCGACCGATTGACTGACTGACTGACTGACTGACTGGCCGGGTGACTGACTGGCTGACTGGCTGAGTGACTGGCTGAGTGACTGGCTGAGTGACTGGCTGAGTGACTGGCTGAGTGACTGGCTGTGTGACTGACTCTGATTGGCCGAGTGACTCTCACTGACTGGCCGAGTGACTCTCACTGATTGGCCGAGTGACTCTCACTGATTGGCCGAGTGACTCTCACTGACTGGCCCAGTGACTCTCACTGACTGGCCCAGTGACTCTCACTGACTGGCCCAGTGACTCTGACTGACTGGCCCAGTGACTCTGACTGACTGGCCCAGTGACTCTGACTGACTGGCCCAGTGACTCTGACTGACTGGCCCAGTGACTCTCACTGACTGGCTCTCACTGACTGACTCTCACTGACTGACTCTCACTGACTGACTCTCACTGACTGACTCTCACTGACTGACTCTCACTGACTGACTCTCACTGACTGACTCTCACTGACTGACTCTCACTGACTGACTCTCACTGACTGACTCTGACTGAGTGACTCTGACTGAGTGACTCTGACTGAGTGACTCTGACTGAGTGACTCTGACTGAGTGACTCTGACTGAGTGACTCTGACTGAGTGACTCTGACTGAGTGACTCTGACTGAGTGACTCTGACTGAGTGACTGAGTGACTCTGACTGAGTGACTGAGTGACTCTGACTGAGTGACTGAGTGACTCTGACTGAGTGACTGAGTGACTCTGACTGAGTGACTGAGTGACTCTGACTGAGTGACTGAGTGACTCTGACTGACTGACTGAGTGACTCTGACTGACTGAGTGAGTGACTCTGACTGACTGAGTGAGTGACTCTGACTGACTGAGTGACTGACTGACTGAGTGACTCTGACTGACTGACTGAGTGACTCTGACTGACTGACTGACTCTGACTGACTGACTGAGTGACTCTGACTGACTGAGTGACTCTGACTGACTGACTGAGTGACTCTGACTGACTGACTGAGTGACTCTGACTGACTGACTGACTGAGTGACTCTGACTGACTGAGTGACTCTGACTGACTGAGTGACTCTGACTGACTGAGTGACTCTGACTGACTGAGTGACTGAGTGACTGAGTGACTGAGTGACTCTGACTGACTGACTAACTGATTGATTGAGGCTAGCTGGCTAGTGCCGTTCGAGTGTCTAACTGACCGAGTAAGGATACGCGCACGCAGAGCGCTGGTTTCCGGTGCGTGGGGGCCCGGCGCCAAATGACGTTATTTAGCCGCTTGATGGCGCCATGTTTTGAAAGGGTGAGGGGCACAATGATCGCTTGCGAAAATTTATCGGCGCTCAATCATCAGCTCCTACCAGCTACCGAAATTCCTGAGAGTTTGGGCATGCACACAGTTGTTTCCATTCGTGGCTTCAAAGCGTGTTTTTATGAGATTCAAAATGAATATTCAACTTATTTATATCTAAGGTGTTTGTGTAACCCACTATGTGTGATAAAGGGATAAAACAACATGAATAACATAAACGTAGAAAAGTGCGGGAAAGATATTATGGAGTATAAGAACAAGTGAACATCTACATAATCTTAAATGTACTTTTTTAGTGATGTTAGAACTTACATGAAGTGAAACAATTAATAAAGCCACTAGAAACCTACATTTTCGAAGGAATCCGCAAAACTTCAATATTATTTGAGACATTTTTGTTATACGAGAATTTTTCTTGACAGATTTATTAAAATTAGCATTAAGTAGTCCTTACATTAAAAACATTTTATTTATTTTTGAAAAATTGTGCAATAGTATTTTGTGTACTCTTGTACTCTTGTACATATGTTTTAGATATGCTATTCTCGTTATTTCAAATTTTCGGACTTTCATTGAAGGACAAATGTAGCATCGCTTCTTTTCCGCGTATTGCTTTGTTTTCTGTTATTTGTTTTAATTTCAAAAAATCCTGTCATATGTCGCCTTAGACGTCCTGTCTATCGCCTTAGACTGATACATTGATACACATTCTCTTCACATCGGGTAGCATTAATTGTACAGATATCTCTTTCACAAAGAACCAGCTTTGCTCATTCCATCCAGCGTGGTAGTTCTTGTTTTCTGCCAGAAAAACTATGTACGCATTCAGTGCCCCAACATCCACCACGTTGCTCCTTAGCACCATAGGCTAGTGTTGCGTTTGCCTCTTACATATGTAATTACACACCTTTTGGTCTACAATATTCACTCCTCCATTGTTTTTATTATGAAGGGAATGATTTACGGCCTCTTTCATATTCATATGTAGTGGAATAGTTATGCATCGTACTCAACCGAATAACTGCATAATTCGTGAGGGGTGCATAGCTGACTAATGTCATGTAGGCAGTGCAGCCGCAAATCGAATAAACCTGTTTTTATTCGGCTGCATTTCTAAGGGAATATCTTTGTTTTAGTCCCCTAGTGTTCAATTAATACTGGCTTGTCTGATTTTTTGACTCTGAGAACCTTAACCTAGAATTGGAGGGTGGAGAATCAAGTAGTTATATATCGTGATACCATCAAGACAATACTGAGAAGCTGCAACTTTGAAGGAGTATGATATTGGCATACCCCTGCAGATTTCATGTTTTACCAAATTAGTTTCAATCTCTGAAGAAACACGTTGTAAGGCGGTTTTCAATGAGCATATATAAAACACTAAATAGCATACCATCTGTTTTTTTATAATTTTTAATCAACCTCGTTGAAAACTTCAACAGATACTTTCCTAACACTTGTTATGACATTGACATATTAATAACGGATCATTTCAGTGTCAACATAGGCTCCCTGCCCAAAGCACTTCATGAACAAGCTTTAGAAATTTAAAAAAATGATTCTGCTACCAAGCACGATTTGATAAAATGAACAAATGATCGTTAAGGTGAAGTAATACAAATAGTACTCCAGTGTATCACAGCAAACACTACGATTGTGTCCACCTTTTTCAAGCACCTATTAAGACGAGAAAACGTTTTCTGCACTTCAAAATGAATATTCAACTTATTTATATCTAAGGTGTTTGTGTAACCCACTATGTGTGATAAAGGGATAAAACAACATGAATAACATAAACGTAGAAAAGTGCGGGAAAGATATTATGGAGTATAAGAACAAGTGAACATCTACATAATCTTAAATGTACTTTTTTAGTGATGTTAGAACTTACATGAAGTGAAACAATTAATAAAGCCACTAGAAACCTACATTTTCGAAGGAATCCGCAAAACTTCAATATTATTTGAGACATTTTTGTTATACGAGAATTTTTCTTGACAGATTTATTAAAATTAGCATTAAGTAGTCCTTACATTAAAAACATTTTATTTATTTTTGAAAAATTGTGCAATAGTATTTTGTGTACTCTTGTACTCTTGTACATATGTTTTAGATATGCTATTCTCGTTATTTCAAATTTTCGGACTTTCATTGAAGGACAAATGTAGCATCGCTTCTTTTCCGCGTATTGCTTTGTTTTCTGTTATTTGTTTTAATTTCAAAAAATCCTGTCATATGTCGCCTTAGACGTCCTGTCTATCGCCTTAGACTGATACATTGATACACATTCTCTTCACATCGGGTAGCATTAATTGTACAGATATCTCTTTCACAATCTTAATTATCTTCATTAACATTATATTTATTATTACATTTTTGTTATTATTAATATTATTATTATTAATATTATTATTATAATACTTTTAATGAATAGAGAGTATAATAAAAATAGAGTAGTATCTGTAATGTGTGTAGATTTCAAGTTGATGGGTGCGTAGAGCCGGACAGACACAAAAATATTGATTTGAGAAGAAATGTACGTGTGTGTGGTGAGCCTGTTAGTCTATGTGTGTTTCAGTGTGTATGTGAGTCTATGAGTATGAGTGAGTGTGTGTGTGTGTGTGTGTGTGTGTGTGTGTGTGTGTGTTTGCTGCGAAGTCCTGTATGACAAATCCTAGGTTTCAAGTGATGGCAGGATTTTCGACTCTAGCTACATAGCTAGGACGAGTTCAACCATGGTCTGGAGGGGAATTGTTGCGTCCGGTAACTCTGATTCGTAGTTTTCCGTGGTTTCTCCGATTAACACCAGACGGACCAGTACCCTAACAAATAAGCCATCTGGGGTGGCCTCAGATATAATGGTAGAATCTCCTCAGGAAGAAGTTGTTCGTAAGGGGAGACAAAAGAAGGTTGTGAAAATGTGTGTTCATTTTCATGGCATACAAGTAAATAGCGATATCATAGAGAGTATTAATTTGATTAATTTCCACCACTGTATTCACTGCTGTTCGCATTTTAATCGCGTTGGTTCACTATCTAATTTTTTTCTTTATTCAAATCATTTTTAAGCAGTTCTGACTTTCAGGTAGGTTCAGGTTTTCGATTGTCGTACATATTACAAATTACAATCCATACATCCCATTTTATACACAGTTCTTTTGGAAAGAAACAATTCTACGTCCTGCTTATTAGCTGAGCAAACACACAAGAATCTCAAAGCGACGAGAGGGGAGTCGAGGGCAATGGCAGGCGCTTGATAGCGGCGCCTTTTCCTTCTGTTGGTCGCCGCCCCCTGCCTGCCTCCTTCCTCTAGGAAGAAGCGCGGCGGGGAACGGGGCGGGGTCCCGTGTCAACTGCTCGCGGCGACGCGCGCCCAAAGGCAAACGCGCGCGGGTTCACAGGGAGGAGGTGCCCTTTCACGCACCACCGGCGGTGCGTGACCGTGAGCGCGGGGCGGAGCGGGGCGGAGCGGGGCGGAGCGGGGCGGAGCGGGGCGGAGCGGGGCGGAGCGGGGCGGAGCGGGGCGGAGCGGGGCGGAGCGGGGCTGGAGGCGGGAAGGAGGAGCAGAACGGGTGAGGTGAGGATGTACGCGGGTAAAACGCATCGGCCGCCGTCCACCCCCTTGCTCCTAACCTCCGCTCTCGGGGTGGCGGACCGCGCGGCCCGAGGTCTTTTCGTCAAGGAGGAGCTCACAAGAAACGGAGGGGTGGAAAGGACACGAGTCGAGTGGAGTCGAGTGGAGGCTGCGGCAGTTTACGACCACCGGAACAGTTGATACACTACAAAAGGGGACTAATCGAGATGGCGCTACTAGTGGTGCTACAGAATAGCACGGATTTCTTCTTACAAGTAGGCATCTCATTACCTTAATGTAAAGTGCCCCCAAAATTTAAAAGTATTCGCAGGGCTTCGAATAGGGCCAGATCAACAGGGGAATATTATTCTCGGAAAAATTCCTACGAACACTTTAGGCATCAGTGTTGTTCACAGGCAGACGAACGGGTGAATGGCGAACATATGGACAGACGTACGTACGTTTTGAAAAAACAGCACTTTTTTGGTATCGAGGAACCATAGAACATGTATTTACGTAAAAATGTTGAAATCGATTTTCCGCAGCAATACTTTCTGTGTATTACATTCATTACTCCGGATATACGTGCGTGTACGAGAATGTAATTTAGGTGCGGCAGAATGGCACTGCCTCTCTCGTGCTAGTTGGCTTCCTTATCTCATTAGCCTGGACTAGCTCTTCGGCTTTGCCCAACTCTCTTTTCAGCTACTATCTATTGGCTCATTAAGGATACTATTTTTTCGTTTCAAACTCGCCGAACCTCCAGTTCGGCTAGATCCAAGGAGCAATACCAATTTTGCACAAAATCGTCTGAACGGTTCACGCCCTAGCGTTGACAGAAGGGCATGATGACAGACAGACAGACAGACAGACAGACAGACAGACAGACAGACGGACATGATGAGGGACGGACATGACGAACAACGGGTAATATGAGTAGTTTCCGCATAATTTTTTATTGGAATAAAGGTAATTGTAATGTTTGTTTGTTTGTTTGTTTTGTGTATTTGTAGTAACTATTTAGAAAACGCTACCACCAAAAATATTTCTATGTATTTCTAAGTAGCAAAATAAATATTATATTCCATCCTATTCTGAATTTATATTTTTTTCGGATATATCAATGAACGCTTTAAAAAACCGCGCGAGACTCATTTTCGTTTAGCTCTCCAGAATATCAAATGTACTATTGTAGCATCGTTAGTTAATTTCTGGGCTAATGCATATTATAAGAGCAAGTTATGTAATGCGGAGAATAAAGATATTTAGATTTTGTGAAAAAAAAAATCTTTCAGGGCCCATTGATAACGAATATTATGTTGTTTTTTTAATTGTCCTTCTGGCTACAGGATACTCTAATCCTATCATAATTTCTTGCCCTGATAAGCATGTATGGGTGCAATGCCCTGATAGGCATGTATGGGAGTTCTAGTACGGACTCTAGTACTGTATGGTGTCTCTAGTACGTCCGATATTAGAATTTGGCTCCATATGTTGGGACCCTTATCGTTTAGGGCAAATAAACTCTCTCGAGAAAGGACAAAAATACGCTGCGAAATTTGTTAGGAGAGGACGTTCAAATTCTGAATTTACATCGTGGGAACCTTTGGAAAAACGCAGAGAGAAATCGCGTCTTTGTGCATTATTCAAATCAATAAGAGGGGATCGTCCGTGGGGTGAAGTACGGGAAAGACTATCAAAGCCAACTTACGTCGCGCGGAAGGATCATGGTTTCAAAATTCGGCAAAGAAAACAGAGAACAGATGTAGGTAAATTCTCATTTGTAAACAGAACGATACAAAATTGGAACAAATTACCTGCAGCAGTGCTGGAGACTTTCCCTCAGAATGTCAAAAATTTTAAAATTAGACTAAGTAAATATGGTTAATAGATTAATTTTGTAAAATTGTATTTGGTAACATGCAACTATTTTAATGTTGTTTGATGTTTGTTTTGTGTATTTTTAGTAATTCCTTAGAAAACGCTACCACGGAAATATTCTATGTATTCCTAAGTAGCAAAATAAATATTCTATTCTATTCTATCCAATCTGTGAGCGAATTTGTGTGACCGGTAATTCTGTGAGGAACTGGATCCCCACAGAATTGTGGCTGAAGCAACGCGATGGGGCCGCGAATCGCCGTGGGCCTCTCTCGGCAGGTAGGCACAGGAACTTAGGCGTTAGGCCTAAGCACTTTCCCGGGAGCACGAAGTTGCTTTTCACTCTGAAGGTTTCTAGATGAACAGTAGGTACCGTCAGAGGCCCCGCTATTATAGGCGCACGTTTCCTTGCGCACAGAAATATTTACCCCCTCTCCTTTACTAACACGAGTTAAATTAAGAATAAATGATAGCAACGAGTATTGTCAAAAACCTAATAGCTAGAAATATTCGCTCTCGTGTAATAAAAGATATTTTTCATACAAAAACGAGCTACATATTTGATATACTAGTCTTGAGGTCGAAATAACCAACCCCCACTCCTCTCGCTCATAGCGAATTGAGCGGTCAAGAAAACGTGCGCGGATAATACAGGTCTTTTAGGTGCCTGCAGATAGCATTTCGCAGAGGATGGCGCAAAATCGAAATGCTAACCCTGAATCAAGGAAACAGGAAAATAGGAAATTAAGTTATACAACAGGAAAGTTTGTGCCATTCTCTAGAACCACAAGTTTCTCCTTTCAATATACACGTATTTTGGAGAACACTCAGTCATCAGAAAATACAAGAAGCTCGTATATGAAGTAATCAACGAGGAAAATTGTTTAGAAACATCAGAAAATTGGAGTGACGCTCTGCCATTTATTGATTTCCATCAATGAACTGATATTCCGGCATCCTTTCCCGAGCATATGTCGTAGCGACGTACAACTTGTGCATCGCCTCCGGTCTGCCCTGTAGTGTGACGCGGCCGATGACTGGATGATCCGTCGCCGCTCCCGAGAGACCGGTGATTCGATGATCGCAAGCTCTCGTCAGCGCAGCCAATCCACTTCGGCCCCCACTCCCTCTCCCCCCACCCCACCCCACCCTCGGCGCCATTCACAGAGCAGCGCAGGAGGCGGCTCGGCACGGAGCAACGGTCGCACAGCGCCATCTGGTTGCGGTCGTAGCTGCAGCGCCGAGCACAGCAGAGCGCACTTCACTCGCAATTCCCTCAGAAAAGTCACTTCACTTCAATTGCGGTTCGTCAAGTTTCATTTTCTGCAAAGCTATCCCATAATTTACATTTAGTAGATACAAATGTTTTTAGGGTATCGTTTTATCATAATTCTAAAATAATTAGTCAATATTTGAATTTATGTGTCGAAACGATAGAGCAGGTTCAATAAAAATGCAAACAGGCAAAATCTGCTCCAACCTTGATCCCCTTCATTGAAACAAAGGTCCCCCTCCCCATACGTAAACAATATTCATACTTGCGTGCAACAGAATTAACTTATAGCAGTTAATGTAAATTAAATTTTTTTCATACCTTTTACATTTTGGAAACGTTTGGATACCCCAATGAAGTTAGGGTCTGGGGAAAGCTGCCCACTTTCTGTCCGCCCCGTGTAGAGAACAAATAAATAAAATATAGTAGAATCAATACAAACGATCTGCTGCTATAAAAGTCCTTCAGCATTTTTGTATTGTATATCCTATTTTCTGGAAAATTATTTTCACAATTTTGAAAATTGTTATTCATTGCCGTTAATTAGAAATGAAGCATTTATAATAATCAATGGCACAGATTATTTTATTTCTTTATTTAACGTAAAAAAAACAGTTCAAACTGTATGACGTGCTATAGGGAGAAGAGAATTCTGTACACGTTTTCAAAATTATGTGATCCCTACACTAAGTCCTATACTATTTGAACTTTGAGTTAATAATAATCAAAAACAAGTGAAAAAAAGCGTAGTGATAACATACAAGTTTCATCCTATCTACAACTTCTGTAGTGGTTTACAACGTTAAAATTTAATTTATCGAAATCAATTGTGAATGCTAAAAATACTAATATTTCCTTTACTTCGCGAGAGAGAGTGAACGTCATGATAAAAGCGCATATGTATTGTGAGGTATGTGTATAAATATAGAAGCTAAGGAGGGCAGTGACCGTAATAATCATTCATTACAATTTATTCAACCTCTAAACGGTGATTGATTCTTAGTGATTCCGGGCACGTCAACCACTAGGGTCATTAGTCCCGAAAGTACAGTGCATGTTTTTCTTGGGCGGTGGCGGTGCTCTTCCCTCGCTGGATGGCGAGATCAGGCGCCGACCTCCCGTCGGCTAGCAGGGTTTTCCCCAACCAGACATCTACAACCATCGGGGCACCGTCCCAGCCGGGGCAAGCTCTCAGCTCCCGACCGGTCTACCGGCATGTGTGGTATTGCAGTGCATGTCAGTGTAAGTGTGTTTGCGTAAAGGGAGAGGATAGGACAAGGAAGAAGTAGAAAAGATTGCAGGCGCCCCGTGGCCCGTTTGTTAGGGTACTGCCCCGGCATCCGCCTGGTGTTGATCGGAGAAACTACGGAAAACTACTGATCAGAGCAGCCGACCGCTAGAATTTTCCTCCAAACAGCGACTTAATTCGACCTAGCTGACAAGCTGGAGTCGAAAATCCTGCCACCGTTGGGACTCGAACCTAGGACCTCCCGGTCAGAGGGTCTGCAGTGACATCAGTTGATACACTAATACGTTCAATGCTCCATTCTGAAATAATGTAAATCGAAGTGATAAATGAAATAATGTGTGTAGATTTACCGGTCTATGGACAATCCGGGTTGCACTGTTGAAACGTCAGGCAGAAAACGAAAGTTTCTGGTCGCCACTCTAGTAAGCACTGAGACTTTTTGTAAAGTATGATTTTGTTCATCTAGAAACTCGTTGCATAGCAGTACAATGCGAGACATTTCCTATGAGCTCACCGAACAAACTACTACTTTGCGTACTTTGTGTAATTTTTATTGCAATAAATTTCATTTAATAAGATCTCTTGATATTTGCAAGAAGAAATTCTTATTTTCCATTGGAATGGAATTATTCACGTGTTGCTCCTCCTTCAGCAACTAATGAGGAAAATTTAATTTTCTTCCAATTACAATCTTTATTTTCTAAGAAGTTGAATTTTTTACTTTTTACTTGCAATTTTATTACACATGGTGAACCTCTGACCTTTTTAAGTTCAACATACTACCATTTGCATGAGTGCGTCTTCTTTTGGCCTTCAAGAAAACTTTTCAAGATTGAGTAGTTAATGTATTACTTCATTTTTCGACTATTACCAGATGCCCATACGTGTTCGTTTTGTGTAAGGTAAGATATGATAATTTGAAATTAGTAGCCATGAGTTTCAAAACGACAAAGCAACAGAGATTTTAACCCGAAATCCCAATAATCTAAAGGAAGAAAGCTAAATTCCAGTTTCTTAAAAAGGCGATGGTTGTTTGTTTTCTTCTGTGCTGTTCATCTACGACGTTGAATCGCCGGTTTCACTTCCCCGGGGAGCGCAAGGCGGTCGCGGCGTGCGGGGGCGGGGGCGGAGGCGGGTTGCGGCGCCAGGCAGCGCTAATAGCGGAAGGGGTCTTGGTGGGGCGCGGAGGGAGCCAGGGGTAGGGGAGGGAAGGGGAGGGCGGTCGGCGCTAGGCACGGACGGGTGACGTCAGCGCCCACCTGAGCGCCACCTGCCGGCGATCGATGCGGCGGCGCCACCAAGGCGCTCGCACGGCAGCGGCGGGGGCGGGGGCGTGGCGGCGAGGCAGACAGCACGGGGGTGGCAACGAGGGCGGCGGGGGCGGGATCAGGGAGGGGAGCAGACAGCAGGGGGCCTGTGGAAGTGGTGGGGAGAGTGGCAACGAGGGTGGCAGCAGCAGCGGTGGGGCAGACAGCAGTGGGTGGTTGTGGCGGCGGTGGGGGGCGATGGCAACGTAGTGGCAGAGGCGGAGGCGGAGCGGGAGCGATGGGACAGACAGCAGGGGGCGGGAGGCGGCGGGAGGCGGCGGTGGGGGCGGGGCAATCAGTAGGAGGGGGCTGTGGAAGTGGTGGGGGTAGTGGCAACGAGAGCGGCAGCAGCAGCGGTGGGGTAGACAGCAGTGGGGGTGGCGGCGGGAGCGGGCGATGGCAGGGGCAACGCGGGGACATTTCTGCTTGTGCGTCCTACTACTAAAATATATAATCTATACTAATATATAAAGACAGAAGTGCGTTGTCTTCCAACGCGGTAATCTCTGAATCTACTGAACCAATGCCGATGAAACTATTCTGCTAACTTCCTTTAAAGGTCTGGAGTGCTATAGGCTATGATTTACAACCATAAACCGTTATATATTTACAAAATATTTACTTTTCTCGACATTTTTGGCATAGCTTTACATCACAGAATCAATTGCACATCAATGTCAATAGTTTAGCTGTGCGCCACCAGAGGATGACGTCTCAGATCTACTACTGGTTTCATTAATGTCCAGAATTATTACGAGATTCATTGGACTTTGAATAAGGCTATGTAATGTCCCTGTATGAACGGTGGTGATTGGTTAGTTCTGAACATTGGTGGAATATTTGGAAGAAATCGGTAACTAAAGTGGTAAAGATGACAAGGTACATGCATTATCCTTAATCCGTGGTATGTTCAAAGTGGCTATAAAACATTGGAGTTTGAATTTGTACAGAAATTGAGGTAGGTTGAGACAGTCCAATGTACAATAATATATAGTACAGAATATACAGTAATCTACAATGTATTATATATAGATATCGTATACATTCTAAACCACCTCTTCTTTTACAGAAATTTGTAAACATTGAATTGCTTGAAACAATGCGAGTGTCAAGTTGTCAAAACAGACTATACAAGTGCGAATAGATGGGCAGTCTATAAACGTTTTGAATCGGCTATTAAGAGAAGTGCGACTTGTTGAAGTACTCACTCGCACTATTGAAAATAATACTCCACAAAAGAAACACAAAATATACGCGAGTCTATAAGTATTTTATTCTGTAGTTTAGAATTGTTTATTGTTTTTAGTTATAAAGTGAAGAAAGTTTAGGAGCTGGAAGCCCAAATAAGAAAAATATATTTTTTTGTAAAAAAGTGAGGGAGGTAGACCGGAAATTTCCCAATGGGGGTGAAGAGAAGACAGGGCTATCGAAGCGTGGCCGTGCAGAGCATGGCAGGGAGGAGCAGGGCGGAGAAGGGATACAACAGAAGAAATAGTAGGCCCCACCACAGGGTATGAAAAAATGGAATTCCTCTCCCTGTCTAATAATTTACTATAAACCCGAGCAACGTCGGGTACACCAGCTAGTATGTTAATAAAATAGGTAACGTTTAATGAATAGATGAGAAGAAAATCGAATATTTTTTTCAGTGATATTACTTCATGGAATACTAGAGAGCACTATCTCAATGGGATATTGTTCCGTCCAGTTCAAATTGTCTGCCGTTATAGTACGTCCTTTAAACATCTTCACTTCCCGATTTATATTATTCTCGCCTGATTGACCATATCGTGCATGGATTTCACTTTACGTCTCCTATAACTCATGTATAAATGACGCCAAATAACTGAGATCTCGACAGTCGTTAAATCAAATCTTATTTCTATCCAAAATGCAAGTGCAAACTTTAACATCAGTGTTGTACAGTTTTATTTCCAGAATTTGATTCATAATTGCCAGTAATATAGAGTTTCAACGGAAACTTTTCCATATTCACATTTATTTAAGGGTCATTGTCTCATTGCATCATCACTACGAGCGTTGATTTTATATGCCCCTTGTTAAAGCCATTTTATATTCAAATCATACAACAGGAGAGAATACTTGTTAAACAAGCAGGGACGGAATAATAAAATAACTCTATTACAAACCCTATTTTAAAGACAACTCATTACCTTAGCACCAATAATGATGAAGTTATCTTGTCTTGAGAAGCGTTTATCCTTAGTAATGCATGTGTTATTATAGAGCTCGGACATGTAGGCACTAAAAAAGACAAAATTAGGCAGGCAAGAAGGCACATAAAAACCTATAAATAGGCAGGGGAAATAAGCATTATAGTTGAAAATGGGAACTAAAATCATTTTTTAAATGGGCAGTTCAGTTCGAAAAGGAACGTTTGCGGCAATCAGCGCATGGCACAAGTCAGTGTTGAATTATTTTTTGTCTTGTTGTCACTTCACGTGCTGAAAAAGGTTTGAATAATTGTTCTCGCTTTTTCCGCATTTTTTCGATTAGTTACCGTGGTTTTATGTTGTAAGATTGACATTTTCGGCACAATATACCACTTTTACACAACACTGGCAAAACATTACCTTTCCGCCCGTCGTTTTTGATTGATTGATTTTTTCGTGTTTCCGGGCGCGTCAACTGCTTTGGTCATTAGTCCCGTTAGTGTAGAGCATGTTTTTTTTCTCGGGAGATGGCGGTGAAATTCCCCCGCTGGATGGCGAGATCCGGCGCCGACTTACCGTCGGCTAGTGGGGTTTCCCCCTAACCAGGACTCACCCACCAGCGAGGCACCGCCCCAGCCGGTACAAGCTCTAAGCTCCCGACTGGTCTCCCGGAATATGTGGTAGTGTAGTGCATGTTAGTGGAAGGGTGTGTGGAAGGGGAGGGGATAGCACAAGGAAGAGGAAGGACAGATCGCGCGTGGTCCGTGACCTGGTAGTTAGGGTTCTGCTCCGGCATTCGCCTGGTGTTGATCGGAGAAACCACGGAAAACTACCGATCAGAGCAGCCGGCCGCTAGAATTCTCCTCCAGACAACGACTGAATTCGACCCAGCTGAAAAGCTAGTGTCGAAAGTCCTGCCGCCGTCAGAACTCGAACCTAGGACTTCCCGGTCAGAGGCGCTGCAGTTGCATCAGTTGATACACTGAGCTACTGCTCCCGGTTCCGCCCGTCGTGAATTTTGTTCTCCACGAATCCAGTCTGTTTGCAATGCACTTCTTTATACTTTCTTTTTAGCATTTAAGCAAGCATACGTAGCAAGAACAGCAAACATACTGATCTTGCATGTACTAGACTTCGAAAACAATACAAAACTAATAACGAAGGAAACTCCGCCCATCTTGTGTAGTTCTTTCTTCTAAAAGCGCAAGGCGCCAGGAGCGCTAATCTGGAAGACAGTTGTGTTCTTGGTAAAGAACCAATAGCTTAATAATTATTGCGAAGATCAGAAAGACGAAAGCAATTTCCTGTTCTCTAGAGCGCCCTGACGAGCTTCATTGAAGTACGGTATTTTAAATAAGCGTATCCGGTACGCTGCCAAATTAGCATACATCTAAGCGATACCACTGCTTGCCGCGACACAGGCAAAAACACACTGGTCATAGTGCTTCTCCATCGGAGGACGCCCTGCTATATTTTCATATGTCACTGATTTGGTAAAAAAATCCCCAACAGTCACTTCTGTAAAAATGATTGAAAAAACAAAAAATGGAACAAAAATATTTAAAAAATTCGAAAAATTCAATATAGGCACTTATCGGCTCTTAACGCTAAAATAGGCAATTACCTATAAAATAGGCATTTATAGTCACTATAAAACGCTCCCAAAAGCCATTTCTTATGTAAGCATCTAGAATGAATGAATGAATGAAAGAATGAACGAAAGAATGAACGAAAGAATGAAAGAAAGAATGAACGAAAGAATGAAAGAAAGAATGAAAGAAAGAATGAACGAAAGAATGAACGAAAGAATGAACGAAAGAATGAACGAAAGAATGAACGAACGAATGAACGAACGAACGAACGAACGAATGAACGAACGAAGCAACGAACGAACGAAGAAACGAACGAAGCAACGAAGAAACGAACGAACAAACGAACAATTGATGGCAATGACGTTGCTCCGACTGTTGACATAGCAATGAAAGAAGATATTGGCAATCCTCGGCGTAAGCTTCATCAATTCCCGCATTGCAGCGCAGCGCCGAGCAGCGCAGCGAGCGGGGGCGGGCAGCCTCGTTCCCGCACGTGGGCCCTCAAGGGCTGCGGAGGGCGGAAGCGGCGACGGCGACAGGCCGAGCGGATACCGGAAGTGGCGCGCGGTGCGGCGCGGAGAGCCCGGCCGGAAGTGGGGCAAGCGATGCGACGCCGCGTCCGGTTTGAAGCTGTGTTTCCTCCATCCGACCCGCTTCCCAGGCAGCGGAGAGACAAGGTGACCAAGCCACCAAGCACATACTTTGCATGGGAACCCCACGTGGGAGTCGAATGTTCCCCAAATGTCGATGCACTAAAGGGAATCTAGTAAGTAGTTGCCGTCACCTCATCTCTCATTATGGAAAATGTTCGTCTAACGCTCATCAGAGAAAAATCGTCTCCTATATTATTTCAGTACTATACATACCTTTTGCGATTCTCACAGGAAACAAATCTTTATAAATGAGGTCTCTAAAGAAAGAGTATTTCACGGACACGTGACGAACTGCACTTTGACTTCAAAAATATGATAGATTTGTTTAATAAAACTCATAAATATTCATGTAAAATGCAACCCGCATCAGCCAGTCAACTAGATCATTAAATAAATCCTGAACGAAGCATTCTAGGGCCTAAAAAACTAAAATATTGAGGCTAATGGATTTAAAGAACTGTTCTTTATCCCCTAATATATAGGATAAGATCTTCTTGAACATTCTATTACATTTTTTGCGGGTTCCACACTTCTCGATTCTACCCCACCAGTTCAGAGCCTGTAGAATCTGCAACTGTATGTGACCTTAAACTAATTACGTGATTGAATTACATATGTATACCTCCCTCCTCGGTAATAACATTAAATAAGAATATTTTGTATTGACAAGGATGTATTTTATTGTTATTAATTACAAGTAGACATAAGAGAACAAGTGACGGAGGATAAGAAGGTCTTGAAAAAAAAGATATATTACAGGCTTAATATGGAAATGGAAAAATTGAGGAAAAGGAAGGGTTTAACATGCGAGAGCTCTCGCACGGGTGCCCTAGTTTCAATTCATATTTCCTTTATCTATTATCGAGTATGCTATATACTTAGAATCTAAAGGAGCCTACTAATGGAGACATCTGAATCATTACCTCGCTTTTATTTCTACGACGAACGATAGAGCCTGACAGAAGCTCCTCATCGATTTTCATTCTCCATCATTTTGCTCATCGCGGAAAATTTTTGATATTATATAAAAGCAATTTTATAATTTCAATACACATAAATGCAGTCTTTTTTGTATAAAATGCCAAAATAAGAACAACTAGGGAATGATCCAATGCTAACGTCTGAAGAGGTAAATGGGATAAATAGGTTTAATACTCGTCAGTAAGTGTCCACTAACAAAACAAATCTTACCCACTTGTTCTCATTTTTAACTTCCTATTTACTCAGTCTACAAAATAATTAATTCTGCACGAGGTGGTAATATGTACGTCAATTAATTGAGAACCTTCCGTACAAAAGTGCGTAAGATCAATAATTGATGTTGATATTCTGTTACCTGCAACTAAAATCCAACGTCAAAGGAGTGGGAAAACTGTTCTATCCGTACTTTGTTTAGAGAGTATCTACATTGCATCAACTCTAATTCCATATAGCATGTCATAGAATATTGAGTTTCTGTCAAATTGTATTTTTATTATACATGCTTACCCACGCTCTCAGTATCGTAGTATCAATGCTCATCAATGTTGCAATGCCTCAATTCGCTCGCAAAAAATCCTAGCGGCAACATACGTTGCGTAACTGAGTGACGAGGTAAAATGATAAAAGGAAGTATCCCCGCCATCAAATGGACTAAACGAGGCATATGAAGGCCGCGGGGCAAGGTTCGGAGCACCCGCCAAGTTTAAAAGTAAGGGTTGAACGAATTGCTCGAGATTTCTCACCCAGTACAATCTTTTGGACACGACAATGCTCCCAAAGCAATATTAATTTCCATTTCATCTACTAAATTTTAGAAATGATGTTATAAAAAGAAATACGTCACTATATTTTTGAAATTCTTAATAGGGAGTAAAATTAAACATATTAAATCGAAATGTCTTGTTTCCGTGATTACAATAATTTCTTTAAATGCCTACGTTCAGGTTCGGCACAAATATTCTTGTCTATTAAAAAATTGTCCGCCCTTAAGAGTAAAATAATAAATTAGGAGTTACACTATAGGAGGTGGAATACATTGAGACTTGTTAATTTATTAACGTTACTATAAACAACAAGTAATCAAATAGTTTAATAAAAATAAAACACAAAATGAGAACAAAGTATTTGCCATTATATTCCTGTTCCTTAGCAAACACGATTAAGCAAAGCAGAATTTAAAAAGAAAATAAACATGACAAAGTTATAAAGTAATTAAACATAATACGAAAGTCGATTGTTTGCTACGAAACATCCGTAAAACATGTTTCGAATGAAGCAACCATTCATCGTAGTATATGGAGCGCGCTTTGTGCTGTTTCCCGGCTTCAGCGTGTATACCCCTTTCGGGATGCCGAGGGGAAATGGGAGCGGAGTCAGGTGAAGTTGCCCGTGATCGTAGGAGCGCTGGGCTTTCCACGCAGGTAAGTAGTTTAAGGACATATTTTGACCCGCCTGGACCAAACGGAGCTGCTTCAGTTTCACCCAACTTGTGACCGATTAGTGCTGGTACGACAGTCCACTGCTTGTCTTGCGGGCTGCATTCAAGTGAGTCTCATCGAACGACCCCACGGCGCGGCGCGACCATTCACCACTGCTGCAGCCTCCCCGTCCCGCCCCGTCCCGCCCCGCGCCGCCCCGCGCCGCCCCGCCACGCCCCGCCACGCCCCGCCACCCCCCGCCACACCTCGCCACACCCCGCCACACCCCGCCACACCCCGCCACACCCCGCCCAGAACCTCCCCCTCCCGCGCCACCCCGCGCCGTATCCCACGGCTCACAACTTCCCCACTGGTGCTCGAATGACCTCTCTCTTCGATTTCCCCGAACACGCAACATCTCTCGCGATGCAACGTTTTGGAAATAGCTTAGTAATGTATCAAATACGAATAGTCTTAATATTGCAGTGAACGTCTTGTTGGGCAAACAACTTATCCGAAGAATGGGCTGAGAATTTCTTACAGTAGGAGTGGGTTTTGTGAGCTGCTTTGGTTTAATGTGCGTCACAGCATGTCCTGCCGTACAAAATTGAGCAGAGCAGAACTTGAACTGCACCGATTCTTCCTACACTTGAAAATTGAAATATAAAAGCTCTCACCAAAGCTCAGTTCCAGGTAAGTTGCAACGTGATTATTTAACTAGTTGTCCTTTTAAAACTCCTATTTGGTTTCGTCCCCTCTATCTCCGTCTTTGCACTACATATCCTTTGCCGCAACAGCCACTACCACCCTCTCTGCGGATGATCCTTCAAGCGGCGGCCTCCCCCTCCACTCTCGTTTTTCTTTTTTTTTTATTTCAGTTGTGGAAGTCGAGCGGAGGGCTCTCCATTGCAGGCAGCGGCCGCCAAATGAATTATGCACCGCCTTCTTCTAGAACGCTCTGCAATACATCCAGAAGAAACTTCCATGACTTATGGACTGCGTACCTTTCTCTGTGAAACGTGTTCCACTCTCCAAAATTTGTGTCAGCCATTTACAAGAACAATAACAGAACATAAAAACACTCCACACGAAGTTTCGCGGCGCGCTGCGCCGGACGAGCGACTCAGTAGATCGCCTCCAGAGGGCGCCGCTCCCTCCGCCCCTACGCTAACATTTCGCACCAACATTTGCATTTGCTCTCATTTTACATTGTCCAACATATGGTATAGGGAAAGTATTCTAATGTTGCAAAAAATAGATACATGAAGTCAAATTTCAAAACTCAAATTTGTGTTGCGTAATTTTAAGATGTTCAAAAACCTACATCATCGTTAATTTAATTTCATATGAGTTACGTTACTATTTTGTATTCCTTTTTAATAATAATGTATTATAATGCAATAATATTTTATAAATGTGTTTTGATTTCTTTTATTATAAATAAATTTGTGTTTCGCTGAAAATTAAAACGCATTTAAACGTTGGAAGGTTATAAGTATTAGGTGTTCTAGATACCGTTCGTAGAATATAATGTGTGTTACGTAGTTTCACCGTTAGTTTTCTACATTAATGATAAATAGAGGACCAACTTATGTGCGACAGAAGGAACATCGGGTGCACCAGAAATGAAAATACTTAATAAAACTTCATCGTTTGGTCTCATTTTCCGAAAATTTTCTGCTATTATTTACGTGTATTATGTTGTCAGGGATTACCTATCTTCATAATTACGAGTTAAGACTATGTTAAACTGTCCAACACCCTCTCATTTATCTTTAATCTCCTTGCAGGCTATTTGTAAAATTTCCGTTTTACTTGAAATTCTCCGCATATATAAATAAATGTTTGACCGTCTTGGAAGGCAATTGCGGTTCATTCTCTCTGCCAGCATCTGGAAACGCCGCGAGTGGCGAGGCGGTGAAGGCGAGAGGCGCGTCGTGACAGCTCGCCATGAGCCCCTCCGCGCCGGTGCTCTGTCAGCCTCATTCCGTCTGTCCCAGTTCCACGATTGCGATGGTAGCCGTGGTTTCTGGTGGAGACGCAAGCGATCACCCGGACCCTGAGCTTCGCGGCGGAACTCACGTCGTTGGTGAGTCCTCAGTGAGTAGGTAGCTGCTACCGACCCTTGCGCGTGGGATACCCGTGCGTCAGCCGGCATCCTCTGTGCAGCTTGGCGCGTATCTCAAATCCTCATATAGGAGTCCATAGGGGGCACATGAACCTCCCTGCCTCGATAGCCTCGAGGCAGCGCCAGTGAGGAGACGGGTTGGGGGCCCCGAGACCTCGGGTCTTGATCAGGTGGCCCCCAGCCGGGCTCTCGGATTCGTCGTGGCAGTGGCCCGTCCTGGGGTTGTCCTGGCGCATGTGAGTAGCGCATTGTTTTGACGCCGATACTAGCCTGGATGGCTGGGAGCCCTGAGCTGGCAGGGCGGCCCGGCCCGGCATTGAATGGGGGAGGTTGTCGTGAGGGAGAACTGCGTTCTGGCAGGATCCAGATACCAGCCTGTCGGCGTCCTCATGCGCCGGCGGGGGGTGAGGATAAAAGCGAAAGCTAAGGGGCCCACCCCGGGGTTAACGCTCCCTGGTAGAACAAGTGTATGTGTGGTGTAGTAGATCACGCGGGGTCCATAGTGTTCCAGTTCCCTCCTGTGTTCAAACCTGCACGCTGGTTTGCTCCCTGCTGGATTTCCGCGCCTCGAAGGGGAGCAGACCGTATTTTACAAAACGTGTCGTCTTCATCCTCCACTCGAAAAATTTAGATGATACACTATCGGTGTTCTTGTAAAGGGAACACTTTCTTTCCTGGGATGAATTTAACAGAATTTGAGTTCTCCAAGACACTGATTTTGTAGAGATAACACAAAGTTCAAAATTTCTTTAGGAAATATTGAATAAAAGTAATACTGTTCTTCAAATCAACACAATGCTACGGAGAGAGCTTCTTTGCACCAGTTATGCATCTCAGATTAACTCCCAGCACCGTATAGTGTGAGAAACACACACAGCTGTGATTCAGACAACTTTGAATAGATATTACCTCTCTGTATCTATTTCTCAGCTTTCCAATTTTAACCTCGAAGGGACAGAATTAACGATAATTTTTTGACATATAAATATTTTGTTCAAAAAACCATGAACCCCTGTTATTTTAAAAACAATAAATAGTTTTAGAATTCACTTAAAACTTCATTTCAAAGAAATATTTTAAAATTCCCTTAAGTTCTCCTCACTCTTTCCTATCAACAATATTCCCAAATATTTCGTTCTCTTCCAGAAAGCTGGTAACTGAATAAATAATATTTATCAGTACCTAAATTTTCAAAATTCGAATGTTAGATTTTATTAACTTTATCATCCAAAGTGTTATTTTGATGTTTTATGTACAATATTTGCTTGCTTTGAGTTTTCCCAGTTGTTTTTTCAGACTATTTGCTGGCTCTGAATTGGTATTTACGTGAAGTGAAAAAATAGAATCAAAGAATTTTAAATACCAAGCGTTCAAATGTAAAATAGACGACTAATTTGAACCATTCAATCGCCCTACAAGAATTTCTTTTAAAATAAATGTACAAGATTGGTTAAATGTCAATATTACTTAGCGACTCTGCTTGAGGACACAATGTTTTCTTTTGTAGTACTGTGAGGGTTGTTTTGACAAATAAGTAGAAATGTAAACTTTACCCCAAAACCTTGGCTCTAACAATTGCAAAACTAAAACGCCTTTAGAGCACACAATGCTTCCAATAGACAAGCAGTTTCAAATGAAAACGGGGCTCTGTCTCGGACTCCATAATATTAAAAAAAAACATCCTTGGCTCTGGTCATTGCAATATTACCAACGAATTTTCATGTCAAAAAAATACAGATATGTTCGACTCTCTTATCTCTTAAAAAACACAGTCTGCACACGAAGTAGTTTTTTATGGGTTAATGTAATTTTAATTTACACATTTAAAATTCGTATTCGTTCGTTTGTTGTATGTATTGTGTTGGTATTAGAGCGGGCCGTAATGTATTCAAAAGGCCCTCGGGCGTAAAGAATCGGAAAGGCCCGCAAGGGTTTTAACAATACCGTTACGTGTTTTGTTTGAGGTTCATAAACACACACCACTGAACTAGTAAACCGTAAAAAAATATCATTTATTTTTCGTTTAATATCAATGTTCCTTATGGGCAAGACGCTAGAGGAGAACTTTTTCAACAACTACATTGATTTGATACAAGTACAAGATTAAGGAGATAAGTTAGCCCATGTTTTATATTAGGAATTCGCAACCTTTTTCTTGCATTGACCCCTTTTAAAACAAATATTTGTTTCATGGACCCCCTTGATTTTTTCTGTAATATATACTAATAATTTGACAAAATGTTTGAAGAAATGATCTGTTAAGTTTATGTTTTAAAATTTTTTGTTCTATATTAATTTTTAATTTTAAAAAATATAAAGAAGTAAATTATCCAATGTTTTGAAACTTTATGTAAGAAAGCTAGTAGTGTAATAAGAGCATCTATTTTTCGCATTAATGACTGTTACGTAATATTATAATACCGCAGTATCTGACCATTTTAAACATCTCAGCCACAACTTGTAAAATTTATCATCAATCGTAGCGCATGAATTCTGAAAACTGTATCTTTTACAAGCTAATAGATGCTGTGAGTTCCCTACAGTGAGAAGCAGGATCTCCTAAGAATGAGAGGTAATTATACGAATTTAAAACTGACTTGTCCCAACGTTCCCATTCTCGTATTGGGACTTGATATGAATTAAGCCAAGGTCACAATTACAAGAAAATTAGGCTCATATTTTCAAAAAGATACAACAGAACATAGTTTATCGTTTTATCTGAAACAGGTACGTAATATTACAACATGGCAAATTGTATTCAACTAAATTTTCATCTAACTCGATAGGCTGTTCAGCAAAAGAAGCAATTTTGAATTTGCAGGAAATTTGAATTTGCAATTTCGAAGAAAACAAGGAAATATTGAGCTAAATAAGGAGCAATACCAAACATTTTGCAAAAGTACTATATTCTCTATACACTGTGCATGATCTTAATTACAGATCTAATTTTGAAGATCAGATTTCAGTAAGTAAAACTCCGTACTATCAATATTGCAGTTTTGCGATGTTATTTTTTGCATTTTTCAAATATACAGAGTTCATCGAAAATACGACCTGTGTAATTTTTATCAGCTTATTTTGGTTTATCCGAGAAACATTTAAAAGTAAATTTGGAACCGTTTTTGAGAAAAACATGGTTTGAAAATTGCTTTTACTCCATTAAAATTTCGCTAAAAATACTTAAGATATTTCAAAAATTGTACAAGATCCTATTTAAAGATTAAGTTTAAAGAACATATTTCATTAACAAAACTCTTTACGTTTAATATTGCAGTTGCAGAAAGACAACCAAAATATATTACCATTTTCGAAACTAGAAAGAATTTAACAAAAATGAGATATGCACCTCTTTTATAAGCATTATTTCTTCTATTCGAGGACACAAATAAATTTAAAAAATTGAACCCACACACTCACAGGCAGGTACACACTCGCACAGACAAGCACACAGACGTATTTCTGTCAATCGATTTTTCTGCATTAAGAATGTCCATAACATGGATTCTAACTACATAGCGTGTTAAAGTAACTATATATGGGAACAAGATATAAACTATTTTTCGTTATCAGGAAGTTATGAGTTTTTCTGCCGAAAATTTGCCGATTTCCGACGCACGACCACAATACTTTCTCTTCTAATGTAGTAACGGCGAGACCTTCGCGAGTAGACGCCAGAGTTCTCATGTGCCCACACACCAGTAGGTTGGTTGCTTTGTCGCTTTCGATTCCTCGTATTCAGAGAGTTCAGTTTATTTTCTTCGAACATACACATCGCCCTTGTCGGAAAATCAAAGCAATGTAATTTTTACGAAGGCTATTTGAGTGTTTTCCAGAGCTAGGGTGGATGTTCGCAGAATTGAATTTACTTTAACCATTTTGAATTTATTTTAGACATTCAAATGTTTTCTGAAGAAAAACAAAGATAACAAATGGCAAAGATTTTCGCTTTAAAGAGCCGTCGAACTGTGTTGGCTAATGAAGCCTATAGATTTTGTGGGAAACGCCACCACAAGATGAATAATCATGAACGTGCTGCGAGAGCAGTGCTGCTGGAGGAACGGGTTTGCAGCCCCGTCGGTGGCGGGGGGAGTGCGGGGCGGGGCGGGGAACGGGGACTTGGGAGCAGAAACTCGTGGAGTGGGTCGGGGAAAGGATAGGTGGCAGGCGAGGAGGGGCGGGGCAGTGAATGGCAGGGTGTTATCAATGAAACTTGAGGAGGGGGAGAAAGGAAGGTGGGGCCGAGATGGGCAGGGCGAGGCGGAGCAAAACGGAAAGCAGCGGAGGGAACTGCAGGGGAGGGACGGGGGGAGAGGAGGCGTGGCGGGGATGCGCGGCCAACGCCCGCAGCACGCGCGTCTTCCGTTCGCCGTCTCCCCTCGCGCCCGTTTCTTTCGTCGGAGACAAGGAAATAGCGGCGCGCGCCGCCTGCCTCTGAATTAAATATTTCCTTTTCCCTTCGCCACCGCCGCCGCTGCGGCCGCCAGCGCAGCCACCGGCACCGCGTCGAAATTTCTCTCGTCGGGCACCATCTGGCGGGGAAACCGAGAATCGCACTAATAAAGCAGCAACAGCACCACTCCAAGTGGCTGAGGCAAACTTTATGAGTCTTGTTCGAAGGCGAAGACGAGGCTGGAGCGAGGTGGGGGGTGGGGGCGCTGGCCGCGGGGGCGACCGCACTGCAGCCTCGCCGCCCTCCACCCTTCGGCCTCAATTAACCCCGTCGGCTTCTGGGCCTCCGCCTGCGCCTGCGGGGCTGCGGGGGCTGCGGGTTCGAGGGGGAAACGACGTTTCTAAAAAGATTTTGGGGTTGCAAAGTATGTCACTTTCGAAGATTTCTCTACCAAAGAAACGCAATCCTTTTCCTTTTAGTTCAAGAACCCTAGATGAATTAGTAGTACTTGTAAATCACATGAAAATAATTTAAATATTTCCGAAATTTCTAAACAGTAATAATATGTCTTAAGCAACAAAAATCAAGGAAATGTTTAAGTACTTGTGTAATAATAATAATAATAATAATAATAATAATAATAATAATAATAATAATAATAATAATAATAATAATAATAATAATAATAATCATTAATTGAACATCTAAACTGTTTTATGAACATATTACATCACATCATTCGTTTTTTCCTATTTACTTTTGAAGACAAACATACTGATACCATCGCAACCCTATGCGCTGTGTAAATAGTATAATTATTAATATTGAAGATAAACTGTTACATTCTCTTCACAATATTAAAACTAACTCAAAAGACAATAAGAACTTTAAAAAGTTTCAAACGATTGGTTAATGTTTTTTCTCACCCGAAAATATATTATTTTTTATTTCTATTTTTTTAGATTCCTAGAAATATATCGGAAGAAAAAAGCGATTCGCGAACAAATATAGTTGTTTTATGGATCCTAAACCTGGATTTTCCATCTACTATCCATGGCACTACTGCTCGGTTATCATTAATGAGAGACTAATCGTGGGGGAGGGGCAGGGGGGGGGGTGCAGGACAACGGTGGGCCGGGGCCGAGGCTGGTAGCCGGGACAAGTGGCCATGACAGTTGGCCGGGACAGGTGACCGGGGTACGGGAAAAGAGGGGAGGGGAATGGGGGACCAGAGCCGACGAACCAGAGTCGGAGGGACAAAAATGAGGAGACGGGTGCTGGGAGCGGGGACTGGGGTGGCGTGCCAGTTGCCTAGCTGCAGGCGCGGCGCGGCCTCAAGTTGCTTCTCGCCTGCCCTCAGACATTGTTCCCAAACTCCGCGGCCGCGCCGCGCCGCTCCAACTTCCCGATTGGCTTCTGACGGATCCGCGTGCGCCGGGCCGGGCCGGGTCGGGCGTGGCGCGGCGGGGCGGGGGCGGGGGCGGGGGCGGGGCGGGGCGGGGAGTGAGGAGGGGCGCGGAGCCCGTTGGGCGCACGTGGCGCGGCGCATTAGCGGGAGCCCGCCCTCGCGCCCGCGGGCGGAAATAATATTTAAGCGCCTCCTGATGTCTCCGCCTTCCATTAGCTAGCGTTTTAATTAAAAAGAGGCGAACAAATACGAGGAGAAAGCGCCGCGGACCAAGAATTTTTGCGATACGGTAAACAATCGAGAGCTGCAGTCCGGATTTTGCAGATTTTCGCGCGACCGAACGCTTCCAATCGCACCTGGGCGCCGAGCGCCGCTGCGGAAACAGTGAAATTGTCGGTAAGCGCTGATAAGCGGATCAAGCGGCGCCGCATTTTAAACATATGAATACTGCATGATTATGCCCTCAATGTCTTCAAAAGCCATTTTCGGGATTTGGAGATTAATCAGGTGATGTCGATACATTTTCCATATTCCACGTTTCTATTATTAAAACCATTACAATAACATATATAACAATGCGAATAATGATTAAATGTGTTCATATATAAATCATTTGTTTAATATTTAGTCACTCACAATGCTTCATGAATTATTTAATATTATCGTCAGTACACATATGGACAGGTTGTGTTGCTAATAATTACATACGGACAGGTTGCGTTGCGTATTAGCTCCAGCAATAGTATATTTTGGTACTTTTATCAATGTAGATTCTTTTAAGAATTTACATCTCATTTCGGTAACGTATTTGGAATTGAATTTCTCAAAATAATCAGAAATCTTCTAGTCTCTCGATTAAATCTTCATTTTATGGGATCAAAGCCGCCATTTTTAAAGAACGTAAAATATTGACACTGCATTTGTATTATCAACTCAAGACGCCCTGTGTCACGTGCGCTCTGCCAGCTCAGAATGTCCTTCCCTCGCGAAGATCAGGAACTTGCTTTACAAAAGTCATGTCTGAAATGAACGATTTGTACGATGAGCGTCGTTTTGGTGCGGTCATACGAAGTCCTGGCGTTGGTGTGGTCATACGAAGTGTGTTCGTTGTTAATATTTCACTGGAAAGAAGTTGATACCTCTTGAAATTTTAATTTTTGTAACTCAACACATTTTCAATATCCAATAAAATACGATAAAACGTTGCTCATTAAAATATGAAAATCCATTGTATGTTATTCATATTTTTTCCGTGAATAATACGCCAATGTAATACGATGGTTTTGTACATTTTTAACTGTCGATACAAATCCCGTAAAGATTCTTCTGTGGATATGGCATGTCTACATAGGGTGCATTCAAGAGATTTAAGAAGAAAATGTAAGATTTTGTAAAACATTCAAATGAAAGAATCAGAAGACACACAGACAAATAGTAATACCTTACATTACTGTGCTGCACAGTTTCAGTGCATTTCTAACCATGTTTCGTCCTAGGCCCCCAAAATCCAGATTTCGGGCTCCAAAAGGCGCCCCTTGTTAAGTTTCTTAGAACATAATCTACAAAATAAGATGTTTGGTCTTACATTTTCATTTTATATTATTATTTGACTGTAGGTCAGTCAGTAAATCAGTGGTTGAATACTGTGTTTAATCACAGAAATTCTTCATGTATATACTTATGTAAATCTTACGAGAATAATAAAGATTTATTATTAATTATTATTACGATATCACACTTATCTTCTGTGAACCTGTACTTTGCAGAACGCGGTGTCAAAAAAGGTCAATAACTCGACATGTACGTAAAATTACAGTGTCATACTCAGTGCGATTAAATTGAAAACTCTACATTTGTTAAGAAACGCGTATAAAATTGGAATGTTTACCATCGCAGCCTAGACACCTTTAAGTTGGGTTCCTGTGTGAATCCACTATCATTTTAAAAGTATGATTTACAACGAGCGGTATTTTCATATAGATACAGTAATATTCATGCAGTAATATTAAGCTGTGGTGTATTTGAACGTATATTTTTTTAATCCCAGAACACCTTAATATTCATCTCTTTAAGAACCGAAAATGGGCGCGCCTTGCATGAGAAGAACGGCGGAATTTTTGTCGTTGTTCCTTAAATGGGCAATTTGCTTCACGAGGCGCAGAGTAATTACACCCTCCCCTCTGCGATGCGGGGGGTTGGACGCGAGGGGGAGCGGGGGTGGGGGGCGAGGCGCAGTGGCCATCACCACCTCCTCCATGCACGGTGATAATCACCAGGCGGCGAAAAGCAAGGAACCACCGAAGCCACCCTCATAAATTTTAGGAAAATTTTGTCCGTGAAAAAGAGCATGAATGGTCCTCGCATACGAATTGTCGATCAAAACAGTTTCAATCATCCAATAGTGTCAAAATCACCATCACTGTTCAGCACTTTATACTGGTATATCTTTATTATCAATTTCCAATTCGCGCAGTTATTGAAGGTGAACTATGCTGCCTCCGGAGCATCATGTGAGAGGTGCCAGTGGTTTTGATAGGTACCCAGAAACTCGGGAAAATCAAAAAACCAATTGAAGAGGTCAGTGCAATTGTGATGAAAGCCACACTTTAAGAAAGAAAACGAAGAAAAATAAAGTTAAAGATACATAGTCGTGGTAGGAAGAGTTGTGAAGAGAAAGAATGATTACTACATTCTTAACTTTATAGAGGAAAACTGGTCAAACCAACAATATACAAAGATAGTTAACTTTCTTAGAAAACAAATTGTGCCAATAACTCATATATTAAGTGGATTTGGACACAGGGTTTACTTGGACAGTTTATAAAACACAGCAAATTTTTTAGAATCACTTACAAAAAGTTCATCATGCGTCAACTATGATTTGCTGTGCGACGTTTCGGCGATATGTATAAGGAAGGAAAGAAGGAAGGAAGAAGAAGCCTCAGACAAATTGAAGCCTCATGGTACACTGCAATAGTAGGGATGGGAAAGAACGTTGTCAGCAATCAAGATGACCCACTAATGAAGCAAGTCATGAAATCTGTTCGAAGAAGGAAGATATAGGCATTATAAGTGTATCAAGAAGCATATGAACAAGGCTATGCAAGACACGCAAAACAACACAGACACTGAACGTCTTATGCTACTTAACATGAAATGTGGAGAGGCAAACCACTCCATGGACAGAATCTAAAACTAATGGAAAAGGAGCATATCAATAAAGATCAATTATTTATGTGACTTAAAAGGGGAACAATGAAGCCAGAATCGGAAGCATTTGTAAGAGATGCCCAACATCAGAGTTGAGAACACGACAATATGATAAACCGATTCTCAAAATTTACCCACATGATAAATGCCGCATTTGCCAGTAACAAGTAGAAACCACTGATCATATCGTATCAGCATTTCCAATTGTAGCGAAGACCGACTACTTGAAAAGACACGATAGGGTGTGTAGTTATTTCCACTGACAGATTGTACCACCCTCAAAGTTCCAAACACATTCTCCAAGTGGTTTGACTACTCACTGAAACCGGTGACGTCTATTGGACTGCGTACAATATTTTACGACCAACAAATTCCAACTGATTGCAAGATAGCGGCAATCAAACAGGATATTATTATTCAGGATTTGAAAAAAATCGTGTCTACTTGTAGATGTTGCTGTTACATGCGATCAAAATGTCCAAGGAGGCAGAGAAACGTCTTCAATACAAGAGTTGGTAAATCGAGGTCACCGAATGTAGGGCCAAAGGCACAGGTCGTTCGAATAGTTATCGGAGTTATAGACTGAAATTTGTTCAGCAAAAGTTTGTGGACGAACGTGACTAAACGCCCAGGTCTTTCAAAATACTGGGAAGTGCAAGATATTGTTTTATTTGGAACAGCCCACATTTTGGGCAAAGTATTGTAGAGGAGCGACAGTCCCTAGAACTGATCCTTAGGAAGCTGGTTGCCACCAGGAGTAGACTTTATAATCAACTGACCCATAACATCTTTAATCCTGAATTACAGGAATAATAATAATAATAATAATAATAATAATAATAATAATAATAATAATAATAATAATAATAATGCCTAAGTAAAGTAAACAGAATCAAACGGTGTACGGTTTCACCCTTGAGAAAATAATTTTAATTTCATTTCATTCAGACATCTGAATACTACATTCAGAGAAGGATTTTAAATAAATAATTTGAAGTAATATTTACACTTTCGCTTTGATGCCAGTATCACAAAAAATAGAACGTCAAAGCAACACCCACAGTCCCAACACTCTTAGAAGTCATTCATATTAATTGTATGCGGATTACCCAATTTTTTTTTTGTGAATAACATACTTAGTCTTTTGTCCTTAGGAACTAAAGTTATAAGATTAAGTGCATTTTTCCTTTTACTGTAATTGGTAGTGGACCATTCCACTACATCGGAGCGTCCTCGTCGCCCTGGCAGGTTCAATTTGATGAAAGCGCTACAGACGTCCACGTGGTTGAGGCCGAGCACAGTCCCTGGAGACACGCGGCGCCTCGTTAACCCACTGAGCGCGCACGGACACCCAGCTGCTCTCGCTATCACGCTTTCCTCCTGGCCCTCATCGCGGTGACTACTCTGCCCCGGTGTCGCAGGTACGAAACCACCGTGGTCGACCCACAAACATCAAAATATACATCTCCAATTATGTGTGATACAATGGATTTTCACAAAAAGTTGCACTGTATGAGAAAAATGTGACGTACTTCTAGGAGTTTTATTATAAGTAAAAACTTGCGTAAGCGGAATGACAGAAAAAAATACCAATTTAATATTTCACTTAATGTATTCACAAACGATCGTTGTCTAGTACAAAGTGGGAGAAACGTCGATTTCTAAAGATATTCCAATATAATTTCTCCATATATACCAGTGCTTGACCGGCTTCTAACTTAGCAATAAAATAAAAATTATTCTGGTAAGCAAAAACATTATAAAAAACATTTTTTTACGCAAATAATGCCTTTTGGCTTGTAGAGAAGAGAATATTAATTATTTAATGTTTTTTAACTTATTTACAACTATTTTCGGAGGCTTCGGTGAACATTTGATAAAACTTCTCTAATTTTCACACTAATACAAGCGAAATACTCTGTCTCCGTAACCTTCCGAACAGCGAAAGTAACAGTGAGATTTTATTGTATATTTTAGGTGTCATCGTTGGTGAAGGGAAGAGTTTGGAGAGTGGGAGGAGAAGTTGAGAAAGGACTCGTAACTAGCTGCTCAGGAGGAAGTAATTGGGCGCCGAGCGGGGACGAGTGGGAAGCAGCAGCGCTGTGGATGGAGAATCCGAAGGCAAATCCCAGCCGACGCGGGAGGACGTGTGTCTGGCTGTTATCCTTAAGAAACTCCTCAAAGACCTTGTTATGGAATGTTTGATGAAGGTAAATTGGCGGTTTAATGAGGACCTCTGGGAGGGCTGATTAACTTTCCGGAGCTGCACAGTGTGCAGGAGGTGGGGAGGCGTGGCGGGAGAGGGGGTCAGGGAGGGGGATACGGGAAAGGAAGAGACTGGCTGTTGCGACAGTTGCTCGTAAGGATTTGTTACCGAAATTTAAAAATAACCCTTTCTCCGTTAACTGTAAATCAAGTACATGCCGCCACCTCTGTTTTGTCGTGAAGTGAATTAAAAGCAAAGAATTTGCATAAATTGGTTACAAAAATGTATCGTTAATAATCTAAAAGTTAGAAACTAAGTCGTACACGAAAATTAGGAAACAGTTTAATTCTGTCTCACTCTGCAGAGAGACACCAGACAAAATTTTAAAATATTTGACAATTATTTATTTGCTTAATGTGTTACTGATCAATAAACAGGAAACTCTGCTTAGTAAATATTAGGCTACCGTAGATTTTTAACACGTAATAAATGTGAACAGGCAATGTTCTTGACACCGAGAATCTTCTTATATTAAGATCAACATACTGTTATAAGATGCAACATTTTCGGACAGTATTTCACTCACAAACGGCACTATTTTGGAGTTTACTTCAAAATTGAGTCATCCTTCTGCCTTACTAATACATTCAAAGACGGAGAAAAACGGATGTAATATTATTGTTGGACTATGAAAGACTAAATTAATTTATTTACATTACTAAATGGTGCGTGTTGAGAAGTATTACGCAGTATCAAGCAGTACAAGTGCAGAAAAGAACACTAGTAAAGACTGATTGCATATAAATGTATGGTCAAGGCGTACGGTCTAGGGAACGTTGACTTGCGGGAGCTCATTCAATAATTAAACGAAAAGGTGTTCAGAAAATTTCTTCTTAAAATCAACACATTTTTTTCTACCTCTTTACGTGATCCACACCAACTTCTCTCGACTTCTCCCATTTTCTCAAGGTTCCTTTTGCCCTCCCAGCGAGGAATTTTGACCTTGATGTCGAAGCCAGTTTTGTACTTTTTTCTTTACGTCTTCGTTGTCGTTCAACTTGATGACACGCAAAGCCTCTTCGATCGGACCAAACACAAAAATCTGAAGGGGCAATTGAAGGGCTATAAGTAGAATGTGACTGGAGCTCCCAATCCACTTTGCCGAGTGTTTCCGGCGCCAGCTGCGCGGTGTTCGGGTTCGAGCGTTGTCTTCAAGATGTCTGCTTTTCTCTGCCTCCCCGGACGGTTGCTGCTCAACGCGGGATTGACTGTGTTCCAATCTTGTCTGAGTAGTATACACTGCTGATAGTGCGCTGCTCCTCTAATAAACACAGAAAATCGGGCTCTCCAAGAGATCAACCAAAACCCTTATCAGCGAATGGTTGTGTTTTGTATGTCTTACGGACAGACGACTCTGACTATGTCCACTGCATGTTTTGAGGCTTGGAATCAGTCTCAAAATAACTTAACCAAGTTTCGTTACAGGTTAAAATTCCATCCGAACATCCGTCCCCTACGAAATTGAAACAATGTGTGTCCTCTGTGCAAATCCGAAGTCTCTCAAATGCAACGTGAACAATTAGCTCTTTTGGACCAAATTTAAAACAAATCTTTCGGTAGTTGCTTTGAATGATGAAATGAGCTCTTTAAACACTCATTCAACATTTTTAGGCAGTTTGTTCAACTGTGGGTCCTCGATCTTGTCAAATAGTGAACAATGAACAATGCGAGATTCTAATGCCGAGGTCGGCACTATTGCTGAATTTCTAGAGCGGTGCCCGCTAAGTAATAAAGTCAGTAACGCTTTCACAGACACTTTTAAATTTTTACATCTACGTGTAAGCCCGCAGAGCTGATGAAACTACAGTAGACTCGGGTTACAGAGAACTTCCGGGGACTAACATTTTTCGATTCACTATACCCGATGTAAAAATTAAATAGAATTCCACTACAATTATTGATTTTATTAACATACAAATACAGCAAAATACATTAACAGCACAAAATGAAAATTTCAATATCTTTATTTGTCCTTAAATATATTTTATTTTCAATTGCTTTGTACATTTTCATTGGCAATTTTACTAGGCCCTTCTCTAGTGTGCGTGCTATCTCCAGACTTGATTCTGCATTCTCCACTGTGAAAGTATCGTAATGCAGTCTTGACACCCTTCAATGCCTGTTGGAACACTGTCCCACCCGAAGGCCCTTTTACTCACCTAATATCTTACCAGATGCGTTCGGTAGCAGGATGGCGCAAGTGGCCAATGAATTTCCTACGTTCACTATAGCCGAGGTCTAGATTCACTATAACCAAATCTTCTAATGCTCATTTGTAATGTAAGTGAAACGGGACCAGTGACGTAAGTTCACTATAACCGAGGGTTCACTACATCTAAGTTTCCTATAACAGGAGTCGACTGTACTTTTTATTTGTTCATCCAAATTAATATTTGTGACAGTTTCCGAAAGTAAAAAATCGGGTCGCAAAAATGACCTTATTCAAAAATACTTTCTTTGAAGGAAGTGTCAAGTCATCGTAATTAAGACTTTATATTATGTTTATGTAAATATTAATCGAACTGCTAAATAACACACTTTGCCAGGTTGCCAATTGACACAAAAGTCTCAATTGCCTACTTTAAGCGTTTCCTTCAGCAGAAACTTTTGAGTGTTTAAATATTGAATAGCCCACAAATATGTTTATAAGCCAGCGCTTATACTGGCACATTAAATACCGAATCAGACCCACAAGTAGCCTCTCGTAAGGAACCTCTCCAAATGAGCGAGCACGCCGTGTAGAGACGACTCACTCGTTTTCTGAGATAAAATTTGTTCCTTAAGAAGTCACGTTCTTTACAAAGAATATGAGACTTTTTCTAGTAGGCGGCTATGTACGTAAAGCAAGGAACTTTCGAACTACGGTCGGCGGGCGACGGGTGCCTGCAGCTACAGTATCAGCAGCAGCAGCAGCAGCAACCACAAACACTGGGCAAGATGGATTAAACTTCAAGGCGAAGACTTCGAGGTCGTTTGTCGTAAGTTCGATTGATCTTTCTCGTTTCCCTCATATTCTCCCTTCATTTCATCTCTTCTGCATTACATTACTCGGCATGTACACGAACTCCTTTCAACTACTTAGATTTGGAAGTGAAAAATTCACACTTGTCTACTCAAACGGAATATGTTCCGTTTTCTCTGATGCTCTCAGCCGAACAAATTTAAGTAGCAACTGTGCAAATATTGGCTCAAAGTCTCTCACGCGAGTAGTTTTTTAAATCACCTTTCGAGTAGAGATAGCAATAAGCATCATGGTTACTTTGAACGTAGTGTAACTTGAACTTAGGACGAGGTAAATCGACCAGAAGAATCTAAGCCAGTTACCTGTATCTCACCCAACGATTGCCCATTCCCTGCAACGCCTCCAGGGACAGTTTTCAACTAGAAGACTTCTCGTCCTTTGTAGACCATCAGTTGCACTATTCTTAATTGGCACAGGAGAGCTGTTTCGATTGCGTTGCTGAAGTTTTGATAAAATTAGCGCCTTCGTTGCAGAAAAGTAATATATTTTCAACCTCTCGTAGTATCTGCAACTGGTCACAGAGTAAAACCTCTAAAGTTGATGTATAAAAGTCTCTGACCGATGAATAAACCTCTGCAGGTTTATAAACTCCTCTAAAGCCGATGGATAAACCTCTGCATGTTTATAAACTGGAAGAAAGCTTTGAATTTCCCACTTGGTTACAGGACTTAATGCCTTCGAAACTGGCTAAAAAATCTGAAAATGAGTTTAAATGAACACGCAATGGAGATATTGAGGAGTTATCTGAAGGCTAAGTTGTTCACCATGTATGCCTGCTCCGTATTTCTTACTTGTTATCGTGCTAAAATGCCAACAACTGAGGTATTCCTGAAAATCGATAAATTCAATAAACCCTGAGGCGAAGCAAAGGGGGTTGGGGCTGTGTAGTAAGCCTACGAAGGTTGTATTCTATCACCAGGATCCCACAACATCCTCGATTATTTTGCATACATCAACTACACCTCATGGTTCTCGAGTAACGAATCTCGAATATTTCAGACGGACTCCGTCCCCTAGCTAAGTGCTATTACAGGCTCACTGTACTTCCACGTAGCCGAGTCCATGGTCACTCGCCTGGGAAAAGAAGCAGGCTGCATTTGCTAATGCAGACCGCAGCTGCCCCCTCCGCATCTGCAGCTGCGCTGCGGGGCCCTCCGCGAACACATCTGGCAGAGCGCCGCAATGTGAAGGGCAGCTGAACTGCTATAAAATGACACGGCTGGGTGCTCGGAGCAGCCTCTTAAAACGGAATTTGCTCGCAGAGAGCGTATGGCGAATCGACATTTTTACAACTTCGTGCAAAGAGATAATGCAAGACGTTCTTGGTGAGTAATTCATTTTATTACATGCTTTATATTTATTTTAATGCTGTTCTATTTTGTCTTTTCAGAATATTATTTTGCTTAACTACTAGTTCCTGTTTGTTCCCCGAGTGTGTTATTTTGTGGTTATTTTCGTACCTTAAACGTAGTTCTCAGAGTAAAAATACTTTACTGACACTCATTTTTTAGATTCATTGTCAATTAAACGTGCGTTCCATCAGGGTTCAATTTTAAGCTATGTCCCTTTCCAGTTTTGACATAAAATACATGCCTTCTTCTATCTTCCACAAGATATCCCTTTCCAAGAAAAGAACATTATGTTCGTCGATAAAACGATTGTCCGTTTAAAAAAGTTAGTAGTTCCATATCAGATGTTTCAAATTAGCGCTGTAGTAGTATGTTCAGGGAAAATGAGAGGAAAAGATTTCAACGCAGTTTTCTATTTCAAATAGAAAACTGTATAAAACTTTGAAAATGAGCCATGAGCGAATGACGAATGTCAAAGTAACAAAATGTCTAGATCTTCGGTGAATCCTCAAATGAAACGCATATTACAAATAAACTGGAAATGAAATTATGTTCATTATCCTACACATTAAGAATCCACTGAAATTGTCAGTCTTCATACAGCTAGTTTCGAATATTTTGTGAATGTTCATTTCTGTCGGAGTTATGTTTTAATACAGTGGGAAATCATCATATATTTCGCAGACGTGTCGATTACAAAAAAAACCTTGTTTGAATAACAAGCAAACGTCATCTATGAAATTCCTACAATCCTCTGTTTACTGAGCTTGTTTTACCATTTGGCATTGCCTCAACATTTCAAATTATATGTTTCTGTCAAACCTGACAGATACAAGGATGGAAACACACTTACATGCAATACGAACAATTATAACACACGACGTAGCAACTGCTTCCATCAAATGTTCGTAACAACAGTTCACTGACACATAAACTACTTTTACGTTACTTTTACGTATTTGATAATATTAAACAATTAAAATCGATTCGTAAGTTAAAACGGCAAGTAAATATTCTCTGTTGCGTAATTGTTTGTAAACAATTATTAATGAAAACGAACATACTGTATGTATTTTAAAGACAACCGTAAACCGTTGATGCCCTTTGGTGTATTGTAAACTTCTGATGGTCAGTGTTTTTGGATAATTGCCTTGATCCATTGAGTAAATGCTGAGATTCTCTCTTTCTTTGCTTCTGGACAGAAAACTTACCTTTAGCTCTCCTCCCCGCCACCACTTCGTGAACAGAAGACTACTTGAATCCCACCAAAAGGAAGGGCACAAAAAGAATGCTCTGTGGGATCGTGAATGGACCTCTAGAGCAGGGTTTCTCAAATGCACGAAGCGAGGCAAAAATTCCCCAGTGCCAGTACGGTGGTCAAGGCCATTCACCTTTCACTAGACTTTCACTATGGGGGTCTAGCACTAAACAAACAAATTTCTTGGTTTATTTTACCCCAACAAGTGTTTTCATACCTTTCTAGAACATGCAGCATAAACAGCCCAGAGATTCTAAAACACGAATTTGAAATTCAATATTCTCGATATTTCTTACTTGGAGCCAACCACAATAACTCTCAGAAACTAATGGTTGTAAAAACAATTCATCATTGTCTTTAGTATAGATTTAATGAAGGTTGCATGCAAGTCGCTTATCTGGACTTCTTTTTCCTTCATCGTTTTTTACGGTACATGCATTTCCATATCACAAACTCGACTCACCGCTTTTATTTTGTATAAATTTGTGCTGCCAGCAAACGAACAGAGCACTACTCTAGCCGCGGTCAAAACAAAACTCAACCGCAACATTAGTTTCCAGTCCCGTTAATTCTGAAAAACCATATGATAATAATTAATTATATAAAACTAAACCGTAATTCGATATTGGTCATGCGAAGCAACTTTGATCAAAAGTACTGAAAGAAGACTGCATTGAATACATGACTCTTAGTAGATATGGGCAAGAAGATTCAATTATTAGCTTCCAGCAATCGAATAGGTCACTGCAGTTTCACAGAAAGAAGCAAATTTCTTCAATGAACTGTTATTTTCGAAAAGTCTCTACAGGAATACAACGAAGAATCAAAAATCTCCAAGACGAAAAATTATTAAAGTGTTATTAGTTACACAAGATATAATCAAAAGTCTGTTGGTAATTTTAAAAGGGCTTGACCGAGAATAATCAGTATTGCGGTTGGTAATCAATGAGTCTTGAAACTCCAATTTTGTGTAATAATAATTTATCACCTTCACATATGGCTACAACTCTCTCCCGGAGACGTCTTACGATCTGTTAACCACTGATTCATTTCGGTTCCCTTGCTTCGAATAATACAAGCATATGCGATGCGAAAGACAAACGCGTCACGTGGTCCCAAAATATTATGACGTGAATATATTAGACGTGACCCCAAAATATTATTTGGCCACAAATGAAAGCTTAATTTTTACGAGAGAAAACTGTCAATTTTGCATGCACAAAAGTCGTTTCACTTATTAAACTAGTAGTGCTACAGAATGGCGCAAACTTGTTTGAGATTTGTAATGAGTTTTGAGTAATGAGTTTTGAAATCTCTTTAATTTGGACTGCTTCGGTTTTGTCCCGCCCTCTTCCTAACGCCAGTAACTTTGTGCACACCACTTGTTATCAGGATGGCAGGGTTTTAGTTGACAAGAGCGACGGATTCCGATAAAATTAGTATTTGAACTACTCGTACATGAACGTTGTATTATTATTATTATTATTATTATTATTATTATTATTATTATTATTAATATAGCTGAATGTGTCGTCGCCGACGCTTTAAATTGTTTTTAAAATATTTTCATTTGCTAAAAATGTATATTAAACAAGCTATAAATTAAAAGAAACTTTAATCATACAGACGTCTGGTTCTTTCATTCTCGGGCGTAAAATCAAATATATTAAGAATTAAAATTAAATAATAAAAAATACAAAAAAAATGTGGTCACAACTCTTGTCTGATGTTATTTCTGGCTACGGCCACTACCCACCCCAGAAGACGGCGTTGGAGAACCTAATCCGAACGAACATAAGAGTTGTTCTGAAGAGTACATTCTTTCAGTGTATTATTAGACAGCTAATTAAAGGAAATTTGTACATTCACAAGCGCTTTTTCTACGACATACAGTTCCATCCATGTATTTGTATTGGAATATAATTTTGTAGTTGAATTTTTTCTACAAAAGCGGATTATCCCATTAACATTATTGCATGTGCTTCACATAACAAAATTGTCCTTAATTATCCTATGGAGTGGTAACGCTGACGTTGAATCTTTTCCTTCCACTGTCCTGTACTGCGTTCTGCAAGCAGTGGCATGAGGGCGACACAATATCTAGCGTCCTGTGCCATTCATTGCCTGGGGACTGTGAGCCGCCTCATTGGCGTCTCATTTAGGTGTCATCAAAGCAGCTTTTGGCACGAACTGACGCGACAGCGCTGGGGCACGTGTTTGCTCGGCTACCGCCAGGTCGCAGCGTTAAAAAAAGGCAAAAAATCACCCTTTTGGGAGAAACTTCTAAGAACCTTCTGCATGGATCCAAAATCTAATCTTCACTTCCCCACCAGGAGACCGAGACGCGTCGAACAACACTTCATTTTTCTCGACTGGACGGGAAGGGGTCTAACCATAAAGGACGGACGGACACACGGACCGGCGCAGGTCACTCCAATACTACACAAACAAAACGAATATTATAAAACACTTTGTCTTTATCGGCGATATTAAGATCACGTTGATGCTAATTTATTTTAGGCCGGGTCCAAGGAACACTTGAGCCTTAACATTGCCTCCTTATAGATCGCACTTTTTCTTTTTCTTCTTTCTCTAATGATATTCAATATGTTTGGGTGCACCATCATAGCCTCCAAAGGTGTTTTTTTTCTTCCATTGACCATTTCATTTTACTTAAATCCATTCCATCCTAAATCCTTCTCCGAAATTTAGTCATCACCCGAACATACCGTTAGATGTTTTCAATTCCCACTGAAAAACATCCAAAATGTTAGTAATGTCAAGTTCAACATTTTAAGTGTCGATATGTTCAGTAGTGGACTGCGACAAATATACTCTTATCGTGTATATATTTAACAGCTTGATTTTAAAAGTTAATAATGCAGACGCCGCTAAACGCAGAGTTCGGCGTCTGCTGGAGGAGGAGGAGGAAGGGCTGCGACCGAGTCTCCTCGATGCAACGCCAGAGCGCGTGCACGACGCACGCACCCACGCACGCACGCACGCCGCCGAGCGCGGGTCTCCGGGGGCGGCACCAACGCCATCTAGCGAGTGCCTTGCGAAGTACTTTCGACAGCTCTGCATCGCCGCCCGCCGATTTCGCTCGCTCTCCGCCGCGGAGGTCCTACGCCTTGGAATCGAATCGCCATCTACTCACATTTCCCTCATTAATACCAATTTTATTTCTTTCTTTTCACTTTTTCAAAAACTTGCTGTTTGGTATTTGTGCCACTTATGACCAAAAGCAACGACTAACACAATATCTAGGGTCCACTTACGTTTACTAATGTTCGCCACCCCATTCGCCAAATTATTCTGCAATTCGTTCAACTAAGTTGAGTCGGTAACATCGGGCAAAATGTAGTAGTGTCTACGACATTTTTAATTGTACAAAATTGACCATTTTCAGAATTTAGGGAATATAATAATTACGATGAAACACAAAGAGTACCCCCGGATAAGATGAAAAAAGTTCACCTTAACCAAATGACGTATGAGTGGTTACATGAAAATTCTAACATTAAAATAATATTTTTGAAAGGTTTCCTAGTTCCCATCCCACCACCCACACCCCTCCTCAGCCAAAAAAGTGTTTTTAATTTTAATTTTTTTCGTCAACTTAACACTATTTTATCTGACTGAAAAAAATATGATAAATAAGAAAATAATTTATACTATCAGAAATTTTTTTGATATTTTCGCAGACCCAAATTCAAATTCAAAAAAATATTTTTGAAAAAAATAACAAAACAATTTTTATTGTGTCTTAGAAACATGGAACAGGCACGAAAAAATCTCAAACGTTTTTTTTTTAAACACGCAAATGGTTGTAAATTTTTTTCAGATTTTTTCAACAACTGGGCTGCAGTTAAAGAAATAAAAGCCATTTTCCCGCCTTTAAATCACCTAGAATATATTTCGAAAATGACTGTAAAAAACCTTATTTTTTTAAACTATGGCCCACCAATTAAAAGAATGCGAAAAAATTCACAAGTGTTCTGAGATGAAGGTTTAAGATTGTTTCGTGCTTGGTTCGGGTGCTAAGACAGAGGAAAATAGGTCTGGCAAATACGGGTTCAACCTGTTCCCCTCCCCCCCGCACACACACACTTATTCTTCATTTCTGATCAAATTCGCTCATAAACTGTCAAAAAACATCGTCTTTCCTTAGCGTATGATATAATTATGTAAAGGATTAGAAAGATTTAAAAAAATAATAATTTGTAACTAAATTCCAAAATCAAAATCTTACTGGGTGCTTCAATAATGTATAAAAATGTATATAATAAGTACTAAAATAAATATACAGAATTGTTACAGTCATTTTCAAAGAATATTTAAATTCAAGGTGATTTAAAGGCGGGGAAATGGTTTTTATTTTTTGTCAGATAAAGTGGTGTTAAGTCGCCGAAAAAAATAGGAAAATACTTTTTCTATTCTAGAGGGGTGTGGGTGATGGGTTGGAGGCTAAGAAAATTTTCAAAAATATTATTTTCATGTTAGAAATATAATGTAACCACTCATATGTCATTTGGTTTAGGGGAACTTTTTACCATCTTAACTGAGGGTACCCTTTAGGGAAAAACGTATTGCGTTCTAAAATTCGAAGAATATTATGGATTGAAATAAACTCTGAGAACAACTATCTAAGCAATTTCATTCAGTTGTTAAGGTATTATTTTTTAAACATATTCCAAATGTACTTTAGAAGTCTACTATTAAACGATGACGCTCATGAAAAAAAATGCAATTGACAGGTGTGATCCCCGAAGGAGGCTACTCTCAGAATGATTTGATGCATCAAAACGTCAAAAGTAAAACCGTTAATTCTTGTGACCCTTGGCAAATTATCGTTAGGCATCTAGTTTTTCAAAGTTTTGAACTGTTTAAGTTTGGGTAATATCACATTTGTTTTGTTGTATTTAAGATTCGTTGTTTAGAACAAAAATCTTACACGGTGATACCGTTGAATAGAAAAGTTTCATTATCAAAGCACTTCTTTCTTTACGAGATAATGTTCACTAACGAATGTAGTAAAGAAATTAAGCGATCCAAGTCTTTTGAGAAAATGAGAGAAACTGCCCATCAGAATAATTGTTATGGACCTAGCAGTACCAACTATAGCACTGGTCTACAAAAACCTTTTTTCCTTTAGCAAGAACAAAACACAGTGCATGTAAGACAATTTGTCTCTCAATCAACATCTAATTTCAGAATTTCTCTATCGGCCTCATCTTTCATGTGAAGATCGTTTTTGCAAAAGCGAATTTCTCCCTATATATTACATGTTTCTGGCAAAATGACACGCTCTAATAACAACAGATCTAAGTGTATACAGTAGAAAATTCAACAACGTATGGGTTAAGAAAAATGAAGAAACATACCTAAAAATATTTCCTTCCCGATTTCTTGCGATACTTTGTCTCATGAACGTCTCTTCGTAAGGTCCAGCAGTAGTCAAACAACCGTGCGTCACTCCAATTGCCTTGGACACGATTTTCCATTTGAGAAATGTCCTGGTGGAACAGTTCAATTGGTTCGTCACTAAAAGCCCCGATATTATCCTGGAAGATGTCCAAATGATCAATAAAAAAAATTAGTTTACGGAAGTACGTAACACGTAACGCGCAAACCACTTCCCGAATAAAACATGAAAATCTTTGTTGTACGAGGCACTTAGTATAATGCCTTACCCCATTACTCTGCAATTCAATAATTACCTAACGGTCATGAATTTCAGCATCAAAACTGAAGCCTCCTCACTCGAAACAGAATCTTACGGAGCGTTGGCAAAAGACGTTTCAGCTAAACTATTTTCACTCTCGTACGAACAATCTCCTGCATAAAAACTTCCGTAAAAATATTCTTCATAATAAATTTCTTTCGATTTCAGAATTTGACAGACTCATGATGAGTTAAAAACTTTGTTTATTAACATTTATGATAAATGAGTTGAGGTGCGTAGAATAATAACGGCAGATCCCAACCCCTTAATAACTTTCTCTACATTACGTAAATACCAACCCCTTATATACTCGTGCGTACGTATACGAAAAGGAAAAATTCAATACTCCTGGCAAACAAAATAATCTGGAAGACATTTTCAATCGAACAATGGGTAATTTACGTCCAGTGATATCAAGCAATAATTTAGAAAAAGTTATTAGACACTAAAGCAAACTCAGTGTTCCTTCTGAAACTCACGACAATAGACAAAATAAGCGTCGAAATCATAGAAAGTGCAACAGAACAGAAAGAAGAAGGAAAGTGCGAAGGTGGAGGCGTTTATTTGAAGAATGGTGAAATTATTTTGAAAGATACAACTCCAGTAGATGCATTGGATGCTGTGGAATTAAAGAGCGAATAGATGGAGTTACGCTGGGATGTATTTATTCAACATTTCACTAAAATATAAATATTTCGTAAATATTTTACGTTTTTTATTCAGAATTATATGTGGTTTTGTTGCTATAATACTAGTGATGTATTTGCACTAAAGAAATTGTAACAATTTACTGTTAATTATTTTGGCCACATAAATGGCCCTCTGACACCATTGTGCATCACCTGGTACTTATAAATTTTTCAAGTCGCTTTGGAAACTTTATTTCATTTACACTCGCCATTGCCTTCCGTCCCTCACTGCACGTCACTAAGAGAGATAGTGCTATTGTTGGCCCAAAGGCAGCTTGCAAAAGAGGTTTTCTAGGATATTATCAATCTTTTCTTCCTCGAGAAAGAGGTCAGGAGGAGGATTCTGTAACCATCTGAGGATAAACGATTCATCTTCATGGTCCTCACTCACCTCCGAGTCCAAAAAGAATTCTCACTGATTGGAGTGTCAGAGTTGGCAAGGAATGTAGCTGGGAAGACATGGCTTCTTCCCCGTCCCACACTAGCAGGACACCATGTCACCCTCCACTCCCTCAGGAGTTCAGTACAAGACTTAGCCAAATTGATTAATCGAGAGTATAGTTCCCGACTGCTCATTTAGCAGAGGCCAGGCCCAAATGCATCGGGGCACGGAACGCACACCTTCCTGCTGTCACTAGGACTCGCTCAGGTTTGCACAACCGTCTGAGTTGGGTGTGGTCATCCACCACAGTTCTAGCGTCAAGGCGGCATGCAAGTGAGATGAGATCCCTCGAATCCTATGTCACCCATTCCCTTTGGCAGGGGTGTCATGCAACGCAAACACATGGATGGACGTTCAGTATCCAGAGAAGGCCTGTAAAGAATAAAAAAAGATGGCGAAGGAAAGTGACATACGAATATGCAATGGAGAGTATAAAAAGGAAGATGGAGAAAGGAACACAGAGACCTTTCTGTATCTCCTTCAGGATGTGAACCAACTTACTTCGTCGGGAAAAAATAGAAAGAAGAGAGATAAAAGCGGAAAAACAAAAATGAAGGAAAAATCCAAGAACTTGAATTTACTCAAGGTGAAAAAGGAATAAAAATTGAATTTGTTTGGATCCCATCCCAAAGGGCAATCGCTGACATTGAGAAGACTGATAAATCTGCAAAAAATGGCAACATTATTTCTAAGTTTTGATTCTCAAATTCGTAGCACTACAAAAGACATTAAAAAGCTCTATAAGGCTTCCTGTTTCAAACATTGGGAATCTCAATGGAAATTAAAACCATCTACATCTTAGATAGAAACTCCATACTGGATCCAGACTTGCCGAAAATCTGCCTTAAAAGAAGAGAGCAAGTTTTCATCACTAGAGTACGGATTGGTCATTTTAATCTGAAATATTGTTGTTGTTTTTTTTCCCTAGGGCTTTTATCCAGCCGACAGCCGGTTGCCCTTTACGTCCCGAAGGGACGCATATTGGACCATAAACTAGACAAACACTTGTGGGCTCCTCTGATCTGGGATCAGCAGAACGCGAGGCCCTCCGCGACAACACACACAAAGTCAAGGGACAAAGCCATGCCCAAGGCGGGACTCGAACCCGCGACCCTTCGGACCGAAGCGCTGAGTCGGTACTCGCTCTTAGCCACCTCGGCCATCCAGGTCGGCTGAAATATTGTTAGATATTCAAAAATTCTGACCCAGAATGCCCAAATGTGGTGCAACAATATCTACACAACGCGTTATCCTAGAATGCCCTGGTATTGCTAAAGAAAGAAATTTACTGAAATTAGACACAAACGAAGATAAATTGTTCAGCTCTGCAGACAAGTGTGCTAAAGTACGGAATTTTCTAGAAATTGTTAAATTAAGAAAGATGATATAATATGAAGCTAGATGTTAATGAAATGCAATCATGGGGAGTAATATGTGATATAATGTTATATATTGTAATATAATCTGTAATGTAGCCCATTGATGTATACTTAATTGTTGTCGCTAATGAGCTTTGTTGTTAAAAAGCGACCTTAAATAAATAGTTTTTTTTTATTTTTAAAAAATGAAGGCAAAAGCCAAAGAACAGAAAAAAGGTTAAGCGAAATAAACTATGAAGAGAAAAGGTCGAAGCAAGAAGCAAAACGAAGGACAGGAAAGACCGAGAGGAAGCGAGGCTCGGGGCGCGCCTTATTAATTCATCGCCCTTTCGCCACGTACGCAGCCGTCCGCCGGGCGCAGGGGCCTGTGCGTGGCGGGGCGGGACCGGGCGGGGCGGGGCGAGGCGCGACGCCGAGTCCTTGGCCGCAGCGACCGCACATCGATTCCTCGCCGCGCCGCGCCCGCCCGCCCGCTTCCACCTGTCATTTGGGCGGCGGTTTAACAATTAAGGGGCGGACGCATTTTGAAGCGGGGGCTTCCAGTTATTACAAAGATGACCCACTTCGGCGGAAGCATAATAAAAACGCGCGGCTGAATCATTCAGCGCGGCGGGGCGGGGTGGGGCGGAAAGGGAGGGGCGGGGAGCGGAGAGGGACGGGGCGAAGGCCTGAGTGCGGCCTTATCAATATTGCAGCGCACCTCGCTTCTCCGCCGGCTAGCAGTCGATGCGGAGAGGGAGGGGGAGGGGGAGGGGCAAAGTCGAAACGGACAGGTCAGGCAGAGGGAAGCGCCGTGCACGGCGGACGCAAGACTGGAAACCTCACGCCACGCCGCGCCGCGACCTTTCTCCGCGTAGCCCGTTTCATAGCTGCACCTCCTTCCGTCTGGACACATCGCACAGGCGAAAGCACCTTACCAACAAGGTCTTTGGTACGGAAGTAATACGCCATTAAAAGTGGCTGGCATCATAAAATCTATTTCCTAAAACAAAACAAGGGGAAGCGCGGCTTATCAAAACGTTTCCTCGATTTAGATTCACGAAATGCAGAATCTGGATTTGATTTCAAGGTCATACACTCATTATCTCAGGTTTTCACAAATCTCAGTAATTGAGTTTGTCCAATTGCCCTCGCTGCCGATAGTCAGGTGAAACACTTTACGCACTTTTTATTTAAAATGTAGCTTCCAGTCGTACACAATTTGCAGAATAAAATTCATATGGACAAGGGAATGCGTGTGTTGGGGGAAGGTGAATGGTGCATCGCCACATCCCGGAGTCCAGATCCCGCCAGACTAACGTGGCTGTTTTACCATTTGAACATTATTTATTGTACGCAACTACATGCATCTCGTTGCTATCTCCACCTAGCTTTCTCAAAATTCTTAGCAATGTTCTTAAAATACACTTATACATTGTAGTAAAAAATACTTTATTTGCTTCGAAGACTCAAAACCAATTTCACTTCAAAAATTTCGACCTCGAATACATGTAAAACACATGTCTTCTTTACTACGTACGGCTATACTCTTGTAAAATAAATGGTGCGACAACAGTATACATACCTTCTCGCATTATTTATAACTTTTGGAATTTTCAAAATTTCTGTTCCACGAAAATGGGACCTGAGCCGGATTTTAAGCGTTCATTACTCTAACCTAGGAAAAACTTTAGAGTATTTTTGGGGGATAAAGTTATAAGCTGCATACGCTTCAAGCAGAAATTACGTGAAAACTATTTGTTGTTGTTTTTTTCAAAACAAAAATGTACTTAATTAAAATTAATTAAATGACCTTAATTAAAGATATATATTTTTAGAAAATATTTCATTCAAAATTTCTATTATCAGTATTGTACATCTGCAATGTGTTTTGTTTTGTTGTTTTTTTTTTTGCAATCTTAGGAAAATACGGAGGGGTTGCTGAAAATGAGACAGGCACCACTTTTTTTTTGTCCTTAGATATCAACGAGAAAAAAATTGAAAAAAATCGGAGCCGTTTTTTCAAATAATAATTGTTTAAATCTTGCCAATATTTCACGCAAAATTACACAAAAACTACTCGAAAAATGTACATTACTTCATTTAAAGATCTGTATTTGAACAGCATATTTCATTAATCCTTATTCAATCCTTAACCCTTACCTTTATAATTCAATTACCATTACTCTTCCAAACAATTCGCAACCTTATACTTTATCCTTATTATGCCAAACCCAGTATCTCCTTATCATCAACCTAACTCTCACTCTCACATCCCTCCCTTCTCCCTCCGCCCAATTTCTTCCGCCATCTTTCCAAAACAAATTTTTATGTCTCCTCTCCGCCACAAATACGCTTTCCCTCCTCTTTCTCTTCCAGTGTTTTGATAATACTAATAAACTTTTCAAAATTAGTCTTGGTCCCAGGCAAAGTAAGTACTGTATGCATGTTAAAAAAATAACTTTTCAATCTGTATGTAATAAACAATATGTAAGTGTTCTGTAAGGTTGACCAAGTGAAAGAAGTTGAATCGAGTGGAAGTGCAGTAAGAGAGACGCCATTCATGTACGTAAGTGTTCTGTGAAGAGGACATGACTCGCAAGAAGCAAAATAAATATGAAACATCTTGCTTTTCCTTGGGGGAGACTCCAACTTATTCCAAAGGTGAAGAAATCGCATTTCGGAAAATTTAATTTATTGCAGTAATGTTAAGAGGGCGTAAAGTGACATCCCCTCCACTTCCTCACATTCCCCGCTTCCCCTCTATCCCCTTCCCCTTCCCCTTCCCCCAATCCCCTATTTGAGTTATTAAGAAATAATTAGTTAGCTTTGCTGCAAGTGAATACAGAAAAATATAACGTCCTACGTAAGAAAAGATATCAATGTAAAAAAGTTTATTTATTTACGTCAAAAACAGTTAAAACTGTGTATGACGTGCTATGGGGAGAGGTGAATTCTGTGCACGTTTTCAAAATTCTGTGATTCCTACACTAAGTCATATACTACTTGAATTCTGAATGAATGAAGGAAAAAAAACAAGCTCCTGTGTAATAAAAATCTATTTTCAAGGACAAATAAGGAATAAATTTTGGGCTCTTATCTATGTTCGGAATAATACTTCCTGCTGCGACAACATGGAAACGGCAATTTGACTAACTATATTTCCCACTGAATTCTAGAAGTCGGGCACAGATAATGAAGTTACATTTATGTCGAGAAGCAAAACAAGGGGACATCTCAGCAATTGCTCAATCGATCAGGGAAACTGGACGAAATTCCTGATCGAGATGGGGGTCGTTGACCCGGAGGCTGCGGTACAATACTTGTTACAGGTTGTTTACATTTTTACAGTCCAAATGGTGAATAATACATTAAATATCACTGTTAAAATTAATGTTACTTTCCTTGTGATGCTCGGTATAGTCTCTAATTGTAAAGAAACAGTTATACAGCAGAAACGATTTCACTTTGAATTTAAACTTTTCTATCGAATTTAATCGTTTAATGTCGCCTGGCAAAGTGCTGTAAAATAATGTACATGTATTGTATGTGAATGTTTTGTAATGAGCTGTTGATACTGATGAATATGATTTCTACGTGGAATATTATATAAATAGAAGTCGGCATTTTCTGAAAATATATTCCCGCCCTTAAGCAAGTCATTTTTTGACAAAAACAACTGATTCGTAAATCAACAGACAAGGTAATGGTAAAATTCCTAGATTAATGAAGAGAGGTATACAAGAATCACGTGGGTGGGATTTGGTTATTATTCGAACAATTGATTTTCGTAATCTAAACGTCTGGGAGCTATAAGATATATTTCCCCAGAATATTATGCCATATCTCGGGCGGGAATGAACATTCGCTAAATAGTATACACAACGAGCAGTATGAAGGCTGACTGAATTTGAAAGAATTCTGAACGCGTAGCATAATGAACTTAATTTTGTGTTTAATTCATTTAATTGGACGTTCCATTTAAGGTTTAACTGAATTGAGAGACCTAAACATTTTGTTGTCTTACCATCAGTCAATGGTACACCGTTCATTTTCAATGGAGCACAGAATGGTTTATTTGAAATGGAAAACTGCATTAAAACCGTTTTCTTTTCGTTTACTATTAATTTGTTATTTCGGAACCAATTTGAAACATGTGATATTGTACTATTTACGATTTCTTTATTGCAAAGGATGTTCGTATTATCTGTAAAGAGTTCTTTCGTTTCGAATCGTCGAGGGCATATCGTTTACGTAAAGTAGGAACAGAATAAGGCCTAAAATCGCTCCTTGAGGAACTCGAGTCGGAAAGGTTCGTACATAATGTTCCATCAATCCAGTAAGGTATTTCCACTCTCTGAGATCGTTGTTTAAGGTACGAACATAACCAATCTAGAGCAATACCACGGATTCTATATGAAGGTAATTTTGAATGTAAAATGTCATGATCAATGACGTCAAAAGCTTTTGATAAATTTAAAAATAATCCAATAGGTGCCTCGTTTTGATCCAATGATGAGGCGACATCTTTAAGAAAAGAAAACATGGCTGTTTCCGTTGATTTTGATTTTCTAAATCCATGTTGGCAATCTGAAAGCGCGTCGTGTTTACTGAGAAAGGTACGTAAAAAAGTCTCTCTAATATTTTTGAAAAAACTGATAGAAGAGAAATGGGCCGATAATTTTGAATTTCATTTTTGTTGCCTTTTTTGAAGATCGGCTTAATTTTAGCTGTTTTGAAAATATCTGGAAACGTTCCAGTGCATAAGGATGCATTAAATATGTGAGTTAACGGGTGTATAATGGCAAACGCACAGGTCTTTAACAAAGAATCCGGGAATTCATCTAAACCGGACAAATATTTATATTTTAGTTTACCGATTATTTTGAGAATTTCATAGGAAGAAGTTTCGGAAACGAACATTGTGTCTAAAATTTTGTGGAAAATGCCTGATATTGAATTTTATGGCTGATGACTCATAGTGAGATCGGCCGCAATTCTCGAAAAGTATTGGTTAAATATACTAGCCACTGTCGCCGGATCGTTCACAATTATATCGTTATATTTTAAAACAACATTCTCTACAATGTTTCTAGTGGCTTTGGTCATATTTTTTATTATATTCCACATTGTTTTTTTTTTTATTTGAGTTCAAAATATCCTGATCATATTTCATGATTTTAGCCTGCCTTATGACTTTACTTAATAATGATTTGTATTTTTTAAAGTAGATGAGGAAATCTTGAGATACGTTATGGCGTTTAGAAATGATTTTTTTTAATTTTTATTTATTTTTTTTATTTATTTTACGTCAAAAAAACAGTTAAAAACTGCGTATGACGTGCTATGGGGAAAAGTGAATTGTGTGCACATTTTCAAAATTCTGTGATCCCTATACTAAGTCATATACTACTTAATGAATGAAAGAATTCGCTTGTTTTTACAAGATCGCTTGTGTTATCAAAGAATTGGTTTTCCGTGAAATATTTAATTTTCTTTTTCGAAAAGGAAAGCAAGTGTTAAAATGAAATGAAAGCGTTGAAAAAAAATACATTTGTCGTTTGTATCAACAGTATTATAAACTGCTTCCCATGACTCCTGCATCATGTAATCAATAAATAATTTTATTTTACTTTTTGTAAACAATCTAGTCATTTGTGTATTATTTGTTGTGTCAGTGTTCAATACAAAGTAAAGTAAAGTAAATAAGAAGTGCTTGATTTATAAAATTTTAGATCCAGGAACGCACCTCAAATTACTTATTTATTTAATACAAATAACTATAAATATATGGTATAATTTAATAATTATTCCCGAGATACCGGAACGCCGTTCTGTCGCCTTCTGCCAGAAATCAAGCCCTGCAAGCCTTCCATTAAAACTTGATTTGGATTTCTTTCTGGAAAGCGGAGGGCTCTGACGCCAGCCAAGGACACTCTTTCCACCTTCCAAAGAATCGTTGTGGAAAGGCGTGGAACACGTGGTTTCCGAGGAAATGTACCACACTTTTTTTTCTTCCATTTCTTTCCGAAAATTATCAATATTTATAGCATTGAATTCCTATTTAATACATCTTAAGAAAACTGGTTGAAAAAATTCACTCTCATTTAAAATTTCAATGTGTCAATATCTCCAAAATTACAGATGTTACAAACAAGACCACGAAACATGTTATTTTATCCATAATCTACATATGCCATGTAGAACCTGCATTCTGATATCTCAAACAGTTTCGAAGATATTTGCTGCGACCAACCTGGGTGCCTCAGCTGTAAATGCAGGTCTTACAAATATACCACAATCATAATTCTACCTTTATGCCTACACTTCGCAAATTGTTGAATGAAAACACATTATTCCATTGTGTTTTAACAATACTTTATATTACATACGTGATTTCAGATTCAGAATCTCGTCTCTTATTCCTTTCCGTAGAACTTTCCTTTCCGTGATAAAGAAAAAAGTATCCGTTTGGATTGAAAGTTAAACTTAACGAATCGAAGATCAGTGTCATAATAAGAATTGTTATAATACAAGTGTGGTAATAACCCATGTCCCCAATTAACAATACTTAGTATCGCAATGCAAATAATTTTAGAACTATTCTATAGTTTCTTACTAAAACTTTTTATTTTTATTTTTACGCCCTACAAATCTTGAAATATGCTTTAAAAATATGCATATAAGGCCTAAAAACTGAAATATGCACTTTAAAAATCACTTAAAATTAACAATGTTTCATTTTTCCATAAACTTTTCTTGAAATAAATATCAGGAGAAGCATGCTTGGAATAAAAAGGTATATTTTTGTGCAAACATGATATAATCTATCTCACTTTTCGGAAGAAATTATTGAAGTAAATATTCACCTTAGTGAAGTACATTATAGTACGTCTTGTTGCATTTATTCTGCCTTGTTTAAAAAAACGTATCAAGAAATATCCTACATTTGCACAAATATCGTATCATCTTTAGTAGAGGAAAACCCTAACAGCTTAACGTCAATGTATTTTCATCTTACAATTTTACTTTGTTTTTACAATGTATGTGCTGCATTACGATGTATAACAAAGATATATGCATATTGTCAAACGTAAAAGCCTAGAGATTTTCTGTCAACAGGGCCTTGAACATCGAAAATCATTTTTCCACATCCACGAAAGTTAGGGGCACATTATTGAAATAGCACAATAATTTCCTTCTTTTAGAGAACCCTCTATTTTCATGAAATATACCAAATATGCGTCTATCATTACAGGAATATGCACCAGCAAAAAACACGGCCAAATAAGCGCAAATATGCACTAACATATTAACCTACGTAGCATCTGATTCTAATCAAATGTCAAGAAATTTCACTTAGCAATGCCCTAAAGCAACGGACAAAAATATTTAAAATCATAGAAATCTGCTCCGTACGTAGTATTAATATCAGTATAACGAAAATTATATTTCTTTGAAAGTTTTTACAAAGTAGATAAAACTCGTTCGATATTCTTAGGAAACATTTTATAAAAATACTCGATTGGATAATTCTCCAATCTCGTAATAAGATGTCTTACAATACTTCGATCGTAAATAACTACTCCTGAAGAAAGCATCTGGATCAGCACGCAAACGCGAGGACTTAAATCTCGAATTTTGTTCAATCCACAAAGTTCTTCATAACGGTAATGTCAAATGTAATATTTTGATGACTTACTTTTTATCGAGGATCGCCTTTAATGATAAATCAGCCTCCACAACGAGTAATCCACACTTTGAAGAAGATAGTTGTGGGAGTTGGTTCTTGAAACACGAAGAGGAATAAGCAAGATTGCAAAATTACACATTGAACTAATTTCACTGATGTTTCCCATAACTATTTCTGTTCATTACTAAACTGAAAACACGAAAATTTACACTTCAAATGCGTTTCGTACACTTCGGACAATTCCACTGCTCGCAACTGCGGTTCGTAAATGCAACTGACGCACCGCACGAGTATCTTCGCCAAAGAAAATAAATGCAAAGAGTTTGCAAGTGATCCTGCAAATCTTTGGTGCTCTCTCCCATTCAGTAATCATATTGAACAAAAACAATCATCATTGAATTAATTATTATAATTATCACCTGATGAAGTAATTCCTTTTCCAGTAGTAATATACTGAGTAATCCAGCGGTATTACTTTTGCGTCTTGGCGAGAATTATTGACTGCTAATGTTCATTTATTTTAAGTGTTGTTACGAATTATTTAAATATACTTCCTAATTTTGCCAAATCAATCTACCGTTCAATTTCGATAACTAAAAACAACACATCACCCTTCCAGAAACTCGACTTATGCAGATCCAAACATGAGGGGAAACTAGCAATGCTGTTTCTCTTTCATATGGCAAATTCATGTCTAGCAGAGAGAAATATTTTGTAATCCCCTTTCAAAACAACACACAGAAATAAGATATTAAAGACCTTGGCGAATCATCGCTCACTGACCTTGAGGAGACCTTTGGCCATTCGCTGCACTCGCAAGGCTGGACGAACAGCCCCCGTGAAACGGGCCATTAACTCGTTTTTCGGTACGCACAGCAGAAATGTAGAACCCCCGCCCAAAAATCCACCAACAACCAACCCCAGAACCAGATCCAACAATAACACTTCACCTCGCGTATCTTCTAACAATTTCCCATTCCTCCCACCCACTAATGGCATCCCTAATTTCACTTTCGACCCAACAGCAACCTACAACACTAATCCACCTTATCAACCCAACCAAAACCCTCCAGTAGTAAATAATAGAAACCCCAAAAATTTATATAATAATAATAATAATAATAATAATAATAATAATAATAATAATAATGATAATAATAATAGTGATAATATTAATAATATTAATAACAATAATGCATTCATATACTCTCTAATCAACTCCATTACAACTCATATCGTCAACATTATCAACTCAATCATCCCAGAAATAATCAGTAACATTCAAACCTCATTGTCATCTTACTTTAACAGCAGTCATGGCCCTGCAGCACCGTAACAAACTAAATTTGCTAAATTGGAATGCCAACGGCATCAAAAATAAGAAAACTGAATTATCGTACTTCCTAAAAGCCAATGATATAAAATTAGCATGCATTACTGAAACACACTTAAAACCAAACGAAACATTTAATTTACCCGGATATAATAATCATAGATCAGACAGAACAAACTCTAATGGAGGCGGTGTTATAATTCTCATAGAAAAATCAGTACCATACATTCAAATCAACTTACCCCTTACCCCTGGAATCGAAACAGTAGCCATCAAATTTCCACTAGACAATAGAATAACAACCCTCATTGTAGCCTACAAACCTCCTGAAATCAAAATTCACAGCACCAATATACGATCACTATTCCAACAAAACACGCCTACAATAGTTGTTGGCGACCTCAATGCCAAAAACGTTAACTGGGGCTGCAGAACTTCCAACACCGCAGGCCGACAACTGAGTAAAATAATAACAGATCTAAAATTGCAAATAATCCCTCCCCCCGAACCAACCCACTACCCCCATGACCATAACAAATTCCCGGATATATTTGATATTGCAATCACCAACACACAAGTCCAATTTCACAGTTCTCCAATATTCGAATTAGATTCAGATCATCTTCCTGTCATCATTTCAACCCAACAAATTCCCCCCCCTCACAACCCCACCCACACTTTAAACACACACATTAATTGGAAAACGTTTAAAAAAATAATTACTAATAAAACACCTCAATTTAAAATATTAAATACCCCACTGGAAATCGAACAAGCAATCTCATACTTAAATAATATAATAATTAACACAGTAATATCCCTGCAAGACAACAAGCCTCCCCATATCACTAAAACATCAAACACAAAACTACCCGAGTCCATTCTAAACTTAATCAAAACTAAAAATAAAACCAGAAGACTTTGGAGTGTAACAAAATCGCCTCACATTAAAAAAGAACTCAACTTACTAACTACACTTACTAAAAGAGCAATAATAGATTTTAACCACTCAACTTATGACAATTTAATACAATCATTGAGCACATCAAACAATTCGCTTTGGCAGTTCACCAAAAATATCCTAAAAAAGAAAACAACCATACCACCTCTAAACACACCATCAGGTAAAAAATATTCACCAATAGAGAAAGCAGAAGCCTTGGCTGATTACTTTGAGCAATCGTTCACTCCTAACAGTACTCCAACACATTCAGCTCACATGGAAATAACACAAGTAGCATCAGCACCCAATTATAATATTCCACATAGAATAAAATACAGTTCCCCAAATGAAATTAAGCACATCATCAAAAATCTCCCTCTTAAAAAAGCTCCTGGCCACGATAAAATAAGCAATATTATATTAAAAAACTTGCCTAACCCCACAATAGCCTACATCAATAATATATATAATTCAATTCTTAGAACAGGATACTATCCAATAATATGGAAAAATTCGAACATAATCCCCGTACCCAAACCCCATAAAAATCATAACCATGCCGAAAGCTATAGACCAATCAGTCTCCTCCCGTCACTATCAAAGATCCTAGAAAAAATAATACTAAAAAGATTTAATAAACACCTAAACATAACACAGACCATACCGAAACACCAATTTGGCTTCACCAATAAATTATCCACCTCACACCAACTACTTAGAATATCCGAACACATCCATACTGCCTTCCAGAACAAACAACACACTATAGCCACCTTTCTAGATATTTCACAGGCGTTCGACAGAGTTTGGCACCCAGGCCTAATATATAAGCTAAAAACCATAGGAACTCCAAATTACCTACTACAAATCATTAAAAATTTTATAGCAGACAGAACATTTACAGTAACAATAGAAAAGCACGTTTCCAATCCCCGCAAAATAAAAGCAGGACTTCCCCAAGGATCCCCCCTCTCACCCACCCTTTTCAACCTATACACATTCGATTTACCTACCTCACCATACACACATATCGCACAATTTGCTGACGATACTGCCATATTCATGTCCAACCATTCATTAAATCAAATCTGTAATAAAATTCAACTGCATTTAAAAAGCATAGAAGATTGGTCCTTAAAATGGAAAATCAAGCTCAACCCATCCAAATCAACAGCCAAAATATTCTCTCTTAGAACATTCGCCACCCCCACTCCACTCCAAGTTAATAACAATGTAATCCCCTGGACACCATACAACCAAACCGTTAAATATTTAGGTCTAAAATTCGATACAAGATTAACCTGGAAAACACACATAGCAACGAAAATTCAACAGGCAAAAATTAAATTAATACAGCTAAAGCCATTACTAAATCACAAAAGCAAACTCTCCTTAAACAATGCCATAACCCTTTATAAAACAATAATCAGACCTCTAATGTTGTATGCCTGCCCCATTTGGACAAACGCCTCACAGACAAACATAAATCAAATCCAGATAATCCAAAATAAATATTTAAGATTAGCCACCCACGCCCCATGGTTCATTTCTAATGATCAACTCCATAGAGAACTACAACTACCATCCATCAACCACCACATAGCTCATCTCTCGAACAACTTCTATTCAAATATATCCTCCATAAACCAAATAGCCCATTACAACCTAGCCACTCTGAACGATTTTCCGACCCGAATCCGTAATAGACACCCGATACATGCCTTCCTAAAAATATTCACAGATGTAAACTAAGCGTAGGTACTCAATGAGCATCCTACACCTGAGTAGTAGATAATAGACATAGTTTTAGATTAGACATAGTTTTAGATTAGTTTAGTTATAAGCCACACAAAAAACATGTGAAAGAGTGTGAAAATACTGAACCATGTAACCACCAATAGAACAATAAACATAATTTAAAAAAAAAAAATTAACTCGTTTTTAAAACAAATTATATTTTTATTTGTATCTTAAACCTCTCAACTCGGTATGTAGAGATTGGCAATAGTTTACTAATTACTTACAGCTCTTTTATATTTTGAAAACATGCAAAAGAGAATATTTATCAATGGATTTGGGAACATACTAGTTATAAAATGAATTTTGGTAATACTTGTTTTATACAGATGCCAGTAAATTTATTAAATATAGATGCTAGTAAAAACTGTGCTTTCAAGCCATGCATACCGTGCTAAAAGTTGAATTTTAGCACTAGTGCTAAATGTGAGACGATGCTCAAGGATTTACAAAAATCTGCGAATGCAACAAAGAAAGCAAAATACTTTCGTCTGCTCTCATCAGGCACCACTAACCTTAATGTATCCATGGTGGAAATATGGTGTTATTTCCACCATGAATGTATCATTAAGTGATTTGTACAGGGGTGAGTTAGGGGGGAGGATACAGAGGGCGGACCGCCCCGGGTGGCACCATTTTAAGGGTGACAACAATTAAAAAATTGTATAGTTGGAATTATATAGTTTTAATGATTTATTTAAAATGTATAAATGTATATATTAATTTAATAGTTATACATTTAAATCATAAATACTAAGAAAGCAAAGAAAAAATAATGTAAACTAAATCGCGAGACAATAACCGGTAAGCGCCTATTCTTCAATGGCCAAAGAGTCACAATTTCAACGATTGCTTCATCTTAATGGGTGAACTGTTGATGGAAATAAGAGGTAATACTAAAAAAATCATTTGAATTATTTCTATTGAATTCTCTAAATTAAAGTTTAAGTAATCATATTTACGATCTACAATGATTGAATCAAGACATTCTGATGTGGCTCTATTGAGAATAGAAAATTATATTGCAATATGCAAAGATTTTGATGAAATTATCGAAAAGTTTACTGCCCTTAAATTTCAAAAAGAGTTTCTTTTATAAAAAACTTGTGAATTAGTTACAATTTCTTGTTCAATTATTTATTTAAAAATTAAGTTTCAATTATTCATAATTACATGTAATTTTTAACATACCGGGTGTCCCACCAATTATAACCGATATATTCCACCGCTATAACTTCTAATACGTTCACGGTATCGATATGCAGTTTTCTCTCAACAATGCGAAATCATTGGGCAAGTAATGTGCCGAGAGATATTGTTTGAAAAGTTTTTAATTTTCGTGAAATTTAATCATCTTTGAATTTTTAAATGGAACTATATATTTTTCTCATCAGCAGTGGATAGATCGTAAAAAGACAAATCCAATTATGTATCATACGTTAGTATTTTGGTAGAAATTTTAGTATAAAAATAGGCTTTCTACCATGTGATTTTGAATGAAGCGGACATTATTTCCTTGAGTAATCCTTGCAAGTGTCGCCTTTGGGGTGGATGGCCTTCGCTTCGCGGCGCCGCCGTCCTTCACAGGCTCGGCGCCGCGAGACCACCTTCCCCAAAGGCAACAGTTGCAAGGGGAAATAGTGACCGTTTAATTTAAAATCAAGTCAGAAAGTCTATTTGTGTACTAAAATTTCTAATAAAATACTAACATGTTGAATGACATCATTGGATTCCTATTTTCATGGTCTATCCATTGCTAGCGAAAAAATATATCATTCCATTTAAAAAATGAAAGATAATTAAATTTCCCAAAACTAAAAATATTATGAACAATATCTGTACAGAATATTACTTGCCCCATGATTCTGCATTGTTGAGCGAAATCTACATTTCGATTTCACAAACCGTTTAGAAGTTATAGGGGTGACTCATAGTTGGTGGGAAATACTGTATTATAAATAAATGACAAGTGCAAATACTTGTATTTTATTAAATAATTTATCAACTATTCAGTAATAGCTATTTTTACTTTCTCGTATACGCGTAGTATACCGTGTGGCCCACCTAAGATGTTCCCTTCAATTTTCTCCTGAACCGTTGCAGATACTGAGATGCGGTTTTCACTAAAACTACTATATGCAAGGGGCACATATGGTGATGCATAATATTATTCTATTGCATTTTTTATTGCAGAGATATTGACCCAACTTCGATTTTTTAAATGGAACCGTATAGACTTTTTAGCTCATCTTAACAAGTGTGAAGAGACGAGTTCATAAATATGTATAGTAAATATTTAAAAAATCGAAGTTGGGTCAATATCTCTGCAATAAAAAAATCAATAGAATAATATTATGCATGACCATATGTGCCCCTTGCATATAGTAGTTTGAGTGAAAACCGCATCTCAGTATCTGCAACGGTTCAGGAGAAAATTGAAGGGACATCTTAGGTGAGCAACACGGTAGAGAACGTTATGTAATGCTGCGGAAAATCAATTTCGAGATTTCAACGGAAATACACGTTTTGGGGTCCCCTGATACCGAAAAAGTGTTTTTTTTTGTTTTGTTTTTTTTTCTTTCAAAATGTCCGTCCATCCGTCCGTCGGTCCGTCTATCTATCTATCCGTCTGTGAAAGCTACTAGCGCCTAAATCACACGTACGATCTTTTCCAAATTGAAGAATCCTCAGTCAATCTGGCTCTACTTGAAGCTTTGAAATTTTGAGAAACATTTTTTAAAATGTGGGGGAACTTTACATGAATCCTCCCGGACATTTTCAAAATTTTCTCAAAAACACCTCCAATTTTAAAAAATTACAAAAACAAGATTTTTCTCAAAAACGCCTCCAAATTTTTTCTTTACATTTTTGGCAGAGTTAGTGCCAAACGAACCCTATACCATGCCATAAACGCTATATTGGTCTATTTTTTTTTTTTCAAAAATTTCAAAAATGATTTTTTTCTATCATTGACATAAAATGGAAGTAATTTAATTTACATGTCTGACTCTTTCGCCCTTCAGAGGATGGATGAACATGCATTTTGATACGAACCTAAACTCCCTATTCCACTTCTTGAGCTTCAGTAACTTTAGTCCTTCGTTCATACGTCAGTGAGCCGACCTTTTCTTGTATAATAAGAAGAAGATAGATTGAAATTTGTTAAAACTCTCTCTTTTACTTCGTTGGCATTATTAGTCCGCGTTGCTCTCTCGCTGGGTGACTTGCCCTCCGCGGGACCTCGTCGCTGCGGCTGACCTTTCGTGCGCCGCCCCGCCCGCCGCGGCGGCGCCACCCGCCCTCGCCCTCGCCCCGCACGGAACAGCGCACGACGCGACGCACGCGTGCTTCTGCACCAGCCAATGAAACCGCCCCTCGCGGCCAGGCGCTTTCCAGCCCGTGCGCGGTCTGCCCACACGTCTGGCGAGCAGCGATTCTCGAACCACACACTCAGCTCATTCAAGAAACCGATTATTTTGGCATTCGTTTTACAAACGTAGGACCGGCAAAGGTGGCTCATGGCAACATCAGATGCCCCTGCAGTGCTTCTGACCAGGAGGTCCTAGGGTTACACTCCTGACAGTGGCAGGCTACAGAGCTAGGTCCAAGTCAGCCGCTGTCTGGAGAAATAGGCCGGAAGCGGCCGGCTGCTCTGATCAGGGGTTTTCCGTAGTTTCTCCGATGAACATCAGTTGAATGCCGGAGCAGTAGCCTAACAAATGAGCCACGGACCGCGCGCGATCTTTCCCTCTTCCTTTACCTTTCCTCCCCTTTATTTACACACAGATGCAATACACTCCCACACATGTCGAGAACTTGAAGCTTAGCCCGGCTGACACGGTGCGCGCCCAAAGCAATCAATCAAAACTAATGTAGGGTAACTTGTGCAGGGATTGTGGTACATCCTATTATTATTGTCATGCCGCCAACTGGAGAATGTTCTTATGAATTCTTACATTGCTTTTGGTGGTGATTTCGGGACAATGTAAATCAGTCGTTGAAACTGTAGCTACTCGCAGTACAATAGTAAATCAGCTTGCGCTCGGCTCATCTCGCTCGCGGAAGAATACATTTTGCAGTGCGATGCGCTCTTCAGCCGACAAACGTTTCAATCGACGTTAATCTGCTTACATAATAAAGTGTTAGTCAATTTTATGACTTGGTTTTGAAATTGAATGATCGTTACACACGTTTCCTTTGTTGCATTTACCTCTTACTATCGTTTGACGTGAAAATGAATTACATCCATGAACGACTTGCACATTCTAATGCAATTCTGTATCAAACACCAATCGATAACGACCAGAGCACTATCTTCTTTCTAAATCGTAACTTGCATTTCCCAAACCCAAAAATATAAAACGTTGATCCTATTGCAAGGAAATTATATGGTTCAATTATTACTCACAGGCTCTTCTATTTGCATTTAATTTTAACTATGTTTAATGTAAATTGTTTCTTTCTTACTGATATAAAGAGAAAATTAATGGGTGTAGGGAAAAATAATGATAAGTACAGTGTTGTGTGAAAATAAACAAAATTAAGATCTACGAGTATTTTATGTTACCTATAACATTTTGAAATCTCTCTTTTCCTGTCACAAGAGTCTTCACTGTTCTGAGCTAAAATCTTAATCTCATAATTAATTAATGAAAGGTCATCAAATTACAAAGAGGTCTTACCCGTGGATGAGGGGTGGGGGCTGTGGTTTCAGGCCCCCTCCCCACAAGCCAATGACGCAATCAAAATTATAATTTTTACTAATTTTCTACAAAAAAGTCATTCAATATATCAATTGTAAACATTATAAACATTAACAATAAAGCAACAAATAAAAGTAAATTTTATATTCAGCATCAATGAATATTTCTTTATAAGAAATCATCAAATCAACTGGACACTGCATCTATACCCCCCCCCCAACTCTCAAGAAAAATCTTGGGTGCTTCTCTTTTTGTAATTTATTTGGAATTAAAATTTGTTTCAATACGATAGCAAGTGAGAATACAAGAAAATATTAATATTACTTTGGAAATTAAAAATATTCAATTATATTCTGCAGGAATAGTATAAGTTTTGCAATTTTAAATCTACTTTTTTTTCTTTTTTGTTTCTTTTAAAGTTATGGACAAAGAAGTGTTATAATTCTTAGCACAATGAAATACTACTTTTAATATTTCGCAAAAGCTAAGTAAAATGTTTGTGTACCAGTGGCGGCTCGTGGTCATGCCATTAGGGCGTACAACGTTTTTCTTCTCTCTCTCTTTCTCTCTCTCTCACACACACTCACATACATTACATGCATGCATTTACACACATTAACATTAATAATGACAATTAAACACAAATCATCTTTCGAAGTCTGATAGGATGCCAAACACTTCCATTTCATTGTTGTTTTTTTTCAGCAATTTTTTTCTGTGTCTTTTCCATTGAAATAATTGATTTCTTACGTTTCATATTTTCAACGTTATTCACTGTTAGTTGCACAAACACCCTTGACAGAAAAAAGAACTCTCTGATTTCGGTTTCTCAAAACTCATTGAAACGTAGCCTAATACTTCGTTTACAACATACACTACGGGATTGAATACTTCGGAATGGTTTTGTAATTGCAACTCACTTTAAAACACAAGAGAATACACGTATTATATAAAATTAACATTTTTATGAATGCACCACTGCACAGCAATGCGTTCGCATTTCGCGCGCTAGTGCGAAAGCTCATTTAAGTGGAGAGATATCTCACACTTCCTTCGTTCAATGTCACACACTTCTGTTAAAAGCTTGTGCTACTCGAGTGTTATATCTTTGAGACACGTCAAGGCATGTCCCGAGATCGCCATTGCGCCTGCGCCGTAGAAGGAGCACCGCGGGGGGATTGCTCCAGTCCTCCATAAGCCACCGTTGTTCCCCCTCCTTCCCCTGCAGGCCCGCGGCAGCCAAGGACGCCGTTTCCTGGGTCGCATTCTCCCGAGTGTGCTCCCGCAGGCTTTCACGAAAGAAAGGCGGACGGACCGGTAATCGCAGCTTCCGAACGGCGCGTGTTTTGAAATACCATGTTGCGTAAATGCTCTGAGAGGACTTCTATTTCCCTCTTGTTAAGAGATGTTTAAGAGAAATGGCACCGAATTAATTTGGGTGTGCACATGCGAACGTGCGAATACCCACGAGCCGCCACTGTTGTTGCTCAAAATTGTTTCTCTGGATGATCTATTCAAACATTTAATAGTGTTAAGAGGGTGAGGAGCGAATCACTATGTACAAATTATGTTTACTGATAATTTAATCGTGTTTTTGTAAAAAGGTAGCAAGGCATGTACAGCTCCGGTTATAGTGAACTTCAGGGGACTAACTTTTTTGGTTTACTATATCCGATGATAGCAGAATTAAATAGAATTTCTCCATAACGATTATTTTATTAATATAGATATACAGAAAAATACAGTAACAGCACAAACTGAAAATTTAAAAATCTTTATTTATCCTTAAAAAATCAATTATTTTCAATTGTTTACTTCGTATTTTTTCATTAGTAATTTCTCTAGATCCTTCTCCAGAGTTCGTGGTCTCTTCATATTTGATTCTGAGTTGTCCTCTGCCTCTGAGTATCTTAATGCAGTCCTGACACTCTACAATGCCTCTTGCACTGTTTGAACACAGCCCCTACCCTTCTACTCGCCTCATATCATACGACATGCTTTCGGTAGCGGGATGGCGCAAACGGCTAATGGAACTGATCGCTTTTCCGCGCGGTAAGGCAGATATCGTTAGGTTGTGCCTGTCGCCTACCTAGAACTCAACGCACTCTATCCCGCGGAAAATCAAGTAACACCAAGATTGAAACTGAAGCAAGCAATCGCGCGTCTCTGCCGCCAGTTGTAGCCCAGGCAGCACGGCCTTTGTTTCGGCAGTGAAACTGAGTGGCGTAAGGGCATCAATAATGTGCTCATTCCCAGTTCCCTACCATCACCTCAGCGGAGACTTCTTCGATTAAGATCTTTGGCCGACGATATTTTTTTCAAGCTGCCTAGTATTGGAATTTGTGGCACTGAGGCGATATATTCTTTTCCTAGAGATAATTTATTTCCAAGACGTATTTCCTAAGTTCATTATAGCCAAGGTTCAGGTTCACTACAGCCGAGTCTTCGTATGCTTGTTTGTAATGTAAGTGAAACGGGACCAGTGACAAGATCACTATAACCGAGGGTTCCCTATATCCGAATTCACTATAACCGGAGTTGACTGTATAAGGTTATTTTAAAACAAATTATTTTTAGGCAGTGCTCTTCTCCTTGACGGGAATACAAGACAAAATAAAATGTAATCAAACACTGAAAAACTGGAGAGCCAATTCATAACAAGTTAATTTCTCAATTTAGGACACACTGGAAATACATATTTTACTACACAGTTGTGGATTAATATTCAGCCTTTTTAAGTACTAATGAGAAAGTGTTAATGTAGGGCATGGGTTGATCAATTGCTATTGCAAGGAGGCGGTGCGGATTGACGCAAACGAGGCGAGAGACACCCGTTGCGCTGGCGTGCCGGTAATTAGTGTCGCGCCGCGCCGCGCCGTGCCGTGCCGTGCCGCGCCGCGCCGCCGCATGTGGATCATATACGAGTCTCTGTGAGTCGCGGGCCCGACATTCAGTATTCACCGCCCCGTCGTCGTCGGCCTACGCCGCATTATTCATGAAGGACATGTGAAACTTGCATGTGCAACCCCCGCGCCGCGCTGCGCCGCGCCGCGCCCTGCGCTCTGTTCCACCGGCGGCGCACAGATCGCTCGCGTGTCGCTCAGCCCGTTCACGGTGTTGCGTAACGTTGCCCACCAACTCTTCCGACACTTCTCTACGTCCACTACGGAATACACTACATCAAAAATGTTGTTTGCCGACAGAACAAAGTCTGTCGTAATTCACTTACGTACTTGTTCATTTTTCAAATATACCGCGTATTTGCGTATTTATTCGAGGAAGAAAATAACGCAGCTTTAGTTTCAAACCCGATCCACAGGTAGCAGCACCATTCAAGTCTTTATTCCGTCGCTACTTTCTCTGTGTGTAAGGCTTTCTTTGCGCAATTACGTCTCTACAAGCTAATTTGGTTGCGTATCTCGTAAAAAGTGATCATCGATATCAATGAAGTATTATACACAAATGAAATTCAAAACAATGGGCTTAAAGGAAATTAAAGAAAACAGGCCACGTGAAACAAATTAAAAACAGATATTGATATCATTTACACTTTATTTTAGCCAACACATATTTCTCCAGTTTTCGAGGTTTACCCTCCGCTATGCATTAAAACACAAATACATTCATAACCAGGAATCATCCTCATAAATAATATCAGAAAATGAAATAAATATATTCTACTAAAGTACAATAAAAAATAATTAGACACCTTCACTTTTTCCACATTACAGCAGTTGCCCATTCATTGCACTTCTTTTATAATGTCCACTCGGTGACCAACTGCTTCATCACTATGAGAGCAGCAGAGATGATTGAGAGGCATCATGTCCTTAAAAATTAAAATTTTAAACAAATAAGTTGATGAATCTGTAATAAAAACCGATACTGACTTTAAAGTAGGAGAATTATATTTTAATGCACTTAAGTGAAAATAGTGAAATCTCTTGCAAAATGAATAAAACTACTGCTAAAATTTAATATACTTCACTTCCAAAACGCTTCCCTCCTTGTTTTAACCGCTTCAATATAGCAGTAATTATCAGGACATGCCAACTAAGATTTCGAAACTGCAATACAGCTGATTCAGTAGATTTGTGAGATTACATATAATGTAACTCCCAATAATTTCATGCTGTTCAGAAAAATGTAAAACTCACCTGTCTAAAAAGAATGTTGGGAATGAAATGTTATTTCTATACGTTGTTTACCTGTGTAGCCCTTAGCATTTGGATTTAAAATCAGAGTACCAACTGTGATTAAGATCCTCTTGCTCTCATTCAAATGTCCAAGCTCTGCCTTCATTAAAGAAATGAAATAACAGAATCCACCATCCCTTACGAAAGTAATATTTACATAACTTGAGATTTCCCCTACCAAAGTACAGCAAAATGCCCAAGTGCTGTAACAAGACATTTGTGGTAAATGTAAATTATAGAAACACCTTCCATTCTCCTAATAGTTGTACTCTATGGTTTTTAAGTTCTAATGTTTCTTTAAAGCTATACTGAATGGCAGCTCTGCGTACAAGGGTACACTTCGAATACTACAAGATCAAAGTCCTGGTTTTCTAGTATGTATTATTATGACATTTACTACATACCTCAATCTTTTTAACACACAAAATATTTGTGCGTAATGTGCAAATAATACACACAGACATTTGAAGACAAAAAGTTTGGTATTACTCAGAACCCTGAGTAAATAGACCATTCAATCGCATTCATTCCAAAAACACAAATTCTAATATCCAAATACACCATTGTTGAAATTCAATCAGTATTTTTGTGTGGAGTACTTTGGAAATTAGGTTCTCGTTGAGCCACTTGCACCACTAATAGACTTCTGAGCCAATAGGAATTCTTCAGGACTAAAGTCATTAATGTCCATTTTATAATAATACACAAATTTTATTTTCCGTAGAATCAAGAAAATTAAGAACAAAACAATGATGCAATATGAATAGTTACAAGTAATATATGTACAATCAATTTTTTTCGTACACTCATAAAATAGGGAGACAGACACAGAGACGCAGTTTGTTCTAGACTGGTAGGACTGAAGGAAAGTGGTGAATTGTATGATCATTCATGTCCACACATCCTTTGCCCTAGCTTGTACGTTACACGTATCAAGTGTTCAGTCCGCCAGCCAATCACAGGAAAGGGACTGGTTTACAATATCTTGGGGCAGGCCAGCATGGTTGCTACATTTCTACAAGCAGCAGTTTTAATATTTCTGTACATTACCCATGGATGAAAGAGAAGACGTTCTAAAATATAAGGTACCTAAAAAAAAGTCCACCACAAAAGAATGAGATATGACATATTTAAAATAAAAGTCTAAGTGACAGTAATTAAATCCCACAGATACTGGTATCAATTCATATTGCTGCTACACAAAATCTTGCATGGAAAATTAAATCTACACAAAAAATGTTTTTTTAATTATTTTTCCAAGTTGTATCACATTTTAAAGATACCTTCAGACCAAATTGGTAGTGCTTCCAGTAACATATATTCCTATGTATACATTTTTTTGTTATTTTAATTTTAAGGTTTTTTGTGAAGAATCCTCCAAGCTCTTTTTTGTTGACACAGAAAGGTAGTTAGGTAATTTTTTTGTGTTTTGTATATGTTTTTAAAGTTTTTTGCATCTAAGAGAAGCAGACACATTGAAGAGCTGACAGTCTACAGCCTCAAGAGTGTTCAGCTGGCTCAAAATACTATCTTATGATCAGTCATCTCGTTCACAGGGGAGAGGAAGGGACCAAATCCAGGAATCACCACGCTGATTCAACAAGCCAATGGCAGTCTTAGAACTAAACCATTGGTATGTTCTACAATTTGAGGGGGGGGCGATCCTTTTTTTTTTATGTACAAATTGCACATCTCGAATTTTTAAAATTCATCAGACATATACGCTACAATTAGCTTCAAGTACACACTTCTCTTCACTGTTCTAGAAGAGCTGGATATTATCCTCTTGCAGTCTTTTGAGAGTCCTGGATCCAATCCCACTCTGGCCAACTCACAAAACAATTTTATTGTACATAGCGTTTTATTTTCTATATAATAGCCTTGCCTCAGGTTTATCTCTGTAACTCTCGCACACACATTTGGTAAGACGCACACCACACACTGCTACACTTGAAGAGGCTTAGTTCTATACCACCACTGGAGCACAGTTTCAGCAATAGCACACTTGCTTGTTTGGGCAGGTGGGTGTGGATGAGATGCAGGAGGCATGGGAAAGAAAGGGCCTGACCCGCCACAGCAGGCAACTACCAAGCCCTTCTAATGCCCAAACAATATCCCAAAAATGAAAGAATTAATGTAAAGAAACTTTATGAGGTGTGATAAATGCTACCTGCTGAAACGTGACTTCCACGGAGAAAAAAATTAAACATAAAACGTTCCTTCCTCACCTGTTATCATCAGTAATGAGGATAGGACTTATACAGAATTTGTACTCTTTGAATTCATGACAATGTTTTGTTTTTCCATTGTTTTTTTATTTTTATATATATATATTTATATATAGTAATAATCTTTCTTCCTTGTTCATTCCCCCCAGCACAGTTGGAGGCAGAACAGAGGGACAGACAGACATTTTGGTTGGAGAGATCTGGCACACGTCAGTGCAAGGCTGGGGGTGCTGTTCTTGTCCCAGGGCTGTCTTGTCTTGGTCAATATCACAAGGGCCTGCAGACATAGTCGGCAATCGTCGGACGTGGGTGGGACGTTGGGATTTCACTTTGCACTCGCAGCCAAACAACATTTAATATTAATAATAATTATAATAATTACAATTAAAGTCTTACTTATCTCATCGATTCATGCTCTTCTATAAACAGACAAAAAAGTAGTGTAAACAGAACTGTCGTACACTAATAAAAAGTTTTAAAATATTCTGAATTGTCCGTAATACAAGTGCCACAATCTTCTTAAAAATTTCTTTTTCAGGTAATCAGTTTTGATCTCTTCTTTTAAGTATTCCATATGGTAAGGTTCCGGACCGTATTTTTAAATATTTTCTGTCCCATCATTATCAATAAATCATCTATTTTTATACATAATATATATATTTATATATTTTTGGCTGTTGTATAATCATAAGCACTTGCAGTTGCAAAAGTAGTAATAGTAATAGGAGAAGAAGACAAAGAAGGAAACTTATTCCGATTCAACTCTCAGAGTTGAAAGACACTGTAAAATCTTCCAGCAATCCATTGATCACAAACTTACACAGTCCTTTCCACATTGTTTTCAACAATTTTTCCCCATTTTAAAACATTTGACAGTGAGAGTGCAGAGAACAACTGTCCAGAGATCTGCCTGCTCAAATACATCGAAGCTTCTTCAAATTTCATGATAAAACTATCCCCTTGCACAGCTCCAAAAAATCAACACACTATACTCTATTAATTGCCTTTCTTTCATTCATCATATATAACAAAAATTCTTCTACTAATCTCAAAAATAAATGTGGACAGAAAAAAATGATTCCTGGCCAATGATTTTTTTGAAAACGTCATGACCTGCAGTAAAATAGAACTCTTTTATCTCTTTAGCTTTTTCTCTCATTTAAAACAAAAAATATGTACAATTTACATAAATAATTTACACATGCAGTGACTGCGATGCGTTTTATTTCATTTTTTCTCTCTGATCCTGAATCTCTTTCCTTATCATTCTTATTTTTCTTTTATAATACAGTAGACATGTCCTTGTTGACTAGAGGAGAGATAATGAGTGATGGTGGGGGTGTGTAACAATGTTAACTTGATACTGGCTCTGTAGGCTTGTTGGTGCCTGGAGTGGAGCGCCAGGCACGCAGAGCAGACCTCCGGCAGGCGTCCTGTCCCTCAGCTGCTCCTCGCTCCGCGCCACCCACCTGCAACATCAGCAATACATCAACATCACACCTTGTTCCTCAACACTACAGAACTTTCTGCCACAAATAAAATTATGTGTCTAACATAATAAAGGTATCTAAGTGAGAAAATATCAATGTTTTGGGATTGTTACTAATTCTAAAATGTGATTCAATAACAAAGTCATTATTTTGCATACATTTTTAAGAAAAAATGTAAAGTGAATAATAATATTTAAATGATTGGGGCATAAACTGATGTTATGCTACAACTATGCAATAGAAATGGTTAAAAGTCCTCTAATGTCACACATAGGTTTTGTCCATAAAGGAAGTTCCTGTGTTTGAATCAAGTGTCTGCTTTTTGATTTGATTCAAAGAATCTTTGCCCGATTACTGGGGGGACGAAGGTCCCTCAGAGTCTATATAATGCATAGTAAATTTTACAGTAAATTGTAGATTACTGAAAAGTCTCTCTGAATAAAATAAATAATTCAATACATTTGATTTTCATTCTTTTCTTCCTTTCTTCTTTTGAAGATAAAAACACAAAACTCATGGTCATTAATATTAAAATAATGAAATGAAAAAAAACGGAAATTGAGCCTACAACAGATTTCATATACAAACTACTCTAAGTTAAAATTCGAAGTTTTTATCACATCCATTTCATTCATATCTTTCCTTTTCATTAAATGCCTTTATTTTGTCAAATAGATAGTGAATGCTAAGCTAAATAGCTTAAAATTTCAACAAACTTTAAGCATTTTTTCAGTATTTGCCAGCCAATAAAATATTTTATACAAAATAAATCTTATTAGGCATCATTAAAATCATGGTTCAATGAAGTCAATTAAAACTCAGGAATTTCTAGTGTCACCTACAGGTAGACCCTACTATGAGCACCTGAAGAATTATTGATCTTTGTTGACAGTGTAATTATCGTCCATGTTCCATTGTTATTCTCACACATCCAGAAATTTAGACTGATCATTGTAAATCATTGCATTGATCCGATTTCAAAACATATTTAAAAGATATTAAATTAAACTAGTGGTGTAGCAACAAAAATTATGATTTTAATTTTTTTAACGGAAATTTTCTGTATTATGATGCTAATACTATACAAAGAGTCAAGTTGACACATTTTGTTCGAAGAATCATGAATCAAGAAAAAAAAAATACATTTAATAAATAAACAAGTTTGAGAAGGTCCTGTTATTTAGTTATTATTAGATGCATAGTTATCTATTAAATTTTGAGCAATTTTTTAGGCAATGATATTTTTTAGTTTTTTATATCACAACAAATTAAAAAAATTAGGATTTCATTTATTTGAAGCCTACCTTTCCCATAACGCAGAAGCCTTGTAATTTGTTAAAAAAAAGTGTGCACGTAGCCATCACGTGTGATTACAATTTTTATTCCCTACAAACATATTACGCATGCTCACATTCTTTGCACCTCATCTCCCTATGAAACTCTGTTTCCACTGCAAACATGTGAAATTCTAATATACTTACAACAAATATGGTCATATATTTACTACTTGTGTACAAAATCTTGACATAATAGTGGATCTCTTTGGAATAGTATACCATAAAAATAAAAAATGTTTGTCAATTTTATGGGTGAAAAATATATATACAATTAGGATTGTAAACTGAAATTATTTAGGGAAAAAAAGCTTACAAGGAATTGTTTATTTTATAAATTAGATTATTTTTATAAGTTGTATTTTAATTGACACTACATTTCTGCATGCATTTTTCATTTTTATGATACACTATCCTTTTATAACACTAAAATCCAGAAATTTTTATCAGTACTAGCAAATTCATCATCTTTCAACAAATGAAATTAATTTGAATGTGTTCGCTGACAAACTATTACATTCTAGTACATAAAAATGCATTGCTTAAATTTAATCTTTCTTGTGATTCTCCCTATGTATCTGTATTTTGTACATGTTTATCCATCTTAAATTTTGCTTATCAAGTGCTACGAGGAATATTGACTAAATTGTTGCAAAAATGTGGTAGTTATATATAGATTTGAATGCCTGTTTTTTATGTACATTATACTTAGTACATTAAAATTTCTACTTCTTAATTATACAGTTTAATAGAAAACAGAACACAATTATCATTCAAAAAAATCAAGTACAAAGTTTTTGAGTTTGTATTTATTTTGTGATCAAATAGTGTCAATACAAATACAATTGATAAAAATAATCCAATTTAAAAATTATAATTATACAGTTTAATAGAAAACAGAACACAATTATCATTCAAAAAAATCAAGTACAAAGTTTTTGAGTTTGTATTTATTTTGTGATCAAATAGTGTCAATACAAATACAATTGATAAAAATAATCCAATTTAAAAATTATATGATTCCTTGCAAGTTTTCTTCCCTAAATAATTTCAGTTTACAATCCTAATGACATACATATTTTTCAACCACAAGATTGATGCACATTTTTCATTTTTATGATACACTAGAGAACAAGTATGGTGTCATGATTTTATATTCGAGTTGTTAATTATGACCATAAATTATATGTTGTAATTAATACATTTGTTATAAAATTAATTCCCTAATACTACAACCAATTCCCTAATTACTACAACCAACATTAATAAAGTTTGGCGTAACCATATAGCTTGAAAGAGTTAAACAAAATTCTCATTTTAACTCAATGACAAGCGATTAATACATGAAATAGTTATTTTCATATTATGTGCATGAAGTGGAGGTTTTTTTCATGGTCAAGATTGAATTTTTTTGCTGAGACCGCAGGTCGAGGCAAAAGGATCAGTTGAAACCATGAAAAAATATCCACTTTGAAAAATAAATTGACCCATTGAAAAAAATCCAAAATGAACCCACTTTGCTCACGAAATATGAATAACATTTTTTCGTCAACTGCATAACAATTTTTGCACTGTATTTGAAAAAATGTTTGTAATTTTATAGAAAAATAAGGTGGTTAATATTCCAGCAAAAAGCAGTCTATTATATAGGGCTACGAATGGGGAAGACGTTACTAAGGTATATGTCTATTAACTTAGTTATATTTTCTTGGGAAGTGGCTGAATTGCGGTGACTGAATAACTATATTGCGTGTGAATAGTTGAGAAAGTAACACTTCTCAGGAATTACTTGAAAGTGTAAAATCTGCAATTTTGAATATGTTATCAGAAAAATTGAAAATGATTTACGAAAAATGTTCTAGACAGTATCATGGTTGGTGTGCATTAAACAATGTTTTGAAAATAACAAAGAATGTAATTTTAGCATGCCTGAAGGAAAGTCTACGGTTGTAGAACCTTCACTTTATGGTCACTATTTTCAATGTTGAAAGTTATGTTGAATGTAAATGACAATAAGGACCTAAAGAAAATTTGTCATTAGTGCCATATTTAAAAAAGAATTCAGTTCTCTATCGCCTCAAAACATCAAAAATTCTTTCTCAAGAAAACATTTCCATGTCTAAAAAATGTGAATGACAAAGAATATTTATTGGTGAAGGTGAGGAAATTGAACATTTCTATTAACTTTTTTAAAGTTTCAATATATTTTTCAATTTTCTTACAGGCTGTTTTAATCAAGGGTTTTTCTGGTGCATGTGGGTAAGAAGAATAAGTGAATATGACAATAGATAATATTGACGACAAAGAATCGGTGCTTATCATACGAGTATCAGATAACAAGAATCATTCTTTAAGCACTCTGGGTGTATTAATAGGACTAATTGTACAATATTAGTTCCTTATGAATGGAAATGTATTCTGTGCAGATAATTCAATTTCAATTAAACTGTTGGTTTTGTCTTCTTATAGTGTATTACGTTGGTTCCATGAAAAACAGTATTTCAAAGCCATGCTTGAAATCTTTTTTTACGGTAACAAGGTAGTCGTCTTGGCAACCATCGTTTTTAAAGGATACTAAAAAACATTACCATTTTCACACACCGATAGCAATGCACAGAATATGCCTTTTTTATACAGTTGTAGAAAAATATTTTGTACAGCAATAACTGATGTTATTGTATTGATATCTTATTGACTATAATGATAACAAGGGTAAACATTCAAAGCTAATTATAACTCAAATCTTTGTCATTAAAACAAATAGCATTATTCACAGATTTTAAAAAAATAGATTAACTAATAAAAAATTTAAAATCTTTAATAAGACTACGATATGTCAAGTCAAATATTAATTCTTTCCAGTTTATACAATCTAGAGTGGGATGTTCTCATTAAAATCTTCTTATAATAAAGTTAAAATAGTATTACCATCAATACATCAAACCACAAATTACAATGAAATTTATTTCTCACTAGGAATCTCAAAGAAGTCTTCCATTCAGAACATTTCTATGAAATTAACAGATGCACTGGTGGTAATAACAATATATATAGCAATATCCCAGGTAATAACAATATGCCAGCAAGAAGGTGGTATAAAATTTTGGCTAGCACTCAAGTTCATCCTTTTGATGTGTGCTGAAGATAAGAAATACTTTTGTGAGCATTATGTGAACTGAAAAAAATCTTTTAAAAACACAAGTAATACTTGCGTAGGAATGCAAATATGAAACTTCTTGGATAAATTTATAATTGATGTAAAGAATTTGAGAATCGAGATGAATTAAACTCATTACTCAAAGGATAACTAGAATGCCAGCTAACAGGATCTGATGCACTATCCTTGGTCAGATGATGACAGTAATAATGATGGGTAAGAATGGTTTATGGAACTATGGTGGAATGAGAGGAAGGAGAAACGGAAGAAAGTTGTTGCAAACTTGAGATATTCAAAATAAATTTTGTCCGACCCGTATTTGTACCATGACCCCATAGACAGAAGGATAAACCATTTATCAAACCTTAGATTATCTACACGACAAATAAAACTATTATGGCATCTCTATTTGAACCTCAAATATGGTCCCATAAGTAATCAGTTACAAAAACATACTCCCAGAGAAAACTTGGCTCAAAGTGCAGTTCTTTTACATAAAGAACCGATTCAAAACGTAATCTTTTAGTTTGATTCAGTATATTCAACATGCAAATCAAGGCACTAGATAACTAAATCATATAATAAAATATTTACCCAAATTGAGCATATATTAGTCTTTCCAAATCGAATAATGATTCATCACATAAAAAATAGTTTTTCCACTTGAGATAACAGAGCCAAGGTAAACTGGGATTTGATAGGCTAGGAATCCCTACATATTGGTCTCATATTCTTCCCTTTTATCTTACACTTTGATCATTTAAAGAGATCCTCTGTTAAAATCATTTCTCCCTCATACACACATTACAGAACCATGTTCACAAATAATTTGTGGCATCTTTCATAATTCTCAACAAACTATCGTGCCTTCCTCCTGAGGTTTTGTGCTGTGCACCTTGTGTTTCTGAAATTTGTTAGCCCCTGCACAAATATTGGGCTACTTTGGTAGTGTATGCGGTTGTTTCCCATAACCTTTCTTCTTATTTTCCTTCAGGATGTTTCATTTTTCCTGGTGAAATCATCATTCTGAATAAAAGGTTTTGAGGCTTCTCAAAACCTTTTTCAAAAATCTTTTAGTATAGCAATTAAATATGGTAAGAAAAAGATATCGAATACATGACAAATAGTGTGTAGGTTATTGAATAGACTAATTGCAAGGTATCAATGTTTTCACCAGTGAACTTCCAATCAAATTTTGTCAACACAGATCAAAATTTTTAACAAGAACATTTCATGTTGATTACATGGATGCTGAGTGATTGTGTATTATTGAGTCTCATATCTAGTTGAAAGTTATAAAATTCAAACTCAATATATCAAAGAGTAAGAGCTTACCTAGATGTCCATTTCAGCCAGGGTGAGGCGGCTGGCAGACATAGCCACCCCACTGTCAGTGGATGCTGACTGAATGCTGCTGTGGTCATCGGTGTCGCTCTGGTTACTTGTGTAACCAATCACGTCAACCTCATCTGTAGGGAAGAACAACAATTAGACTACCATTTATTATTTAGGTGAAGTAATGGTGAGCATTCAAATTTTACAAATGAAGGGATATCTCTCAGTTTGAAAGGCAAGGAATGCGCTTCCTGCCTTTCCTCAAAGAATTTAAGATTTTTCACTAAAAGTAAAGAAGATTGCATTTAAATAAATTCCATTACATATATTTTAAAACAAGAATTATTACTGAAGTTACCAAGAGATATTATCAAGAATTGTTGGGTTGTCTGCAATAAAAGTTCCTAAATATCTCTTATAGACTTAGAATACCTTCAACATTTCAATTTGTATTCATGTCATTTGTATTTGTATTGTGGACAACTTTTTTCTCTCCCCCTTCAATTTGATTTGAATAATTTTTTATCAATAATTTTTTTTAATGTAAAAAGAAAAGAAAAATTAAAAAATTGTGCCTTATGGGTGAAACGTATAATCTGCACAAGTTTTCTTGTCCTCCACACCCCATTCGTTTACAGAGTTGAATGAAATGAAGAAGAGGTACCAACAAAGCATGGCCAGCAACAATTGAAAACAAGAAATGTTTTGACCAAAGTAATGTTTGCATTAATAAATGAACTACACATTTGATTTAATAGCAAACAAAACAACAACCCCAGATCCCTGGCCCTACTCCTACTGTAACTAGCAAAAGGTGAGGTCATCAAAGTAGGTGCGTAGTGAAGCTACTGTTATGTCCAGTCGCAAAACAAGGGGGCATCACATCACTGCATTTGCTCAAAGGATCAGAGGAAACTGGACAAAACACCTGATTAAGATGAGGATCTTTTGAAGTCTAATGGCCTCATTTGATAATTTGATCTTGTATTGTAATTATGTCTAAAGTAACATTAGGGTAATTAATGTAAGACAGAACTCCATCTCTGAACAGAGAATTTCTACCAACCATAGAATTAATTCTGAAAATTCTACAACATTATCATACAGAACCGTGGAAGAATTTGAGGCTTGTGTTTGAAACTTTGTTTAAAAAGACTAATAAATCCATAAATTCAGTAACAGATCAAATACATTTACATTTGTATATAATACTGCCTGACAAAAGTTAAGCCAATCGCTAATTGATTTTAACACACTTTTCGACTGAATGGAACTATTATGTTTTAAGTACGCCATCGCCTTCCTCCTATTTTATTTATTTTATTTATTTTATTTATTTATTTACGCCAGTCGGCTTTATACATTTAAATAAGTAACATTATTATAAAAAAACAAATATGAATATAATATAAATACAATATAAATTGTTTATAGTATACATATATGTGTGTTATCGAGCACTGAAATTAACATTTTCATTTAGTTAGCAAGTATATTTCTAATGTTCGATAAGAAATTTGATATGGAAAATCCGAAGAAGTCGATGTCAGAGCAATGTTCACTTACAAGGTTAGCTATTCTGTTCTTTGGTCTGTGAAGTACATAGTTTTTAGTAGATTTAACCACGTTTAACAATCTACCAGATCTCAAACCTGGCTTTGGGCATATAAATTCAAATAATTCTAATATCTCAGGACATTCGATTTGTCCATTGATAGATCTATAAAAAAATATTAGATCCGCAACTTTTCTTTGACTTGAAAAACTATCAATATCAAATTTATCGTAGACATCTTCGATGTTCATACTGTATCCTCTGGTGTTCATAAAATATACAATACATTTGCAAAATTTTAAATTTTGAATTTTATTAATGGAATTCCTTCTCTGGCCTTCCCAGCATTTACAACAAATACAGTTTACAATTTTCTATGTGTCCTAATAACATGGGATGTTCACTAGTACTGAGTTTGAGGTTATGTTTATAATTCTCAATTGAGATAAGAATTATCTTCAGTTTTCTTTTACATTTCAAGGTGAGAAATTTCAATAAAAAATTTAAAAAATATAAACAGATACTAATACAATTCTTCTTGTATTGAATCAATTAGCCATTTTAAATTAATTCAATGTGTATATGTATAGATATTAATTATACTAGAGCTTAATCTGATTGGTATTATATATACTAACAATTATGTAATAAATCATTGCAGATGTACCTGAAGATGAGGCAAAACAGTGCTCCTAAAAGTTTGGCACAGTTTTAAGAAAATATTTCGTTTATAAACTGCATTGACTTCAAACAGAAATTACGCGAAAAATAGTATTTCCCAAAATAATTCTACATAATATATTTTGGAGATTGATTTCTTAGAACAGATTTGAAATAAGACAAAATCTCTATTTTCAATATTGCACTTTTGCAATGTTAACTTTTTGCAATTTGCGAAAATACAGTGTCCACGCAAAACGGACCTAGGACTTTTTTTTTAAATCGTCGTTTGCTACATACGAGGAGAAAGTTTGGATCTGTTTTTGAGGGGGGGGGGGATGTTTAGAAAATTGCCTACATTTCACAAAAAATTGCGTGAAAACTACTCGCTACTGATTTCGAAAAATTGTACATGATATTACGCATTTCAAGATCCGTTTTCAAAGAACAGATTTAATTACGGGAAAATCTCTATCTTCAATATTGTAGCTGTAGGAAGAAGCCGAAAAAAATTTGAACTTTTGCATCTTTCGAAAAATAAGGGATATTAATGAAAATGAGACCTGCACCATTTTTGAGAAATTATTGAAAAAGTAATTTTTGCTGCAAGTAAAGTAGTATCAAAATTGTAAAAAGATACGTTTCAAACTCGCAAGGTCTCAAGTTCGTTCAAATGAATCGGGGATTTTGGCGACAATCGATTTTTCGGTATCAAAGACAAAACGTGGTTTCTGACTATACAACACGTTGGAGAAAGTAATTTATTGTCCGTAGGAACAAGATGTATCCACTTTTTCGTTACCAGGATCCGGCAATAAGAGTTATTCTGTAGAAACATGGCCGTTTTGGGTGCAGGATTACAATACTTTCTTTTTATGAAGTGGCGCTGCTCACCTGACTCTGATATGGAGGACGGTGACGCGGAGGACGTGGACGAGGACGACGAGTTTGTACTGGAGGTGGTGGACGTGGAGCACTCGGAGACCGAGCGGCGCTTGGAGGCGGCCGCCAGCGTGGCGGCGAGGTGCGCGGCCGACAGCTGCTCCAGGCGGCGTCGCAGGTAGCGGTTGTCTCGGTGCAGGTTCTCTTTGTGCACGGCGTGCTTCCGTTCCCGCTCCTCCAGGTTCTGCGCGCACACACACACACACCATTGCCACATTCCATCTTTCAACAACTCCTTCGCTCAATAAGTAGATTCTTCAATTAAATACATTACAGTAAATGCAAAAATAGTCACACTAGAATAAATTCTCTACATGGTGTCCTCATCTAGACTTTGTCTACAACCTCGTTAACTTGCATTAGGACCTGGTTCTGCGTTGACCACCTCAGATTGCGTTTAAGAGGGCCCACGGACAACGGCTCCTAGGTGATAACACTCACGCGCATGTATACATGTCCGAAAAGGACCTCTTCCAAGAAAGATTTAACATTGGGACCAGCGGGTGAAAGAAACAAAAATTTGGAGGCGTGGAGAGGCGCGTCAATGAAAGCAGCCGCTAATTGTGTTAGTGGGGCCTGCTCTAGCCTAGCGCCGGCCCATGCACAGCTTTCCATTCCTTGGAAAACCAACGTTCTGCGCACACTAGTGGCTGTGAATTCATCCGAATCTGAGCAGTAACGACGGGAGAGTCAAAGACCGACAGCCGCGCCGGCTGCAACAGTTTCACGTCATCATTAGACAAATTTGTTACGCATCAAATTGCATTTTATGAAAATACTTTAGAGTAAAAACAAATGTTCGACTCTGAAAGAAATCTTCCGAGTACTAGAGTGCGCGCGCGTGTGTGTGAGTGAGCGAGTGAGTGAGGCACCTAAACGTCTACTCTAGCGCTTCCACTGCTACCGCGTGCGTGGGCATTTCCCCAGTGCGGTTCATGATTTTTGTTGTCGTGGCCGAGCGCTTCGCATGGAGCTGACCAATGAGCGGAGACGCTCGTATGCGAGACGATTTTTAGGCAGCCCGAGGGAGAAATCTACACAGTCCGCTGATGGGAATGAATTCCGTTCCCTTTGTGTCCACTCGGGGGTCTTAGCTGCGCGCTCAGGGCGCCGCCTGTTTCAATGGGCGCCCGCTCTGCGCGCGCGGGCCCGGGTCGGGAGGGAGGAACGGAGAAAGTGGAGGAGGCAGCCGGGCGCACGCGGATCGATACTCGGCCGCAGCACAACAAACATGGCCATGCGAGGCAGGAGCTGTTCCGCCAGAGGCCCTTCCCTTGGCCCGCCTCCCGGCGCCGCTCCTCGCGCGCATTTACAACTCTTAAAAATAAACGCGCCCTCCGCCCACGCACTCCGCCTGCCCTACCCCAACCCCCTCCCAGCAGAGGAGTGCGCGGGTTCCTTGCCGTGCGTCTCGGTGAGTACCTTGATAAACCGCTTCGCTTTCGTTAGTAAGCCAAGCGTCGTGTGTCTGGAGGCCTCCGGCCCCAGGGGCACCATCTCCTTCAGCTTCTCCAGGCAGTTTCTTAGGTGCGCCCTCCTGCAACACACAACACACACACACCGATGAGACGAGGAGCCACGCACACAAACAGCACGCATTATCTGGGAAATCGGGCAGGAGATAAAGCTGCGGAACTAGCGCACACACTATCTGAAAAACGTTATTTTACGCATATTTATTGCATATTCCATTCGTATTCTTCACCAGCTCAATTGCATCAGCACGTGTTGTTAATTTATTTCTAAAACACTCGTCACAATTACATAAGATTCAAAACGCAAAACACGGTATTGTCAATAAGTCAAAAGAAACTACATTCATCGTCCACTTGACCTCGCATTTCCTATCATTTTCAATGAAATGTCCCGTTTATCACCTCCACTCATTAGAATATCGAATATAAATTATGCCGAAAGCAGCAGCATTGGCAGCGACAGGAGTCGCCCTTGCCCCAATCTCTACAGTAAGCTACGCCAACCCGAGCGTCTACAGGAGCGGGCTACGCAATACGCAACACACCCTAGGATTGATATAAATAAAGAAACGCACGAGCTTTCCTTTTGTAACCGAAGAGGCAAGTTTTAAGATTTGACCATTGATTGAGCCAGTTTTGCAAACGACACTCCGTCCCACGAGGCCTCTCTGAGCGGGCGGGCGGGCGCGCGGGCGGGGCGCAGTTAGCAAAGGCAATAGCGAGGCGGCCCGCCCCCGCCATTGTCTCGCGCAGGATGTGCGCGGCGCGGGCCCAGCAGCGTTAGCAACACCCATAAGCAAGCACCAACAATCCACAGGGCGAACGCTCATTTCGGATCGCCTTCGCCCACTCACAGTCCTTCTACAGCGCTGGATCAAGCGGAGCCACAATATTTATCTAACGTCAAAACGGTTAAAAAAGTGATGGATTTCTCTTTTTATTAGTTCATCTTCATTTCTTCTCTAGATCAGAGGATTGCCGTCCCCGAAGAACACGACTCCGGGTCTCCTCTGACTGCACTCTCTTCGGAGAAACCCTTCCTCTTCGTAATTGGTTTTCAATTGTTTGCCAGATCCTAAACTTGTTATTCTCAACGCATTAGCGAGCGCCTTTCTATCAATTTCCACCGTCATCTTTGGGCTGGACAGGTAATAGTCGATTTATACTCTGAAGCGGGCGGAGGGGGGGGGGGCGCTGGAGACCGTTGAAGAGGGCGAGTGGAGGAGCTGCCCAATTTTCCCAGGGGAGGGGGTGTCGTCTTCACAACAATTAACTTCCGGGCGGGGGCGGGGGCGGAGGGAGCACTCGCGCGCTGATGACAGCGATTGCGGCCGGGGTCACGGTTCCGCAGCCGTAACTGCCGCCGCTGGCGGAAGCGCCCGAGCACACACCGACTTCCGGCGGCCGGCCGGCCGGCCGGCCGGCTAGCCTGCCACCAACCCAGAGGCAGAGGGAGATAAGTCTTCGGGGAGGCCCGCCTCCACGCCCAACAGCGCGTTAGGGTGCGCGCGCGAGCGCCAAACCCGCCTGCCAACCAGCCAGCATTGAAGGGTGTCCAAGGCGGAGAGCCCGCAAGGCCGCCCCGCCCCGCCCCGCCAGGCGCGGCGCCGTATATTAAGACGCCGCGCCGCCGAGCCGCTCTGCGCGTTGCGTAACCCAGTGCCGCGCAGGCACGTTGCAAAACTTCATAATTTCTGGGCTACGGCCGGCTGCTTTCTGATCAGGCTATATATAAACTCCCCACCCCACAGTCAAAGTGGATTCGCGGCGCGGCGCCGCGCCGTACCATGCCATGCCACGCCACGCCACGCCGCCCGTCCAGCTAACGCAAGAATTCACATTTCATATTCATTATAGACACATGTAAGTAACAAGACGGGGCTACCATAAAGCGAGCCTTGCCCTGTTTCATTGAACGGTTTTTTCTGAACGGCGGAAATACCATGGCAGCTTCATTTACGTCTTGTTTTATAATATGAATATTCTCGGATTTCATAGAAATAATTAAGCACATCATAAATTATTACAACACTTTCATTATTATAACATAATTCATTATTATTATCATAATGAAAATGGCCACTTATTTAAAATTATCTTTGAAAACCACACAAGCGTTACAGAAACGAACAAGATGCATTTCTAATCAACCTATGAAATCCTGAAGTAGTCATGCAGAGTGTCAGCAATATGTCGCGTGGGGGAGGGGGGGGGGTCACTGAATAAGATCTCCTCGCCACGTGCGGTCTCGCACATCTCCAGTTTCTCACCGGCGCGACTTCCTTTTATTCGCAAATTCCTTTTTCCCTCAAGACCCTTACAAGTTTCGTGCAGAAATCGGCGGATGACGTCCATAATGTTCGATACAGAAATAACTGAATATTCATTTCGTATACATCAATCATATTGGCACACACTGCCTTCAATAATCCACCAACGTACGATGATTCACAGAATTATGCACGTATGACATCTAAGAGTTCTTGTATAATTCGTAATTTATGTTTACTTCTCTGCATTTTTCTGGTTTCGTACATGTCGCCACCGCCAGAGATGAGAGGGGGAGATGTTTTCATTACTGCACTTCTCCCCCTCCAGTCCCGGTGTATTTGATGAGGTTTCATGCCTCTCGGAGCAGCGGTGGGAGCCCTCTTCAAGAGTTTTGGGGACCGCGTAGGAAGTGAACGGGGGCGCACCCCTCCGCAACCGCTCTCTCGGAGCGAGCAAAGCGGAATATATTCGTCATGGTGGCGAGCCGCGCCGCTCGCATTGTTCGCGGCGGACGCACTCGTGCAGCGGAGGGCCGCGCCGGAGAGGGAAGCCGCCCACTCCTCATGCGTCAGGGAAACAAGTACGTCATAAAACATAGTGTTTCAAAACAAAAAATATCGCTACCAACGAGTTTTAAGCGGGTTTGCACGAATTAAAAAAAGTCATACGTCGATCAAATTTCAGAAACGTTCTACTTGCAATAACTAGGCCGAGTTTTACACGCGCAAATAGGTCACAAATAAGTCAACGCCCAGCACTATCGCCAACTCCACATTTCAGGAACGCTTACAACATACTCCCGGTAAAATAAAAACGAACCACCCTGATACCGATGTCCAAGAAACTTATTTTCAGGTTCTGATTTTTTATGTATCCTACGGTTGACAAAATGGAACGCTTGAAATGATGCTTGAGGTTAAGATACGACTCGTTATTTAAGACGCGAAGTAAAAAGCACCGCGCGCGCCAAAAAAGCCAAAGCTGCCAGCTGACGACGAGAGCGAGGAGGAACGTCCAGGCTTCTCGCTCCGTGTGTGACGTGCGTCCAGGAGAATAGGGTCGTCCCTTTGCCGTAGGGGAGCAAAGCGGGGAAGCAAGCGGCCACCTGGCCGGGGCCTCAATGGCGAAAGCGCAATGCACGGGCGCGGGCGCCGAAAATAACGCGCGGGCGTGGTGGGCAGCGGTGGGCAGCGGTGGCGTGGCGGCTGACGAGCGCCATCCCCGCCCCGCTCGGCCCTTGCTTCCTTCCTTCAGCTCCTCTCCATCCACTCAACATGCGAGTCTGCTCTCTGGCCCTTTGTCGCACACTCCTTGCCTAACGACCACCACGTTCCCAATACGAACAGCCATTAGCGTTTTATTATTAGCAATTTTGCAAAGGGAGTCATTTATAGGGTACGGTTACACGAAAACTACACCATCACGTGTTTTTTCTAAATTATGATACATTATAAACATTACTCTTACGACTGGATAATGAATGAAAACAAGGCTCAGGTCTGGGAACACCGCTAGCTGGCAAAAGTCGGATTAATTATACCCTAAAATGCTAAATACATGTATTATAAACAATGCAATAATCAGAATTGTACATTTCACAAACCGAGGCTTGTCAATCTCGTTCATTCAACTTTTCGTCTGAACAACAAATCGTATGGCAGTTCAGACAAATTATTTTGCGTGTTTCATTACATTATGTTCACCACGTGCAAATTTCAAATGAAGAGAATTAGTGATTGTGATAATATTTACAACGCGGAATTTCATCTATGAAACATACACGCAACAAAAGACTGAATTTACTTTTAAAGTTAAGAAGAAGACACATACACTACATACTATCGCATCTTGTGGAATTACAAGCGGGACGATAGATTTTGTGCCTGGCCAGCCTCTGTGCACGACAGCAAGTAAAGGATCAAAAGTTTTCTGTGTGTATTTGTTTGTTTGTTAAAAGGGCCATTATGTTATCTTTTTAAAAACAATTTGTAGCGTATGTCCATCACTTATCTTGCCTTCTGGCCTTGCATCTGGCTGGGTGAAAAGATCATATATTTATGGATAATCTGCATTAATGAGATATACCGCACTAACTTACTAACAATTTACATTCCCTTTCTATGTATCCTGATCTCCAATAAATTTGGGTTAATTATTAAATTCACAATGCTTTTGTTCGTTTGGAGTACATTAATTATTGCTAGAGAAAATAATTTCCCCCAATGTGACACATACGGTCTTCCTTCGCACATGCGTGTTCGGGGACGAGCACAATCGATTGGCGACAGATTAATGCGCTTTTGAACGCCGCGTGTTCATTGTTGCATTTACATAATATTTATTACGGTAAAAAATTTAATTTTTGAGTCTCTGTAGTAATTTATAGACGCATAAGGGCGTTTTTCATACGAAATACAAATACGAAATTCAGGCACTTTCGTAGAATAAATATTTTCACACAAAAAATACCACATTCATAAAAATTAATGTCACAATCATTCGTAAATATGAATATATCATAATAACAGGGTTAATAGTGTAATTAAATGAACTCAGTGCATTGGAAGTTTAAAACCATACCATTCGGCCGCATTGTAGTGGAAATACGAAAATAATGCTGCCCATTTGCGTCGTACTGCACGGAAACTTCGAGACTAAGACAGAGTTGTTCTAAAGCAGCGAGTTTCGTTCAATGCGGCATTGGACTATCTCGCTGCATTCATGAAATGAGAGAGAGGCCTTCTGCTATGCCCCCCATGTGTGTTTCCTTCGTGTGTCTGCATTGCCGAGTGGGATTCCGAAGCGGGAAGAGAAAAGGGGCGAGGCGAGGCGCGGCGGGCGCGTTGGGAGGTCGTTAGCACGGCCACGTCACTGCGTGCCACGCACGACGTGCCGCGCCGCCCCGTGCCGCGCCGCGACCCAGCCCCCCTCCCTATTTTCTATTCGTCTTTACTCACTTTTCACAGGGGTTTCTCACCGAGTCTTTTAACTTGTTATTTTGCAAAAGGGGACCTCCATTAATTACGGAACGCTCAAGAGGGAGTGGGTTGGAGGCAGCGTTACGCCGGGTTATATAAGGGTAGGTGGTGTCCGTTTTGTGGTATGTAACGCTGATATTTTTTTTTTAATTTTCCAACATTTTCTGAAATAATTCCTTTTATTCAGTCTACTCTGAAACATTGAACTAATAACAAGTTAAAATTTAAAAAATGTAAATAAATTAAAAAGTTATGATGTTTAAGTTGTTACAATAAATATAAACATGTTTTCATCAATAGTATATAGAATGAATCAGTTTGATCACGAAGAAAAACTTCAAATCTGATCTAAATTCTAGAATCCAATTAAATTATCGCAGTAGGCGTTCGCCCATGCATCCATGACGGCGTGTGTACAGCTTGTCAGAAGTTTTCTTGCTAATGAGTCGTTACTTCACTCAAAAATATCGTCTTCAATCTTATTGTTAGGTGCAGTCCGCATCGCCAACTAATTGACTTTATCATGCATTTTAATAACACAAATAAAATTAATTTGTTACTATTACTACTATACTTTGCTACTTTGTACTACTATATAATTACGTTACGTACTTACGTTTTACTACTATATAATTTACAGGAGTTCAAGGGCGTGTTATATATGCTTTATACAGAGAGGGGGGTATTCAAATATTTCAAATTTGCGTTACATCACTTATGAACGGCCCCAAACGAAAATGGATTTTAGGTATTGCTAACAAATAATAATAATAATAATAATAATAATAATAATAATAATAATAATAATAATAATAGTTCCATTTTTAATTTCTCACGTAAACCACCTCTTTAGAAATATAAATATTACATATTTGGATAATTGGTTGCAGGAACACAATTTGGATAGTAGGTTTCCTTCACCTGTAAAGTCGATTCTCTAACGCGTCAAAATCGCCCTACCTACGTAAACATTCATCATTCAAACGTCACATGTAAACACTTTTCATTCAATTTTAGTTTTTTTAGGAACATGGTTTACACAATTAATTCCAAAGGCAAAATAATTCCGAAACAGATATTTCATTTAAAAAAATTAAAACTAAAAAGGGAGTCTTTAATTTTGTTATGTAGCACTAGGCCTGTCAAATGTTATGTACGAAGCTTTGTGGGTTAGTTTTAATTTAACAACAGGACAGGTCGTGATTATTGTGATTTCAGATCTCCCTCCATTCTTGTTCTCAAAATTATCTCGATATTTTCAGACATTAACATCGTGTTTAATTATATTAACTTCACGGAATCGTGTTCTAGCAGCAGACACGTTTCTGCTCTCCAAAAATGCGCAACAAGTCTATTTGCTCTGCATGGCTTTCGAAGACACGAATACGGGAAAAGGGAAGACCATTTTCGTCTATTTCTAAGCGATCAAGCATATGCACGTGTGTAATGTTTGGAGAAGTCCCGAAGGGAGCGAGCTGCCACTTTCCATGCGACTGACTCCGTGATCAAGAACTCACGCGTCACAGCTCAACTCCCTAAAAGAAGTATTGGGGCCACCGATAAAAAGCTTATCTGAAATGCATCCTAAGAGCAGCAAATAGCAATGAACCCAAATGCGGAAGATTAAACTCCCTCGTGATCTTGAAGACGAGACGAACATTGGAGCTGCGCGTTCATGTGGGAAAGCTGCTCTCGCCCCCTCGCGGAGGCGAGGGACCTACCAACTCTGCGCACTCCAATGCTTTCCAAGTTTTCTCATCGGAGTATTGGTATCCCTCGCTACGCTCCGGGAGGCGACAGGAAAGAGCAGCGAGCGAAGGTTTGGGGGAATAACGCCACCGACATCTTTCACTTATCCTTTGTCAAAGACACAAAATGCCATTTGTTTACTTTCGAGTGATTGGGCAATTATAGGATCATTAGTAGTTCCGTTTCCATTTGCGTGGGCGACTGCTCTGCCACGCCCCCTTCCGCCGCCGCGCCGCGCCGGCTCGGCTCGGCTCGCTTTCCCCGCTGCGCTGCCTCACGAGCCAAGCCTCCATTTTACAGCAGTCACTCGCAATTTAAACACACATGGGGTGTGTGGGCAACAGTGCCACTAAGAGAGCAAAGAATCGGTCGTTTCCACGCGTGCCGTGGGAGGCCCGCCGCCCGCGAGGGGCCACTCCAGGGCACTCGCAGTCAAGACGGCTTATTGACGCACTAAAGAGGAAATATTGTAATGTTACGGCTCAAATTGTGATTTTTCGACAGAAAAACTCATGTGTGGCCTTACTATCGAAAAAGTGGACAAATCGTGTGCATGTATGAAGTAAATCGCTTCCTCTATGCAGAACAACCTTCAAAGATTTTTCCCGATTCAGTTGTGACGAATGGAGCACATGCATCGATGCGCGCGCGGCGACGCGAGAGCTTAGGTCGAGAGAACGTCACCAAAACGCACTAGTCATCGCTTCCCCAAGTAGACCTGCCGCACAATGACCAGGAGCTGGTCACACGATCGCTTCCCTCCGGGTCGGCACATTCCCATTCCCACTGAGGCAGATGCGTTTTCACTCCCCCATCGCAGGTCGAACACTCCCTTCCTGAGCGAGGGGGCGGGGCGGGGCGGGGCGGGGCCCCGCTGCCCGGTCCGTCGCGTCGGCGCATTGATCGGCCCCCGCGCCCGCACCCGCGCCAGCGCCAGCGCCGGCCCGCGCCGGCCCGCGCCCCGCCTTGGCCCAGGTCAGGGGCGCCCCGCCATTCGCTGCCTTGGCACCTGGGCAAGGCGGTGCCGCGGCGCTTCATTCACTCCAGCCATCACTCCACAACGCGCTCCAATAACCATGGATAGCAACTTCCCTTCATATCCGAATTACGAAACAGTTAAGGGGTCACGAGGGGGAAAATCCGAAAGGGTCAAGGTGCCAGTCCTGGAAGATGAAATGGAACGTTACTTGGCTGTATTAAAACGGACACGAGAGGATCCAATCCATCGAGGGGACGGCGGCGGAGGAAAGGAAGAAAAGTGGCCGGCGGTCGCTCCGCTCCGGCATACAACTTTGTTACGCAAAGAAAACACTTCTTTTACGACCCTCATTTCCGCCTAAGCACCTCTTCGCACTTGCTCGCTCTGCTTATCAGGGACCTCCACCAACGACTACAGCTGATTCACTACAGGCTGCACTCCGCATTCAACCCGCGGCATTTACACAAGGGATTCGCAAAAAGAATACGAAAATGGAGGAATTTTTTAACATCAAACGATTGTGGCACGTGCCTCAATGACGGACACAGAAGTAGATACACGCAGAACCTAATTTACAACTCAAATGTTTAGGCATCGAACGTAACTTGATTTATATTAGTGACCAAAGAGGCAAACATGTGGAAGAAGTTTAAACATACGATTAGCAAGAAACTAATGGTTCTTCATTTACAGCATTATTTTTTGATCAGCTACCACCTAAATTTTATTACTGTTCGAAATGTTTTGCAATTTTTTTGGCTTTCCTCTTACGAACCATTTTGAAATATTGAAAATAAACATTTTAAAGAAGCCGTTTATCCCCTAATGATTGCATAGTTTGTTCACCAATTTACTTCGGTTCTCTTAAAGAATTCACAAAGAAAAAGATTGAGGAACGCTGCTCTAAGGTAGGGAGGTTCTGTAGAGGGTAAATAGAAAAAAGGCAGAGAGCAAGTTAAATCGGGATTCTGTTTTCCTCTTCGCTGTTCCTTCACGCGTCTCATCGCTAGCAAAATACCAAACAAGTTGTTCACCTGGAAAATGAATTTAACGGCCTCGGTTTCCATTTGTTTGACTTTGAGACATTTTTAAGTTTTCTTTCCTTGGATCAACGCACTTCATGTTATCAATAGTTTCTATTCGTTTTACATTTCTATTTCGTTTAATATCACGAGGCAACGGTAGTGTTCGTGTTCCTACACCTCTTTCAAAACGTTTTAGATCGACGGTAACTTCCGTTGCAACGTGTTCGCTTCACTCGCAAAATAGTTTTCAAATCCCATATCCACCTCTTTCGCACCGAACACGAGAGTAGTATTTGAGTTGCCTGAAGTGAATGAAGACACTCCGCCCCAGGGTAGTAACATCCGCGAGCATCTTCTCTTCGTCATGTCTCCCGTGATGCTTCTGCCCGTCGGTGCTCGTCTTGTCCCACGACTCCCAAACTGTAATTCCAGCCCGCGTCGATCGAGTTACGGCGCGGCTCATCTCGTGCGTGGGTCACAGCGGCGCGCCGGGCCGACCGGTTCTCTGGCCGCCGCTCCGGAACCGGTCCCGTCCCGTCCCGTCCCGTCCCGGCACAGCCCTCTGCCATACACCCAACACCGGTAGTCGTGCGCGCCCCGGGGGACCGGGTTCAGTCCGCTCACTCGCTCTGCTCCAGCAACACAACCCTTTCAAAATCAGTGCTGGCGTCATCAAACCAAATATCTACATTAAGTTCATCTCATACCAAGGCGAATGACGCATGCCCTTAGGTAAGACACATTGGTCGTTACGACTGGCCGGCATTCCGAGCGTCCACGACACAATGTTCTCAAATGGCCACTTTCTTTCCGGCAATTTTGGGTAGTAGTAATTACTATTAAGAATTCACAAGCCACTCGGAAAAGAAACGTCGTACAGGTATTATTAGTCAATGTTCAGAAATAAGACAAACAAGGGAAACACTTGGCGAAAACCTTACATTCATACAATCTGAAAATGCAGATTTCACAACAAAATATGAAACACGGTTTAATTAAATGTTAATGTTTTCAATTATAATGAAAGCGTTACAATGAACCTTAAATATGTTAAAATCCCTCTGCACACATACGTGTCCTCTCGCAAATCCCATTTCCTCCCAATGAATTGTACGTTAACCTCACCTGCCCAGAGGCAATAGTGAAGGTGGAGTCGGGTGCGCTGCCCACTCCCAGAGTACACGGCAATCTCAATTGCGTTGCCTCTACTCCCCCGTCGTCTCAATGCGAAATTCCGCGTTTCAGGATATTTTTGTCGCGAGCATTCTTCTTCCCTCCGCCTGCTCTGCTGGAGTGGGGTGGGGCGCTCGTCGGAAACAAGAGCGCGGAGGGCAGCGAGGCAGGGCACGCGGGCGGCGCGCACCTTTTGTTTCGCGCACTAATTTGCCGGCGGAGTGGCATTGAGCGCGCACGCGGGGTGGCTGCGCGTCCCAGCTGCTGCGCCACGCGGCGCGAGGCGGCAGCCACCTCCCCCCTCTGGCAGCTGCAGCGGCTGCAGGCACGCGCCACACGCACCCCCACCCCCACGACGCTCGCTCCACTCCACGCAGTGGTGTGTTTCAAAGAACGACCAACACCAATACGAGAGTTCCTGTTTACACGTCGCGTCGCGGCCTTTCGTCATTCCGCTCGCACGACTGACGGCTATCGGCCACCCGTTCCGAGCGCAGAGGAATCGCGAGAGGCGAGCGGGCGGGCGGGCGGGCGCTGCACGCTGGCTGCCTCCCAGCCGTTCTGCGCCGCGCCGAGCGCCAGTGTCATTCCCCCGCGTCCCGCCCCTCCCCGTGCCGCGCGGCGCGGCGGCGGGTGACTGACCGACACCGCAACTCGCTGTTGCTCTCCGGGCGCGCCGCGCTTGTCCGTTTTTTTCGCACTTGTAAACTTTTTCCGCCTCGCCGCCACCGCCGCCGTCACCGCAGCTCGCCCTGCCGGCGGAGCTCGCCTTCAATTTTCGTTTATTCAACCACTATCCGTCCTAGGGCGCGTTGAAGCCGCTTCGTCTACGAGGCCCGCTGCCGCTCCCGCTCCCGCGTCGCAGAGGGAGCGAGCACAACCGGCGCGGCTCCCGCGATTAAACCTCGCTCGTCATAAATGTGTCAATAAATAAGCCAAAGAATACCCGCGCGCCCGCCGCCGAGGGGGGGGGGGGGCAGGGAACCGCCACGCCGCCATTATAACGGCACACAGAATCGGCGCAAAGTAGACAAGTCCCGGGCAATAAATTGGCGAGTTTATGAGACGAGGTTGTGACACCGCCCGCTTGGGAAAGCACCCTCTGTGTTGGTCGGGGCCTTCTGCTTGGCAGCGCTGACGCTCAGGGGGGCGGGGCGACGCCGCGCGTTAAAGAGATCTCGCGGAGCGTGAGTTACGACTGCGACGCGCCCATCCCTCTGAATCACGCTCCGCCCGGCACCGCCTTCCCACGCCCCCTTCCTTCAGCGAAACACTACGCTCTTCTTATTCTTTTTTCATTTGTGTACTGGCAAACGAGGAAACGTACGGTGTCAACGCTTTCTCTACCTTCAATTCATTGGAGAAATGTTTAACGAAAATCAGGCCCGTAAAGTTTACCGCACTGTAAAACTGCAATTCGCACAACAACACAAAACAAAAATGTTTCCTCTTATTAAGAGAACCATCATCAGAGCACACCAGCAGACACCGGAAAATTTAAAAATATATTTCTACTAAGCAACTCCTATCGATAACTCTTAACACAACAGAATTACGCAATAATTCATTAATGTAATTAAATCACACTAAACTTTTTGAGGTTCACGTACCGATAACAAATCAAAAATAAAAGAATACGAAAGAAGCCATTAATTGTCACACTACTACGACGGATGATGAAAGTTGCGTTACCCAAATTGCAAAACGGAGCAGCAGACGTTAAATCGCGCCACTATCCCTTAATCAAAGCAGAGCAGATCAACGCGAGCAGTTTTGCTCAGATGGAACAAAAAAATGCGCAAAACAATCTTCAGCACTTCAGCAGAAAAGTTTCCAATTTTCGAAAATTAAAAGAATTCAACGAAATTGGGACCTGCGCTATTGTCCGTTGTTTTAAGCGTCCCTTCTTCTATCACACAAAAAATTCGGAGTCATTTTTAAGAACATTTTGAAAATATTGACGCTTTATATTAACTATCCCCTAAATCAAAATATCCGTTTCAAATTCTCAGAATTTCGAGTTCAGGCAGATCGATCAGGGAATGTCAACTATGGAACGAATCGTCTGCACGATTTAGGTGCTAGTATTGCGCACCGACAAACACGTTTTGGAACAACGAAATTTTTTGCTGTTAAGGACTCAAAAAAGTTGAACTTAGAGAAGTAATTTACTACATATAAAAACACGAATTATCCACATTTCGACATCAAAGACCCACAAAACTATGTTTTTCTTCAAGACAATCGGAATTTTCCTGTCCAATGTACAGGTATACGAGAGAGTAAAAAGCAATCGATTTTGGTCACTTTGAGAATGTGTTGGGTGGGGCTGAGGAAACAAGTGCCAGTGGGCGCGGCGCTGCGGCTCCTCGTCGCCTCCGCCTCTCACGCGCTGCGTGTGGGGTGGCACTGGAAGAGCGACAGGCCCAAAAGCTATCACCACGTATTCTAACACGACGAAGCAAACAAAAAAAATACAATACAAAAAACTCAATCTATCACAACTACACAATGCGACAAAACAAACGATACTGCATTATATTATTTACGCTAGTATAGTATGTATTCAAAATGAGAACCGTAACATTCCAATCACTGTTTACAAAGGTTTTGAAGATTATTAAACATGTTGATGAACAGTTGCTCTCAGGACACAAAAATTATATTCTTGCGTAATTCGGGAATACTTGGCGGTTGGTCATCTGACTGCAAAACGGAATATTCCAATTTCCGCCATACGTAATCGTATGCGACACAGATCTAACGAACATGCGTGCATGGTGGCGTAATGGAGTTCCACGATAACAGATATGTCCAACGAGTTGTAGCAGAAGGGCAAGCGAGAACCTTGCGGTGCTCCATCTTGTTGCTTGTATTGACGTAAGAGTAAGTCTCTGGTATGACAAAAAATGCGCAAATGACGAACGAAGAGGTAGGTAATAATTTCTCTACAGAGTTTTTCTTTTATTTACTATCGAGTTTGAATTAAACAGGCACACAAAAATAAAACAGTTGTCAGATCCAAAGACTTGAAACATGTTTCTCGAAGAATGTTGATTTGCTGAATTCTAATCGGAAGTCAGAATTGCGCCACCACCTTCCAGTTTTTTTTCGCGAAAAAGCACCATAAAATTTACAATTTTCAATTTGACTATAGTTTTTCCCAATTAAAAGAAACTGGAGGGCAGTGGCCCAATTCTGGCTTCAGATTAGAATTCAGCGCGTCCACATACATAGAGACACACGTGTCAGGTCTTTGGGTCCGACAACCACCCCTGAAAAAGCAATTTTCACAGTGCTTTTTCGGAATTAAGAAAAAAGAGCTGCAGGGCGGATTCAACGCGTTGACATATACAGAAAAACACGTGCCGTGTCTTTGGGTCTGACAACATCCCCCCCCCCCAAAAAAAATAATTCAATTTCATGGCACGTTTCGCGATTTAAAAAATGGAGGGCCATGATGCAATTATGGTTTCAGATTCGGATTCAGCGCGTCGACGTAGAGAAACATGTGACAAAGTCTGACTTCTTTTTGTGTGTGCGCCTGTGTTATCATTAGGGCTGTGATTTATATGCATTTGCATATTCTTTTCTGCTAACTAAAACATCCCTTTTATGTGAAAAGCAGGGACTGCGATAAAAGTTTTTATCCTCAACTTCATCTAACCTGCCTTGCTCACGCTTTTCACCGTGTTGCAGAAATTGTCAGATTTCCATTCCCAGATATTAATCAGTTGATATCAACTGTCAAGAAAGTATTCTTGAAGGCCACAAGTCATGTGGATATTTTTAAGACAAACTACCCTGTCCTACCTCTAACTTCCCTACCAGTCATCACATTGTGGTGTACTTGTCTGAAGACACCTGACTATTATTCCAACTACTTTGATCAAATAAAAGATGTTCTAAGTTACCTGTTGATTGTTGATGAGGAGCGGGCATTCAGCCGGTTTAAAACGATTTTGAGGCCAAATAGACGTTCGTTTGAGTTTGAGAACTTGAAAAAGGTGGTTGTTTGCAATTGCAACAATTTTGCGAGTGATCAATAGACTTAGTTCAAGGTTTGGCCCATTTTTTTCAATTTACTAACGTTTCTCCTTTAACCAAATATTTTTGGCTGACAAAAGAAACGCACTAAGTCAAGATTTTCAAGTTTTAAGTTATGTGATTATTGGGTTCTAGATTTTATTACAATTTAGAGAAAGTCATTTTTGTTGCAATACCTATTTTTTTTTATTTTTTGAAATACACATTAACTGCATCTCCCATTTTTATCCTAAAAAAATGAGTGTTCTTCAAAATTAAGCCGTAAATGTTAATGTTTGTGGCTTGTAACAATTTATATGATTTCTGTATCATATTTTGCTGTAAACAGATTTTCCAAATTACACTTACACATTACATTACACTATTTCGCATATTTTCCTTTCTTAGCTGCATATATTACCCCATATATACATACATATGTGCACATTTCGCACTTGTTATTGCATATAAATCACAGCCCTAGTTATCATCCTCGACGAAATTTTTGGCGACGTTCGTCATAAATTCCGCTTTGCGGTTCGCGAAACCTGTTGAAGTCGTCCGTGGTTCTCGTTTGTGGTTATTGATCTTGGTCGCCCTGACATCCTCTTTAATTGACGCGAAACTGATCCTGAACGATGGAACTGGTCATGGGCAGAAGACATTGTTCTATTATTTGGTGGCTCCTTACGGCACTGTTCCTCGGAAAGCTCTTTAACGTAAAATTGGCTAATTTTGACGCCTTATTCTGCTTGACAGGATAGTGTTTACACTTAAATATGTTCTCTTCTGTTGTGAGAAGCACAACTTCTGTCCACAACACTGAAATTTCATTATGTCCAACATTTATTACGTACATAAAAAAGTCTTCGTTTTTATAAAAAAAATACTGAAGAGAAGTTCAATAATTTCAATTTCTCTTTTGATGCAAACTGTATATGAACAAAACATAATAATAATAATAATAATAATAATAATAATAATAATAATAATAAACTAGTGACCTGCAGCAGCAAAAACGCGAAATAAAATAAATGGTTTTCGAAACATTAGCAAGCACAGAGCTCACGAACAAATAAAATACTAGCATTACACTGCAATACATAAAATAATTGAACAAAAACAGCCTTCACGAATACTGTAGTAACATAGTGCACTATATACAATGTCAAAAAATAGATGTTTCAAAACGCCAACACGTGAATAGCAAACATTTAATGATCTTTCTTGGAGCTATGCTGTCGCATGATATCCATTAACTCGATGGTGTCGCCAAATATCTGTAAACTCCGCTGATCCTACTCGCGGATTTCAACCTTTTCGACGTCCGCCCCAAGTAATCCAACTCGGGAAACTGCTCACGTAAGGTTCGCGGAGACTATAACGATCGCGTTATTTCACGCCCGTTGAGCAACTGAACTATTGAATGCTATGTGTAACCTCGAAGACATAAGATCCATCAGAGGTTTACTACGCCTTAAGCGTACTTGTTACGTGACATGTACGGTTATTTGAAGTCTCCAACTAGGGATTGTGGCCGACCGGTGAATTCTGAAGCGCCAATCTTCTCCCCAGTTCTCCCCCGTCTGGGAACTCATCAACTGCACGTCTTCGGCACTCGACGACTGCACTTTTCCACAGCGACCCACTGTGAAACATCTGCAAGCACGTTCCCTAATCAGTTCCTCGTTAAATCGCCATCCACGTGTTCGTGGGGTTCGTATGAAATTGAAGTAATTAGTGTGACTTTCTAATGTTACCATTCGTGTATGAAACAATCCTACAAGTCAACATCGTTAACTAATCAAATATTTTTGCATATGCAATTCGCATTACCGCGCTTAACAAAGCGGGATCGAGTGCAGCAGTGGCAAAGAGCGGCCGGAATTTGCACGGTCTTCTCATCTGCAGGCCTCTGACTCGCGTGATACTTTATTCTCCGAGTCTTCACTCACGTTCCCTTCGTTTCTCCACCTTTTGTATCTCGAGGATTTCGGCAGGTCATGACGCGGTGAGTGTGCGGACTGCGTGAGGAAACAAAATATTCTTGAGTAAGAGACAGATGGGGCCCTCAGGTGTACGGTTTCCCCAAGGAGCAGGCGCCACCCTTCTAGAGCTTCCCAGCTGCGCCTTCCCCGCCCACCCGTACAACTCATCAACGCACGCCACACCGCATTCCCAGTACTTCATCAATATATTCAACGGAAACTCCCAATTTACCACAATTTCTTTTTTACAAAAACTGGAAGAAACGTATCTACCTACTCATCTCATTCTCTTTGGCCACTGGCCACCGATCTGCCCGCAAACGCCTTTCGCAATTGAAAATTCTCTTACTGTTACAAGTTAGGAAAGTAGCATATAGTTTGCATGTCTACGGAGACCTAGCACCCGTCAGCCATAGCAAAGTTGTCCGCCCCACCCACTGTGGTCATTTCTACAAGCAAGGCACAATGAATCGTCGCCCAAGCGACGCCCGCGCCGTGGCCCTCGGTGCGAGGGCTCCCTCGTTCCGCCTTCCCCTGCACACCAACCACTCGCCCGACACTTCTGTAACACCCACAACCGCCCTGTGCAACACGATGGCGCACACATCCCCAGTACTAGACTGTTTCCTATGCTCTTGGCTCTGGGTTAGCTATTCGCTTTTGTCCCATCCTCTCCCAAACTGATACCTATCGGCGCATAAACGTTTTCCGTATTTTTTTCACTTTTTCAGTTTCCTATCACTACAATTGAAATATGACTTCAAGAATGTTATAAAAGAGTAAAACCGGGACCTACAAGTTAATTTTCGTTGAAAATAAACCGAAACAGCGAAATTTCATAAGAAATCATTTAAAGTATTTGTACTCACAAATGCAACAATGTATAAAAACGCCCGTAATATCCACATTAACGACTTGAGATTATATATATTATAGTTTTTGAATGAACATCAAAACAGTATTTATGTAATTATAATGTTTCAGTGCACTATCCGTACAAAAATATTAAAAGAAAAAATGGAGCCGTTTATGACAAATTCTTAATATTACCCATTTGTCACTTAAAAGTGCGCGAAAACTACTAATATAACTAGAGTGGCTACAACAAACAGCACTTACTTTTCTCGCAATATTACGAAAGGTCACATAATATTATAATAGTGCAATTCCTGCCCTTTTAATACTTCAGCCATCACTTGAAAAAGTACAAAAGCGAACGAACGTTTTGAATAAAAGAGAAAAATGAGGGGGGGGGGGAGAAAGAAAAGAAATAAAGAAAACTTTTTCCATAGAAGGGGACCCCAAGACGTGAATTTCCGTTGAAATCTGGAAATCGATTTTCTGCAGCACATCTTTCTCTACACTACGTATATTACTCCGAATTCACGAACAAATATAGAAATAAAATGGGGGAAAAGGAAAAAAGTGCGCCGACTACGCTACGCCGGGAAGAAATCGCTCGAGTGCAGCATAGGGGTGCTTCAGGCGCTAAGATAGGCTCAGGATAGCACAGCATTGAAGACACATTTTATTAACATTTTCGAAGAAATTTGAAAAATTATTTTTCACTATTTGTAAATCTAAATACTAGTTTTTAAATAGTTGTGCAAATATTAAGGAGAAATCGACATCGGGGAGAACCGAATGAATAATTCCTGTTATTCAAAACGCCAAAACATAGCCAATTGTTACGCAGCAACATAGAAATCAACGAATCTTAAATTATCAATTGCAACGGAATAAGCTAGCTGTTCCGTGCAGTTGGTGAAAGTCGTAGTTGCCAAAACCGCAATCATGCTTTGGTTTTTGGACGTTGGGCGCATGTGCACACGTGCAAGCGCTCGCGGCGCTGGGGCAGTCAGCTGTTGCGCGATCGATCTGCGCTGCGCGGGCGCTGGGGCCAGAGCGGGCCCGGGCCGGGCTGGGCCGGGCCGACAGCCACCAAGGTCGCGAAGGGGAAGGGAGAGGCCGGGCGCCCACGAGGCCCTCCCGCGCAGCTTCAATTGCGCCACTGGAAGCCTCCAGTGAACTCGACAAACATTCAAAAACCGATATTTCTCAATTATAAAGCCGCCTCTTCTCACCTCCGTCCACCGCCTTCGCACTCCACACCTCCGTGCCAGAGCGTTGGGATCTAGCTGTTATTATTCCACCACCATCCCACCAAACGTATTTTGCAAGATGTTTTTCTGTTTTCGACTATCCGAGCTTCTGAGAAAGCAAACAGTCGTTTTGAATGTGTCATTTAGCCCTCTGAAAATGCTCGGACACCCACCACCGAGTGCAAAACAATGGCAGGTACTTTCCCTAAAGAGATCCTCCCACTCGTCCGCCTCCAGTGAGCGAGCGACGGGAGGTCGGATGCCTATTTTCCCTCCGGAGAGGAATGCCAATCAAAGAACGTGCGATAGGTTTTGCGTCCAGATGGCCTCCCGGAAAGCACGGCTGCTCGGCGCCCCACACCACCTTCCTTCCTCCCTTCCTCTTCTGCAACCCAAGATGAAATCCCATTCCATAGAGCATCCTGGAGGGCAAGGCTGCATTGGCCATCGAACGGCACCTCAATGCAGTGAGAATCCCACAGCTAATTTCGTCGGAAGGCGAAGTGAATGCCTATATGCACGCACACCCGCACGCACGCACACAGACGCACGCACACAGACACACGCACACAGACACACCCGCACACACACACACCTTTTGCGGTTCTCAAACTTCTCTCTCACTTTAACTTTAAAATATGAAGGATTTGTTTAAAAAATGCATATAAATATATATGTCAAATGCAACACAACACTGGAGAGCATTTTCAAAATCTAAATAGTTAAATAACTCCTAAACGAAGCGTTCTAGGGCCTTAAAACTTAAAATTGTGAGGCCAAAGGCCTCAAAGAAACGTTCCGCACACTGTAATGTATAGGATGTGATCTTCTAGGATATTATATTATATTTTGCTGGATCGGCGCTTCTCGATACTATCCCACTTGTTTAGAGACGTGCTGCATCTGCAACTGTATGTGAAATTAAACTAATTACTTGATATTCTACGCGATTAAATTGCACGGGTGTACCTCTCAATTCCATAGTAAAGAGTAGGGTTGTGCTTGCCCGATCCTGTTTTTCGCATGCACAATTTTACATAGCTATCTCGAGAGTAAACAGCTTTTGTAATATTGTGGCTCTCAAATATAGCGAAAAGCCAACTGTCAAGGAATATTGTACAATTACTTCAAATGTTAAAATTGTGAATTTTTTCCAAGAACAGAATAAACCTTTATTCAAACGTGGTATCAAACACTAATTTCAACGTTTTTTATTTTTATTTTAAATTCTATAAGTACATTAGAAGCTACCTTTTTACATTTTTTAAACAAATAAATCAGTTTCGTTAACAACTTCCCTTTTCAACACGGAAAAGGAATAAGTGGAAATAGGGTGGAATGTTAACGATTACGAATTACAGGGTGGAATAAGTTCAAACGCATTAAGGGTAAGAAAAACGCATGCGCCAGCGTCCCACCAAGGAAAGAGTTAAGGCGTCCATACACACTTTCCCGAAGAAAAACAGTATTCGGAAACAGACGATTTGAAATCCGTCTCTCTTCGAACAACTTCGTAAACCAGACCTGTCACACTGGCTTTTCTTTTAACACTATTCATGAAGTACATTGTTACTCCAACTCCTTGCTTCGATCCACTCCATCGCCACAAATGACACTTTGGCTACAACTTGAAAGAGGTATACAACGCAATCGATGCTTTGGGGCTCAACAACCATTATTCTACAGAAAACACTATATTGAGATGTCTTTCAAATCTTGATTCGTTGAAAGCAACAAATCTTGAAGTCATTGAAAACAATCACGTTCTATAACACGATGATGCAAGTCATTAATTAAAATGTACTTGGGAAGAAATCTTTACGAAGCACATGCAGTCAGTTTTCTATTTCCATTACAAAATCACAAGATTTAAAGATTGTCAACACTCGTTATCACACTCGCATCACTGGCGTGGGTCATGTGAATAAAATAAATGATCTCACTAAAGCTTTTGAAGTAAATACTTACTTTCAGTGAATAAAACTCAATTACTAGCTTTTAAAGTACATACTATTTAGAGTAAATGTTTGCTCCCCTACTTACTTCAAGTATTTACTTAAAATTATGAAATTAAAATTGAGCTTTTACTTCATTTCACATGTAAATGCTATGAATTATTTAAGCACGGTAATGACCTCACTTAATAAAACGTTTGTAAGTAAATTTAAGGGTTTATAAAACAAATTAAACTATTTTGGCAGCCTTCTTTTTCCAGCCAAGTCTAGTGAGTGCGTTCTGAATAACAGAATTTGTCTATTAATCTATACTAATATATAAAGACAGAAGTGCGTTGTCTTCCAACGCGGTAATCTCTGAATCTACTGAACCAATGCCGATGAAACTTTTGTGCTAACTTCCTTTAAAGGTCTGGAGTACTATAGGCTATGATTTACAACCATAAACCGTAATATATTTACAAAATAATTACTTTTCTCGACATTTTTGGCATAGCTTTACATCACAGATTCAAGAGCGCATCAATGTCAATAGTTTAGCTGTGCGCCACCAGAGGATGACGTCTCAGATCTACTACTGGTTTCATTAATGTCCAGAATTATTACGAGATGCATTGGACTTTGAATAAGGTTATGTAATGTCCCTGTATGAACAGTGGTGATTTGTTAGTTCTGAACATTGGTGGAATATTTGGAAGAAATCGGTAACTAAAGTGGTAAAGATGACAAGGTACATGCATTATCCTTAATCCGTGGTATGTACAAAGTGGCTATAAAACATTGGAGTTTGAATTTGTACAGAAATTGAGGTAGGTTGAGACAGTGCAATGTACAATAATATATAGTACACAATATACAGTAATCTACAATGTATTATATATAGATATTGTATACATTCTAAACAACCTCTTCTTTTACAGAAATTTGTAAACATTGAATTGCTTGAAACAATGCGAGTGTCAAGTTGTCAAAACAGACTATACAAGTGCGAATAGATGGGCAGTCTATAAACGTTTTGAATCGGTTATTAAGAGAAGTGCGACTTGCTGAAGTACTCACTCGCACTATTGAAAATAATACTGCAAGGAGGGATGCAAATGTAAATAATTCTCTACGTAGTAAGGTTGCTTTTCAATAGCACTCACAATTTGACTATTTACACAGTTCTCATGTTCAAATTGGTAAAATGTAAAATGTTTGTATGTTTTGGTTTCATCCAGTTGATTTTTTTTCATTATGTGCAGAAGATTAGTGCAGTAGTATGTAATTAAGCAATGATCACTTACATATTGAGACTAATCTGTGCTATTATTTTGCATTGCAATTGCTCCCAACGCATGAATTGGTTTCTGTTATTCACATTTCAAGATCCTTAATATATAGCACTTCAGATCAAATAATGAAGCTAATATGGTTTTGTTCAGAACATTGTCAATTTAGTGTGTACTCATAATATACATGTTGATGGATCAGTATTGTTCTCATTCTTCAATGTTATGATTAATTGATTTACGTAAAAAAATAATTTTTATTCTACACGTAGTTAAAACTTATACAAGTATATATTTTTCGTCTTCAAAATAATTATAAATACTGGCAATTACGTTCAATGTTGATACTTTAATTTACTTTTATGATTATGATTCGTCAATTACGTTTTGACATATACATTGATATTCCATATCTATCTTCTAGCATCTCCGTGCGAGAACTCTGGCATGTTAAACTTCGCTTACAACAGTCAGTCCCTTCAAGGTCACGATTTGACAGATCAATTTCAAATATTTGTTTATGAATACAAGAGAAGACAAAATATAAAAAAGAGTAAGTTTTACAATGTGACAATTTATTGACAGTATTGGAAGTAATATATGAAACTCCACAAAAAAAAAACACAAAATATACGTGAGTCTACAAGTATTTTATTCTGTAGTTTAGAATTGTTTATTGTTTTTAGTTATAAAGTGAAGAAGGTTTAGGAGCTGGAAGCCCAAATAAGAAAAATATAATTTTTTGTGAAAAAGTGAGCGAGGTAGACCGGAAATTTCCAAATGGGGGTGAAGAGAAGACAGGGCTATCGAAGCGTGGCCGTGCAGAGCATGGCAGGGAGGAGCAGGGCGGAGAAGGGATACAACAGAAGAGATAGTAGGCCCCACCGCAGGGTATGAAAAAATGGAATTCCTCTCCCTGTCTAATAATTTACTATAAACCCGAGCAACGCCGGGTACACCAGCTAGTTGTGTAATACTGGCTGAATACTTGAATTTACGAGCACGACAAAACTACCGACCTCGCGTTGCTTGTGGTAATAATTATAGGGAATTGTTCAGATTTGATTGAGAGAATGTTATCAGAACACTTGCTAGACGACTCCACGGAAACAGGTCGTGCTCTGAAGTTTTCAGACTAAAAATTTTCCTGCGTTTGGTAAAGAACCCAGGTAAAATTGAAATAGCAAAAGGCATTGGTGTTCACCGTTTCACACTACCGAAGACAAACCAAATGTTATGGAAAAAATAATTAGCAAATCTCAAATTTCCAAAAGGCAATGATTTTGCGCAAGCGGAATCGACTTCTCGAGTGCAACTGGCGCTATCCATTGCACACATGTACGGACTATGAAACCGCGAGTACATGGAAACTAATGTGTCAACTACACGGGGTTTACTTCCATTAATGTTCACTCCTTTTGTAATTGCAAGGAAGGATTCACCAAAGTAAATGATATGAGGGGACAATCCGTTCACGATAATTGGCTTTTGAAACGGAGGATGCTCTAGAGCGTGATGAATCGGCAACGAAGTGCTAGCTAGCTTCACTATGAGCACGTTTTGTTGAGCTCTCCTTTCACTTGTAGTGGTAGGAGTAGAGCTGAGGGTGAGTTGCCAATTTGGTAGAAATGCAGAAAAATCAAATCTGCAGTTCGTTTACTGTACTGCTCGTTGACGACGGCTGGCTCGTAACTCCATTCAGGGATCCTCGAACGCCACAAGAATGAATTAGGCTACGGAGATGAAGCATATAAAAACTGTGTGTGATTATATTTAGGAATATAATAAATTCAAATAAAAAATTGTCAGTTTTTCCTTTTGAAGTACCTGACTCTTTCTCCAATGTGGTATTGCTCTACTGGAGTTAGATAAAATTCCATGGCTTCAAAATATTTTTTTGTGATTCAGGTTTTTTTTTGTCTGCTTTCTTCTTTGCCTTTTTATGTTATTTATTTGTTCACTTGTCGTAATGCCACTGGTTTTGCACAAACCTCTTCACACTCACCAATAATCGCAGAGTATGTAACTTCCTTTCGGGTCTATTGTTTGGAAGGGGCGATTTATTTAACTTTACGTTAATTAGATTTTCAATGATTTTCACAACTCGAAGTTAAGAACCGTCACTGTCTTTCTCACATATCTCAACTGAGGAACTCATTTATTTCGTGTAACGCAGTAATAAGCATAATTCGCTGAATAAACGTAACGTAGCAAATCGCTACTCACGATACGAGTATGTACTGATTTTCCTCGCACTAATAAGTATTTACTTGTTTTCCAGAATTTGTTTCCTCGTAAAAATATAAGATTATTCCCACAAAAGTGAGTAAATGTTTTTAGTATTTCCTTCAGACTTGAAGAATAGATGTGGATGATTTAACACGGCATTATTCTCTGGTGGTTGCAGAGTGTGACTGGGAGGGGGCGTGGGCGCCTCGCAGCCCGCTCGCGCGCGCGCGCGCACACACACACAGTTTGTAGGTCAGGTCGGTGACCCTCCGAGGTCGCGCGAAGCGGGAATAGGGGAAGGGGAAAGGGAGGGGGAAGGGGGAGGGGGAGGGAGAGGGGGAGGGGGAGGGGGAGAGGCGCGCGGCGAAGCGTCTGCCGCCGCCGCCGCCGCTGCTGCTGCTGCTGCTCTCTCTCCTCCGCCCGGCGCCTTCGTCTCTCAAAACAAGCCACACGACATTGTGCTGCCAATGCGGTTCACCTTCTCTGTTGCGACGACTTAGCAACTACCTTCGGGAATAGACTAGCTCGTCCCCTTGCTTCTCTTCTTCACGGTGCACTACAACCATCGCTTGGCTTTTCAGAGTATCGTCCTTTCGCTGTTATTGGAGGATAATACCAAGAAACAACTGCGGCTTCTATATTACGACTCGAACAATATTCCACGGCCTACCTTCGCCATTTTGCTTGCGTCTCACAATACATTTCTACTTACAAACTTAAAAACTACTTTTAACCAATCTCTGCGCAAAAGATTGCAAATAATCTAAAAAGCACACATACCTTGCAAAACATTAGAAATATTTTGAGCTTCTACAAGAGCTTATTGCACTTTTATAAGATCCTTTTAGCTTATTAAACTGCTAATGAAGTATATTCCGCAAAATTATATTTTTACCCCGACCTACAAAAAACACCAAATGCAAAAAACTAAAGTAAGATGTATGTGTGTAACGAACATTGTTTAAAACAATCGACAAGAATTACTAGTATTCATTTTAATATATTACTCCTAAACGTGTCCCGCGATAATGAACTTTTATACTTCCTTTTGCTTTACAGCCCACAATATTGACACACGAAGACGTTCTTCACAGAAATTGAAGTTTGATTGTTCAGCATCCACACGCGAGTTTCCATTCGCCTGCATTTTGGCGCGAAGCTTCGTAGTGTTGCTGTCACGTGCACCTGCCAATAGCCGCTCCTCCCCCTTCAGTGCATATCAATCGCGCTGCGTTGCCGCGCCTGTGGGCGAGCGAGGGAGAGCGTGCGCCAAGCGGGACTTTCCCGTCGCGTGACCCCGATGCCACGCCGCACGCCCCCGCACGACGTGCGTTACAGTTTTCTTTCACAGGCTCTGCAAGCATCAACGGAAACCAAAACTGCAAGGCGAAATTCAATCTTGCCTGCCTGCCTGCCTGCCTCTTTCCACAAAGCCCACGGACACACACATTCTAATGAGGACTATCTAGAAGCCCCAACAATTTACTTACTTGAGCTGCACATTTCCCCCTCGCGCTCCGTTACTCACCTGCAACAGAAAAGAAAGATTTGTAATGGTGCCTCCATTAGCACAATATCGACAATCAATATTCACGCAGTGGGCAAGAGCGAATGTCATGACTTAGCTACATGGCATTTGGCATTGATGGCTCACGACCCCGGCTGCGTTCACTAAACACCGCCGACAAATCAACGGAACAACCAGCTAAGAACAAGACACTAACTAAAATGAATGTATAGATAATTTGAGCACACTACTCGCAGCTAGATGCATAGAACTAAACGAGCATAGACGGATGCAGATCAGGTCAGCACATAAAAAAGGACAAAGGGCAGGACAAAGGGCAGGGCAGGGCAGGGCAGGGCAGGGCAGGGCAGGGCAGGGCAGGGCAGGGCAGGGCAGGGCAGGGCATAGAGCAGGGCATAGAGCAGGGAAAAGGGGTGGCGCTGCAGCGTTTGTTGGCCGCATCGGAGGCCGATAAGGAAGTCGATTGGATAATGAAGGATAAACGCAGAGGCCTGCAACCTGGGCTCTAATGAAATTACCAGTGGAGGGAGACGGTGGCAGCCGCAGCTCAGCTGGGCGCAGAGGGGCCTGGGGCCTGGGGCCTGGGGCCTTGGCCTCGCTCCTCATCGCATTAGCAGGAAACTGCTCCACCCGAGAGCAGATGAGTACAAAGGGCGCAATCGCATTTCAAATCCAAGCCGCCCCCGCCTCTGACAAACGCTTCGCTTCGCTTTTCGCCAAAACCAACACACATCGACATTCAAATGCGCACAATTTAGATGATAAATCATGTTACCACACATCGCTATCGAGTTTTCTGCGGTGTCCAACTCAGCAGCTAATAGTTTTATCATAGTGGACTGTTTTAAGTCAGTGGGAATGAGCTGTTACCCTTGAGAATATTCAGGAGTGCGAAGGCCATTTGGTACCGATTTTGCCCTGCTCGCGGCCAGTTCATGTGCTGCAACTTCATAGATGAGTTAGGGTGACTGATCATTAAAACAAAACTTTCATACAATAATATAACAATATCCACTACATATTTGAATCGTGGGTAGTATATATTCCCCTTACAGGGAGAATTACAACACACCACAATGTTTGGTTTTTGTTTTGGAGCACTTAGTATGTCGTAAATATTAATTTGAAATGTCTACCACAGCAAAAGGAAAACGCGAACTGTACGCAAAAAAATCAATGAAGGAACAGTGATAATTTACTATCTTTAACAAAATGGAATCGTTGCACATTGGTGAATATTTGGCAGTTACATACTATGCCATTATATACACATCTGAACTAATTTAAGTAAGCCGGCCGAATAACAGGTTGCAGCCGGCTCTTTAAAACATTTCCCTCTTCTTTGCCATTCAATGCCTCGGTGTGGGCGGGCGCGGGGCGGGGCGGGGCGGGGACTAGCTCCCTGACGAGGCCGCGGCAGCGGCCGGCCTTGGGTCTCGCCGCCCGACTTTCGCTGCCTGCCTAGCTGCCATCTCGCCTCGCGCCCTTCAGTAATTACAGCTGCGAGTAACGATCGGGGCGGGGCGGGGCGGGGGCGGCAGCGCTCGAAATAGCGGCGCTCTGCTGGAATTGGGAGCAATTAACCGGGGGGGGGGAGGTACGAAGTCTCGGACCCGGAGTTGAACCGGCGTCCCCCTTCGCCACCACCTCTCGCACCCAGAGCCAGATCGAGGAAGATCGGATTTCCTTCTCAGGCATGCGCTCGCTTAGTGTGCATTAGGTCTATACAGTCCGATCGTTATTGGAAACTATCATGCGATGTCTACTCAAAACTCAGGTTCATATCGTCCTTTCCAGTTTCTCAAAAATTGTCACAGCAACGACGCCTTTATAAACAGAAAAAAAAAAAAAAAATTTAGGCACGATTAAATGTAAAGAAGTATACTGCTTTTAGTTAATGCCTTTGTTAATGCGTCTCTGTTCCTCTCACTCTCTCGCTCTGAGTCTGTCTGTTTCTCTCTCCCTCGCTCTGAGTCTGTCTGTTTCTCTCTCTCTCTCTCGCTCTGAGTCTGTCTCTCTCTCTCTCGCTCTGAGTCTGTCTCTCTCTCTCTCGCTCTGAGTCTGTCTCTCTCTCTCTCTCGCTCTGAGCCTGTCTCTCTCTCTCTCGCTCTGAGTCTGTCTCTCTCTCTCTCGCTCTGAGTCTGTCTCTCTCTCTCTCGCTCTGAGTCTGTCTGTTTCTCTCCCTCATGAAGTGACTGCAGCTTACTCAATTTACATCATTTCAATTCTAAACCAATAATACCTAAGCATTACCTAGTTACCTCATTAATATCTGTTCATAATTTCGGTTCTTAATAATGTACAATAAAACTCCTATTGATATCTCAGAAACATAAGCAAGAAGTATTTATTTTGTCCCGTATATTGGGTAGTGCAACTACATTTCATTTTTGTCAATTAAATCGAGGGAAACACATCGAAGAAAAGACAATAAAATATCTCCAAAAATGTCGACCATTTGTATTACAGTTGATCTAAAGTTGGACAATCCAAACTTTCGCTTCATCAGTCTCCAAAGCTCGCCGTTATAAAAAAGATCGGTAATATTGGATAAGTCGCCTAAAGTCATCATCACTGAAATAACTAGAAGTTCTTCGGAATGGCACAGACATAATCGTACCAGTTAGTTTCCTTACTCTTAAATCTGGGCTATCTATTCAGAGGTATCCCTTCCTCTTCGCAGATGCTCTCCGTTGGCATCTAAATATTTTTTCCTCGTATTCTCAATTTTTCGGATCCCTAATAGTAGATTTGAAATATGACTTTAAGAATATTACAGAAGCATAAAACTTGGTCTTGCTTGTATATTTTCATTGAAAAAATATCAACCGTTTTAAAGAAAATGTCGTTTGAGCGTTTCTGAAAATGCGTAATTTCAAGCGAATTTTCACCCATGTTGATCAGAAATTATTTGAAACTACTGCACTCTTAAATTAATAATGCAGTGGAAATGCTCTTAATTTAAAATTAACGAAGTGAGAGAGATATCAGAAAATTAACGTGTGATTTTTGATTTAACAAAAGACTGCAGCAAAGTAGCATTTCTGTCATCTCATACAGCACGTTTAGCACTATTCCTACAAAACGTTTGAAGTAAAAAATTTGGATCCGATTTTTGAGAAATCGTGTTTTCATTCTTTTTAATATTGCCTATATTTTACTCAGTTACGCCAACACATTGTTTTTAATACACAAAATTAATTAAGGGTCTAATTGTGAAAAACAGTTTATTTGAAGACAAAAATTACTATCCACAGTACTGTAGTTGTAGACCAAAAAGTTACAAACTTCTGTAATTTTCTACAATTCAGTGTTTACAGTGAAATACGGACCCATGCCATCGTCAGAAGTGTATTTTACACTCTTCTTACAAGAAATTTAAAAGAAACATTTGGATAATTTTCTAGAAATTTTTGAAAAATGTCTCAGGAGCTTTATGTAAAGTACTCCCATCTCCAAAGTTTAAAGAATTATTTTCAAAATCGCAGGGCATCGAGTCGGTTCAGATCGACCGGAAAATATTAATTTTATCCTAAAAACAATTTCGGTGCTATATTTGTTTACTGATGGAGATAGACGGATCACGACACTCGGTTTCAAAGAACGTGAATTTCCTATCACGTCTCGGCATCGATTTTCCGCAGCCTCACAAAACTTTGTCTTTATATATACGTATGTATACGAGAAAGAAAAAAAAGACCATGTGGTAAAGAACGTCGCCTTGAGACAAAAACATTTATGAAGGCAATAAATCTTGTTGAATGCAATGCGGTGGTCCAATGCGCCCGTGGGACGTGACGAAAGAGGCCGCCCCACATCGGCGCCTGGCGCTTTGCAAATGGGCTTGGGCGGCCTTCGGGCGCGCGGGGCCGCGCCTGGCCGGCCTTCGCGGGCCGTGACGTCACGCGCACTTTCGCACGCCCAAACGGAGGCAGGCGTTTCACACTCATGACAAAGAATTCCTTTTGTTCAAGCGACATGGCAAACAAATTCTTCCACACTTCGCCACATTGCCCTCGTCGCACCATCTAGACGCCGCCGTCCCCCACATGGTTCCTGTCGGAGCCTGCGCTGGGGGCCTACGCGGCGCTACGCCGTCCCCGACTTTCACTAGCGCTCAACGAGCAACTCCGCCGCCTCCCCTTCCCAAACATTCGGTGTGTCACAGTGCACAGTGGCGCAGAACAGAACTTGGGAAAATATTGAAAGCGACCTCTTCCAGACGAAGATCGGCGCCCAGAAGCTGCGCTTTGCCAGCTGTCGCAAAGGCGACAGACCACAGGAATTAGTCCGAGGAATTTGTCGCTTGAGCTAGTCCCCTCGTTTTGGCTTAAACAAGGCAATTTTTAACATCCGTAACCGTATTGCAAACCGTGTGATCAACGAGAATGAAATGATGTAGCCCTCCCTGCTACCCTTTCAACCATCGAACTTCAAAATTAAATTGCTTGATCTTCAAGAATAGGCTCACCGACTTTGCAGATCAATAATAGACCTATTCAATAGCAATCTTCTCCATTTCCATTGTTAAAAATACCAAATTGCAAGCCGATCACTCGGAAATAAACAGCACTACCGCATTGAACACCTGTCCGACGCTTTCATAACCCACCCCCACTACAGAAGCGTTCTTCTCGGTGTGTTCAAGTGAGCATTATTTTGAGCGTGTGTGAAAACTATTAAAACTGTCACGTCGCAAATGAAAAGGACCGATTTTATGATCATGAAATTCACTATTATTCATATTACAATAAATAGGGAACGGATTTTCATGTAAATACATATTTTTACAGGGACAAGATACCTGTATTCACTAATATTTATTAGACTTAACACGACATTCTGAACTAATTGGAACCATTTTTATTTTACATATATTTACATATTTTGGTATAATTCACTATTCACTTGAGCTCCGGCTCCTCGTAAACACCATTGTATGTAATACAAAAGTATTATGTTTCGGAAGAAACTAGCGAATAATTGCTTCTGTAGATGTAAAACTTTCATTCAGCCTCTCTGAATCCATGTAAAGTTCTGATCGGCAACGTACTCTGCTCGGAAAACGCTTGAAGAATGGAATTGTAAACATAACGAATACTTATTTCACATACTTCCTATTTTTCCTTACATATTTTTGAAAAAATAAGTACATATATATGTACATATTTTGCTTTTTTTATTACAATAAAGTCCGTTCCCTACTAATAAATATAGAATTATATTTACGAACGTAAGCCTCCATAATCGATGGTGAAATGGCTCTCGTTTTAGAGCGCATTGAAACGAGGCGGGATGTGGTGATGCCTCCGCGAGGCGAGAGGCGCGGCGGGGCGGGGCGGCCACGCGTTAAAGGGGAGCGATGCATCGGCGACGCGCTGCACCCCTCAACACGCACTCTTCAATGGCGAGAGCGGCAAGCATGGCGAGCAGTGCCATGTGGGAGCGTACTGCCGTTACACGGCCCCGTTGCTGGCGAGAGGGGACGCGCACTCGCCGTACAGCACGTGCTACTTTCGCGCGCACGCCAACCGCCCGCTTCTCAACGCACCACTCGCCTCTCCTCTGCGCAGCAACGAATCGCATTGGCCTTCGATTGGACGTGCGTCTTTTTGAAACGTAGGTCTAACACTGGACGCCGTTCAGAAAAAGTATGGAGAAATTCTAAAAGCCCTTATCCAACCCCGTTCTTTAATATTAGAACGAAACACCAGATCCAGACGCACCTGCTCCAGAAGGCGGGCGGGAGCGGGTCGATTAGGGTAAAAGCATGATAGAGTCTATGAATGTTGCTGCCGAGTTTGATGAAGCATGTGAAGAAAGTCTTTTTAATGCACGTTCCCATCCAATGGACTACTTCTACCTATCCTTTCACTTAAGCAGGCAACAACAAAATGTGTAACATATTTAATTCTCTACTTATTTGCATGAACTGCATTCAAAAAGAGCTAAGTAAAAAGTAAATGAACATATCATAACCCCAATATTATTAAAAGAAGTGCCAAACGATCCAAATGCGTTTCCTTCTTCGAAACCACCGCTCCAAAACCAGCACAATATCGACAACTATAGATATAAAAAAAATATTTTGTGAGATTTTTGACATAAAAGAATACAGCAAAATGGCATTTATATCATCTAATAAGAGTGCATTTAGCACTATCTGTACAAAAAGTTTAACCACAAAAATGTGGAGCTATTTGAGATCTTGTTTCTAATGTTTAAAGAAATGTCCAATTTCCATTTAAATTTACGAGAAAACTACTATTTTCAAGTAAAATGAACAAGACAATAATTAAAGAAAGAATTGTGGAGAACATCGTCAATATTCTAGTTTTAGGAATACGCCTAAAAAATTTCAAACTTCTACAATTTTCGAAAATTCAGGTGTAACCGAAACCATCTTGTAAGCGCGTTTCACTCTATTCTTACAAGAAATTTAAAGAAAAACAGTTCGAGCCTCTTTTGAAAAACTTTTGATAACATCCCAGAAACATCATGTTTAGCCTCACAATTTGAAGAATTCTTTTCAAAATCGCAGAATTTCGATTCAGGCCAGATTGACCGGGTATTGTTTAGTTTTGAAGAACCCTATGACAGTTTGAGTGCTACGGAAGCGAACGGTTGGGCGGGAAGTTTTCATAGAAAGAAACACGTGTCGGGAGTTTCCGTAAAAGGGTACCCCCAAACTTGCCTTTCCATTAAAATCTCGAAATCAATTTTCCGCAGCATTACATAACTTCTTCTATACTACGTATACGTGAAAGTAAAGCTCTGTTTTATAATCGTGATACTGCGTTGAATGCGGGGGGGGGGAGCGATGGGTATCACCCCGGGATCTGCCAGGAGGGTACGGGACATCATCCGATTCCACCAAAAAAGTCCTCTGAACTCAACATATGCAATGGGTAAGAATCTCGCGGGAACCAAAGCAATCACCATTAATGATCCTTGTGGAAATTTAAATGAGGTTTTGTTGAATCAAAGTTCAGTCGAGAGAATGAATATGTTCACTCCAAACAAAATTGTTGGAATTTGATGTTCATTCTCTAAGCTGGTGTCTGTTCGTAGAACGATTGTAGACCAATAACGATTAATAAAATGTACGCCCTGATGTAGAATCCCACACAGATATCGTTTGAATGGTATTAATAAATTAAACGAAAAGAAATTTTGAACACGCTCAATCAATCTCAACAAAAGTGTCAAAAGAAACGACTGTACGGAGATACGTCGCCGTTGCACTTTCGGGTCTCGATTGGACAGGCGCAAATGCAAGCCCGCAGCACACAACCCGCTCAACTGTCGTTTCTTGCGTCGAGCGCGCTGAACTGGGGCCTTAATTCCATTTTCGCGGCCGAAGGTCTGGAGTCGTAATCTCGTGGTAATCTACTTTTTTAAATTCTACTAGAGTGAGAACCCGTCAAAATTTGACGGTGAGATCTGAGATATATGTAAAATACTGTACCTAGACTAATGTTCACAATATATTGCATTGTTTGGATCTTGAGGGGATAACGAAGATATTCTGTGATGAGGAATTCCCAAAATTTTGAACACGTATGGCCCATGACCAGATAGCGATGCAATATCGGCACAAAAGATATAGCACTATCATACTGAAGGATATTATTTCTTAAGTTTTTTGATGTGTCATCATCTATAAACAACTGTTTGATTTCTTCTGGCATATTGCTCGAAGGTATACTTATTTTCCCATTTGAGCCACACAGAGTAAATCGTTTGCAGAATTTCTCTCACATGGAAAGTACAAAGCAGAACAAAACTAACATTTCATAGACTATGACCCAATAGAAAACGAAATGACCTCACTATCACGACACCTACACTTTCTCTTTCCCTGCGTTCTGTTAATGTACGTTTGCGTCTTTTGGGGCGCGTGGACAACGATTCGGAATTCGACATAACGTGTAAACAACTTCACTAAAGTATTACAACCGAGCAAAACCCACTGTGCGAATGTTCTCTACAAAATACACCACAGAAGCAAATACATGCAAACTGTCAACACCACAATGAAATTTTTACACTGAAACAAAACCTTGACGAATTGTAAACAAATCACAACAATCAACACAAAACATCAAGCAGCGTGGGCTCACATCTATGGACTCATGTGTATCGATTTTGAAACTGCCACCCTTTGAAAGGAAACATTTGACTATTGATAAGCGTACTATTAAAGAATGATTTAATTAATGAATTTACACCGTAAATGTTGGTGAATCAACACAAACAATATCTGATAACACATCTAGGGATCATATTCTTTCATTTAAAAGAAAAAATACAACAATCGGTTCAGTAGAAGCTCTAAACGAAGCCATGGCAGAATACCTTATTTTTTTAAATATATAGATTACGGTTTTTCAAGTCTGAATTGAAACGAAAATGGGCAGCTACTTTTAATATGGAAGAAATATTTGTAAAAAATAATGAAATGTGGCTTATCGGTACTGTGAAATTACCAATATGGACTAAACAAAAGTCGCTCGAAGGAATTCAAAGATTCAAGTGACCACAGAAAACGAGCAAACGGCGCAAAGTTGCGGAAGCAAGTACCTGAGTCCAAATTGACTTATGGTGCTCCAATGAGTTTAAGAGCTGCTGGTTAAAAGAGATGCATCTGAGATGTCAAAATCTCCGAAAGGATCATCAATAATGCGTAAGGCAAAATAACAAGCTTTCAGCAACGCGAAAAAAAATTGCATTCATACTTTGACAAGGCCAGCTCTAGAAGTAGGTCTGTCCCGAAGGTAATACAATATTATAGTGTTATATTATATTATATTATAGTTAATATTATTATATTATAGTATTATTAATATATACTAATTTGTAGAATTCGGTCTGTCCCGAAGGCAATACAATATTATTCGAAATTCAAACAGAGATATCTATTCTTTTAATAAACGATAATATAGTTGTCTTAATGAGTCACATTTGATGTAATCAGGCTTCAATCAAATTACAGACAACGAATAATACAAGGACAATTTATTCCATATTGCACAACGTTTCGAAATCACATTGATTTCATCTTCAGGCTGTAATTGACAAACATACAAAGAATGAAATACATAACATCTTACATTAAAGGAAATACAATAGTAAGGTACACTAACATCACATAAGATACCTTTATGGGGTTTATATAACATTATTGTTATTGTACATATTTCTAAAGAGAGACTACAAACAAACTTGGATTGATATTACGTCAAAGGTGTAACTTCTTGTATAAGGAATATAACCCCTGAATATTATAGGAAATTTAAAACAAAGGTTTCTATAAATTAACACTGAACATAACCAACCTCATGAATCCACTACTTTAACATTCAAGGATTGAAATACATATGACATAGTAACTAAGTTACATAAAACATGTATAATTTATAAAAACAAATATAGACTTCCCACACACAGTAAATCATTATCCAATAAAAATACTTGAGATAAATTCATACATGTAACAACCTTATTTTAAAACGTTGTTATAAAATATAAATTTAGTCAGGTTACATCAAAAACCATTGTCGAGACATTCTAATGTCATACCATCCAAGTACAACCAGGAACTTAACAAACTTCTAAACTTATCAAAGAATAAGGAAACGACAGGTAAGCACTGGAAACATTACAAAACTAAAACACATGTAAGGAGATACAAAGAATGTACAATATTATGTTTCACTAAGAGCAAGTAAGGTACTGTCATAACTTTTAGTGAAGACATTAGATTCGACAACAGAGTTAATAGTTTCATTGCTCTTTAGATGTAAAGTTTCTAATATTAGTTTTTTCTTTTGTTAGGTTCTATACATAGAACCTTGGTGTCATCATACTTAAAACGATGTTGAGTGTTGATGGTGTGTTGAGAAATGGAATTAAAATTATGGCAGCACTTGTTTATGTTACTCTTATGTTCTTGGAGGCGTGTCTTTAACTTTCTGCATGTTTGTCCTACATAGCTTTTTTTACAACTTTGGCACGGAATTTTGTACACAACATTTTGTTGATTTGTTTTGGCAATCTTATCTTTCAATTTGGTTATGACATGTTTTTGATTAATTACTTTATCTATAATATTCACATTCTATTTTTGTTTAAATATTTTTCTTATCATGTTATAAATACATGGCACATATAGTAATACCATATTTATGTATTCTTGGTGGCTATTATCAGACACGCTCCCCTTTTCTTCTACACTTTTCCTATAAACATACTTGTATAATCTTTGGTTAACATATTTTGATATGAACTTGAGAGGGTAATTGTTATAGTGCAACAGTTTAAAGATTAACTCTTAAGTTTCTTGCTTGATAACACTTATCTGAAAGGTTAACTACTTTGTCAACTAACCCTGTAATTATACTTATTTTCACCGTTTTTGAATGTAAATAATGATAATTTAGTACTATGCCAGCATAGACATCTTTGTGAAACCAGTCTGTAGTAATGTTCTGAGTCATTCTAATAACTCTTAAATCTAGGAAATTTATAACACCATACATTTCTTCCTCTAACGTGAATTTAATCTTAGGATGATAAGAGTTGAACTTGAGTAATATACTTTGTACCAAATTTTGGTTTAAGATAACCAGAGTGTCATCTACATATCTTAAATACATGTTTACATTATAATTCTTTAACACTTCACTTTCCAATTCTCTCATTACTAATTCCGCCAATATGCTACTCAAAACACCTCCTGCTGGTAATCCATCCATTTGTTTGTACAAAACATTGTTATGTGTAAAAACATTGTTGTTAAGAATGAACCGAAAGCCTATTATCAGTTCTTCAACAGGAAAACCATCACATAAACCTACTTCATTTAGTTTCTTTTTTAAAACATCTAAAATTAAATCATGGGGGATAGATGGACATATTGAAACTATATCTAAAGAAACTATCCTATCATCCTCATCTAACTTTACTTTCATCAGTTTGTTTGACATCAATGCTATTCTTAACGCTATATTGATAGTCGTGGGTGACTATAGTCTTAAGTTTGTTGTTAATGAATTTGCTAAGATCATAAGAGGCAGAATTTACAGAGAAAACAACTGGACGAATGGGAAAATCTTTCTTATGGGCCTTAACAAGTCTTAAGCCCTAGATATACAAGCAGTGGACGGGTACAACTGATAATAGGTGCTAGTTGAGATGTAGCCTGCATTTTTCCATCTACTTAAGATCTCTCTCACTTCTTTCAATATCTTATTAGAACAATCTTTGTCTAACCTTAAATAATTGTTATCAGTTTTAAACATATCTTCAACTTTAGACACATGTTGGGCAGTGTTAACAAGAGTCACGCCACCGCCTTTGTCACACCCCACAATAGATAAATCTGGATTTTGTTTTAAAAACTTTTTTGTCTGTATCAAGTTACGTGAAGCCTCATTGCATATTTGTTTTTATTGGATGAAGGGCGATTAACAAAATTAACAGCATTACAAAAAGGGTTCCTTAATCCGTCCCTATTACTTTCAGGTACTAAATAAATAAATAAATAAATAAATAAATAAATAAATAAATAAATAAATAAATAAATAAATAAATAAATAAATAAATAAATAAATAAATAAATAAATAAATAAATAAATAAATAAATAAATAAATAAATAAATAAATAAATAAATAAATAAATAAATAAATAAATAAATAAATAAATAAATAAATAAATAAATAAATAAATAAATAAATAAATAAATAAATAAATAAATAAATAAATAAATAAATAAATAAATAAATAAATAAATAAATAAATAAATAAATAAATAAATAAATAAATAAATAAATAAATAAATAAATAAATAAATAAATAAATTAAATAAATAAATAAATAAATAAATAAATAAATAAATAAATAAATAAATAAATAAATAAATAAATAAATAAATAAATAAATAAATAAATAAATAAATAAATAAATAAATAAATAAATAAATAAATAAATAAATAAATAAATAAATAAATAAATAAATAAATAAATAAATAAATAAATAAATAAATAAATAAATAAATAAATAAATAAATAAATAAATAAATAAATGTCTTTATTGGTGGCGAGGCTCAGGCCATTTAGCCTGCTCTTCCGCCTGACCACTTTTAGAATTTATATTACAATAGTACATAATAAAGGAAGTCATTCAATGAAAAATACGCACGCAATTTGGATGAAGATTCTCACATGGATGACAGGAGTGAAAGCGAGAGACGACGAGCTTGATAGGAAATCGGGAAAGAATCGGGATAAATGGAACGGTAGAGAGAAAGGAAAGAAAAAAGAAAGAAAAGGAGAAAGAATTAGTGAAATGTTAATAAGTTATGTTAATTGGTTCATTGAGGTTTTGAAGAAGCTAAAATTGCGTACGTGTTTTTGAATTACCCCTAGAAAAACTAGAAAGGGAGGGAATCTCGTCAGCATACAAGCGAAGACACATCAAGTCAAGAGTTCAAGCCTTGAGAGAAACTGAAAGCATTGAGAGATAATGGTAACTGATTTTGCGTATATTTCATAATATTAACAATAATAATTATTATTATATGATAAAGTGTCGTAAAACTATTTGGTTCTTAAATAAAGTTAAAAAAATAAAAATGTGGATGTAATCAATTTGTTTTTAGGAAATGTTAACAGTTAAAATATTCCACAAACTAGCAAATTGGAAAATGTTAAGAATTTAGGAAATTTTTACCGTTTAGAGTATTCCCAAGACCCGAAAACCCGACCCAACATCTCTCACGCGTAAGCCAACGATTTATTCTACCTTTATTCTCCATATCTCGCTATACTCTCGCCGTACTCTCCATATCTCGCTTTCAGAACTACTAATGCAGGTAAAGGTAACTTCATACCTATCGTTATGTGAAATTGGGTAAGCAAATTTATAACCTAGCATCAAATTCCTGTTTACCTCATCTAGTACAGTGACGTTGGTAAGGTTCAGAAATGTTTTCTCTCTCCATTCATCTATCATTTTTCCATACTGGCAGTCTTACTATCATAGTAGTCTTTACTAATAACTAATGCATTCAACCTCTTTTCTTTCTTTATCATAGTTTTACAAAAAATGTTGTGTAACCTAACCCATTGTGTGTCATAAAAACTACACAAGGTATCAAATTTCATGTACTGTAGTAGCATAGCCTCAATTTTCAATAGTTCTTTGCTCACTCTGCGTCTAATATTATACTTATCGTAAATCACAAATTTTGGTATTTGGTTGTACGTTTTTTTCTGTAATTTATCAAATTTATATTGAATGATTCTACTATCAAACTTACATGTACTAAATTTGTGCTTAATAAACTTGAGCACTACATGATAATATTGACACTGTTTCAGAAATATAATATCTGTCGTCAACATATTCTTTGTATGTTTGTCAATTACAGTCTGAAGATAAAATCAATGTGATTTCGAAACGTTGCGCAATATGAAATAAATTGTCCTTGTATTATTCGTTGCCTGTAATTTGATTGAAGCCTGTTAACATCAAGATATCTATTCTTGTTATTCATTAATACAGAAAGTAAGGGGAACAAAGAAACTGTTCTCAAAAGACGCATTGGAATTTCTAGTGACCCAGGAAACTGTACACACACGTACAAGGCAGAACTCAGCAAAAGAAAAACAAGATGGAGGAGAAGAAGAAGAAGAAGAAGAAGAAGAAGAAAGAAAGAAGAAGACCAAGAAAATGGAAAGGAAGCAGAAGATGGAGTAGAAGTAGAAGATGGAGACGAAGTAGCAGATGGAAAGGAAATAGAAGATGATGATAATGATGATGATGAATATTAGCGACTGAGAATACGAAATTAGAGAACTACATTTTTAATTAGACTAGTGTAACTCATTTATCGAGAATTATTTCTCGTAGTATTTCTTGAAACCCACATAATAATTGTGTTGTAAGCTTTTTTAAGTAGTATCTCTCATCAAAATATGTAAACTCTCATAAACATATATATTAACTAGTTTTAAATAAATTCTAGCAAAGAAATAATTTTGGTCAGCTTTTCATTCACAATACTCCTATGTGCGTCACTTACATGAAGGAAGTATATTCACTAGGGAGTCCCTTATTTTTCGACCTCAAAATATTTGAACGCTCACCCTCCAATTTTTTTTTTTTGAATGACCTCAAAACATATCTATACAAAATTTTGTTGAGTCTGAGCATTCTAACCCGTGCCAACTTGAGCGCGAACTCGCATGACGGACAAGTCTAGACCAACCACCCACCGCCGATACTAACAGTACATGAATTTTAATAGATCACGTGCTTTCAGGTCGCTAAACTAACATAAAATCATATGTTAGTGTCATATGCAGTGCAGAAGAACGTGTTCTTAATAGAAGATATTAGTTTTTAATGTACAGGATGAGTCACGTACCTTTAGCACCTGCTCTCATTTTTGAATGGTCGAAGTAATTGCAATGAAATTTTCACGAAAGTGAATGAGCGAATGGGGCTAATTGATGCATATATTCATTTCAATTTTATCACTTGCATTTTAAGAGATATTGAAGTAACTTTGTGTTTTTCAAATGGAACTATACGTAAATTTTTAGCCCATCATGGCATGCATAAAAAGACGAATCCAATGATATAAATTTCGTCATATGTTAGATGTGCATTTGTTCTTAGTTGTTTTTCAATATTTTATTGATTTTGCTGGTTGTACATAGGTCAGTTTTACATATATTTGAGAGGCTTACATGCTAACTTATATTTGAAACTTAATTCTAAGACGTAATTCTAACATAAAGTTGAGGATGCCCTATTAAGTCCTCTATTCTGGTTCAAATTCGGAGAAGGTTTTGAGGCATATATTGTAGGGATATCTGTTTTTTATTCTGGTATGGTTCGTTTTTTTTTTCGAGTCTAAAGGTTTCAAGGGAAGGGATTTCAGGTAAATAATAATAAAAGTTGGGGGCTAAGTATGTGATGTGATGTTCAATGAGTTCTAAGTAGAGTTCTTTATTAAGCTGATGATTGGTGACAAACCACGGTGCATTGGTTATGGTTCTGAGAAATTGGTTCTGAAAGATTTGTAATTTCTTTTTAGATTTTTTTTTCCGGAACTTATCCAGATGGGACAAGCATACAGCAGTAACGGTCTTAGAATGGTTTTGTATATTGCAATTGAAGAATGATATGGCAATGGGCTGTTTCTATAGATTAAAGGTTTTAATTGCAGTAGTTTTATTTTAGCCTGTTTTATTTTTTCGTCTATGTGCTGTTTTCAATTCAGTTTAGTATCTAAGTTTAAACCGAGGTATTTAATAGGTTTGTTAGGGGGTACCAGTTTAGTCTATTGTTATTTATTGTTAGGGGGTGGGAAAGTATCGGGTCTTAGTGTAAATATTTTTGCTGCGGTTTTGGAAGGATTCAGTTGTATTTGAAGTTTGGATGCCCAGCTATAGAGGTATTGAGGTATAGTTGTGGGTGAAAGTGGTGACCCTTGGGGGAGTCCTGGGTTAATTAGTCTAGGGTTGGAATGATGATTATTTACGTTAACTGAAAAAGTTATATTGTTGAGAAAGCTATTGATAATTGATTTTATGTAGTATGGGTACCAATTTGTTTGATCTTGTACATTAAGGCTTGGTGCCATGTCCGATCAAACGCCTGAATGATATCTATAAATACGCCTATAGTGTGATGTTTTTTCTGGAATGCTGTGTATATTTGTTCGGATATTCTTAGTAACTGGTGTTGAGTAGACAATTTTCGGTAAATCCAAATTGTTCTTTAGGAATTATTTTCGTTATGTGTAGGTGACTGTTTAATCTTTTAAATATAATTTTCTCGAATATCTTTGATAAGGATGGCAATAAACTGATCGGACGATAACTGTCAACGTTTGCAGAATTTTTATTTGGTTTTCAAATGGGAATAATTATAGCATGTTTCCAGGTATGCGGAAAGTAATTTGTTTTGAGACACGAATTGTAAATGTTTGTGAGGGTAGCTATTACAGGTGCAGGTAAATGTTTAAATATGATATTGTTTATATTGTCGTGTCCGGGTGATTTTTTAAGAGGCAGTTTATTAATATTTCTTTTGAATTTCAGAGGGTGAAGTGTAATGTATTTTTTGGTGAGGTCCATATTCTTGTTCTGACGCTGATTTGGTTATAGTGATGTATCCAGGATAAAAAATAAGTGTTGTTGACAGTGAAAGTTGAAGCGAAATAGTTCGCTATTTTCTTCTGACTTTTGGTAGGATGTGTACGCTTTATCTGTTATTGAGTTCATAGGAGGTATCGTATTTTTCTTCTTAAGTATTTTTTCGTGTGAATTGCCGCAGAATGTTATTACTGACGCTGAGCGACTGGATTAAGTTATGACACTATTGGTTATTGAAGTTAGTTATACGTCTCTTCACGATGTCTGTTAATAGGTTTAGTTCTCTCTTAAGTTCAGGTGTTTTTAATCGGTACCAAAGTCTTCTAGTTTTATTTTGTATCGAAATTGCTTTCAATATTTCTTTGGGTAGTATTTTATGTCTGGTTGAATTTGAGTTGGGTGGAGTAGTTAATTGTGTACTTTTTAGTGTATCGTGTATTAATTCGTTAAAATGAGAGATGGATTGGTCTATACCCAACGGGGTTTTTAATACTTTTATTTTGAGTAAGGAATTTATTACTGTTTCTTGAAATTTGTGCCAATTAATTTTTATTGAGTTTGGTTTAGGGGCGAGGGCGTGTTGCGTTATAAGTTGGCGAGTAGTAATAATTACCAGGATATGATCAGAGCCAAGTTCGAAAGTAGGTGTAGAGTAGAATTTAATATAGGTATTTGTGATGCCTATGTTAAGGATGTCTGATTTACGAGTACGATCCTCCGTGTGGTATGTTGGCTCCGAGGGAGTGAGTATTCTTAGGTTTAAAATGTTTATTAGTTGAGCTAGAACTTTTCCGTTGTGATTATTATTTTCACATCCCCAGCATATGTATTCTGAATTAAATTCACCCAACAGCAAAGTTTTCTCGGTAGGTTGAAATAAATTAGGAAAGTTTGCATTTATAATTTTGGCTGAGGGGGGGGAGGGGCTTATAAGGTGTTATAATTTTCCATGGTTGGGTATCTATATATATTTAAATAGCGACAGTTTCGATTCCCAGTGTGTCGGGTAGATTAATTTGGAGTTGGTTAAGATAATTTTTGACCGCGATAAGTACTCCTCCTCCTTTATTTTCCGTTCGATCTGTTCTATAAATGCTCTATATACCTAGGATAAACAGTTTATTTTTTTATTGAGATGTGTTTCAGTGATACATTATCCGTCAATTTTATAGTGATGCAGAAAATGAATTGGTTCTGTTTTTTATTATTGATGCTATTGGAATTTCAATTCATGATGGATATATTATTACTGGGTTGAGTTGATATTATTATTGCTAAGATAGGCTGTGACAGAGTTGTGAATGGTGCTGGTGATAGAAAGGATTAAAGAATTTATGAAATTAATGATACATGAGGTGATTGAGTTAATTATTGTGCTGATAACTGGATTATTAGATTCAGAATCATTTGGATGGGAAGAGGACTGGGAGTGGGTGTGAGAATTTTGTGAATTAGATTGGATTAGATTTCTGGAGTTTGAGATGTGGGTGAAATTTCGGAGAGTACTGCTTTGGGGTAATTTTGGGAAATTTTCTCTGGATTGATTCGGAGGAAGACGTGAGGGAGGGGATTGAGAGTTTTGAGGGTTTTCATTTCTGTTAGTTTTGTTGCGATCATTATTTGTCTTTCAAGGATTTCATTAAAATAAGAACAATTTGGGTTTCGTATGTCCGCTCGATGATTTCCTTTGCAGTTCGCACAGAAAGGGGCTTTATTTTTGTTGGGACACGTCACAGAATAGTAATTTCCGGCACAAAAAGAACAATTAATAACATGATTGCAATTATTCTTCGTGTGACCGTAATTTAAACATGCTCTGACACTCCATGAGATTTTCTACGTCTTTCTGTTTTTACACGATGATTACATATTTGCGTTATTGCTAATATTGTTTCTATTGGTTCACCTCCGCTAAACTCGGCGGCCAAAACAGGAACTAGATTATTGTAACCTTGTAACTTTGGTGATTGATGGGTGACGCTGTTTTGAATCTGAGAAGATTTCGAGTTCCGTAATTGACTGATGTACGTTTTTAAATACAACTGAATATTTTTTGTTTGATGGGTCTTTAAACGAGTGAAAATTTCTCTGAGTTTGTATCAAATATTTAATTATGCTACGAAAGTCTGTAGATGTGTTGGAACTGGTTTTAACTTTGTGATTTTTTATATCTGCTGCGAAATTTTGGGTTACATTCATTTTTATTTCCTTGGCAAAATTATTAACTTGCTCGATGCGGGCAAGGAAAATTGGTGGGATTCTATTTGATACACTAATTTGATCTTGTTGATGATTTTTTAGATACTCGAACCTTGCGTCCTCGGGCATGTGGTCTCTACAAGCAAGCAGAAAAAATCTATCTACTGGCACGTTATATTGAAGGTCACTATCAAGGGCAGATGGATCACTGTAATTAATCATTGACAATTAGACAATCATAGACAATAAATCAGTCACTTTGTTAAAGAACTGGGATCACGCATTTGTTTATAAAGTATATTCAAAATTTCTGTTTTTTTCGACATTTCTATTAACAAATTCCTCTTCACAATTTTCGCCAAGTAACTGGTGGGCGCCAAGTGCGTATTTCAATGATCGCAACTATGTGGGAGAAGCATCCGACGGTGCTACTTCGGTTCTCGCCTTGACAATGTCGTTTCCCTCCCGATATTCCCATGGTGGAAAGAGATGGGTGGGCTCCTCCGGTGCACCGATTCTTCCTCGTTCTGCACAGCATCAGTTTACGTCACGAACCATGTGACCACTTTGTTTGAAAAGCAAGACCAGACGTCAGCCGTCATGTTTCATGGAGTGGAAGAAGTATTGAGAAACATTTTTTAAGTGTTATAAATGGACAATTTTCAACGGTGACCGAAAAAAATAACATGATTAAAGAGTTCTTTCAAAAATGTATTTATTTTTATATGATGTTTAGGTCGAAATTATTCGACAAAAATTCCTTCAAATTGAACTATGTTTCCCCGTCTCTGCAATTTGTTTTCAGATAGATACAGGCAACACATGCTGAGAAAAAAACATGTAAAACACATCTCGTTGTATCTCTGCAAGAGATTGCCCTAGGAATCCACGTCTTTTTGTATTCTCTTTCACATGATCATCACATGTAAAAGAAATTATGTTTGTATAATTTTTGAAAAAATCTAAACGAAAATAAACTTTCCGGCAAATTAAACAGTGAAATTAGCACTAACCTTTGGAAAAGTTTGAAGAAAAAATGTTGAGGGATTTTCGAGAAAATGGCGTTTCAGCGTTTCTAAATATGCGGAAAATTGAACTCATTTTCACAGAAAACTGTTCCGTTTTCAAGAAACGTTATTTAGCATTATTTAAAGCGCACGTATTAATAAATATAATAATGCAAAGAAATCTTCTCTAACATAAATATTACCGACGTGGGAGACAAGTCAAACAATTGCATTTTTCTCATTTTTGAAAAAAACTAAAGAATAGAGCAGTATGAAAATCATCATCGTATAGGTATCGTTTGGGACTAGCGCTACCAATAATTTAAAAAACAATTGATCTGTTTTTAAATACTTCATAGCATTTAAAAGTTTTGAAATTGCAAATATTCCATACACAAGTTTTTAAAAATCTACATGATCTTAATGAAAGAACTTCTAATGGGCAACAAATTTCATTTGAAGGAAAAACTATGTCTTCGATTTGGTAGTTGAAGGAAGACGCCGAAAATATTCAAACTTTTACAATTTTCGAAACTTCAGAGTTAACTGTCCAAATCAGAAGTATCATACATCAATTTTTACTCTATTTTTACAAGAAATTTAAAGAAAAAATTTGGAGCCGTTTTTGTGAAAATGTTAAAAATGTTTCAAGTAGCCCCAAATTTTAATCGATATGTTTCAAAGTTAAAAAGTTTGAACTAGAGCCACATGGACAGGAGTTTCTTTAATTTTTAAAAAATAATACGCAAGGTAGAGGTGCTAGTAGAGTTCACAGACAGACTTTTAAAAAAAGAGTAATTAATGGTGCAACAGAGTTGCACAGACGTTCTCGTAATAGAGTTTTTTAATTTGCTTGGTGTGGACAGGTTTTAAGGGATTATCCCATCATCTTACCAGCTGTAATCTATTGCCGCTTAAAGCACATTTTTTTGGACCTTGTTTGAGTTTTTCGGTTTCTTCATAGTAGAACCGAAACATTACTTCAAGAATATTAAAGAAGAGTAAAATGTCGCCCTAAATAGAAATGTTCTTGGAAAAATTTGAAGCCTTTTTTAAGGGAATGGCGATTAAGCATTACTGTAAAGGAAAAATTCGAAGATCTTTTTTACAGGAAATTATTGAATTAAGAAAAAATATCTATCTTTAATTTTGTAGAAGAAATAAAAAAGGTAATCTCTGTCAACATACTAGCTTTATTAAGATAGCCGGCTTTCGACGGCTTTGCCGTCATCGTCAGTCTATAAGATACAGAAAGATATAACAAAAATTATAAATAAATACACAATAATATTGAAAATTAAATTACAATTAATGGATACATAGCAGTTCAAAATTAACATAAAAAAAGGGTTTAAATTCGTTATATAATTTGTTAATTAATAAATTTCATATTAGTGATCTTCGGTTTGGAATTAATCAATAAGAATATGGTAAAATTAATAATCCTAATAATGTTCTTAATCAATTTATGGGAATATTTAAAATATTAGATGAAGCATCAAATGAAGAAAATAAATTAGTTATCATTTTCAATTAGTTGAGTTGACTTTGAAATGTAATTTGGTTGGATAAAGTTGGTTGAATTAGGAAGTCCTTTTTTTATGATAATTTTGAACTGCCATGTATTCATTAATTATAATTTAATTTTCTATCTTATTGTGTATTTATTTATAATTTTTTTATATCTTTCTGTATCCAATAGACTGACGATGACGGCAAAGCCGTCGAAAGCCGGCTATCTTCATAAAGCTAGTATGTTGACAAAGACGACCTCTTTTCTTTCTTCTGATAAGAACGTCAACAACACCAAATCAGAATTCCCACAATTTAATTTTGTAGTTGTAGAAACACGCCGAAAAATTCAAACTTTTCTCTTTTTCGAAAATTCAGCATTAACAGTAAAATAAACTGACACATTTATAAGTGTATTTTACTCTATTCTTACAAGGAAATTTATTTAAGAAATTTGGAGCCATTTTGTGAAAATTTGAAAAATATCCCAGGGACTTCGTGTAAAGTATCTCCAAATTTTAAAAAATGTTTTTCAAAATATTAAAGCTTTGGCTAGAGCCACATCGACCGGAAATTATCCACGTTGAAATAAATCCTACGTTTGTTTTCGGTGCTAGACGTTTAGCCGTCAATTGATTTTTCGGTACCGAGGACGCACAAAACGCGGATTCTGGCCACAGTATGTTTTTTCCCAATTCAGCAACTGGGACTATTCACTTTTTTATTATAAGGACAATTAAGTTTTCCCCGAAAATCCACTGTTTTTCACACAGAATTACATAACTTTCTCTATACAACGTATACGTACGTATACCATTTCCAATAAGTCGAAAAAGTATCTACTGTTGTAGCACCACTAGCTTAACAACTTTTTCAAATGTGAAGTGTTAGCAAGGTAGAAATTGAGATATTATATTACGTAACAGTTACAACATATATTATTATCAAATATGCTTCTAGTTTTATTTCTCTCCTACAGCAGAGCAGAAGAAGGTGAGTCGCGTTTTGGATCAAAGAAAAGTTATGCATTTGAAATCAGGGAATTTATGTATATCTCAGAGTTTGGAGGTATACCTAAACGCGACCTACAATCACAGACCTTTAGATTCTGTATGTAGCTTCCTAAAAATGACACGACCGGCGACATTTATGTTCTCTTGTTTATTAATAATCACATTTTTAATTTAATGTTCACTAGTTCGAAGAACAATGCACCGAACCATCCTCAAATATAATCCGGAACACTGGTTCACAAAAACATGCGATCACAGTCATACATCTGTACCACCAGAACTGTTAATAAAAACACGTGATCCTTGGCATCTCGCCAACTGCCAACGTTTCGCATTCAAAACAGGTATACGTCTGCACGTTAACCTCTTCGACCTCCAACTCACTCAGGAACTCACATTTTTTTATTAGGCTGAAATAATTATAGAATTTCCATACCTGATGCACGTGTTTGAGGAAGTAGAGTATATAAGGCAAGTGGTGGAAGCCACACACAGTTCACCCGCAACGATGAAGCTCGTCGCGCTTGCCATCGCTGTCGTGCTGGTGCTCGCAGGAGTACACGGTAAATTTGAAACACTCTTTTCATACACTATACAAGACAAGCGTTACTTTTGAATTGAAATAGTGTTTTGAAGTATTATGTAATGCGTCAAATATTCTTCGACTAAAAATCTTGTGAAAAATGTACAATGAGTTTCACTTTTCCAAAAATATGTATTTGTTAAGAAAATATTAAAACTTATTTCTAAGTTTCCTTTTTTGTACAATTATAAAAATAACTACAATACCCCAAAAACTGTCGTTGATTTTGTTGTTTTCTTTATTCTAAGAAGTGAGTAACGTTTTTAGTGATACAATTTTCGAATACTCTGTTTTTTTAATGTTACCTCAGATGTCAAAGTCCCTATAATAACTGGCATTCTAACTTAAACAACTACGACATAAATTTATACATCCATGTCATGGGACATGGATGTATATTCTCTGTTGTTCTCATGGATTGTTCTCAATCCTCTGTTCTCATGGATGTATATTCTCCACAAACAAAATACCCAATATTCTCATTTCAGCCAACTACGATTATGGGGAGGCGCTGTTGAAATCGCTGATCTTCTACCAGGTACAGCGTTCTGGTAAATTGTACGCAATGCACGAGCTCGCGTCCTGGCGCAAGGACTCTGCTCTGAACGACAGAGGGCAGAACGGAGAGGACCTCACCGGCGGATACTACGATGGTGAGTACAAACCCCTCATTTCTTTTCCAGTAATTAAGGGAATGTCTCATTCAATAACTGAATGATGCAATTCAAATATTTTCTTCATATCAAACGCAGGCGTTCAACCTCCAAATGATCCGTGGTCTGAAATCTTATGTTGCTATTCGCAACCACGTTTATGGTTCTTTCTCTGTTCTTGTATCAAACACTTGACATTATGGCTCTCAGTACCATCACGGGAGAGATTAGATTTTAGTCAGGCGCCAAATTTCTTAACAATTTTACTAACAATTGGATTTTAATAAGAAGTATCCTCGCCCAATTTACTGTTATACTCGTGTCGAAGAAAAAGCTACTAATCAAGGGCTTAAAAGTTCTGCAAAATGTAGTGTAATGCCTTTGCCAATGCTTCGTTGTTTCTCCTGCCAGCCGGTGACTTCGTAAAGTTCGGCTACCCCATGGCCTACACCGTCACGGTGTTGGCTTGGAGCGCAATCGACGACGAAGAGGGGTACAACAAGATCAACTGGCTGAGCGAGGCCCGCACCGCCGTCAGGTGGGGCACTGACTACTTCCTCAAGGCGCACGTCAGCAAGAACGAGTTGTATGTGCAGGTAGGTGGGACATCAATTTTACACTATTAAAAAATTGGTTATGAGGTTATGTTATATTATTTCTGGTACTATTTATATTTCCAATTTTTAGAAAAGTAAACAAATGTTATATGTTCAGAACCTTTCTATGAGAAAACAATTGATACTTTCTTCTATATTTCTTGCAATCAATAGGATCTTGATTACACAGATACTTTGTCTCTGCATATCGACCCCCAATTGACCTCTTGATTAATGACCCCTTTAAAATATCAGCGACATCCCAGGGGTCGTTACTGACCCTGATGGGATAGACGTGTAGAATGAATGATGGATCAAGAAGTCAGATATTTTTGGTTTGCTTTTTTCTTTATATTATTTTTGTTGAATTTGCAGAAGTTCAATCATGTCTTTTCATTTTGCTACAGTTAGATTCTTCTTTAAGAAACCGCATCCATTGTATTGGCAGCCAATTTACTTTGGTTCAGCTTTATTAGTCTTTCTCACATCTTTGAATTTAATATCAATATTTTGCCAAAAATACGTTTCAATTTTATCATTAATGACAAAAAAAGTATTTCCAGAATATCAGATTCTACTAAAAATGTTATGCTCATCTCTAACATGTTAGGATATTATTTATATCTTTCCAGAAATGCAAATTTATTTCGAATATACAATCTTAGTACGATTATATCAATCTTTTTCTTGCGCCTATCACAGGATTAGGGAAACGTATTAGTCAAAATCTTTAAACCTTTTTTTACGAATTGTGGTGAAATGCCACTTTTCCAAGGAATTGAAAACTCTGTATGCGCTTCCATAACCTTATGCATTCTGCCTACTTTGGTCGATTCAGTAAAATATCTTCTAACGAAGGGCTGTAGGAACTCGAAAAATCTACTTCGGTCTTGCATTAATGGTCGGTATGTTGTGACGTAATATACGTTACGAAGACCTATACTATTATACTTATTACAATTTTAATGAGTTTCTGATTATTGATTAATATATTCGAATGAGTTTCAAAGATTCATAAATTTATTTGAAAAACTGTGACGTTGATGAAAGTTAAAATTTGAATAAATCGTAAAACAGGCTGCATTTTTCACACTTTGACTTGAACTATGTTTCGGAGATCAATGAGTCTCCATCTTCAGGTACATTTTACGGATAAAATTTTTAAAAATACATAAATATTTTATACAATACATTAATGCAGCCATGAGCTGCGGGATTTCAACGCTTTGCGGGTTAGTAATCCTCTTGGTAATAGAGTTTTCTTTAGTGTTGAGGCGTGGCGAAGCTTTCCCGATCATTACGTAGCCCTTCTAATACCTAATTCATTCCTAGTACTCTCTCTGTCCGAATGTTGTTGTTGTGACTGCCTACGTTGCAAGGGCAGTAAGCTCCGATATGGGCCTTAGGGCTGCAACGTGAGCGTCATATGGCCGTCAGCCAGCGCCACGGGCTTGCGTGTCACTATTGGTAGAGACAGCAGCAGTTGACTTACGAGCCACCCAGAGAGAAGCAATGTGAAGGACGGGGCAAGGTTTAAAAAATCAGTTGCGTTAAAAGAGAGCGGGAAGGGTCAGTTGCGACCAAATCAGTTTATGCAATGTTGATGAGGATCATCCCGTCTGTCGTAGGTTGGCGATGCGGAGGCGGACCACGCGTACTGGGGTCGGCCGGAGGACATGACGATGGCGCGGCCTGCCATTAAGATCGACCCCGCCCACCCGGGATCGGACGCCGCCGCCGAAACCGCCGCGGCCCTCGCTGCAGGCTCCATCGTCTTCCGAAGGGCCGGCGAGGTGGATTACGCCAACACCCTGCTGCAGCACGCCAAGGACCTCTTCAGCTTCGCGGACACGTACCGCGGCAAGTACTCCGACTCCATCGGCACCACGTACTACGTGTAAGTTGCACTCGTAACCAACACTGGCCTAGCCATACCCCGTTGCTTTCATGAAAATATTGAATTTTGGTTAGTTGGTTGGTCATTCCGGGCGCGACAAGACCATTGGTCATTAGTCCCGTAAGTGTAGTGCAGGTATTTACTTCTCACGAGATAAACAATCTAGAATTTATAAGTATTGTGTATACAAACATAGCTTAATTGAATGTTACGATAAATATTCCTTTTCTGATCGTTCACATCACGCTCAACAAACAATTTCGATCTGAACAAATTTAATTTTTTTCCTTCACTTTTACTTTTCCGTATTACTACTACTACCACTCTACTACTACTGGTAGTACGAGAGAGTTATAAAATCTTTCATGAAAAAGTATTGATTTTGTTATATTTCGTAGAGCAACACGATTTGTGAATGTACGTTAAAAATGAACTTTCCTTCTTCCTAAGGATAGTATATTACTTTGTACAAAAAAGTAAAATGTTTGAGCTATTTTCGAGAAAAGTTTGAAAATGGCTTAAGCGCTTCATATGAAAGTGCCCCCCACAATGAAAAAGTTTTTCAAAAATTTGGCCATGAGTGTGACCAAATTGAATGGGAGATGATAAATCTGGAGGAAATGCTGAACACGTATTAGGTGCCAGTATTGCCTCTAGATCGATGACGAAAGTTTCTGAAGACAATCAAACCAAACAAAACACATTTTCAGTACCTTAAAATGAGTACTCCTAAAACATATAGTTCTGTACAATTCAGATGAATATTCCAGACGAATGTGTGGTGCATCTATAAACTACGCGTACTAGAAAATATAATTTTCTACACTTATTGAAAATTATTTTTGAGGGTACCCGAAAAAGTACACCGCTTTCTTACTTTAAAAGAAACTACAAGAAAATGTCAAACACATTCTGCACTAAAACGAATGATGAATTTAGTTGGTATGACTAATATTCTTAGTATCTTTGGTATGTGATACATCTTATCCTATTGCTTCTCTTATTTGGAAAAATGGAATAGTTATTAAGTGCAACATACAAAATTGAAGAAAACTAAAAACACTGTAATTACAGATCCAACGATTATACAGACGAGCTGGTGTGGGGTGCTATTTGGCTCTACCGGGCCTCAAATGAACAGCAGTATCTAACCCTGGCTGAGAAATACTATAACGACTATAACCTTCAATACAGAACTGGCTTCGGTTGGATGGAAAAATCTCTGGGAGCGACGGTAAGGTATTTCATAATTATCTCCTTTCCAGTTTTGTCGTTTTTTCTACTCATTACCTTGTACCCTATGACTACGGCCCGTATTTTAATGACAAGCCATATATTTTTCTGAACCTTCGGGTGAATTTTAAAACAATTTATGCAAGAATAAAGGTTTTGTCGATTACAAAAAGGTATTTTTATTGTCATATAAAGTCATATTTACACAGTTTTTAGTAAAAGGTCATATTTGGGCCAAATTCTGCCATAAATGCATATACTTGTCATATTCTTAAGGACCGGTTTTAGTAAAAGGTGTTATTTTGGCCAAATTTCGCCCAAAATGCATACGTATATCATATTTTTAAGGACACAAGAAGAAAAGGCTTGAAAATGTGTCTCGCAAGACCACGTATCAGGTGATATTGTCACTAATATACTCAAAAAGTATACTACAAAGAATTATTTTAAAGGGAAGGATTATTTTAAAGAAGTATGCAGTAGTACAAGACCCGTCGTCTGGTTTGACGGGTTTTATTGTTCTCTACTTGATTTTTTTACAGACACAAGCATTTTTTTAAAAAAGCTAGTTAGTTCCAAAGACTGCAAGCCGTATGTACCGTACTCAAAATCTGTTCTTGAGAGAATTTTGTATTTGTTATACCTAAACAATTAACAGGAATTAAAAAGAAAACTTGTATAACATCATATTTCATTTTTTTAAGTCATATTTATATAGGTTTTAAGTCATTAATGCTTGCATATTTCGCTTATTTTTTGGTCATTAAAATCCGGGCCCTACATATTACAATCAAGTCGATATATTCATGGCCTGGTATATTATGATAGATGGGCGACGAGATACCCATTTTAACACTCAAACGTTACCATCTCAGAGAGTGCGAATTTATCATGAACAACTTACACTTACGGAGGTCCGTTTGAACTATCACCTATTCATGTGATCTTTGAAATATTTTTCAAATATATGTACCTAAGAACATACTACGACTATGAAAGTAACACATCTAAGAATTGTCTCAAAGGAGGTGTATCTTTTTATTATTCATGAAAATATCACAATTAGTTTGTTACCGATTTTTTACAGGCTCTATTACTAAAGGTTACTAAAGGACAACTCTACAGGAATGTTTTGGAGAGTTTCTGCAACAACTTGGTGTACAACCAAAAAAGAACCCCGAAGGGTCTAGTCTACATCGGCCTATGGGGAAGCCTGCGCCAAGCCCTTGATCCCACTTTCATCTGCATGAAGGTACCATTACTTTTGTAGTTTCTTTGCTTTCTTAATATCCAACCATTAACGAAGGAACGGGCCAAGTGGGTTGTGCAACTGGTCATTCTTACGATTTATTGTTAAAAAAAATGATAAAAATCAAGTAGATGTTTGAGACGATTTTTTCTTGAGCTAGAAGCTTGCTTTTGTAACGTTCCCCAATGACAAGTGTTGAGATTTTATCAAAAATATTCAATGAAAGCATTACAAACAATACAAAAGTTACACAAAATATCTCTCTGCAGGCGGCCGATGAAGGCATTAACTCAGACACCTACCGCAACTTTGGCAAGTCTCAGATTGACTATGCGCTGGGCAGCACCGGGCGCAGCTTCGTGGTTGGATTTGGCAACAACCCGCCCACCCACGAGCATCACCGCGCAGCGTGAGTATTGCTCTTCTTCTAAAATTAATTTCTACATGTGAATGTTCTTTATTCTCGTCTTACAAGCAGCCTGAGAGGACTCAGGGCAGCAACTGTGCCATTGCGTAGTCTCAGAGCGGGAAGTCCTAGAATTCCAGTCCCGACGGTTGGCTAAATAGACACTACATAGATAGCTACATATAATTCAGTCGATCTTTAGAGGATAATTGTAGCAGCTGACTTCTCTGATGGGGGAGTGTTGGGAATGGTTTACCGATCAGAACCAGGCAAGACAATTGTATAAGAAAAAGTGAAAATGTTCCCTATTCTATTCTTTGGTTCTGTTCGAATGCGATTTCCTGCCTGAGGTAATCATTTATCGATACTCACTGGTCTTATTTAAAAGCTCCATTATTATCGCTCTAGCTTAATTCTGTTTCCTCTTGCATAAAAAGGTAGGTTGGTTATATTTTACAATTTATTTGGAAGTTGCTCATAGAGTGAAAAAATCGTCATGATAAAAAGCTAAGCGCATTTTTACGCATTTCAATGAGTGCATCTTTTCGTAGAATTTCTTGAATGCTTAGCTAGCGGACGGGTAGGTCGGTGCAGGATCTCGCCATCCAACGTGGGAACATTACCGCCACTTCCCTCGATTAAATATGCACTACAATTATCGGACTAATCACTTTATCAGTTGACTAGCCCAGAAACACTCATAAATCAATCACACCGTAAAAGAGAATTACGAGAGATAACGAGATGTCATGCGAAAAATGAAGAAACAAGCACAGAAATGCGCGCCCAAGGGAACTGTGAGACTCACACATACTACCCTTCTTCCAAAATTGATTATACTCTTTCGTCTAAGTGACTGTCTTGAATGGGACAAATATTAGTTGAGTATAATAGAAATCTGTCTATCGGGTCTTATTTATAAAGAGGATAAAAACACCAAATGGAACATTCTGTGAACAAATGAAAAGGCATACAACTATTATAGAATTTTTTTTTGTGAAACCTTTAATTAAATCGATCATTGGAATGAAAAAATTAAAATCAACCTACATTTTGATACAAATTATTGGTCGTTAAATCCAAATTAATCGGGGTAAGTACCTTTGAAACGTTTTTAGTAAAACACGCTCTTCAAGCTTTCAAATGAGCAGTCTATCTTCTTATTAGAAAGTATGGGAGCTTGACATCCGATTCTAAAGTTAGAGGAGCTCTCTATCTATTACAAATTTAGAGGTTGATCATCTCCCCAAGCACTAAAATGAGCCTCCAACCACTTCTCTAGGCGGCCTGTGGGACTTCACATTCGGTGCCAACGTTGGAGAATCCTACACCTTTGGAAATGTTAGGTTTAACCCGAAACTTCCAAATGTGTTCCTAACCACCAATGCACTGCTTTGATACCTCAAAAATCGAGGGTTCCAAAATTATCCCCTTCTAGATGTGGTAGATTTCGGAGTTCATATGTCATTTTACACTGAACATTCGGCATCCCTCGATGTGTTCCGCAAGTACTTATGGAACCTCTTTTACACATGACCTGCAGGGTACCTGTGCAAAACGAGTTCCCTAACTATCAGTAGCAAATGCCGCATGTGTAACTCCGTCATAAGAAATTCCCCACTCTATGCTCATGGGCATGAAATGATGCTTCTATCAGTTTCGATCGTTTCTCTACGTGTACTAGAAGTTTGTAACTTTTAATCCGAGACATTGTCTACCACATAATGTTGCAGGTCCTGCCCGGACGCCCCTGAGCCCTGCAACTACGGTGCAACGTTCTGGGGAAGCCAGCCAAACTATCACGTGCTGTACGGCGCCCTGGTGGGCGGCCCCGACGAGAACGACGGCTACACCGACGAACGTGACAACTACGAGCAGAATGAGGTTGCGTGCGACTACAACGCTGGCTACCAGGCCGTGCTGGCGAACCTTAAGAAACTCGGTTACTAAGACCCGGATAAAACAAGAAGGTGGTTGACAGAGCCGAGTTGAGGTTCTTTCACGACCAGAGCACAAATTCGTGTTGAGCCTCCCCTCGGCGAAAAATTACTCCTAATTTAATGAAAGACTTATTGGAATCGAAAATCAGTTTGTAAAAATCCAAATAAAAATGGCTTATAGATGTATTTTTAAATAAATATGCATATATATGAAAATATCACATAGTGTCTATAAATATCAAGGCTCCACAATCCTATGGAAATGGCTGTCCTTCCCCGATGCAAATTGAAGCGTACGCTGGCAGCCATGGTGGGGGCAAATATATGCGCGAAAATCAAATACTTTGCAATTTTACAGACTTTTCCGCTATTTTGTAGTATAAATTTGTTGAGTAGAGGATTTATTGAATTACTTACTCTTTGTTTAAAGTAAGATATGCAAATATAACATTCAGACTTCACTGTTGTTTAAAGCGGGTCCCCACGTAGTTTGGGGGTATTTGTAATAGCGTTTCTGAAAACAAAAACTAAGCGTTAGATTCTATTAGCAAATATTATACTCTATAAATAGATTTGAAAGTATTCCACGAGGTTGTCCAGTCCGTGATAATTTCATATTATATAACAGCCATTAACGATATTTTCTTGGAAATATGTGATTTTTGTGGGTTTGGGATATTTTCCCTTTTAAAACATCATACTGTAGAAGTCGAAACGTTTCTTTCGGATACTTTTGTGATCATTACGCTAAAATTTAAGAATTATTTACTAAATTATAAACATTAAATAAATTATTTTACGCTTCCAATAAAAAAGAAAGTTTGGAATGCAGAATGCATGCAGACACCTGGAATAAATGGAGATGTGAATCGATATTAATATATATCCGTTCTTGAAGTTCTCACCAACGTTTACACAGATATCACGATATTCCTGCATAATGTTTGAATTTTGAGAATACAAATACTTCTTTACTTACTGGCGGGATATCGCAAGTTCCCTCCAAAGAAAGTGGTAATTTACAGAATTAATAATCTTTCACGTGAAATTAAAATTCATCGATTTTATTCTTATTCACAACCATCAAATAAATTAGTAAAAGTAGCCAGTACATTCAATAGCTTACATCAAATAGTTAAATGAAGTACTTGCGAAATTACAGCATGCAGGCTTACTTTTCACGATTTGTAGAGCTGTGAGTCGCGCGCTACATCTCCATTTTACTTCTGATCGTATAGATTCTTCCTCTATCGTAAAAAACATATGAACGATAATGAAATGTCTCCGAAATACGGCTCAGTCCGCATATGATTGCACCCAACAAGGCTGCCAGGAAACGATCAATTTGTAACGCTTCACTAGCGCTATGCGAGGGTCTAGTACACTATTCGTATACTAGTATATTAGTAGTAATAGTATATATATTGTAATGATTTGTGAGACTAGCCCGCAAGAATGCGTGGGACAAGGAACTTCTACATAAGCAAAGAGGAGCCAATAATGAAAGAAACAATAGACAACAGCGCCGCGTAATAATAATTATTAGGAAAGTAATAGAAAACAAAAGGGGGGCAATAGGCATTGTGAACAGTGAATAGAACCCAAATTTAGGAACATTTTGAACCAAGAATCACGTTATTCGAGCCACGGGTTCCGTAAATATTATAAGTGGTATAAATTGCATACATAACGGCGAAGTTGAAGACATGGTGACCATTGTTGTACCTCTGAAAGTATACAACAAAACGAGTTTTATTGAATATCCAGTGAATGCCTGGGTGGATTTTGGCCAAACTTACAGAAATTATAGGGAAAAATATTTAGATCAGGGCAAAATTAGTTACGGCGCGGGGGGGAATTTATGTAAGGCTTTAATAAATCAGTATCCAGTTCCATAGCATAGCGAGCTAAGAAAGAATTAAAAGAGCGACCGAAGATGTAAGTGACGTCATCACGAGTGGGGAAGACGGAAAATAAAGGTTTTTTGGAAAAAGGAAAACGGGAAAAGGGAATTCGGTAATGTGATAATTACAAACCAAAAGTTAATAAAACTATGAAAGAGAGAGTAAGACGCAAGATGCCCCAAAACAGTGAAAAATGTAAACATTTTCGAACATTTCTTATGGTGATGGGCATGTGTTTAATAAAAAGACAGTCACTTGGATTGTGTGGACCAACAATGCAAACTGGGTTACAGACAGAAAGAGTTCGGATCTGAGGATGATCGCACGCGTTTTTATGTTGTGTTAAGTTTTTGAAAATTTTTGCGGAAGTGTCGTGTAAAACGTTATTAAGTTATTTTGGTTGCATAAAAACAATTGTTGAGACTGAGTGTATCGAAAATTTATTTAAATTCATTTAGAAATTCACGAAAAAAATCCGCATAGACAATATTTACGCAAATTAGGTGTCAGGAAATAGAAGCGTCGCGAAAGATATATATATATATATATATATATATATATATATATATATATATATATATATATATATATATATATATATCGCGAGATATAGAAATAACATTCAGGGAAGACGCGATTAAGACAAAAAAAACAATACTTGTGGATGCATTGGCAAACTTTAAACGGAGGAGTGCATCGAGGATCTGGTGGCAGCTGAACGGGGAACTGCGTGCGTGAATAATGCACGTGACAACTACCAGCGACGGGCGCTGACGGAAGGTGACATCGCTGAAAAAAAAAAAAAAAAAGGAAGTGGCACGAATTGTGCAATAACTGTATTGTTTTTTTTTGGTTTGTTTACGCTCCATTCAAAAGAAAGAAGTTCTGTCGAAGACCAAGTTATGCTATTAGGCTAAGGATAATAAGGAAGGTCACGACAGAATGCGCATTCTGATGGATGGATGAGATTTTTCTTTGTATTGTAATTTCAGTGTGTATGTTTATTTTTTTTCCTGTGTGTTTATATATTCGTATTGTTATGTTTCGTAAGTCGGAGGGGAAGATTGTGTTAATGAAAGGGATATCAGCGAAAAAAAATCCTAAATTAAATGCATGAGCATCCCAATGGCTCATAATTGCCGTGATTCCATGTCTTTTTATTCTGTAGTGGTATGAATGTTGACCCAGGCACGAACGAAACGGACCCTTCCTTCAACTCCGTATGGAGTGAGCGCGCGGACTACGACACGGTAAGAAGTAAACAATAGTACGAGCTAGCAGAGGTACGGGCAATCGCTAATGTGGCACCCAATTATAATTAAGGGCTAGGGCAGGGCAAGATAGTGCGCGTGACGAGGAAAAGATTACAATCGTCGTGAGGTTTTGTAAGAGAATATTACAGTGGCGCACTAGCGTGGGCCATCGTGTTTGATTAGAAGTAGTATATTGTTACATTGGCGCCGCGACGTGAGGCGTCGCGGTATCAAAGGAGGGCGGAGAGAGGGGGAGATTATTACAATATATATATATATATATATATATATATATATATATATATATATATATATATATATATATAATAGTTATTTGTATACTAGTATACTATTCCAATGTCTTTGATAAATATAACATTAAATTGACATTTATCAAAATTCATCAATTTTCTAAATTCAAAATTTATTGCTTATTTATCCCTGAAAATAGATTTTATTACAAGGGAGTTTTTTTGTTTTTTTTTCTCCCTTTCAAAATTTCAAAATTCAAAATTTAAGTAGTATATGACTTAGTGTAGGGATCACAGAATTTTGAAAATGTGCACACAATTCACTTTTCCCCATAACACGTCATACGCAGTTTTTAACTGTTTTTTACGCAAAATAAATAAATAAATCAATATTTAAACAATTATTTTGAAATTCGAACCGGGAAGGGTGGCTCAAGGCATTAACTGGTGTCACTGGAGTGCCTCTATCCGGCAGGTCCACTCGAGTCCCGATAGTAGACTTGCTAGATAGCTATGTTGAGTTCTGTTGCTGTCTGTAAGAGATTTCTAGCGGCCGATTGTTATCGGAATTTCTCAGATCAACACTTTAGCAAGACCCCTAGCAAACGGGCCAAGACCAGAGCAGTACCTTAGCAAACGGGCCACGGATCAAGCGCTATCCTCTCTTCCTCGTCCTTGTCCTTTCCCCACACTCTACTTACACACACTTACACTTACACACACTTACACTTACATGCACTACACTACCACACATCTCAGCAGACCGGTCGTGAGCTTTGCTTGCCCCGTCTGGAGGCGGTGCCCCGCTGATGGAAGATACCTGGTTGGAGAAAATCCGGCTAGCCGACTGTAGGTCGGCTCGACGACCGATCTCGCCATCCAGCTGGGGAAGATCACGCCCACCTCCCGAGGGAAAGCATGCACCACACTTACGGTACTAATAACCTTAGCAGTCGACACGGATCCACTAATAGACAATCATTGAAATTCGAAATACAAACTATTATGGACAGTAGATTATTTGATTAAAAATTATTTTACTGATAGCAACGTAATTGTAATATTATTTCATTTTTTCCTCAGACCTGGAGCCCCCTAAGTAACTGCCTATTTTGAGTCTAGTTAAATCCAGCCCTGTTGATAGGTGGGTGTGGAGGGTGATGGTGTGGCTGCGAACTAGCGTGGCCACCGTGATATAGGTAGCCATGACACCACGCGCTGTCACGTCACGACAACACAATGTGCAAAATATTTTAATTATTAAACTGCGAATGCTACTCACAATTCTTGCGTTCGCAACCCAATTTTAGCGCAAATAACATCACTCTCAAGTAGTGGGAAGTCGTGCTTAGGTTGAACAACCCCCAGATAATCGAAAAAATGCTCATAATATGTTAGGAGTAGCTATATTTTTTCCATTTATTAACGTTCAGCATTCAAGATATTGCAACAATATCGTATATACAAAATCGTTTTTAATCAGTAAGTGGCAATTGAAAGTTCTCTCCGGCGTCTCGTGCGCCCTATGAATATCTGATGCTGTCTCTTACTGCCTTTATTCTCCGTCGCGAATCCCTGTACTTCAATTTGAGCCCCAGCCATCTAAAGTTAACAGCAGCCTACAATCTAAAACAGCTAAACAATACCACAAATTAAATGCGCGCCGTAAGACTCCATTACCAAATTGGTAAAGCGTCGGGGATCCCTTTCCTGGACAGAGCCCACGGAATCACCGCGTGAGGAACAGTGTCAATTGCTTTGGATATGTCGAACACAGCGCCGACACCACCCTCTGCATTTTTCATGTCACAGACTGCTTCGAAGACTTGAAGAATTTGAACGTTGGCGAAACAGCCAGGTTCAGGGATAAACCCTTTTTAGCGTGGATTCAACTTCACCACGGATCGAATGTGTTTGTCCATAATGCCCCAAAAGACTCTGCACAGCAGGGAACTAATTGTGATGGGGCGATAGTTGGTGAAAAACGTTTCAGAATGAAAAGAAGACTTTCTCTTTTAGAATGATACAGGCAACAGATGCAGAGAAAAAAAACCTAAAAAACGTTTCTTGTTGTATCTCTGCAAGAGATTGCCCTAGGAGGCTGATTTTTTGTGAATCTACGACTTTTTCTATTCTCTTTCATATGACCATCGCGAATATCAATTTGTTTGGAGGCACTTTTCAAAGCCTTATTCGGCTATATCCTTTGAAACTCATTTCACAGGAATCTATTGGGTTTTCGACAAACGTTATTCAAAGGCATTTGAAGCACTTCCACTCACAAATGTAATATTACATACAAATCATAATAATGCATTTAAATGCGCATTATATATACAATAATGCAACACAATAATGCATTGAAATGTGAATATTAACAGTGTGAGAGATATTTTTAAAAAAGTCAATTCGTGTAATATTTGAACAAACAAAAGAATACATCAAAATGCACTTTGCGTCCTATGAAACAGTGCAATTTACATTATATTTTCTAAACAAAATTGAAGAAAATATTTGGAGCAAATTTCGAGAAAACTGCGTTTGAGCATTTCTGACAATGCAAAATTCTCAGCTCATTTTTTTTAATTGTAGACTTTTAGAAAAACTTGATTTGACATTATTTAAACCATATGTAATCATAAATATGCATAAATGTAAGGAAATTGTCTTTAATGTAAATATTACCGACGTAAGAGTAAAGTCAAAAACATTACATTTTTGAATTTTTTAAAAAACAAAAATATAGAATAGTATCGCGTTTATGTAATCTTATAAGGTTTGTTTGGTACTAACCCTATCAAATATTTAAAGAAAAAATTTTGAGCCGTTTTTGAGTTAATCTTATTTTTGTTATATTTTAAAATTGCAAATCATTCACTCACTATTTCACGAAAACTACTAAAATTCTCAAAAAAGTCTACACGACTTTTATGAGAAAACTTTTTAAGGACAACAAATTTATTTGAAGGAAAAATCTCCTTAATTTTTGTAGTTTTAGGAAGACGTCAAAAAATATAACTATTACAATTTTCGAAAACTCATTGTTAACAGCAAAAATCAGAACTATGATACTTTTATGAGTGTATTATACTTTATTCTTACAAGAAATTTCCTTTTGTAATTTTCCAAAATTAAGTGTTAACCGTGAAAATCGGACCTATGCCACATTTAGAAGTGTACATTCCTCTATTCTTACAAGAAATTTAAACACAAAGTTTTAGTGGCATTTTAAAAAACATTGAAAATGCCAAAAGCCCATTGCGATGAGCAAAACGCCATATTGCCTATTCTATGGTTTTTTCAAAAATAAACAAATTGGATTTTTTGACTTATTTCTCACGTCAGTGATATTAACATTATATGCGTTTTCTTCTCATTATTGTATTTATGCATATATATGCTTTAAATAATGTCAAGTTAAGTTTTTCGAAAACTCGACAGCTTTCAGTTAAAATGAGCTCAAAATTCCGCATTTTCAGAAACGCTCAAACGCTTTTTTCTCAAAAACCGTTCTAAATTTTTTCTTCAAAGCCTTCCAATGTATGGTGCCAATTATCTGATCAATGTGACGTAGAGTTCATTTTAGTGTATTCTTTTGTAGTGTTTTTAAATTACACAAAGGTAATTTTATTAAAATATTTTTCGCGTCACTAATATGTACGTTTTCATCGTATTGTATAAATTATTGCATTTGCGAGTAGAAGTGCTTTAAATGATTTTGAATTAAAAAAATTAAGTTTTTTGTAAATTCAATAGATTCTTGAAAAAAGAGCTTAAAAGTTTGCATTTACGGTAACAGTTAATCGTCATTTTCTTAAAGACGACAACAATTTTTTCAATGAAAAATGTCATTTCGGACGAGGTTTTTCTTTTTTCTAATACTAGTAGTGCCCGTGCGAATAATTCGCACGGAGTTCAAAATTTTTAAAATTCCCATAATTACAATTTTCTTTTATATATACTGGGACTTCATTTTTTTATGTATAAAATTTTTAGCCACTGCATCTAATTCAACATTGTAATTTAAGAGTTTTATCACAGCAGAATGTACTAATTTTCTTTAACTCAGATTCTCTGTAGGACACTGACAAATCAAAATGTATGAATAATGGGACTTGATATAATTAATTCTTCCCAAATACAATAATTAAGGAATAAATAAATTCAAAATATCAATAACCTTTATTATTGAAAATTACAATCCATGTTCAAAAATCTACCACTAAAAATAAACTATAAAAACCAACAAAGAAAAAAATTGCCACAATAAATAAAGCCTTTCTTGCTCGCGAGTGAATATAACTTACCACTTTCATTGAATTGGTCCTTCCCTTCAAGAATGGATATGAACACATTTATTAATAACCTTGCTTGTGAAAATGCTAAATAAATGTGGAACAGGCATGGGTAAATAAATACTAATTTGAGAAGAAAATAAATACAATTTAATACACAAATAAAAATAAAATTTATACACTATTAAATGTACACACTATAAAATTAACATCATTAAATTTAACAAACAAATAAAATTTCAGGTCACTTCCCTGAATATAATATTTTGAGTGAATAACTTGCCATTTTCTTTGAATGGGTTCTTCAAGAACCTTCAAGAACAGAAATGAACACATATCTAAACGGCCTTGCTCGTGAAAATGCTACATATAGCTGGCCATGTGAGAAAACAGGCGTAGGTAAATAAATACCAACTCGCTCAAGTGTCTGTCCTTGTGACTTGTTAGTAGTCATAGCAAAGGCAATTCTTAGCGGGAATTGTTTTCTGCACAACATAAATGGAAGGCTTAAATCAGAAGGACATAACTGAATTCTGGGTATTAAAACAGTCTTCCCTGAATCAATAACTACTGCAGAAATACAGAGGTCATGCAATGCCTTCACAATCATGCGCGTTCCATTTACCAAACCTTCTCTAACATTTCAATTTCTTATTACATCACAATTGTGTTAATTTTCAGTGTAAGAATATGAGGGGGGAGACCTGATGGAGTTAAACTATTCAAGAATTCTAGAGGATATAACTGGGCAGAGGAGTGATCTTCACTTTCAACACAGTCAATACTATAATATGTTTTAGAAGGATCTTCCACCAAATTTTCAACAATGTCTTTATTAATTTCTGAACAATAGTCATTTTTTGTGCACAGATTGATTGATTGATTGATTAGGTTTATAGGGCGCTTCAACTGATCATTTGTGCACAGTATTGCAACATTTGTTAGAGCGTCAATATTTGTTTCATTAATTTTGTGGGTAAGAAATACATTGCTTATTAAGTCATCGTAATTGCATATACACTGTGAAGGTATTTCCACCAATTCATCTTGTAAGTGGTGAGATGACAATGTTCCATTTCCTAATTTTAATAACCACTCACTAAATTCTTGATTAGCAGCTGCTCTAATATTTTCTGTAAGTTTTCGTTTTTTAATGAACTTCCAAAATAAACAATTTTTTACACAGTTTTCAACAATGGATAAACGGGTACTATGTCTAATAACTGGAGGGGTCTGTCTAAAATCTCCTCCAAACAGAATAACTTTCCCACCAAACAACGAATCACATTTCATGATATTCTGTAATACTTTATTACAGACAATTAGAGCATTTTTGGAAACCATTGATATTTCATCGCAAATAATTAGTGATGCTTTTGGAAAACCTTTGCTTCCACAGAACCTTCTCTGATTTTGGCCACAGATGATTCATGAATAGGAACTGGTAATTTAAAAAGAGAATGCGCAGTCATACCACCCTCCGATGTAGTAAACTGAAATTGTCACGAACTGCCAAACGATATCAATAGTACCGCAGTTGTGTTGTAGAATTCCTAACTGCAGTTCTATATATATCAACATGCTTCATGCCTGGCTGCCATCCTGAATCACCACAGGGAAACAGGAGTGGATAGCTCATAGGGTCAACATGAGGATTCATGTTCGATATAATGGAAATTCTCTCTGAGCTTTTTGATCTTACTACGAAGTCAAATTTTCCTGGTTCCTCCCCCTCATCAAACAAAGGCTGCAGCTATTTCCTCCGATACTGGAATATTGTACCGACGCTTATCAAATGAATTTTCCAAGGAGAATTTTAGCTCCATATTTTGAACATGATCCGTAATGTCCTTCATGTGTTGAAAAAGCTGAGCATAAGGATTTATATGGAGAATAATTTCCTGTAAATTCTGCATAATATATCTATCACATAAACGATTTTCATGCCTATCTATACGTTTATTTAGAGCTTCACTTGCATCTAAAATGAATAAACCTGCATATGATGGCTGAATGTTATTTTCTGGAATCAAAGGCCCAACAGCATGATATATCTGTCCATGAATTTTTAGACAATAAGGCCCTGACCCTCGTAAATGAACAGCCTTTAACTGAACAGATGCAAAAGCCAGAGCATTATTATACTGCCGTATGTTTTCAAGATAATTTCTTGTTGTCGAATCATTTGCTTCGATTAGCTCTCTAAGAAACTGAAGCACGGCAATTGGTGGTAATTTTATTTTCCCCTTATGGCAACATATAGAAGTATTCTGCTCACCTCGGAAATTTTTGCAGAACAATGACTACATCTATAGTCCATTCCACCAATACTGAACAATGGAACTTCACTGTCAGATTTATATATTCTGGCAGCATCATAACTAAGTGGAAGGTCTCTGCTTGCACTTCTATTGCGACGGATGCCATGATCATACGAATCCATCTAGTGGTTATCTATATCTCAGATCACCATTTTAATGTATTAATTATATGGATGGATTCTTAAAGTAACGTTTTGGATCTACTATTAGGAACCCAAAAAGTGGCAAAAATGTCAGAAAAATGTTCTTTAGGGGCCGATAGACGGCAGCAGGCGTGAGAATGGAGCAGGACCTGCTGGAAAGCTACTCCACACCAAAGAAATTAAAAACATGTGAAATAAGAGATTATGTGCCTTCCAGTAACTCCTCTAATGACATTCTCGTATACGTACGTGTATGTGGAGTAACGTACGTAGTATAGAGAAAGTTCTATAATCCTGCGTACAACAAACGGGACATTTTCGGCACAAAAAACTTCATTGCCGGGCCCTGGCAATTAAAAAGTGGATAAATCCAGATGCTAAATTATGAGAAAAAATTGTCTCACATGTGGAGTAGCAAAAACCCTTATTTAATTGGATCTTGATGTACATATTAACAGCATGAGAGACATGTAAAGAAATTATGTTTGTATAATTTTTTAAACAAATAACGAAAATAAACTTTATGGCAAATTAAACAATGAAATTAGCACTATTCTTTGAAAAGTTTGAAGGAAAATTGAGTTCCGTTTTCTAGAAACGTTATTTAGCATTATTTAAAGCGCATATATTAATAAATATAATAATGTCAAGAAATCGTCTATAATATACTACCAGCTTGGGAGACAAGTCAAGCAATTGCATTTTTGTCATTTTCGAAAAAACTACAGAATAGAGCAGTATGAAAATTGTCATCGTATAGGTATCGTTTGGGACTAGCGCTACCAATAATTTAAAAAACAATTGAGCTCATTTTAAATCTTTTATAGCATTTAAAATTTTTTAAATTGCAAATATTCCATGCACAATTTTTTTTTAAATCTACATCTTCTTAATGAAAGAACTTCTAATGGGCAAGAAATTTCATTTTAAAGAAAAACTAAGTCTTTAATTTTATAGTTGAAGGAAGACGCCGAAAATATTCAAACTTTTACAATTTTCGAAAATTCAGAGTTAACCGTCCAATTCGGAAGTATCACACAATTATACAGGAATTTTTACAAGAAATAAAAAAATGAAGCCGTTTTTATAAAAATTTTGAAAATGTTTGAAGTACCGGCGGCTCTAGCCAAATTCGTTTACAACTCGCCGTGAAGTCACGAAGGTTAAGCGAATTCGAGACTCGCGGGCTCCTGGTTGGGTGACCAGCCAGGAACCCCGGGATCTAACGGCGCCGAGCCCCTGGTCGAAGGGATAATAGGCACCGATTGACTGCGACGTGACGAGACTTGACAAATATAGTAATTCAGTATAGTAATTACTCAGTAACGGAGGATTAAACCAGAAGAAAGCGCTCAACACCCAGCAACGGTTAAGAGACACATTGCATCAACAACGAAGCAACAATTAAAAATAAAGTAGCCCCAAATTTTAATCAATGTGTTGCAAAGTTAAAATGTTTCAACTGAAGCCACATGGACAGGGGTTTCTTCAATTTTTAAAAAATCAAACGCATGGTGGAGGTGCTAGTAGTGTTCACAGACAGACGATTTAAAAAAGGTAATGAATGGTGAACAGAGTAGCACAGACTTTCTCGTAGTAGAGTTTCCTTGATGTGGACAGGTTTTAAGGGATTTCCCCATCATCTTACAAGCTATAATCTATTGCCACTTAAAGCACATTTTTTGGACATTATCTGAACTTTCCTTTTTCCTAATAGTAGAACAGAAATATTACTTGAAGAATATTAAAGAAGAGTAAAATTATGCCCATAATATAAATTTTCATGAAAAAATTTCAAGCCGCATTTTAAGAGAATGGCAATTAAGCGTTCCTGTAAAGGCGAAATTCAAAGCTCTTTTTTACAGGAATTTATTGAATTAAGAAAAAAATCTATCTTTAATTTTGTAGTTGTAGACACCCGCCGAAAAATTCAAATTCTTTCTTTTCCGAAAACTCAGCGGTAACAGTGAAATAAAAACCTATGACACATTTTTGTTTAGAATATTTTTAAGAATAGTGTTTTTTTTTTACATTTTTGTAAGAATAGTGTTTTTACACTATTCTTACAAGGATATTTAATTAAAAAATTTGGACCCAATTTGAGAAAATTTGAAAAATATCCCAGGGACTTCATGTAAAGGGGCTTCAAGTATCTCCAATTTTTAAAGAAGCTTTTTCAAAATCTCAAAGCTTTGGCTCGAGCCACCTCAACCGGAAAATATCCATGTTGAAAAAATTCCTACGTTTGTTTTAGGTGCTAGACGTTTTGCCGTCAATTGATTTTTCGGTGCCGAGGGCGCACAAAACGCAGATTCTGGCCACACACTCTGGCTTCACCAACTGGAGCTATTCACTTTTTGGTTATCAGGACTATAAAGTTTTCGACGAAAATCAAATGTTTTTCACACAGAATTACATAGCTTTCTCTATACAACGTATATATACGTATACTGTTTCCAATAACGCGAGAAAGTATCAGCTGCTGTAGCACCAATAGGTTAACAATTTTATCAAATGTGATGCGTTTGCAAGATAGACGTTGAGATATTATATTACGTAACAATTACAAAAAAATTATAGCAAATATGCTTCTAGTATTATTAGTCTCCTACAGTAGAACGGTGAGTCGCGTTTTAGATCAAAGGAAGGTTATGCATTTGAAATCGAGCAATTTATGTATATCTCAGAGTTTGGAGATTCTAGATACCAACCTAAACGCGACCTACAATCACAGACACTTAATTTTTAATTTAATGTTCACTACTTCCGAGAACAACGCACCGTACCATCCTCAAATATAATCCGGAAAACTTGTTCACAAAAACATACGATCACAGTCATACATCTGCACCACGAAACCTGTTAATAAAAACACGTGATCCTTGGCATCTCGCCAACTGCAACCGTTTCGCATTCAAAACAGGTATACGTCTGCATGTTAACCTCTTCGACCTCCAACTCACTAAGAAACCCACATTTTTTTATTAGACTGAAATAATTATAGAATTCCCATACCTGATGCACGTGTTTGAGGAAGTAGAGTATAAAAGGCAAGTGGTGGAAACCACACACAGTTCACCCGCAACGATGAAGCTCGTCGCGCTTGCCATCGCTGTCGTGCTGGTGCTCGCAGGAGTACACGGTAAATTTGAAACACTAATTTCATACACTACACAAGACAAGCGTTACTTTTGAATTGAAATAGTGTTTTGAAGTATTATGTAATGCGTCAAATATTCTTCGAATAAAAATCTTGTGATAATGTACAATAAGATTCACTTTTCCAATAATATGTATTTGTTAGGAAAATATTAAAACTAATTTCAAAGTTTCCTTTTTTGTAGAATTATACAATTAACTACAACACACAAATATTGTCCTTGATTTTGTTGTTTTCTTTATTCTAATAAGTGGGTAACGTTTCTAGTGATATAATTCTCGAATACTCTGTTTTTTTTAATGTTACCTCAGATGTCAAAGTCCCTATAATAACTGGCATTCTAACTTAAACAACTACGACATAAATTTATACATCCACGTCATGGGACATGGATGTATATTCTCTGTTGTTCTCATGGATTGTTCTCAATTCTCTGTTCTCATGGATGTATATTCTCCACAAACAAAATACCCAATATTCTCATTTCAGCCAACTACGATTATGGGGAGGCGCTGTTGAAATCGCTGATCTTCTACCAGGTACAGCGTTCTGGTAAATTGTACGCCATGCACGAGCTCGCGTCCTGGCGCAAGGACTCTGCTCTGAACGACAGAGGGCAGAACGGAGAGGACCTCACCGGCGGATACTACGATGGTGAGTACAAACCCCTCATTTCTTGCCCAGTAATTAAGGGAATGTCTCATTCAATAACTGAATGATGCAATTCAAATATTTTCTTAATATCAAACGCAGGCGTTCAACCTCCAAATGATCCGTGGTCTGAAATCTTATGTTGCTATTCGCAACCAGGTTTATGGTTCTTTCTCTGTTCTTGTATCAAACACTTGACATTATGCCTCTCAGTACCATCACGGGAGAGATTAGATTTTAGTCAGGCGCCAAATTTCTTAACAATTTTACTAACAATTGGATTTTAATAACAAGTATCCTCGCCCAATTTACTGTTATACTCGTGTCGAAGAAAAAACTACTAATCAAGGGATTAAAAGTTCTGCAAAATGTAGTGTAATGCCTTTGTCAATGCTTCGTTGTTTCTCCTGCCAGCCGGTGACTTCGTAAAGTTCGGCTACCCTATGGCCTACACCGTCACGGTGTTGGCTTGGAGTGCAATCGACGACGAAGAGGGGTACAACAGGATCAACTGGCTGAGCGAGGCCCGCACCGCCGTCAGGTGGGGCACTGACTACTTCCTCAAGGCGCACGTCAGCAAGAACGAGTTGTATGTGCAGGTAGGTGGGACATCAATTTTACACTACTTAAAAAATTGGTTATGTATGAAGTTATGTTCTATTATTTCTGGTACTATTTATATTTCCCATTTTTAGAAAAGTAAACAAATGTTATATGTTCAGAACCTTTCTATGAGAAAACAATTGATACTTTCTTCTATATTTCTAGTAATCAAGAATTTATTGATTACACAGATCATTTGTCTCTGCATACCGACCACCTTGATTAATGACCCCCTTTAAAGTTTCACCGGCACACCAGGGTTCGTTACTGATCCTGTTGGGATACACGTGTAGAATGAATGATGGATCAAGAAGTCAGATATTTTTGTTTGGCTTTTTTCTTTACATAATTTTTGTTGATTTTGCAGAAGTTCAATCATGTCTTTTCATTTTGCTACAGTTAGATTATTCTTTAAGGTACCGCATCCATTGTATTGGCAGCCAATTTACTTTGGTTCAGCATTATTACTCTTCCTCACATCTTTGTATTTAGTATTAACATTTTGCCAAATATACGTTTCAATTTTACCATCTACGAAAAAAAATATTTCCAGAATATCAGTTTTTACAATAAAAATTGTTATTCTCATCTCTAACATGTTAGGATATTATTTATATCTTTCCAGAAATGCAAATTTATTTCGAATATATAATTTTAGTACGATTAATCAATATTTTTCTTGCGCCTTTCACACGATTAGGGAAACGTATTAGTAAAAATCTTTAAATCTTTTTATACGAATTGTGGTGAAATGCCTCTTTTCCAAGGAATTGAAAACTCTGTATGCGCTTCCATAACCTTATACATTCTGCCTACTTTGGTCGATTCAGTAAAATATATTTTAACGAAGGTCTGTAGGCACAGAAAAATCTACTTCGGTCTTGCATTAAAGTGTCCGCTTAACGGTCGGCATGTTGTGACGTAATGTACGTTACGAAAACCTATACTATTAAACGTATTACAATTTTAATGACTTTCCGATTATTGATTAAAATATTCGAATTATTTTTAAAGATTCATAAATTTATTTGAAAAACTGTGACGTTGATGAAAGTTGAAATTTGAATAAATCGTAAAACATGCTGCATTTTTCACACTTTGACTTGAACTATGTTTCGGAGATCAATGAGTCTCCATCTTCAGGTACATGTTCCGGCTAAAATTTTTAAAAATACATTAATATTTTATACAATACATTAATGTAGCCGCGAGCTCCGTGATTTCAACGCTTTGCGGGTTAGAAATCCTCGAGTTTTCTTTAGTGTTGAGGCGTGGCGAAGCTTTCCCGATCATTACGTAGCCCTTCTAATACCTAATTCACTCCTAGTACTCTCTCTGTCCGAATGTTGTTGTTGTGACTGCCTACGTTGCAGGGGCAGTAAGCTCCGATATGGGTCTTAGGGCTGCAACGTTAGCGTCATATGGCCGTCAGCCAGCGCCACGGGTTGCGTGTCACTATTGGTAGAGACAGCAGCAGTTGACTTACGAGCCACCCAGAGAGAAGCAATGTGAAGGACGGGGCAAGGTTTAAAAAATCAGTTGCGTTAAAAGAAAGCGGGAAGGGTCAGTTGCGACCAAATCAGTTTATGCAATGTTGATGAGGATCATCCCGTCTGTCGTAGGTTGGCGATGCGGAGGCGGACCACGCGTACTGGGGTCGGCCGGAGGACATGACGATGGCGCGGCCTGCCATTAAGATCGACCCCGCCCACCCGGGATCGGACGCCGCCGCCGAAACCGCCGCGGCCCTCGCTGCAGGCTCCATCGTCTTCCGAAGGGCCGGCGAGGTGGATTACGCCAACACCCTGCTGCAGCACGCCAAGGACCTCTTCAGCTTCGCGGACACGTACCGCGGCAAGTACTCCGACTCCATCGGCACCACGTACTACGTGTAAGTTGCACTCGTAACCAACACTGGCCTAGCCATACACCGTTGCTTTCATGAAAATATTGAATTTTGGTTAGTTGGTTGGTCATTCCGGGCGCGACAAGAGCATTGGTCATTAGTCCCGTAAGTGTAGTAAAGGTATTTACTTCTCACGAGATAAACAATCTAGAATTTATAAGTATTGTGTATACAAACATAGACAGCTTAATTGAATGTTACGATAAATATTCCTTTTCTGATCGTTCACATCACGCTCAACAAACAATTTCGATCTGAACAAATTTAATTTTTTTCCTTCACTTTTACTTTTCCGTATTACTACTACTACCACTCTACTACTACTGGTAGTACGAGAGAGTTATAAAATCTTTCATGAAAAAGTATTGATTTTGTTATATTTCGTAGAGCAACACGATTTGTGAATGTACGTTAAAAATGAACTTTCCTTCTTCCTAAGGATAGTATATTACTTTGTACAAAAAAGTAAAATGTTTGAGCTATTTTTGAGAAAAGTTTGAAAATGGCTTAAGCGCTTCATATGAAAGTGCCCCCCACAATGAAAAAGTTTTTCAAAAATTTGGCCATGAGTGTGACCAAATTGAATGGGAGATGTTAAGTCTGGAGGAAATGCTGAACACGTATTAGGTGCCAGTATTGCCTCTAGATCGATGACGAAAGTTTCTGAAGACAATCAAACCAAACAAAACACATTTTCAGTACCTTAAAATGAGTACTCCTAAAACATATAGTTCTGTACAATTCAGATGAATGTTCCAGACGAATGTGTGGTGCATCTATAAACTACGCTTACTAGTAAATATAATTTTCTACACTTATTGAAAATTATTTTTGAGGGTACCCGAAAAAGTACACCGCTTTCTTACTTTAACAGAAAGTGCAAGAAAATGTCAAACACATTCTGCACTAAAACGAATGATGAATTTAGTTGGTATGACTAATATTCTTAGTATCTTTGGTATGTGATACATCTTATCCTATTGCTTCTCTTATTTGGAAAAATGGAATAGTTATTAAGTGCAACATACAAAATTGAAGAAAACTAAAAACACTGTAATTACAGATCCAACGATTATACAGACGAGCTGGTGTGGGGTGCTATTTGGCTCTACCGGGCCTCAAATGAACAGCAGTATCTAACCCTGGCTGAGAAATACTATAACGACTATAACCTTCAATACAGAACTGGCTTCGGTTGGATGGAAAAATCTCTGGGAGCGACGGTAAGGTATTTCATAATTATCTCCTTTCCAGTTTTGTCGTTTTTTCTACACATTACCTTGTACCCTATGACTACGGCCCGTATTTTAATGACAAGCCATATATTTTTCTGAACCTTCGGGTGAATTTTAAAACAATTTATGCAAGAATAAAGGTTTTGTCGATTACAAAAAGGTATTTTTATTGTCATATAAAGTCATATTTACACAGTTTTTAGTAAAAGGTCATATTTGGGCCAAATTCTGCCATAAATGCATATACTTGTCATATTCTTAAGGACCGGTTTTAGTAAAAGGTGTTATTTTGGCCAAATTTCGCCCAAAATGCATACGTATATCATATTTTTAAGGACACAAGAAGAAAAGGCTTGAAAATGTGTCTCGCAAGACCACGTATCAGGTGATATTGTCACTAATATACTCAAAAAGTATACTACAAAGAATTATTTTAAAGGGAAGGATTATTTTAAAGAAGTATGCAGTAGTACAAGACCCGTCGTCTGGTTTGACGGGTTTTATTGTTCTCTACTTGATTTTTTTACAGACACAAGCATTTTTTTAAAAAAGCTAGTTAGTTCCAATGACTGCAAGCCGTATGTACCGTACTCAAAATCTGTTCTTGAGAGAATTTTGTATTTGTTATACCTAAACAATTAACAGGAATTAAAAAGAAAACTTGTATAACATCATATTTCATTTTTTTAAGTCATATTTATATAGGTTTTAAGTCATTAATGCTTGCATATTTCGCTTATTTTTTGGTCATTAAAATCCGGGCCCTACATATTACAATCAAGTCGATATATTCATGGCCTGGTATATTATGATAGATGGGCGACGAGATACCCATTTTAACACTCAAACGTTACCATCTCAGAGAGTGCGAATTTATCATGAACAACTTACACTTACGGAGGTCCGTTTGAACTATCACCTATTCATGTGATCTTTGAAATATTTTTCAAATATATGTACCTAAGAACATACTACGACTATGAAAGTAACACATCTAAGAATTGTTCTCAAAGGAGGTGTATCTTTTTATTATTCATGAAAAAATCACAATTAGTTTGTTACCGATTTTTTACAGGCTCTATTACTAAAGGTTACTAAAGGACAACTCTACAGGAATGTTTTGGAGAGTTTCTGCAACAACTTGGTGTACAACCAAAAAAGAACCCCGAAGGGTCTAGTCTACATCGGCCTATGGGGAAGCCTGCGCCAAGCCCTTGATCCCACTTTCATCTGCATGAAGGTACCATTACTTTTGTAGTTTCTTTGCTTGCTTAATATCCAACCATTAACGAAGGAACGGGCCAAGTGGCTTGTGCAACTGGTCATTCTTACGAGTTATTGTTAAAAAAATGATAACAATCAAGTAGATGTTTGAGACGATTTTTTCTTGAGCTAGAAGCTTGCTTTTGTAACGTTCCCCAATGACAAGTGTTGAGATTTTATCAAAACTATTCAATGAAAGCATTACAAACAATACAAAAGTTACACAAAATATCTCTCTGCAGGCGGCCGATGAAGGCATTAACTCAGACACCTACCGCAACTTTGGCAAGTCTCAGATTGACTATGCGCTGGGCAGCACCGGGCGCAGCTTCGTGGTTGGATTTGGCAACAACCCGCCCACCCACGAGCATCACCGCGCAGCGTGAGTATTGCTCTTCTTCTAAAATTAATTTCTACATGTGAGTGTTCTTTATTCTCGTCTTACAAGCAGCCTGAGAGGACTCAGGGCAGCAACTGTGCCATTGCGTAGTCTCAGAGCGGGAAGTCCTAGAATTCCAGTCCCGACGGTTGGCTAAATAGACACTACATAGATAGCTACATATAATTCAGTCGATCTTTAGAAGATAATTGTAGCAGCTGACTGCTCTGATGGGGGAGTGTTGGGAATGGTTTACCGATGAGAACCAGGCAAGACAATTGTATAAGAAAAAGTGAAAATGTTCCCTATTGTATTCTTTGGTTCTGTTCGAATGTGATTTCCTGCCTGTGGTAATCATTTATCGATACTCACTTGTCTTATTTAAAAGCTCCATTATTATCGTGCTAGCTTAATTCTGTTTCCTCTGGCATAAAAGGGTAGGTTGGTTAAATTTTACAATTTATTTGGAAATTGCTCATCGAGTGAAAAAATCATGATAAAAAGCTAAGCGCATTTTTACGCATTTCAATGAGTGCATCTTTTCGTAGAATTTCTTGAATGCTTAGCTAGCGGACGGGTAGGTCGGTGCAGGATCTCGCCATCCAACGTGGGAACATTACCGCCGCTTCCCTCGATTAAATATGCACTACAATTATCGGACTAATCACTTTATCAGTTGACTAGCCCAGAATCACTCATAAATCAATCACACCGTAAAAGAGAATTACGAGAGATAAAGAGATGTCATGCGAAAAATGAAGAAACAAGCACAGAAATGCGCGCCCAAGGGAACTGTGAAACTCACACATACTACCCTTCTTCCAAAATTGATTATACTCTTTCGCCTAAGTGACTGTCTTGAATGAGACAAATATTAGTTAAGTATAATAGAAATCTTTCTATCGGCTCTTATTTATAAAGAAGATAAAATCACCAAATAGAACATTCTGTGAACAAATGAAAAGGCATACAACTATTATAGAATAATTGTTTTTGTGAAACCTTTAATTAAATCGATCATTGGAATGAAAAAATTAAAATCAACCTACATTTTGTTACAAATTATTTGTCGTTAAATCCAAATTAATCAGGGTACCTTTGATAAAAAGCTAAAGGTGTTTTTAATAAAACACGCTTCAAGCTTTCAAATGAGCAGTCTATCTTCTTATTAGAAAGTATGGGAGCTTGACATCCGATTCTAAAGTTAGAGGAGCTCTCTATCTATTACAAATTTAGAGGTTGATCATCTCCCCAAGCACTAAAATGAGCCTCCAACCACTTCTCTAGGCGGCCTGTGGGACTTCACAATAGGTGCCAACGTTGGAGAAGCCCACTACACCTTTGGAAATGTTAGGTTTAACCCGAAACTTTCAAATGTTCTCCTAACCACCATTGCATCTGCTTTGATACCTCAGAAATCGAGGGTTCCAAAATTATCCCCTTCTAAATGTGGTAGATTTCAGAGTTCATATGTCATTTTACCCTCAATATTTGGCATCCCTCGATGTGTTCCGCAAGTACTTATGGAACCTCTTTCACACATGACCTGCAGGGTACCTGTGCAAAACGAGTTCCCTAACTATCAGTCGCAAATGCCGCATGTGTAACTCCGTCATAAGAAATTCCCCACTCTATGCTCATGGGCATGAAATGATGCTTCTTTCATTTTCGATCTCTCTACGTGTACTAGAAGTTTGTAACTTTTAATCCGAGACATTGTCTACCACATAATGTTGCAGGTCCTGTCCGGACGCCCCAGAGCCCTGCAACTACGGTGCAACGTTCTGGGGAAGCCAGCCAAACTACCACGTGCTGTACGGCGCCCTGGTGGGCGGCCCCGACGAGAACGACGGCTACACCGACGAACGTGACAACTACGAGCAGAATGAGGTTGCGTGCGACTACAACGCTGGCTACCAGGCCGTGCTGGCGAACCTTAAGAAACTCGGTTACTAAGACCCGGATAAAACAAGAAGGTGGTTGACAGAGCCGAGTTGAGGTTCTTTCACGACCAGAGCACAAATTCCTTAATTATCTAATATCCTTCTCTAAACTAGATCCCAAGTGAGAATATCATCTGTAAGAAAATAATGTAAGCTTGCAATGAAAATATAAAATTGATTTTTCCCCACATTTTTGAATTACTTGTTTTCTATATACCAATCCTGCAAAATTGTAATAAAAACAAGATTGTGCAGGTTGCAGCAAAAATTACCAAAATTACTCAGAAGGCAAAATAAGACTGCTCATCATTCACTACATTCAAACATTTGACCTGAAAAAATAAATTTTCCATAATAAATTTTGTTATAGTACTTCCATCAGTGGTTAACAAATACAATGCACATGTCTCATTAGAAATAAGAAGTTTATTACAAACACTTTAAACTATTGATTCATAAAATGAATTGTTTTATGGCAATGTGACCTAACTAATTCTTGATGCAGTAAACTTCTGTTTTCTTGGCTATATGGTTTAGTCTTACCTTAAGATACAGTTCTACAACTAATTTTACAATTTGTAGAATATGATATTGTGGATACTTTTCATCAAGAACATGTTCATGGTCACCAAAAAGGTTCCTCCTGATAGCACCACATGCTTAACAGAAACCAACTCACTTGGTTTATGAAATTTTGACACCTTCATGACACATTCACCTTAAACCCTTCTCTGCCTCCATGCGGATATCTACCACTTCCTTACACGGCGTATGCAGGCCTCTATTATTACTAGCATGCAAAAAATTTGAAAATTGGATTCCCTCCTTATGCCTCAACAATCTCTTTTTGCAAATATTGCACTTCAACTTTGTTGTTACATTTCTAACAACAAATCCACATATGTAAACAACAACATAGCAAGAATATTCTGAGATCTGAGACCCGAAATAAACAGGCATATCTTTATTCAGAATGCTCTCCATTTCTCTATTCTGAAACGATGCTTACTGAACAGAATTGGTCCAGGAAAGCAGAGGAACATTTTCTAGTAAAGTAGCATTGGCTTTGCTTTTGTGTTTGACCTCATTCCTCACCAAAAGCCTTCTGTACGCACCCTTAAACTGCAGGGCAGAAGGGTTATTATTCCACCCAAATCTGCTTCTAATGGCACAGAAGAAAAGTTCCAGGTGGTCCTGACTGAATTTGTACGTACTTAAATAAGACAGTTTCCCTGTCTTCACATACATTTGAAGTAGGCTTTTGCATGAATAGGGAATATGCAAATGTAGAATTTATCTATTCTGCACTTTTAATTTCTCATTAACAGCACAAAAGTCATAAGGATTTTAACGTTTTAGGATAGGTTAGACAATTCGAAAAATCTTTTTATATTACATGCAAGATGCTTATTTGTATTACGATATTTGTAATCAATACATTTTCTGCAAGAATTTGCTTTCAAAAATTTTTTTTACCACATTATCATTTATTCATTCTGTATTCTAGAGATTAATTTTTACAATGCTAACCTCCAGCTGCCAGATGTTTATAATTACAACAGTACATGAAGCTTAAAGTGCATGCTTTGAATAAATAATTAAGCAAAAATAAATATATGTTCTTTTAAGCTCATTGAAAACTTTCAAATAAATAATATACATGACAAAAACCTTTAAAATATGCAAAACGTGTATATATGCTAAACTACCTCAGACTGAGAATATTTTGTTATAAAACATTCATATTATAAGTTTCAAAAAGACAAAACAATTCATAAAAAAATTATTGTATGAACTTCCCAGTTTTAATCATCCGGCACACAACATACAACAAAAACACACCTTAGGAAGTAAATGATCAGGAAAGTTAAATCTAGAAGGAACTGCAGTCTTCTTCAGAGTCCTTTTTTCGGTTGATCCGTAGTTTAGGGTGGCACGGTTCCTTTGGTTCCTTTTATGATTCATTATTTCTCGCGATTCCTATGTTTATAGTTGCGCGGTTCACTATAAAACTGAATTGTTTATGTTCAATGTTAAATGAGAAGAAGTCACCTGATAATTTATTGGCGTGGAATTGTGTGTATTTTCGCATTTCAAGTCTTCTTCAAATAGGTTTGTGTGTCTACTGAGATGAAAGGTATGAATTTTCTTAAAAGTGAATGTTCCCTTTAAAATAAATTCTCTTAAAAGTGAGAGAGGTATATAATACAGCGTGAGCGCCGAAGCGACAGCGGAGGCGCGAACCAGGTCTCGAGAGCGAGGGCCGGAAGGCCCTCGCGAACGTAGCACGTTGGATCCGTCGGGTAGCGACGTGCGATAGCACGTCGCGGACCACTTGGTGAAAAAAATGCGTTGGTTAAAGAATTGTGTAGGTTATAAAATTAAATTTGTAGCGTGAAAAATACGAATAATCAGTTCACTTAATGAGAGTACGTTGCTACGTGGATTTACACGTACAGGGGGCTTTAGAGCAGTGGGGTAGTTATTCTCCTGATCAACCTTTAATTTAAATAATTATATTTATTGCTGTAACATCATGAACTTAACTACACGCGACTACTACGTATAAACAAGGATTCAGTTCATGGAGTCGATTCTCTTCTAATGAACCGAATCAGTGAATCAAAGGAACCGTGCCACCCTATACTTCGGATTTACCCTTTTTTCCCCTCTTTTCCAGAAGTCCTCAGGTGCAAAGTGTTCTGAACACAACCTGTGATGTTCAGAGGGAGCAAAATCCTTCCTCTTCACTGCATGTAACCACAAGTTCAGAAGATCTTTGTTGTTAAGGGGAAATCTGTGAAACACCACGAGCATTTACAATGCATTTACTTTATCGTTTTTCACGAATATCATATTCATTAGCAAAGGCACATTTAATAGGTTACAGCAGAGTGTTAAATGAATATTTACTTGTGAAATGATAACTTGCAGTCTTTTGTCGCACGATTTGTACATCCGTATGCCGCACACGACTTCACCATTATGCTTCTTGTCTAGTAGAACCGGAGTAGAACCTATCTCTATCGAAGAAAACACGCAAATGAGAACGAAACATATTCCTAGGCCGGCTCGGAGTCCACATGTTTGCCCCCATCATGGCTGCCACGAAACGATTCAATTTACAACGCTACACTAGCGCTGTGTGTGGGTCTAGTATTCTATTCCAATGTCTTTGGTTGTACATAGGTAGCACCGGTGTAAATTCCATGCAAACGCTGTTATTTTAACGGTTGTCGAGTGCACAGACCTCGTGCGAACTCTATCATCCATTGTGCAAAGGGCATCTTCGCTTTCAAAGCAGAGTATTACTCCCGCTGCACTAGTCCATAAGCGAAAGTTTTATTTTTTTTACATTTTATTTATAGTTATTGATCAGCGCTGTTTATATTGATCAGTTTACATGAAACTTTGCGTATTTTTTATACATAGCACATGGATTTACAACTAACTTAATCTAATTTAAAAGTATACATTCACATTTGTACAAGGAAACAAAGGACACCTCTTGAAGTATTCTACTCGTATATTTGTGAAAAATTGAAGGACAATTTTTCCAATCCATTTTTGTATGAGTGTTCTGTTTCATTCGAGCAAAAATGTTAAGAAAGGAGTTGGTTCCTTTTTAAGTGAATTTCCAAAATGCTGTAGGGGTTTCATGATAAATATTCTCCAAAATGATAAGATTCGTGAAATTCGACGGGCTGCGACATCATCAAGGTCAATCCGGAAATATTTAGTTTCACAATTTTTTTGGAAGTACGAAGTAATAGTAATAACAACAACAACAACAACAACAACAACAACAATAATAATAATAATAATAATAATAATAATAATAATAATAATAATAATAATAATAATGTCTTCATTAAGGACGAGGAGGCTCAGGCTAGGGCTCTTTCCGCCTAAGCACTTATATCTACACTAATATCGGCAGAATATACATTATTCTGCCGATATTAGATGTATTATTTTAAAATATTTAATTAGAAGATGAATATGTATATGCGTAAACATAAACATTATATCGTGTCAGTATCTCAATATTATCGATGTAGCTCTTTATTTTTCAAATGTTGTGAGAAGTTCGAGTACTTTAGACTATTTTACAGATAAACTAGTAACTGATGAAAAGTTAAGATAAACATACTGGAATAAATCTAGAAGTCCGCACTTGATCTTTGTATATAATTATGAAACATGATTTGGTGCCAGATAATTCGCGTAGACTCACGTACTACTAGGATATATCAATTTGGTATGTCGTCATTATGACTGTAGTGTTCATAAATCGCAGACATTTCATTCGGGTTTAAAAATATGCAACACTCCAAACATTTTAAAGTTTCTTGTGGCATGTAGTAGCAATGCCTGCACATCTTTTAAACGAATCATAAAAACACTAATAAAAACATTATTTTCTTTATTTGCAATGGCGCTAAATCCCAGTTCAGGTCTTGACCTGACAACTGCGTACTTGCAATTTGTTTGATAGTTAAGCAGACACGAAGTCTTCTAGCTCTCGAAATTTACAACTATCATAAAAAATCTACACCATTTCATAATTAGGCAGTCCTCTTTCTTTTGAAACTCTAGGCCTACATACACGACTTGTACGTCATATTTACGTTATTTCAATTCTAAGGCGAAAACTCTTGAAAATGTGCATGGTCCAACAGATAGCGTTTTGCCTGTATCGTTGGCGACCCTGAAGCTCTTGAAATTATTTCTCTCTCAGATAATGCTGATTATTCATTAAATACGCTACCTGCATAGAACTATTGTTGTGAATATGAAATTCGAGCGTAAATTTGGCTTCTAAATAATGAGCTGTCGCATAAAGTACATCTGGCTTTCTTCACCCACGTCCACATTTGCAAATCGTTACGTTGCGCACTGTTCCTTTCTAAGTGGAAGTTGGTGCCTCCAAAAAACATATAGGGCCTATTTGTGCCGCGCGTTGTGAACACGAGATCAGTGTGTGTGTCATGAAGTCTGCGTATGTACTAATCTGTGAATATTCGTCCAGTTTTTCTACTGCCAAAATGGACCTCACTAAAGACAGTATTCAGCTTCTGATTCAGGAATGCGACAGTAATAGGGTCCTTTGGGTTGCTAAATATGTTTGGCATTTTAATGAAATTAAACTGGTGGTGCTACAACTGCAAGAATTTTCTCCTATTAGAAACGATTCCTTAATTTTATAATATCAAAATTTCAGCAATCACTAGTAATATCTGTTAAGAATTGTAGCGCAATAGGCGCAAAACCAAATTAGTTTAAAGCTAATACATCAACACAAATTCAACAATCAAAAACTGCTACAAACATCACCCAAAAATAAGAAGGAATTCTGCGTATTTCAAACTTCCGGGTGTGTTGCTATTGTCATATTGCGCGAATTGTTATCCCGTGACAGAATTCACCAAAGCAAGCAGGGATAATTCCAATTTTCAACTTCGTAGTTTCGCGAAAAATTGAGTGAAACCCTCTACTTTTAAAGAAGAGATTTCATTAAGTAATAAATTTTGAACACGCAAATATAAACTCAGAATTGTGGTTTTTCATTGTTAGTAATTTCTTTGCAATTTTCGAGTTACAGAGTTGATCGAAAATGGTACCTGAGCCATTTTTATAACCATATTTTGTTATTTTCGAGAGAAAATATTTGGAACCGTTTTTGAGAAAATTATTTAAGAATTATCTGCATTTTAACCAATATATCGCAAAAATTGCTCATATTTTCGAGAAATTGTTCGTGAACATATTTCAGGGCATCTTTCAAAAACAAATTTTATTATGCAAAAATCTCTCTTAAATATTGTAATTGTAGGAAGAGATCGAAAAAAGTTTGAACATTTGCAATATCAAAAATGTAAGTGATTTCAACGACAATGATACCTACGCCATTTTTAAGCGTACTTCACGCTATTTGAGAAAAAAGTTTAATAAAAAACTACTGATGCTACAACAGCACTTTTTTCCGCACCGAATATTATTCGTATGTTAATTTCTCTCCAAATTAACATACGTCAGTCATCACTTGCAAAACAAATTATATTTATTACAGTGCCTGGCCTAGATTATAATTTAGAAAATATCCGAGAAACATCAGCATGCACCTAATTGGCTGCGATATTATGTGACACTTTAATCACAAAATAAAAAAAAATTCTTTACATTCCTTGTTTTTACTAGTTCAAAAAAAGATTACCTATAACTGTAAAGTACATGAGTAATGTAAAAATGTAGAGTTGAACTGTGAATTATATTGATTGAAGAAGCTTATGACCTAAACAATTAAAAAAAACCTTAATTAAGAAAGATCGAACTGAATTAGTTAAGTAAACTGAATAAAGAAAGACCAGAAGCTTGTCAGGGGGAAAAAGATATCCTTCAGTAACAATGTCAACCGTACAATTACAAATTGCGAATGCGTCGAAGCACTGATGCTTGAAACAGACGCATGCGATCGTGGCAAGGTTACCTCCCAGACGCCTCCCTTATGCTCTCCCCCACCTCCGACCCTGCCACGCGCCTGCAGCGCCGAAAACACCTCCCCACACCCAACTGCGCCGAAAATAACAGCGCTCCAACAGAGAAAAGTGGCGCTCCCTCAAGGTTCTTCGCGAGTGCAGAGACGATGCACGTGGCGGTAAAATAGAGGGCTTCGAAATAGAGAGGTTGCTCTGATCGGTAGTTTTCCGTGGTTTCTCCGATCAACACCACGGGAATGCCGGAGCAGTACCCTAACAAACGGGCCACGGGGCGCGCGCGATCTTTCCTTCCTATTCCTTCCCCTATCCTCACCCCTACACTCGTACATAGGTAGAATTCGGCCACTGGTTGGAAGACAATGCTAGAGGTTGTCTACATTAATTGGTAGTTTTCCGTAGTTTCTCTAATCAATAGCCGGCGAAATTTCGTCTCACCAAAGTCAATCGAATGCTGAGCTCTAACAAAGGGGCCTCGAATCGCGCCCAATATTTCCTTCTCCTTCCCATCTTCTCTCGCACACACACACTTACATTCAATAACAACAGAGTTTAGAGCTTGTCCCATCCTGGTGCCCCGCTGAGAACCTTAGCTACATACACCCCGTCAACTTCGGTGCGGACCAACCACCGTTTGCATTACACCGACCTCTCCCTCCGACTTAACCACAGGCACATAGCAGCTAAGCACGGTTTTAGATGAGGATTCGAACCGACCCAAGTCATATATACCCTGTCCAAAAGTACACAATGCCTTAGCGATCACGGCTAAATTGACATCTGGCATTCGGGAATGAAAAAAGCTTCCTTATATGTATTGTTTAGACGACACGAGATTAGATAGTTATAGGCATTATAGTATATAAAAATTGGAAATAAGAGAAGATTCAGAAGGAATCGTTCAAGCACATTTTCAGCAATGTGCAAAATTTAATATATGTTTATGTTTGGAATATTTTGACGTTACCATACTCCCGAATGACAGCACTTCATTTCAATTTTTCAAATCATTATTTTATTCTTTTTCTTTAAATAAGTGTTGTATCATTCTATTTTTATAAAATTTATTGTTTTTATTATCAATAAACATTTTCGAACGTGTACCAGATTTTGTAGAAAATAATTACGTAACTGCCCAGAGCGTCCATACGAACACAGGTTTTTTTTTCGAAAAAATTCAAATATTTTCAACAAAATATATTTTTCCCTCATTTATGAATGTTTCTTAAAGATATGCAACATTCAAAATTTAATTTTTCAAAAAAATAATTCGGGCAGTTAAGGAGAGAATGGTACAAGTTTCATTTTTGTTGAAATTCCAGATTTTTCAAAAATTGCAAAAATTCTAAATTCCGCATCTTCCTACAACTATAATATTGAAGATAGCGATTTTTTCGCAACAGAATCTGTTCCTTAGACAGGTCGTGAAATAAGGTCTTTTCCAGTTTTTCGAAAATAGGAGATTTAGTTTTCGTGTAATTTTGCGCAAAATATAGGCAATTTAAAAGATAATTAAAAAACCGCTCAAATGTTTTCTTTCAATGTTTCGGTACATACGCAATATTGGATGATTAAAATATGGTCCTAGTCCCATTTTCGGCTATCGCTCCGAATTTTCTAGCCTAGAGTCTACAAACAAGTTTTAGATATTTCAGAGTTTAGTTCAATCAAACGACTGGGAAAGGATCATCATTGTGGTATGGTCCTCTAAGCCCATTACAAATTGGACAGTAATTTAATTAATTTATTAGTATTAGAGTTGGTTATTTATTAATAGTATATGATGTACTATGACTAACCCATAAACAAGTTGATATCTGAATACAGATGGAAATAAGCATTTTTTGCCAAGAATTGATGAGAAAATATTCGCCAAGCATCAATGCTAAATGAACTGCAGTTTGACAACGCTGCTCTGGCAACAATTCGTTGCCCGCTTCTATATAACTTGCCGCAAATACTGCAACAGTTAAATTTATTCTTGTTTGTTTCAGTTGGAAAAGTAAGAATCCCCTAAATTGTTCCGAAAGAATTGTAAATGACTGTTTAAAAAGTAAACCTTGAGGGTCATTAAACATCCCAATTTGTGAAAGCATCCAGTACATTGGCAAGAATTGTTTGATAGTCTGGATCTTTTTTGTTGCCTAGGAACTTATTTACAACGAGTTTAAGTGAAATCCACGCTTCTTTTTCTTTTACTGTCTTATCTTGTTCAAATTGGGGATCAAACATCATTTTTCTAATATCAGCCCCATCGAAGATAACTTTTAATTTTTCTTCAGACAATTGCAGAAACTTTTCACAAATGCATTTGAAACACTGCCCGTCTTTAGATAAGCCCTTCACAAGTTTCATGAGGCGTAATTTTATGTGCAATGGAGATAGCAGAATCTTATGTTGATCTACCTGGCTTTTCCGTAGAGTGTTCTTTTCCTCCGGCTTTATTACGGGCCAATTCTTTCTAGACCAATGCTGATCTCGTGCCTGTCATCTCATTCACACAGTAAACATAATAAATAAGTAAAGCCATTTTGTTGGCCAAGAAGCACTAATGTTATTTTTAAGTCATTACATATCCATCCATGAGCGGTGTAGTTTACTTTCTCTAAAGCTACACTAAAGTTTTCGTAACTTTCCTTCATGTCTACATAATGGGCAACTGGTAATGATGCGTACATGTTTCTTTTGTTTAATAGAACTGCTTTGAAACTAGTTTCAGAGCAATCGATAAACAGCCTTCATTCTTACTTTTTCCTACACGTACGGAGGATTTGTCCTGATCACCAAGTTTAATTCCCAAACATGAAAAACATGATACACGTTCTAAAAAAACGTTTGCTGGCTGTATTAGCTATACAGTGAAAATTTGTTTTGTACTAGCCATACAGAGAAACTTTTAAAAGTGAACAAATGGTGGGTGATACGGCAATTTTAATGTTATTTTTGGAACTAGCACACTTAAAATTATAAGAATTAGATGAATGCGCACAAAAAGGTTTTTGGTCGTTGACCTGTATCATTAATACCAATTTCTAAAATAAATATTTAAAATATTTATAAATATTTAAAAATTCGACAGTCTATAAAAATATATCGTAAATTGAAGAAGTCACTTCTACGCTAATAGCACAGGGGCTCCAAATACTTGGCACTTTTCATAACCGATGGAAGGGCCACATGGAACCAAATGCTTCATCCATTTCATTTTATTGCAAATCAATACTTCATCATCATTGTAAGGTCATGATAATACTTACTTGAATGATTTTCAAAATAAAAAAATATAACAATGCTTCTTTACATTAAATTTTTGAACGAGATGCGACGCCAAAACCTAAACAAACCCAAAGAATATAAATGGCATTGTAAATAACAAATGTAATATGAAACACAAATCTCGGCAACTGCATTCTACAGCCAAAAACTTATTCTCTATGAACCGCTTACGCGCACAGCAGAGGTTGCCACCCAACACTTTCCCGCCAAACGTTGTGACGTTATTCTGGACATCTCTATAGCTGTGGAGTTAGTTGCGCAGAAATAGCAATATTTCAATATTACGTTGCGGTTTCCAATAATGCGAGAAAGTATGTGATGTAGCACCACTAATTTTCGTCTCTCGCAACGTCAATTTTTTCACTACCGGGGATTTGTATACATGTTTGTATCGGCGTGTGTGAACTGGGACCAGAAGGAAAATAAGAGTTAACACATGTAAATTGGGGACCGACCTAGAAAATGGCATACGTAAAATTGGGAACCAACTACCACATCCTCTTGCAGGTAAAAGAGGATGTGGTCATTTATTTCTAAAAAACATTTTCATAGCCATTATTTTTAAAACAACTCCCAGCCTAATTTTCCAAACTTAGGACTGGCATATTTCTTTCGAAATATGGCTCGGTTAAAGTTGGTTTTCATTCTTTGAATTGCGTGACATTGTTTGACACTCCCTATACTCTCAAAGCCGACCTTCTGAAAGCCTTCTCACACGTAACCAATAGTTTAGATCGACATATCCGGAGATTGGAAGAGGTCGTTCTCTACACACACGGCTGGGTACAAGTCTGCAACACAGCGAATATTCTCAACTGTGCGTCCGTGACTGAACACAAGATACAAGACACCGTATCAAGTCGCAACTAAAAACAAATTTAGTATTGTAGATTATGAAGCAGATTTTCCTCGCCGTCCTGATACTCACAACCCTTCTCAACCATCGACAAATACTTGCACAAGCCAACTCAAAAAGTTTATGAAGTGCGTCGAAAACAAAACACATAAAGAACACATGTAAACAAAACCGTCCAAACTACTAACATTGTCGTCTCGACTCTTTCCATCTTGAACAACAGATTGATTGATTGGATTGATTCGTGTTTCCGGGCACGTCAACTGCTTTGGTCATTAGTCCCGTTAGTGTAGTGCATGTTTTTTTCTCCGGAGATAGGGGTGATCTTCCCCCGCTGGATGGCGAGATCCGGCAACGACCTACCGCCGGCTAGTGGGGTTTCCCCCTAACCAGGACTCTCCCACCAGCAGCGCACCGCCCCAGCCGGGATAAGCTCTAAGCTCCCGACCGCTCTCCCGGAATATGTAGTAGTGTAGTGCATGTTAGTGTAAGTGTGTGTATGTAAGAGGAGAGGATAGGACAAGGAAGAGGAAGGACAGATCGCGCGCGGTCCGTGGCCCGTTTGCTCCGGCATTCGCCTGATCGGAGAAACCACGGAAAACTACCGATCAGAGCAGCCGGTCGCTAGAATTCTCCTCCAGACAGCGACTGAATTCGACCTAACTCGAAAGCTAGTGTCGAAAATCCTGGCGCCGTCAGGACTCGAACGTAGGACCTCCCGGTCAGAGGCGCTGCAGTAGCATCAGTTGATGCACTGAGCTACCGCTCCCGGTGGTACAACAGACCAACACTATGCAGCTTAACAGTATGCAGATTAAGCACGCAAACCAACAATTAAAACTGCAACTAAAAGAAACAAATGTCACACTTTTGAAATTAATTTATTCTCAGCAAAACACTACACTAGGCATGGTCTTCACATGAACCTTGCTGGGAAACATGGAATCGGTAACAAGCTTGCATAATACATCAACCCCAGTTCTACGCAGTCTCCTTCCAGAAATCCATCCCTTTCACTTTCCTAACGTTCTCCACCCCCACCCTTATTTCGAACCCTCTCACCTCCTCCTCTGAACCTACTCCCGTTTCTCCCATTCCCACTATCCATCTACTTCTGTTGCCACCATTTCCTTTACAACCTGTCACTGCTGGGACACATTACAACTTTCGATAATGCACTCGAGGTAAAAATGGAATAAATATATATTAACAACAGTCAGAAGCAGCAGAAAAACATTCGTGTAGCGACTTGCAAAAGATAAACATACTGCACCATAATGTTCAGTCCCTTTCAAATAAATCTGAGTTTATCGAGGCAGCTCTATAGAGCGATTTAAATCAAATGCATGTTCGTTGACTTAATAAACATTGGTTATCTGTTAATGAATTTAGGATTTTCCAAATTCCAAACTTTTACATCGCAGGCTTTTATGGTAGAAAGTAAGAATTGCATAAAGGTCTTATATATGGGGGTTCTTGTATTCACGTTAGAAATAATATCGATTCTCTCACCTTGAAGGAATTAAATATGTATTCCATTGAAAATGTTTTCGAAATTTCTGTTGTAGATCTTCCTTCGCTTAAAAATGATATTACTTCGCATCTACAGGCCTCCAACAAAGACTGCTGCTTATTATTATTAACACAATTATTGCTGATTATTATTAACACATTATTCCCATCTCGACCAGGTTTTTCGTCCAGTTTCCCTGATCCATTGAGCAAATGCTGAGATGGCCCCTTGTTTTGCTTCTGGACATGAATTCATTCATGTCCTTCATTCTTTCATTCATTCTTCATTATCTGTGCACGTCTTCTAGAATTCAGTGGGAAATACAATTATTCAAATTATCGTTTCGATGTTGTCGCGGCAGGAAGTATTATTCCGAAGGACAACATGATAGCCAAAATTTATTGCTCATTTATCCTTGAAGATAGATTTTATTACATGGGAGGTTTTTTTTTCTCCAAAATTTAAGTAGTATATGACTTAGTGTAGGGATCACAGAATTTTGAAAATGTGCACACAATTCACTTTTCCCCATAGCACGTCAAACACAGTTTTTTACTGTTTTTTTTTTACGTAAAATAAAATAAAAAATAAAAAAAACACAACCAGTTCTACTTTTTATTTTGGACATTCAAGAGTAATTTATTATAGTAAACATTGATTATATGTAGTACTTTTTGATTACATGACGTTTCGGTTACACCTTATAGCCATCTTCAGACCTGATAAAGTGTAGGCTATAAGATGTAGCCGAAACGCCATGTAATCAGAAAATACTATATGTAATCAATATACTACACTATAATAAATTACTCTTGAATGTCGAAACTAAAAAGTGGAACTGGTTGATAATATACAGACATTCATTGAAGATGAAAGAAAATTATATGCAGATTATATTTTGTTCTTAGAAAAACTGGAGATAACCCTTAATAAAGTCAGCAATCGCTCTTTCGAACCCATTGTTGAATGCGGATATTTTAACATTGATTTCCTGATCGAAACTTGCAAGAAAGAACAGTTTCTCAATTCAATTAATTCTTTCAATTTACATGTTATAATAAATGTACCTACAGGGACCACATTAAATTCAATTAAGGCAATTGATCAAATTATAATTAACAAACACAATAGAACAAAGCTAACACAAAGCATTAGGACATCATGTAAAATCACGCGATTTCTTTCTTTCATTTCTAAACATCTTAACGAATCTCAAGATTTCCTCCTCTACTTTAAAAAATATAAATCATAGTTAAGGAAAGTCACAAGGCAAGCTAAAATTTTGAAACACGATCAAGATATTTTGATCTCAAATAACCAAACAATATCAATGTGGAATATAATAAAAATACGACCAACTCCATACCTTGTATAGAATGTTGTTTTAAAATATAGCGATAGAAATGTGAACGATCCGGCAACAGTGCCTAATCTCTTTAAACAATACTTTTCGATAATTGCTGCCGATCTCCCTAAGAGTCTTCAGCTACAAAATTCAACATCAGATAATTCTCTCAAAATTTGACACGATGATCGTTTCCGCAACTTCTTTCTATGAAATTCTCAAATTCATAAAAATTCTCAATAATCGGTAAACTAAAAAACAAATTTTCGCATGGTTTAGATGAATTTCCGGATTTTTTGTTAAAACCCTGTGCACCTGTCATTATACACACGTTAACTCACATATTCAATGCGTCCTTATGCATCGGAACTTTTCCAGATATTTTCAAAACAGCTAAGATTAAACCGCTCTTCCAAAAACGCAACAAAAATGAAATTCAGAATTATCGTACATTATTGAGAGAATTTTTTACGTACGAATGGAAACTTTTCTCAGTTAACACGACGAGCTTTCAGATTGCCAACATGGATTTAGAAATTCCAAATCTACGGAAACAGCCATATTTTCTTTTCCTAAAGATGACGCCTCATCATTGGATCAAAATTAAGCACCTATTGGTTTATTTTTATATATTTCAAAAGCTTTTGACGTTATTGATAATGACATCTTACTTTCAAAATTACGTTAATGTGAAATCCGTGGTATTGCCGTAGATTCGTAATGTTCGTACATTAAACAATCATCTCAAAGAGTGAAAATAACTTACTGGAATGATGGAACATTATATACACACCCTTCTTGGCCAATTGAAAGTGGAGTTCCTCAGAGATCGATTTTAGGGTCTATTCTCTTCCTACTATATGTAAACGATATGTCCTGGGCTATTCGAAACGAAAGAACAGTTCTCTTTGCGGATGATACAAACATTCATTGCAATAAAGAAACCGTAAATAATACAATATCTGATGTTTCAAATTGGTTTCGAAATAACAAATTAATAGTAAATGAAAAGAAAACGGTTTTAATGCATTTTTTCATTTCAAATAAACAATTCTGTACACCATTGAAAATGAACGGTGTACCACTAACTGATGTTAAGGCAACAACATTTTTAGGTCTCTCATTTCAATCAAACCTCAAATGCAACCATTTAAATGATGCATGCATGCATGCATGATGAAATGCATGCATTCCATTTAAATGAATATAACACATAATTAAGCTCATTATGCTACGCGTATTTTCAAAATCTGTCAGCCTTCAAACTGCCGGTTGTGTATATTTCGCGAATGTTCATTCCCGCCTGAGACATGGCATAATATTCTGGAGAAATACATCTTATAGCTCGCAGACTTTCAGAATACAAAAAAGAATTGTACGAATAATAACCAAATCTCAATCACGTGTTTCTTGTAAGCCTCTCTTTATTAATCTAGGAATTTTACCATTACCTTGTCTCTTGATTTACCAAGAGAGAGTCAAGATTTTATCATTAATGAATTGCTTAAGGGGGTCATATTTTTTCAGAAAACGCCGATGTCTATAACTACAACACTTGACGTAGTAATCATATCCATCAGGTGATAGTATTAACAGCGCATTACTCAAAATTCACATACATATGAATTAATTTACAACAATCTGCCAGGTGACATTAAACGATTAAAGTTTAAATCCTAAGTAAAATCGTTTCTGGTGCATAACTGTTTCTATACAATTAACGATTATACTGAGCAACAAAAAGAAAGTAACATTAATTTTAACAGTGATATTTAATGAATTATTTACCATTTGGATTGTATAATTCAAAACAACCTGTAACAAGTATTGTACCTGCCTCTGGGTCAATGACCCCTATCTCGGTCAAGTTTTTCGTCCAGTACCCTGATCCTTTGAGAAAATGATAAGATGGCCCCTTTTTTTGCTTCTGGATATAAATGTAACTTCATCATCTGTGCACGTCTTCTAGATTTCAGTGGGAAGCACAGTTACTCAAATTGTCATTCTCCATGTCGTCGTGGCAGGAAGTATTATTCCTTGAGGAAGAACATGATGAGGGATAAGAGCTCATATATATTGCTGATTTACACTTAAACATACATTTTATTACATCGGAGCGAATATTTTTTGTTAAAAATCCTTGTAAAAAACGCAATTTTTTTCTCTATTCAAAATTCAATTAGTATATGTTTTAGGAATGAGTTCACAGAATTTTGAAAACGTGCAAAAAATTCACTTTTCCCCAAAGCAGGTCACACACATTTTTTAACTGTTTTTGACGTAAAATAAATAAATTAAAAAAATAAAATAGACTTTTGAAAGCTTGCTATATTACGCCTTTGTCAATTACTTAGGAGATCAAGTTTGTATGGCTTGTTAGATATGCAGCATTCCCATTTTCATATTCTTCCTTTTTCTCAGCTAACATTCTATAACGCTGAACATGTAATTTGGACACTCTTCTAGTGCTTTCGTTGCTTTTCATTTTGTTATATGGGCGTGTCTGTAAGACTTTCAGTAAGGCTCAAAGAGAAGCTCGATATTAGCGTGGCGGCAAAGTGGCGGCGGTGCCCTTCCCTTAGGCGCTTTCTCCTGCTCAATCAGTCCTTTTCCTTACCCGGCTTGGTTTGGTCCCCAATTTACATGAGGAATTAGAAAGACAGGTTCGCGAGAAAAGTCGAAAGAATTATTAGTCCACCATATTCTGCTAATTGTATTGCGAATTCAAATACTTCAAATGTCTGATATGCTATTTTGAAACTCAAAAGTTTTCCATCAAAATTAAATCAAAATTGCTCGTTTTCAGAATCGTTCAAAGGACATTTTCTCAAAAATGTCACCATATTATACGACAAAAATGTGCGTATGGAACTAGTATTTACTCTTGTATAATATTCTTAAAGTAATATTGCAATTCTATTAATAGGGGCCGGGAAAATTGACCAAACGTTAAAAAATATATTTTTAGCGCCAATAGATGCAATTGCGAGAAGGGTGGGCAAAACAGAAAATATATTCTAAACTGAAGAGACAAGGAAACTAACAAGTGCCACAAAGTCTGTGCCACTCAGAAGCACCACTTTTAAATCAACAAAGACATGTTACGACAAGTCCACAACGTGGTTAATATTAAGAGAAGCCAAATAAATAAATTATCAGAAATATATGCCCCTGCTTTAAAAAATACGTTGTGGCAAAAAAAGAGATCGCACGTGGTATATTGTAATGACAATAAAATGGTATATAGACATTTATTTATATATCATTTTAAAAAATGTTTTCCAGTTTCACAATTCTTTTTATAATATGTATAGTAAACAAAACTATTAGTGCAATTGATATACTGTATTCGAAAAGACCTAGACACCTTCGAGATTTAGTAATACCTAAATTGAATTCTTTAATTTTATCACAACAAGCCGTATCGTTTCGATAGTATCATTATAATCACATGCACCGCTAAATGCCATTCCAATTCATTTATTTCGTAACCTTCAAAGTCGACAGCAAAAACAACAAAGTTCACTTCTCTGCACTTGGACTGTGTAACGAAAACAACTTCTGTATCAGATGCGTCACCTGAAAATATCTCCCTCCTCCTCCTTCTCCCCTTTCCTTCCCAATCCCCTCCTCATCCACACCAACGCCTCAGCTCCTTACGTAACGAATCGTGCAAGTAGGTGCGTACATGAAAAAGTAAATGACGCTCAAAAAATTGAAAATTAAACAAGTAAACTTTCTAAAATTCAAAACGTTTAAAAAAATCATACAATGTTTATATTATTCTACCTCCTTTGTTCTATTACTTTTTGGCTACATAATAAGAGAGAAAATTATGTATTTCTGCGCGAACTAAATTCAGTTGCTAAATTCAGAAAAAAAATCCTCCAACACATGGTGAAGCTAGAATTCATGTTTTAGGAGTCCTTGATACCGAAAAATCGAATGAAGGCAAAACGTCTGTCTACCCATCCCTTCGTTCGTCCGTCTGTGAACAACGTTAGCGGCTAAATCGTTCAGCCGATTTTCTAAAAAATTGATATTCCCCAATCGATCTGGTTGATATCGCAGTCCCTTCAATATAACACCGATATTTAAATTTGGAGTTATTTTACATGAAGCCCTGAGACATTTTTAATTTTTTTTTAAAATGGGTCCATTAATGTTGATTAAATTTTGTTATTGGATAGTGTGAAAGACGTTTAAGAGAGTGGTGCAGATCTCATGTTCGTTGAAAACTCTAATTTTTCTAAAATTGCAAAAATTTAATTTTTTTTTTTCGGTGTCTTCCTGCAACTTCAATTATGAAGATGAGGGTTTCTCCCTTAATGAAATGTGTTCCTTAAAGATATATTTTGAAATAAGGTCACGTTAATCTTTTCAAAAATTTGAGTATTTTTTGAGTAATTTTGCGTGAAAGTACGTGCGGGTTTCGCACTACTTGTTCCTCTGTTCCGACTAAAATAATGGAAAAGAAAATTTATTTGAAAATGCAAGTTCGGCTTAATGTGAACTATGCGAAAAGCCACCCTTGAAAATAGAGGAACCTCAAAAACAAGCAGACAAATATTTTATAAAATACCTTACGTTTAGGTGTAGTGTTGTCCATGGAGGGTGAGTGAAATAAAGGAACGTTGTTCATCATTTCAAAACTCTCAAATATTATCATGGATTAATATCAATGTATAAAGTTTCAATTTTTTCACAATTATATAACTATCGATAAATTGCGTATATAATAATTATTAACGACCTAGACACTTGCAATTAAAATTTTTAATTTTGATTCTTTTGTGTTATTTTTACTTTCTCGCTACTGCTTACGAAGTATAGAAAAAATGATGTAAAGCTGTGGGGAAAAATCGCAAATGTTCGGCAGAAAAACTTATTGTCGGGCCCTGCTAACGAAAAAGTGGATTAATCCCATTTCTGAATAAAGAAAAAATATCTCTAACTCGTGGTGTCGATAGAATCCGTTTTTTGGGTCCTTGTTGCAGAAAAATCAATTGACCACAACACATCTGTCAGTCCATCTCTCTCCGTCTCTTTATAAACGACGCTAACGCCTAATTTGTTCAGTCGATTTTCTACAAATTGATACTCCCCTATCGATCTAACTAATGTCGCGGCCCCTTGATTTTGAAACCGATAGTTTAATTTTGAGGGTACTTTACATGAAGACCCTAAGACATTTTTATTTCTTTTTTAAATTGCTCCAATGCATTTGACTAAATTTTATTATTAGATAGTGTAAAGGACTTTTAAGAGAATGGGGCAGGTCTCATGTTCCTTGTAAACCTAATTTTTTCAAAAACTACAATACTTAAAAAAAATTCGAAATCTTGCCAGAGCTAAAATATTAAATATAAGGGTCGTTATCCTTAATAAAACCTTTTCCTTAAATATTCATTTTGAAAGAAAGTCATGTACAATTTTTCGACAATTTAAGTACTTCTCGCGCAATTTAGGCTGAAATATAGGTATATTTTTACACTATTTCTTCTCAAAAACACCACGAAATTTTTCATTAAATATTGACCTCAAATAGTGTAGAGAACGTTTAGGAGATTGGGGAACGTCCCGTGTTACTTGCCGTCCGGATTTTGCGAAAACAACAAATTTTCATTGCTTTTTCAGCGTCTTACATCAACTACAATTCTGAAGACATATTTACTTTCTCGTATACATACGACGCATTTCTCGTAAACGTATGTAAGGAGCAATGTACGTGGTATAGACAAAGTTATGTAATGCTGCATGAAAAAACGGCGTATTTTCGGCCTTATAAACGGAAAAAATTAATTGCCGAGCCCTGATACCAAAAAAGTAGATAAATCCAGTTGCTAAATTCAGAATAAAAATCCTCTTACACGTGGGGTAGCAAGAATCTCTGTCTCCCTGATCATGATTAAATGTGGTCATAGGTATCCAAATAAGTTCATGTAGAATTTTTCAAAATATGAATATTTTTCCCATCATATCGCGTCAAAAATAATTAATTATTTAAATTTTAAACATTGACTTCTCAATCGGCTCTAAATGTGTTCTTTATTTTTTTTATGTATGTAGCAAAGAACGGTAAAAAAAGTGGTGCTCCTCCCATTTTCGATGCATTCTGTATTTTCGAAAATTGGAATAAATTTTCCACGCTTCGTTTGAGGCATAGCCACTCCAATAGCAATATAATTTGAAAAGTGCCTGGAAGCAGTCATTGGAATTTTGAAAAAAAAAGACTATCTTTAATATTATGTAAGCTTTATATACATTTTAAATTGTATAATTCAATTGGGTCAAAGGTAAAAACGAAAAAATCATTATGCTTTGCTTAATAAAATGCGACAATGAAAAGTAATTTCCTTTAAAAACTTTTAGTGTTCATTAATTTAACATAATATTTAATTACTATATTTTTCTATCGATTTGACTTTTCTTGCTAAAGGTATCAAGAATGCAGAAGTCCAAAAACGCTTCTTGCAACCAATCCTTGAAAGGCCGCACTGATGAAAAAAGGCAATAGCGACGATCCCCTTTTTTCGCATAAAATAATAATTTTATTTACGACTAAAATACGCATTGATCATCGTTGGGACTTTTATATAGAACATAAATATACTAAATTCAATGGCAGAGAGCCGCTTTCATTTAACGTTTACGTACACGCGCCTCCTTTGTTTAATTTTTCAAATTGTAGTTGAAGTGTATACACGCACACAAATTGTCTTATAATATTACACAAACATTAAAAATATCGCCAAACAACATGTGCTGTTGTAGCACCAGTAGTTTTTACTTTGGATGCAAATGCATGGCTAAAAACCACTAAAACATTATAACGGCATTTCAAGTATTTCCGAAGAAGAGGAGTAGAATTAAGAACGCTTATGTAGGAGGGATATAGAAAACAGGCGGTATTTCGTGATCAAAAAGATTAATCACGTCACGCCTTGTCTATTCCAAGAAACAGCGCGCCATTCAACGCGGCCGTGAACAACTCCCTCTGCTAGCCCACCGTCGTTGCAATCCGTCCTGCCCCTGTCGCCCCGTCCCGCAATGCGTTCCTCTCACCCCGCCCCCTGGCTCCCTTATCGCCCGTGTGGCGGGCGTGGCCCCGCCCCTCCCTGAAGCAACGCATCCACAGCTGCACTCGGCGCCCACGTGACCGGCGCGCGGGGCTTTAAATGGGCGAGCGGCGCCACGGCCGGCACTCAGCGGCACCATGCAGCCCCTCAGGTGCGCCCTGGTCCTCGTCGCGGTCTGCGCCTTCGTGCAGGGTAAGGCCGCTCACTTCCGCTTCGTCACAGCCACGCCCTCCTTCAAACGTTTGGTCGGTCATGCTTTTGCAAAAACTTCCCTTTTCCAATTAACACAAAATTCCACTGAATTAGTATCTCTATATAATAATATTATTATACTTACTTTGCAACTAATTGTGACATCTACATAGATCTATTAAGGCGGCGTTGGTTTAACGCCCGGCATACTCAATAAGATCGCAGCATTTATACATGCAAAATACGTTTTTGAACATTTATTTGAAACTTATTGCTGGATACAAAACCAAATTATCAGTTTTTCACCAGCAGACCGACAAGCGTCGAATGACACCTCATATATCTCGGTTGGTGTACGGGAAGTAGTTAAACTGTGAGTGACGGAACCGCACTCACGAACACATATACACTCCAAGTTAGTCAAACATTGTATAGGGATATTATGCAGAAAATATATTCACAGGACGAAGGCTCAATAGTAATAATTTTTTATTCATACTATAAAGTTCAGAAAAGGTTTCAATTTTAATATTTTAGTCATCAATCTCCTTTATTACAAAATATCTTCATTTCTTTAAAATATTTATTATTTAACATATCAATGACCATCCATATGGGATAAGCGTGCATTTAATACACACATTACTCTCCCTATGGTGCAAGTTAGATGCCCAAAGGTTGTGACAAAATTGTTCCCTGGCAGGCGGGTCCTACGACTATGCCGACGTCATCAAGAAGTCGCTGCTGTTCTACCAAGCTCAGCGCTCCGGCCGGCTGAGCGGAATGGACCCCCTGGTGTCCTGGCGTAAGGACTCCGCCCTCAACGACAGGGGCAACAACGGAGAGGACCTCACCGGCGGCTACTACGATGGTCAGTCTGTATTTCTCTATCACAAACACAATTTGTACTTTTCTATGTAATTCTAGATTGATAGAGAAAGATTTAAAAACATTCAGGAAAAAAGTGGCAATAATTTTAAGAAAAATACGTTAAGTAGAAACAAAAATTGCTTTTTTTCCTTTTTTGGACACGTATATTACTTTCGAGAGACATATTGTAGTCATACTTTTTGTTAGTTCTAGATACCAGAAAACTTCAGTCCCATTCCAGTTTTCTTATTGCGTCGTCTGTGTCCCGTATCTTTCAACACGTAGATTTTATGTTCGATACTTTTGAATTAACTAACATAACGTTACGATGAAACTAACGAACGAAACTAACATTCGTTAACGAACGTTACATTAAATGTTTTGTTATATACAACAAAATATTTGTGATAGCGTAGGAGAAGTGAAATCACTATACATAATACTTGTATTCATTGTAACAGCCGGTGACTTTGTGAAGTTTGGCTTCCCCATGGCCTACACCATCACCTTGCTGTCGTGGGGTGTGATCGACTACGAGAACACCTACTCGTCCATTGGTGCCTTGAGCGAAGCTCGTGCCGCTATTAAATGGGGTACTGACTACTTCATCAAGGCTCACGTCAGCGCTAATGAGTTGTACGGTCAGGTATGTTTCTAAACATTACTATCTTAAATGAATGATATCGAAGGAAAAAAATAAAAAAAAAATTTAAATATAAACGAAAAAATCTAAGGGATTTTCATTTTCAAACTACTCAGTGTGTAAAATGTTTGTTGCCAGGTGGGCAACGGTGGCGCCGACCACAGCTGGTGGGGCCGCCCTGAGGACATGAACATGGACCGTCCTGCGTACAAGATCGACACCAGTCGTCCCGGCTCCGACCTCGCCGCCGAGACCGCCGCCGCCATGGCCGCCGCCTCCATCGTCTTCAAGAACGCCGACTCCAACTACGCCAACACTCTGCTCCGACACGCCAAGGAGCTGTACAACTTCGCCGACAACTATCGCGGAAAGTACTCTGACTCCATCAGCGATGCTGCTGCTTTCTACAAGTGAGTAGTGTGCAGCGTACGCCGGTGTATGTGCAGTGTCAAAGTTACTCCAAGGCTGACAATTTGGCATGAAAGTTTACCTCATTGTTTTCAATCATAGTGTGAAATTCTGTACATTTACAGTACCCGAGTTCACACCAATATCGCTTTCGAAACCGATTTCCTTCTCTACCCTCATCGGTAGCTTCTGTGTGTTTAAACTGCACCTTACGTGCGAGGGGCATCGGACATCTTTACGTTTCCAGAACGGTGCAAGGTTCTCTAGCATAGTTTCCCACACATTCCCTCATCCTCGTCAATCCTCATTCTGCCTGTGTTTCAATTTCTTGAACAGACTTAGGAATTTTAAAAAATGTGCACCTATTCATATCTTGTAACTCTTTCTTTCTTTTGCCACAGCTCCTACAGCTACGAGGATGAGCTTGTGTGGGGCGCAATCTGGCTGTGGCGCGCCACCAACGACCAGAACTACCTCAACAAGGCCACGCAATACTACAACCAGTACAGCACCCAGTACAAAACTTCCCCTCTCAGCTGGGATGAAAAGTCCACTGGCGCGTCTGTAAGGGTCTTCTTTTTCCTCTCATTTCACAGAGATGGACTCAAACGTTCACTTTATCACTTTTATATTGCGAAAGTCCATATTTAGAATTCATCACTTTTATTTGAGAATTGCTCTCCCACCAATTCTTAATACGAACTTTTAATCAAATATCAATTTAAGATGTGTAAGCTTCTGCACTTCAACTAAATACGGGAACCGTACAATACATGAAATGTACATATCGACAGGCTCTGCTGGCCAAACTGACTGGAGGAGACCAATACAAGAGCGCCGTCCAGTCGTTCTGCGATGGCTTCTTCTACAACCAACAGAAGACCCCCAAGGGCCTCATCTGGTACAGTGACTGGGGATCCCTTCGCCAGTCTATGAACGCCGTTTGGGTCTGCCTGCAGGTGAGTCCACACCATTGATCTAAAAAGGTGACCTTCGAGGTATAGAACCAGAAAGCAAATTTCTAATTACCTTTAAAAATTTCTTTCGTTTTTCTGTCATGTCCTCCTCTATAATTTATTATAAAATAATAAATTTACTCCTTTCCTGACGAAAAACCTATTTAGATTTACTGTGCTCGTAAACATATGGGTCCATATTCTACTTCACCTTTTCGTTCCGCAGGCCGCTGACGCTGGCGTGAAGACCGGGGAATACCGCTCCTTGGCCAAGAAGCAGCTGGACTACGCACTCGGCGATGCAGGTCGCAGCTTCGTCGTTGGCTTCGGCAACAACCCGCCCTCCCACGAGCAGCACCGCGCCGCGTAAGGAACTTTCAAAGTCAAACATAAGTCAAACATAAACAGTCAAACATAAAGGTTCGGTATTCATATATTTTAAGGATTTGTTTCTTTCTCACAAAGCGATTTTAATTATCGTTGGACAATATAATTGGGCTCCGAATACCTGGAGGTCTGTTACACCGTCTTCACAAGTATATTCTCGCAATATTATCATGTTCGAACTTCTCGGATGTACATTTTGTCTATCTATTACAGGTCGTGCCCCGACGCTCCCGCCGCCTGCGACTGGAACACATACAACGGCGGCCAGTCCAACTACCACGTGCTGTACGGCGCCCTGGTGGGCGGCCCCGACGCCAACGACTACTACAATGACGTCCGCAGCGACTACGTGCACAACGAGGTCGCATGCGACTACAACGCAGGCTTCCAAAACGTACTCGTTTCCCTCAAGGCCAACGGGTATTAATACTCGCCAGAAGCAATGTGCTCGCTTCGTAAAACGACTGATGCGGTAGGCGACAGCCACTGGCCGCTTACCTAGTTTTAGGTTAGATTAAGAAGGACTCGCTGTACGGTGAGCCAGTGAAAATACAAAAATCTCGATAATTTTAACTGCAATGTTTCTTGACATTTGTATTTTTGATTAATTTGTTTACGAAGTGGCATAATAAATCTATCATTTCGCTATTTTTTTATTGATTTCACAATACCAGTACATTCCATCTTTGTCCCTGTTTTCGTATACTGTACAATATATTCAACTTTATTAACGTCAGTATTGTTTAAACCTTAATATTATTTATTTTAAACCCTACATAAACCAAATAAATGCCGAATCAACGAATAATAAGTTTATATACATATGCTGCCTGTTTCTTAAAGTACATTCAAATGAAACCACTTCAGAATATAACTGATGGAGAATTCCCAGATGTAAGTTTTTTTTTTTTTTTTTTTTTTGTAGAAATATTTACACAAATCACGTGATTTCTATTGAAAGCTGTAAATTACTTAGGTATGACATATGTATACTACAGATACTCGCATTTGCATATAGCGACAGCGGCAGTTGTTTTATTATTGTTGAATCTGTCCAGAAAACAAGAGTGAAGATTAAATGTTATTCCTAAACTTCAGACCGGGAAAGGTGGCTCAGAACATCAACTTCCTCTGCCCAGGAGATCCTAGGTTCGAGTCCTGACTGTGGCTAGATATTCGACACTAGCTAGGTACCTAGGGCAAGTTCCGTGGAAGAGAATTCTAGCAGCAGCCTTCTCTGATCGGTAGTTTTCCTTGGTTTCTCCGATCCACACCAGGAAAATGCCAGAATAGTTCCGCAACAAACGGTCCACGGACCGAGCGCGATCTTTCCTTCCAATTCCTTTTTCATCCTCTCTCTTCATACACTTTCATGCACTACATTATCAGAAATGCTGCGAGACCGGTCTGGAGCAACATATGAATTTGTTTGTGTGTGTAAAGATATATATATATATATATATATATATATATATATATATATATATATATATATATATATACGTATCATGAAATCAAATCCAAATTTGTGCACTGGAATAAAATCGAAGACAATATTTTAAGCGCATGACTTTAATATTGAAAATCAACCATGAAAATTTGAGATCAGCACAGGAAAATGCGAACATTTTTTTAATTAGATAAAAAGTGCAATATTTATTTATATTTTAAAATAACCATATACTATTTTTTATAACCAATGAATTGAAAAATTAATACTTCAATTAAATTCTGGTCGAATTCGTGTTGATATTCCTCCATTCCGTGACAAGTTACGAACATTTTTGGGACTGTGTTTATGAACATTCTGGATTTTTTCCAAACGATTATTAACATTTAATGTGGGTATTATTTTTCTCGTCGATTATAAAACAGGCCATCAGGAAAAGGGTTTCATAAAACTTTTTAAATCTTAATAGCTGAATGTCATAGATTTTTGGGTGCTGAATCCGTATCTGAACTTCATCTGTTTCCATTATTCACAATTAAAATTTGGGAATGTATACTATATATGCAAGAAATATGAAAAGTAAAGGACTTTTAAAATACCAACGGAACTTTATTTAAACATAGAAGATGGCTTTTTATTCTAAACATAACATTCTACAAAGGATTTACGTATCCATTGACGTATATGATCTTTGGTGATTTTCTTTGGTTCTTTCTCTACCGGCCAACTTCTCTTTTCACAGTTTTCTCAAAAATATTAGAGGTGCTTTTCTATACGCGAATGGAAACTTTTCTCAGGAAAAACGAAGCGTTTTCAGACTCACAACACGGTTTCAGGAAATCAAAATCTACGGAAACTGCCATTTTTTCTTTCCTTAAAGATGTTGCTTCATCAATGGACCAAAATGAAGAACCCATTGGGATATTTTTAGATCTTTCGAAAGCTTTTGACGTTATTAACCATAACATCTTGCTCTCAAAATTACCTTCTTATGGAATTCGTGGTATTGCCCTATATTGGATAACCTCGTACCTTAAACATCGATCTCAAAGAGTAGAAATACCGTACTGGAACGAAAGGACATTATTTACTTATCTCTCCAATTCTTTGCCAATTGAACATGGGGTCCCACAAGGTTCGATCTTAGGTCATATCCTCTTTGTGTTGTACGTAAACGATATGCCCTCATCTATTAAAAATGGAAGAACAGTTCTGTTTGCCGATGACACGAATGTTCTTTGCAAAAAAGAAACAATAAATAGTACAATTTCCGAAGTTTCAAATTGGTTTTGTAATAACAAATTAATAGTTAACGAAGGAAAAACTGTCTCAATGCAATTTTGCGTTTCAAATCGGCAATCGTATGCTCCATTGAAAATGAACAATATGCAATTAGCTGATGTTAAGGTAACAAAGTTCCCAGGTCTCTCAATTCAATCTAACCTCAAATGGAATGTATATAAAACAGAATTAAACACTATATTAAGCTCATTATGTTATGCATTCAGAATTCTTTCTAATTCTGTCAGCCTTCATGCAGCTCGTTGCGTGTATTTTGCAAATGTACATTCCCGCCTGAGATATGGCATAATTTTCTGGGGATGCTCACCCTTTAGTGCCCAGACATTTAGACTGCTAAAGAAAATTATCCGAATAACGAAAAAATCCCATCCACGTGATCCGTGCAAGCCTCTTTTCATTGAGCTTAGAATCTTACCATTGCCTTGCTTATTTATTTACTTGTCTGTATTATTTGTCAAAACTGACTTACTTAACGGTGGGAACATATTTTCATGTAATACTGATATTTATAGTTACAACACTCGACATAGAAATCATGTTCAAGAGTAAGTATCAACAGCTCACTACAACAAATCCACATACAATACATGTACGTTACTTTACAACGCATTGCCAGATGAAATTAAACAATTAAAATTGGTACACAAATTTAAGTTAAAAGTAAAATATTTTCTGCTGCAAAACTGTTTCTATACGATTAGAGACTATACTGATCGTCAAAAAGAAAAATAATGTTTACTTTAACAAAACAATGATATAGTATAATGAATTAGTTTACATTTGCATTGTATAATTTTTTAAAAAGACTTAAATGCCTGTAACAAGTAATGTACTTCAGCTTCCAGATCAATGACCCCCATCTCGATCGGGTTTTTGTCCAGTTTCCCTGATCCATTGAGCAAATGCTGAGATGGCCCCTTGATTTGCTTCTGAACGTAAATGTAGCTTCACTATGCGCACGTTTTGTTGAACCTTCCTTTTGCTTGTAGTGGTAGTAGAGCTTAGGGTGAGTTTCTATTTTGTTAACAATACAGAAAAATCAAATCTGTTTGTTCCTTTACCGTTAAAAATAAGTTCTCTATAATTCGGCAACGAAAATATCTAGTTTTTGAAATGTTTATCTATCGCTTTTTTAAATTTATTATTATTGTTATTATTATTATTATTTACTATTATTTTTCATCTTTCAACTATTAATAGTTAAATTGTTGGGAAGGGATTCTGATTTTCTCCCCCATACGTCACATAGAGTTGTCGAGTAAATAAATAATTATACAAATTTTTTAAAGCCTCTGATATAGCTTTTTCTCCTATGTTTGCTGGCTATCTCCTTTGCTGGTGAAGTGACTGATAGTAATCTCCCATTGAGGTGGTTTTCCAGCATCCCTGATAATGCTTTTTCATCACTTTCAGATCTCGGTGAAAAATCGCACCTTGTTCTTCACTTACGTCACCTAAATTGTCCGGAAAGAATGGTATATGACTGTTTAAAAAGTGACCCTTGACGCTCATTAAACATCCCAATTTCTTAAAATCATCCAGCATATTGCAGTAATGTTCCGTTGGTGTTTTTCAATCACCAATTCGCCACATATACCAAAAACTGTCAGGACTCTTCTGACAAACTGACTGACCACTCCTTGTTAACCTAGCCTATTATCTCAATAGTAACAATGCAAACACGTGCGCCATGTAGAAACACAGCACTGCTTGTCAAATATTTGACCAAAGAGCATACTACCCTCTTTGTCGTCCTAATACTTTCTCATTCTAACTTCCTGCATTTCGTACTTTTCCAGATACACAGAGCTGTATTTGCCTAGCTGTACTGAGAAAATTTAAAAATGTGCACAAATGGTGGGTGATACAGCATCTTTAATGTTATTTTCGGAATGAGCACACTTAAAACGGCAGGAATTAGATGAAAAAGTTTTTGGTCGTTGGCCGGAGTAATACCAATTTCCAAAAAAAAAATATTTAAAATATTTGTTTTACTAGTCGTAGTCCTAGTCTTCTAGAACCTTCCTGTATTACGCTTTTGACAATTACATAGGAGATAAAGTTTTTATGGCTTGCTAGATGTGCGGCGTAATTAACAAAGGAAATTCTGCTTATCTTCCCATTTTAATATTCTTCCTTTTTCTCAGCTATTATTTTATAACGCTGAACATGTAATTTGGACACTCCTAATGCTTTCTTTTCTTTTACACTTACGAGCGAGTCTGTTAGGTTTTCGATAAGACACGAAGAAAACCGGGTCAGCGGAGTCGCGATGGCGCACCCCCCTTAACCCTCACCCTTAATGCGCTATCCTGCTCAATCAGTTTTCTTTACCTCGGTTGGTTTCGTCCCAAATTTACATGTGGAATTAGTAGGACAGTTATGCGGAAAAGTCGAAAGAATTACTGGGTCCCCAATTTACATTCTGCCTATTGCATTTACGAATTCAAATACTTCAAATCCCTAACATCAAGTACTTTGAACACTGAAATGATTTTTTCAAAATTAAATCAAAATGGCTCGTTTTCAGAATCGCTCAAAAGACATTTTCTCAAAAACGCCTCTATATTATACAACAAAAAATTGCGCATAAGACCAGTATTTACTCTTGAGAAATATTCTTACAGTAATATTTCAATTCCATTAATAGGGGACGCGAAAATTGACCAAACGTAAAAAAACGTTTTAGTGCAAATAGATGCAGTTTTGAGGACGGTGAGCAGAATACGAAAATATATTCTTACCTGAAGAAACAAGGAAATTAACTAGAGCAAGAAAGTCTAGCCATTCAGAAGCACCACTTTTCAATAAACAAATACATGTTACGACTGAAGTCCAGAACGTGGTTAATATTAAGAGAAGCCAGATAAATGTCACAATAGCAACACGGTCTGAATATGAATGACGATATCGAACGATTTCGAACTTGATCCGGTTTATGTCGCTGTGCACATGGCGCTGGCTAGACGTTTCTCCCAGTGTGCGGCGTCTTGTGGGTTTGCAAGAAGTATTTTGGCATGAAAATGCGCTCTATGGACTCGAGGTGGTTTTAAGTATATCAAGAAGGCCCAAGGCCTGTCCTCAGAAATGCTTAACGAACTTAGCGAAACACAGAAATGCTTAGCGAACGAGTCAAATAAAATAATTATATGGTGAGATAGTTTAGAAGGTTTAGGGAAAATAAAAATATACCACTGAAACCATAGAACTCCAAACTGTAAACATTGCCTCTTACTAGTCTTACAATAAGAAATATTTCACCTGCATCTTTATTAGACATACTACCACCTATTTCTCGTCACTGTGATATATTTTATCAACTCTAGTCAGATCGGTAGAGTTTATGGAATTCATCGCGTTTAAGTCCAAAAATTTGTTCCAAGTCTTCCCAACTACGCCCTTTATCTACATATATACAACAATTAGAACCTTAGCAGACTAATTCGGATATTAACCAGGTTCAGAATTGTAAAAATATTGTCAATATTCAAAAGATTATCAAATATTGCTCCAATGATGCAATGTACCCTTTCCCTCAGATAAAATGTCCGGCAAAATTCTATCTTCCACTCCGCGCTGACAAACTTGGACATCTCTCGGCCTGGGGGAGGGCAGGGGGAGGGACGCGTTGACCAATCGCTAGCAGGTAGAACCACAGTTGTCTGTGATTGGTGCAACATCCCAAGGGGTGGAAAGGACGTTGCCTCAGTGGAAGGGGGCTAGTTTGTTTACGTACGAGGCGGAAATAAGTCATATTTCCCTAGCGATGGAGAGATTTTGCCTGCACGTTCGCCACGACGAGAAAATATTTCTCAGTGGGGTTTCCGTCCAGAATTATTGTCAATTGACCCGTAAATATTTAGCATTTTAGAAACAATTGATCTAACGTTTAGCAATCGATTTGTAACTCCAGTCGAAGTGCAATTTTCAGATGCTCATTTCAGGCACAATTTCCGGATCCTTCCTGGCCATTCTAATGCATATTTCGAATTTGTTTATAAAATTAAAAATCGTTGTAAAATTGTTAATTCACAATTTTCGGCTTCGGGACATCAGGAGACCCTACTCACTTTAGATTTGCAAAAGTTGAAAATTGTTTATAAATTTTAAATTGTTGCAAATTTTTTATTGTCTCATCTGAGTGGTGTTTAAACGAGATACAAAATTCCGGAATTCGATCGGTGTTATCATATTTCGTTCTCGAGATATATGTAATTGTTTATAAGAAATTAACATCTTAGAATGACCCATTTGTTTTCACTTAACACAAGCATACTGAAAAAACAGTTCTCCAATGTTGCGCTTTTGCTTGCTACGCTTAAAAAACACTAAGCTTATAAACAAATTCTGTGGCCAATTTAATTACGCTAAATCCGTCTTTTCATGGCGAGTATGAATATAACTTTTATTTTGTTTTATATTCTCTTTTAAATGCTGCAATTTGCAAGTCGATATATTTATCAAATAAAGAGGAAACTGATTATATACAAATTATTTTTGAATGTGCATTACGTCGAAATGAGTGTTTCTGCTTTTCTATCAAAGGGATGTTGAGCAACCGAATAGTTGTATTATTAATTTTTTCAAAGGTTACTTTTAAAACCGTGAGTTAGAAACTATATGTTTCTCTTATTTACCCATTACCATTAAAAAAATAGGGAAACATACTGTTAGCTGTTTGCTGTAACTGTATTGAATTGGATAAATGGAATGTAAAAAGTTTTCAAATAAAGAAATATTTATTTTGTGTGTTGAAAGATCACATGAGTAGAATCACACATCACAATATTTACACAAGTATAGAAATTTCTAAATGAACGTATTGCAACTTTTCGCACCTGCTTACTCACTGTATTTACTCACGTCCACACGTTGGGCGCCCAATGCAACGTACCTCTCTCTTACTCTCCCTATTTACTTGCGCCTCACTTCGGCGCGGCAATGTAAACTTACTTCCTATTCTACCTTCTATTCACGCCCACACGTTGGCGTGCACTGTAACCGATCTTATTCACCCTACAATGTGAACTAAACTATCGTAGCTGCCTTCTACTATACCTTTGTTCTATTCTGTCAACTATCTGCACTGCCCTCGCTCTTGCTATTTTTTGGATACAATAACACCTTCGTTTATCAGTCGCCCGTACCTCGGTTAGCGTATACTATTACTAAATCTTACCTGGGCGTGACTCGCGTGCTCATTCCATACGGACTTGAGACGGGATACCTCACGTTCGTGCCTGGGTATATTTCTAGGTAACTACTATAAAACGACACACATATTCAAGGCAATCATGAGCCATACTGAGATATACAAAATTTCTCTACATTAATTTCTGGCAAAGATCTTAGCGTCCGGCTTGCTGGGTCAATGGGTCACGATATATTATAATCCTTATTACCTTTATAATGGATTATAGGATCCGCAGACTATACAGCGCTGCTGGGAATCTGAAATAGAATGATTCTATATTCCTAGTTCATTACTGTTTGGATTGACTAAATGAAAGATCACTTTCTTTTCTGAAGAACAAAATTTAACAAAGTTTATTGTTACCTATTTAGCAAACAATTTAGTGAATTTAACAAAATGATTTTATGTTGTGCCTTGGATCAAGATATCTTTGAATTTACAGTTTTATACCGCGGTTAACTTATCTATTCTTCGTTGATGTCCCTCGTAGACTTCTCAGTCGAAATATCTTGCGAGCTTGCCGTAGTCCAAAGTCCCAAGAAATCCTCTTCTGCCCCTATCCAAACTGGTCTCAAACTATCAAAATTATCAATCCCGATTACGTCCTATGACATAGTCCCGAAATCTATAACTCGATTACCACTCCCGACAAAGTCCCAATTTATGCATCAATATTACTTCCACATGCAATATCTGCAATATCATTTACTGTCCTTAAAATTTCACGATCTGATAACCCGACTCTGACTATCTGCACTACACTCGCTCCCTCTCACGAACCTACGATCAGTTCAGACACGCGATGCCGGTCAGAATGAATCTTCCTGCATGATTCACCCCTCGCAGACTTCGTATTAAACTACCTTCCTCTTTTTTTAAACATTTGACCGTCCTTCTCTCACCCAGCCAATCCATACGTTCGTTATATTTTGGTGTAGCTGACCTTTCGATCGTCTAAACTTCTTCGCCCAATCCCAAATTTTCTACTTTCGGCATCCAGCCACCTCTTAATGCATTTTCCACCATATAGTCTACAAATAAATGTTTGTTTATTTTCATGTGACATATCGGTATGTCACAATACTGAGTGCTCATTCATTTATTGCAAGCTCCCCTTCAGCACATTGCCAAGGCAAATACATTACGCCCTCTCTTGATACTGTTTGCCCCTTTTATGGCATGCAAATTTTAACACATCAACATTGAACCCTAGGCTTGCAAAAAAACATAACAAAAACAAAATACAAACAACATAAAATAATACCATTCACACTTAAAACATTAATGAAATCTTCATTCACACAGTAATGCGCATTCTGCCGTGACCTCGTCTTATGATTGTAATCTTAATTTAATTGCCAAAACTTGATCTTCGACAGAATCTTCCCGTATTTGTCTTGAACATAAAAAAAGTACATATGCAATTCATGCAACTTCCCTTTGCTGCGGCGCCGCACACTGTCAGCGCCCGTCGTTGCCTGGTGTCTCGCGCACCGCTCGTGTACGAAGTTCCAACTCGGCTGCCACCAGTTCTTGGCGCCACTAATTCACTTTCAAAATCGTTACTTATAATCTCGGTTATTATTTCTCACGAACTAATTACGTTCCCGTTAATGTTTTCCTATGTCACACGACGTATTCAAATTCGGAAATTTCTTTTTTTTACGTTCCCCGCGGCGCCGACGTATATTTTCGACGTCCCGAACGACTGCTAATTTAATTTTATACTGGCCTATGCCTTACAAGTGATCCAGTTTGCTGCCTTCATGTCAATCAGGGACCGAATACCGAAATAATAGCGGTAAAGGTATTTATACCGGTATAGAAATACCTTTACCTCTATTATACCTTTATTCAAAATACCTTTAAAAATACCGGTATATGACGTCAAATACCGGTATTTTTAGAGGTATTTTACCTTTATCCGACGTCTATTCCGGTAAAATACCTTTCTTTAAAGGTATTATACCGGTATTCTCTCATCAAAATACCGGTATTTTCACAAGAAAATACCGGTATTTCAGTAGAATCATACAGGTATTTGGGGGAAATTCTTTGTGATTTTTTCCGCTGAGATGGCTCAGAGGAAACAACTATTTACACGGCAGAGTTTCTGACCGGGAGGTCTTAGGGTTCGAGTCCCGAGGGTGGCGGATTTTCGACACATATTCTAGCTAGGTCGAGTTCAGCCGTTGACTGGGAAGTCGAGTTCTGTCGTCAGACGGAGGGACCAGCCAACGGTCTTTCGCAGACATCAACACGAGCTCGTTCGCTGACCTTGGACCTCACGTCCGGGCGCAGAGCTTGGCGACACGTGATAGTGTTGAAACTTTATCCAATTTCTCCGTATAAATCTTGTCCTTTCTAGTAGCGATAAAAAATGGAGAAACGTGTCTTCTTATCCATAAATGAGTCTTCCCACGCATACCAAACTTCCTTCTTGCACGACTGTGTTTATCACTAAATACGATTATTTGCTTAAATTTGATCGTATCACTAACATTCCCGAAAATATTTTTTTTTCAGTTGGCCCAGTTTTCTTATTCTGCACCATAATTATAACTAAAACAATATTAAAAATTGACATTGCACGCTAATAAACATATTAACTATTCTTACGCGAGGAAACAGAAGTGTTATGTTAAATTCAAAATTAATGATTGAAACATGTTTAATTTACACCCATGTATTATTTAAGAAATTTCATTAAGAAAAAATATTAATAGTGCTCTATAATATTAATTAATTTTAATAAATATTTTAAAATATTAATACTAATTAAATTTTAAATGTTTGCATTAAATTTGTGTAAATTAGTTTATTATTTTGTTTGTTAATTTATAAATTTATTTAAATTAAATGTTAATTTTAATTAAAAAGTAAAAATGTTAATATTAATAAACTCTTTTATATTAATTAATAATGTTAGTATATATTTCTTATTATTAAGGAAGAAACACTCTTCTCGAAGTGGGCTCCTCCATATGCATTTTACAATGTAAGTTACCCACGAAGAAGGGAACCCTTGCCCACATGCAATGTTAATAGCTAACAATAATAGTAATAATAATCAGGGACCGAATACCGAAATAATAGCGGTAAAGGTATACAAATACCTTTACCTCTATTATACCTTTATTCAAAATACCTTTAAAAATACCGGTATAAGACGTCAAATACCGGTATTTTTAGAGGTATTTTACCTTTATCCGACGTCTATACCGGTAAAATACCTCTATTTAAAGGTATTATACCGGTATTCTCTCATCAAAATACCGGTATTTTCATAAGAAAATATGGCGATGGCTCAGAGGAAACAATTATTTGCCGATGGCTCAGAGGAAACAACTATTTACACGGCACAGATTCTGACCGGGAGGTCCTAGGGTTCGAGTCCCGAGGGTGGCGGATTTTCGACACATATTCTAGCTAGGTCGAATTCTGCCGTTGACTGGGAAGTCGAGTTCTGTCGTCAGACGGAGGGACCAGCCAACGGTCTTTCGCAGACATCAACACGAGCTCGTTCGCTGACCTTGGACCTCACGTCCGGGCGCAGAGCTTTGCGACACGTGATAGTGTGTTGAAAATTTATCGAATTTCTCCGTATAAATCTTGTCCTTTCTAGTAGCGATAAAAAATGGAGAAACGTGTCTTCTTATCCATAAATGAGTCTTCCCACGCATACCAAACTTCCTTTTTGCACGACTGTGTTTATCACTAAATACGATTATTTGCTTAAATTTGATCGTATCACTAACATTCCCGAAAATAATTTTTTCAGTTGGCCCGGTTTCCTTATTCTGCACCATAATGAATAATTATATATATATATATATATATATATATATATATATAATAATTAATTATAACTAAAACAATATTAAAAATTGACATTGAATGTTAATAGACATTAACTATTCTTACGCGAGGAAATGGAAGCGTTATGTTTAATTCAAAATTAATGATTGAAGCATGTTTAATTTACATCCATGTATTATTTAAGAAATTTCATTAAGAAAAAATATTAATAGTACTATATTTATTAAAATTAATTAATAATATATTTTAAAATATTAATACTAATTAAGTTTAAATGTTTGCATTAAATTTGTGTAAATTAATTTATTATTTTGTTTGTTAATTTATAAATTTATTTAAATTAAATGTTAATTTTAATTAAAAAGTAAAAATGTTAATATTAATAAACTTTTTTATTAATTAATAATGTTAGTATATATTTCTTATTATTAAGAAAGAAACACTCTTCTCGAAGTAAGGTCCTCCAGATGCATTTTACAATGTAAGCTACCCGCGTAGAAGGGAACCCTTGCCCACATGCAATGTTAATAACTAATACTAATAGTAATAATAATAATAATAATAATAATAATAATAATAATAATAATAATAATAATAATAATAATAACATAATAATTTACTTTTATTACAAATTTTCTCAATATTTGCAGTTAATGTCAAAATATATTAAACCCTTAATATTAACCAGGAAAATAACATTTTATTTTAGCCCTATTTATTAATGTATAATTAAGATTTAATTGTGAAATGAAGTAAAAGGAAATCATTTTTTAGCAATAACAAAACTGGGCTTGAAAGCCTGAGCGTTCGTGATTATCTCAAGGTGTCAACGCTTCCTCAGTTCGCCGAAGGAGGGGTCGGGGAGGGAAGAAACGGTCCTACGCCTACGGCACGGCGCATACGTTGACAGCCTCTCCATGTGCGAAATACAAAGACAGGCTTAGGTCATCTTTCAGGTCAGATGGAAGATAGCTCGATGAAGGACACTAAGAAAAGATTCTCTTCAATGGAATCAATAATTATTATTTCATATTTCAACTTTTCCGAAGTTTAAAGTAAGGGAGGTTTTCAATACATACAACGTATGCAAAACGTAAACGCCCGAACACAAAACATTTACAATAATAAGAACAGAATTAAATACAGCTGTTTAATATATATATATATATATATATATATATATATATATATATATACAAAATAATTTAAACAATAAATAACAATTATGAAATGATATTTGATTAATAAACATTTTGTGGGATATTATTAACTAAAGTAAACTATTTTTTCAACATGTATGGATAGTAAGCTATATTTCTTCATTGAAAATACCGGTATAACCTTTATGGACGTCCATACCGGTATTGACGTCCTATAGAGGTATTTTACCGGTATAAAAGAATAAAGGTATTTGAAAAAGGTATGGAAAAATACCGGTATTATACCGGTATTCAATACCTTTTCGGTCCCTGATGTCAATCACTGTTCATTCCTATGCCCACTTACGCGAAATAATAATTAAAAAAAAATAAGTGAAATTTTAGCTACACAATGTTCAAATGACTTCCTTTACTTGATAATACTTTAAGAAAACACTTCCACTAAATATTTCCGAGAAATTCCAAAAATTTCAACACGACATAATGCGTGTACTCGCGACCAAAACACAACTCGTTCTGTTCCTTACCACTTTCTCCCATTGTTGGCCTATAATCCGACAACTTTCTTTTTTCAAAACACCCGCCCATCACGGTAAAACATGTTAGAAATATTCATATTTCCATCGTTTGCGGGCGTCTTACGTCTCACTACTTGCTTCATAAATTTATTAAATTTTATTTAATAATTGTCACACGGCTGTATTCCTTTTCCCTTTCTTCCTTTCTTCGAAAACAATTATTTCCGTGTTCTTGCTCCGTGATGACGTCACTTAACTTTCTCAGGCGGCGCGTCTCTTTTCTTTCTTAATCCCCCACGATATAAAGGTAAATATTAAACTAATTTGAGTCCCGTACGAATTCCCCCGTGCATTTTATTTTTATTTTAATTTTGCACTAATTCAAATATTTTGTTTTATATTCGAGAAGGTTTGATGTTAATCCGTCCAGGCGTTCTTGAGATATTCAATAAAAACTAAGTTTCTTATACACTTTCAATAGCACAACAATGGGTACCATGTTCTTCGTTCTTAAACGTGTTACATACAATTCAAACAATTTCTGATATTTCTTGAACCCGTGGCTCGAATTACGTGATTTTTGCTTTAAAATGTTTCTAAAATCAGGTTCTACCCATTGTTTATGTTGCCCATTTCCGCCCTTTACGTTTTCTGCTACCTTCTGAGAATTATAAGCGCGCGGCGTTGCCGTCTATTGTTTACTTTCCATACTTAATTTCTCTTTGACGAATAAAATTCTGTTCTCGGTATATTTTACGCGTTCTGGGTCTTGCAAATCATTACAGTATATAAACTTTAAGTTAATATTTTCAATTCAATTTATCATTCCATAAGTCAGGATCATCTTTCTATAACTGTTAATTTGATGATTTCATTGTATAATATTCAAATCAGAGCTAAAAACATCATCTGCTAAATCTACGCATTGTTAATACATATTTTTAAACAACATTCATATATTTAATATACTACATTTAAAACGTTTTTTAGATTGGCGAACGTTTGAATGAAATTTCATGAATTCCTAACTGCTTGAAAATAAATACTTGTAAAATTAAATTATTGTAGCATGTAAAAATATAACAAAGTCACGTACTACTTGGTAAAACGAGTTGATACTACTAAAAGAAAGCAAAACAGATGTTATAACAATTCAAAGAGATTTAGCGTTTGTTTACAGTTTAGTAAATATCAATGCTCTAGCATTTCCCACTGAAAATACAAAGAACGAACTTGGTGGTCAAGTGATATTACCTTTCCGACACAGACTACATTTCAGTATCGTCAGAGTTCGAAGGTGGTTTGTTGGCCGCTACTCTCCATTCTACGAATCTATCGAAAACTTGAATTTTGCAAGATCATCTGTACAGGGAGAACGTAGCGGTTTATTAAACGGAAACGGGCCATTCGAGGTATCTAATGTGCAATCTTTGAAAACGTTTAACCATTATAAACTATCCCTAAGAAAAATATCAAATAAACAATGTTAAAGGTCACCAGCTTAACATTGCCTTTACTATTTGAATGTTTTCAACATCCCCAAAACCTACAGAAAACCCATGTTTTTACAGGTTATTATAAAACCAATTCAATAAATATAAGCATTTATTCACGTTATTATTTTTAAAACACTCAAATATCTACGATGTTATTTGATTCATCTCTTCATCGAAGATCTGAGATTAAAAAACTGATAAGCAGAGGAAATTAAAGTAATTGTGAGTGATTGATGAAGTTGAATGATCAAATGAAAAACAATGTTTCTTGCTTCATATAATGCTATCTTGTTTAACAGACATGTAATTACATGTGATACCTATATTTAAACATCCAAACTAATGAAAATTTTCAAAATTAAAATCATTAATAAAACTTTGATTCATCAGCAAGGATTATATTTTTAAATACTATTTTGAGATTCATGCGCTCCTGTGTTTAATTAATTAGTTTGCAGTACGCGTTAGAACGGCCGGGAAGGTTCCGGAAATTGTGCCTGAAATGAGCATCTGAAAATTGCACTTCGACTGGAGTTACAAATCGATTGCTAAACGTTAGATCAATTGTTACTAAAATGCTAAATATTTACGGGTCAATTGACAATAATTCTGGACAGAAACCCCGCTGAGAAATATTTTCTCGTCGTGGCGAACGTACAGGCAAAATCTCTCCATCGGTAGGGAAATATGACTTATTTCCGCCTCGTACGTAAGCAAACTAGCCCCCTCCCCCTGAGGCAACGTCCTTTCCACCCCTTGGGATGTTGCACCAATCACAGACAACTGTGGTTCTACCTGCTAGCGATTGGTCAACGCATCCCTCCCCCTGCCCTCCCCCAGGCCGAGTGGTGTCCATGTTTGTCGGCGCGGTGTGGAAGATAGAATTTTGCCGGACATTTTATCTGAGGGAAAGGGTACATGGTTCTAATTTAGAATAAATAATTCTCATATGCGGCATGTCATAATTTAAATTCTAAAACCCAGATATATACTTTAAGAGTATCTCAGAAATAAATTCCGCCACTAAAAAAATATACGTTCCGACAAAAAAGAATATCGCACTGTAATAAGAATAAGAAGTTATACATACACTTGTATTATTTTAAAATATGTTTTCCTGTTTCACAATACTTTTTATAATATGTATAATAAACAAAACTATTAGCGCAATTTATAGACTGTAATCGAAAACGACTAGACACCTTCGAACATTAGTAATACCTATATTGAATTTTTAATTTTGATCACACCAAGCCGTATCATTCCGATAGTATCATTATAGTTACATACCCCGCTGAATGCTATTCCAATTCGTTTATTTCGTAACCTTCAAAGTCGAGAGCAAAGACAACAAACGTGTTCTTCTCTGTATTTGGTCTGTGTAACGAAAACATCTGTATCAGATGCGCCGCCCCAAAATATCTGCCCCTTCCTCATCGACACCCACGCCTCAGCCCCTGACGTAACGAATCGTGCAATATAAGTTTGTAGGAGCGTTCATGAAAAAGTAAATGACGCTCAAAAAAATTGAAAATATAACAAGTTAACTTTTTAAAGATCAAAGCATTTTTTTTAAATCTTACAATTTACATATTATTCTACCTCCTTTGCTCTATAACCTTTTGGCTTCAGTATAGGGAGAAAGTTATGTAATTCTGTCGAGAAAAAAACGGCGAATATTCGGCAGTAAAACTGTCATTACAGGGTCCAGGTAACGATAAACTGGATCAATCAAGTTGCTAATTAAAAAAAAATCCTCCAACACGTGGTGTAGCCAGAATCCTCGTTTTGTAAGTCCTTGATACCGAAAAATCGGGTGAAAGCAAAACGTCTGTCTGTCCGTCCGTCCTTCCGTCCGTCCGTCCGTCCGTCCGTCCGTCCGTCCGTCCGTCCGTCCGTCCGTTCGTTCGTCGGTGTGTCAGTCCGTCTGTGAACAACGCTAGTGGCTAAATCGTTCAGCCGATTTTCCCCAAAATTGAAATTCCCCACACGACATTTTTTATGTCACCGTCCCTTCAATTTGACACCGATATTTTACTTTTTGAGGTATTTTACATGAAGCCCTGTGACAATTTCAAAATTTTCAAAAAAATGGGGCCATCAATTTTGATTAAATATTGTCGTTGGATAGTGTGAAAGACGGTTAGGAGAGTAGTGCTGCTCATGTTCGTTGAAAGCTCTCATTCTTCTGCAATGACATAAATTCATTTTTTTCTGTGACTATTTACAACTTCAATTATGAAGATAGAGGTTAATATCTTAATGACATGTGTTCCTTAAAGATTTTTGCAATATTATTGCAATAAACGATGCAATATTATAAAAATAATATTTAATCATATGCATAATATGTTGAATGGAAACGCTCGCTAGTTATGACGATTTGAATGGTTTGCCGCAGTGCCTACTTGTGCGGTTGGGTTGTATATTTGGGACATTTTTTGCTGCAGTTGACGAGCACATACTTCAAGGATATATCGACAAATTGTACGTAATGTTATGAATAGTATGTTAAAAGTAGTTTTCTGTATGTTCTGCTCGTTCGTTTAAAAATAATTTGTAAAGCCGATTTCCTCAAAATTGATATTGCCCTATTCATCTAACTGATGTCGCGGCCCCTTGCTTTGAAACCGATAGTTTAATTGAGGGAGGGGGTACATTATATGAAGATTCTAGGACATTTCAATATATTTTTATTTGCTCCAACGTATTTAACTAAATTTTATTGTTGGATAGTGTCCAACTACTAAAATATTAAATACAAGGGTCGTTATTTTTAACAAAATGTTTTCCTTAAAAATTGATTTTGAAATGAAGTCATGTACAATTTTTTGAACTCTTGAGTACATTTCGCGCAATTTTGCCTGAAATGTAGGTAGTTTTAATTTTTTACACAATCTCTTCCGAAAAACAGCACCGGGATTTCAAGTGGGCCTTACTTACGATTATACGTATATGTGAATAGTAATCGTAATTTACTATCAATACTGAATTGCTAGTAGTGATATAAACTGTGAAAAGTGTATTTAATATTACATGGTGACAACTTATATTAAATTTAAGTGCCTCGGATCACCATAAACTTTAGAGAATGGACCATATGAATTTTCCACCTATAGGTAGATTCGATTATGTAGAAATGTTTGATTCAAACATTGTCTTAACTTCAGCTAATGCGGATATGGATACAACAACAACAAATAATATCAATGCAACTTCAATGCATCAAAGTAATTCGTTTAATGAATCAACGTTTCATCAAAATCAAGGTAATTCTCTTTCAAATATGCAACACGGCTCACCAAGTGATACTCAATTGTTTCGACTTCCCCCATCTCAACAACCTAATTTCAATTTTAATCCAAATGTTTCCAAAGCTTCAAGTACAAATATGAATAATACCTATATCATTACGTCAGACAGTTCTCAGCAACAATAGAGAGAGAGAGAGAGAGAGAGAGAGAGAGAGAGAGAGAGAGAGAGAGAACTAATTACAGACAATCTTCAGGTAATAATGTGGCTACAACAAATACTATTCCATTAACTTCTGAAATTTCATTAGCTAATAAATATGCAATACTATTGGAAGTGCAACCAACAGAAGAACAACCTCCACAAATCAAAATCCCATTTACCATTGTGTCAAACGTCTTTAACTTTCATAATTTCATTGCCAATTTACGACAAATTGTTAAAAGTCACTTTTCTACAAACATAATCTAGAATGCAGTGAAATTTACATTTAGTACAGGAGATAACTTCTGTAACTACAGGACTTTTTGTGAATCAAATAGTATCCAACTTTATTTTTATCGTGACCCAACGATTCAAACTATCTCTGTCGTAATTAAAGACATTCCTATGTTATACTAATGAAGAAATATTTACGGAATTACAACGACTGCAAAATTTCAGTTCTAAAAGTTTATTTCCTGTTGCGAGAACCTATTGAAATCTGTTCAACTGAAAAAAAAATCAATAAACTTCAAAAATATTCAAATTAGAAAATCTGTTTCATGATATAGTTAAAATTCAAACCAAAATGTTTCATAAAATACCTATTCAATGTAAAAGATGTGAGCGATTTGGTCATACGTAAGCAAATTGTCATTTAGCCCCACGTTTTGTCCGTTGTTTAGAAGATCATCACTGCACAAATTGTTCTCTCCTTAAAACAACTCCTCCTCAATGCGTTAATTGTGATAGTAATCACACAGCAAATTATAAAGGTTGCAAAACGTATTAAGACTTATTTCTTTCTAATAAAAACGTCCTTTCTATACTCCAATTAAACTCACTTAAAATATCGGTATTACCACTCCTAATTTAAATGTTAAGAATTTCCCCTCATTAAATTGAATGAATGCCTTATTTTACGTGGCGAGACTCAGGCCATGAGGCCTGCTCTTCCGCCTGACCACGCAAATTTCGATACACTACTTTCACCCACTAGGGGTGAAAGAAGGTATTACTTGGGCGACGAAACAGGCAATTTGAATTTAGTTAAGAGGCTTCAATTAGACCTGAGGATCTTTTACATGCAGTAAACCTACTAACATGGGACAGCCGGCTTTACTTCCCCTCCGAAGGAAAGCATACGAAGGGTTTTTTCGCCCTTAAAAATCCCCTTAAAAACTTGTGTATAACAGCTCGATAAGCTAATCGTTATACCATCGCCGCCGCATGCCGATGCCACGCCGCCGCCACATTGCACTATCTCTCATCCATCTCAGCGCAACTTTACTACCACTAATACCAATAGCCATACTACTTACCCACACTTCCAACAAAACTATTCTAATAATAAAAGTTTATTACTAATTCTAATAATAAAAACTTATTCCTACATGACTAAAAATCGCTCTCACTTTTCAAACTTAACATCAAATAATGTACAACAAATAATTTCTTTGCTTATTCCAAAAATTACAAATGTAAATGAAAACAGCCTTCCAAATTTACTCCACGACTATTAATACAAATACAGTAACTCTATTTAATTGGAATGCAAATGTTCTAAAAAGACAGAAATATATATTTCAGTATTTCATAAAGAATCATAATATTGACTAAGTGAAACACATCTAATACCAGGAGAAAAAAACTTAACATTCAAGGACACAAAATTTACAGAAATGACCGTATTTCTGCACACGCTTCTGGTGGTGTAGCTCAAAACTATTATACCTCATCAACAAACATTTTCCCCTATTTCACTAAATTTAGAATGTATAGCATTAACTATAAATATTAATAACATAGATTTTGATATATATGCAGCAAATAAAACACATAATAAAATATTTCCATACACAATTTCTAACAACATTTTCCAAAACTCAAATTGCTTATTACTTGGTGATTTCAATTCTAAACATACCTCCTGGGGATGTAACAGTACCAACCATCAAGGTATTCGTGTACTCTAATACATTATACACAACAACATTGAAATACATGCTCCTTCCGTACCCACGAACTATTCTTCAAATGTTAATATTGTTTCCGACATTCTAGACATTATCATATCAAACAATATCCACTTTCCAATTTTTCAATCACCTATACCGGAATTAGATTCTGACCATCTTCCGGTAATAATCTCTTTTCAATCTCTATTACTACAGACTCACTCAACACAAAATAATATACATATGGGAAAAATGGATTGGGAAAGTTATAGAAAATTTATGAATGATAATTATAAATTCCCAAAAAGATACACTATTCAAAAAATTGATAATGAAATAGAAATATAAACTTAGACATTAAAACTTCCTTATTAAAAATCAACTATCTTTCATAAACCATACATTCAGGTCGACAACAATTACCTCTGAATATAATTAACTTAATTAAATCAAAACATAACTTACGAAGATTTTGGCAAGGAACACGTAGACCAGACATCAAACGTGAAATAAATAATTTATCACGAACGATTAAATCTCGTATAGATAAACACTAATTACAAAAGTATGAATATTACTTAGAACAAATTCACTCAAACAGTAGATCAATGTGGCCTATTAGAAAATTGACTAAATCTTTTACTCCTATCCCATCACATAAATTTGTCACACACTATGCACATTCTGACTCTGACAAAACTAATCTTATAGATGATCAATTATTAGACATTTATTAATAATCCAATAATTAACCAAGATTTTAATGATAAGATCGAAAGGCCTTTATCCTCAACTAATTTTACAATTCCTTCAAAAATCAAATTTATCTCCCACCAAGAAGCCCTAAAGATAACAAAGAGTCTAAAAATTCATAAAGCCCCACGATATGATAATATTTAAAATAATTGAATCTATTGAATCTATCTTAAAGAATTGAATCTACTGATTTTATCAAAATTAACTTAAATCTTTAAATCCATGCTCCGAATATCGTATTTCCGCAAAGCATGGAAATTAGCATATATATATATATATATATATATATATATATATATATATATATATATATATATATATATATATCATATGCTAACCTGGAAAAGACCCCCACTCCCCTATTAACTATCGCCCAACCAGTTCAATATCTAACATATTCGAAAAATTGTTACTAAAATGATTAAGTGAGTATATTCACTCAATACAAGCTATTCCACATTATCAATTTGTTTTTAGAACTCACTACTGAACAACTCATCAGTTACTTAGGGTTACGGAATTAATTGCATATGGTTTTCATATTAAAGAAAACACTATTGGTATACTTCTTGACATTTCTAAAGCATTTGATAAAAGAGATTTGATAATGCCAAATATGGCATCATGGTCTTTTCTACAAGCCATAAGATCTTGGCACCCCGTTATATCTATTCAACATATTAAAAAACTTTCTTACTGACCGTCTTTTTGCTGTTAAAATTCATACATCTCTTTCTTCACAACGACCAATAGCATCAGAGATACCTCAAGGATACACACTCTCTCCTTTGCTTTTTACACGTATATACGTCTGAAATTCCTTCTTCGCCTTTTACTACACTTGGCCTTTATGCTGATGATACTGCTTTATTCTCAACTCAGAAACATCCTAATCACTAGAAATACTTTACAAACTGCAATAGAAAAATATGTAAAATGGACACAAAATTATAGGATTGCAGTAAACCCTTCTCGCATAATAAACTGCGGGAATTTATTTATTTTACGTCAAAAAAACAGTTAAAAACTGCGTATGACGTGCTATGGGGAAAAGTGAATTGTGCGCACATTTTCAAAATTCTGTGATCCCTACACTAAGTCATATACTACTTAAATTTTGAATTTTTGAAAGGGAGAAAAAAAGAAAGAAAAAAAACTCCCATGTAATAAAATCTATTTTCAAGGATAAACAAGCAATAAATTTTGAATTTTGAAAGGGAGAAAAAAAACAAAAAAACTCCCATGTAATAAAATTGATTTTCAAGGATAAATAAGCAATAAATTTTGAATTTTAAAAGGGAGAAAAAAAAACAAAAAAACTCCCATGTAATAAAATCTATTTTCAAGGATAAATAAGCAATAAATTTTGGGTCTTATTACTTCCTGCCGCGACAACGTGGAAACGATAATTTGAATAATTGTATTTCCCACTGAATTCTAGAAGACGTGCACAGAAAATGAAGTTACATTTATGTCCAGAAGCAAAACAAGGGGGCCATCTCAGCATTTGCTCAATGGATCAGGGAAACTGGACGAAAAACCCGATCGAGATGGGGGTCATTGACCCGGAAGCTGTGTTACAATAGTTGTCACAGGTTGTTTATACTCATTTATACAGTCCAAATGGTAATTAATGCATTATGTATCATTGTTAAAAATAATGTTACTTTTCTTGTGATGCTCAGTATAGTCTCTAATTGTTTAGAAACAGTTATGCAGCAGAAACGATTTCACTTGGGATTTAAACTTTTCTATTGAATTTAATCGTTTAATGTCATCTGGCAAAGTGTTGTAAAATAATGTACATGTATTGCATGTGAATTTTTTGTAATGAGCTGTTGATACTGTCACCTGATGAATATGATTTCTACGTCGAGTGTTATAGTAATAGACTTCGGCATTTTCTGAAAAAATATTCCCGCCCTTGAGCAAGTCATTTTTTACAAAAACCACTGATTCGTAAATAAAAAGACACGGTAATGGTTGAATTTCTAGATTAATGAAGAGAGGCTTACATGAATCACTGGAATAAAAAGTACTTTAATTTTAAAACTTATAGGTTTAATTAATATAACATAACATTTAATTATTATGTTTTTCAATCGATTGAATTTTGTTGCTAGAGGTATATAGAATGCAGAATACAAATATGTGTGTGACTCTCGAATTAACGACCATTGTTGCTTGTTGCAACCCATCGATGAAAACCCGCACTGATAACAGAAGGCGACAGCGACGTAACACACACACACACACACACACACACACGCGCGCACACGCACACGCACGCGCACGCACACACGCCCACACGCACACGCGCACACGCGCGCACGCGCGCGCACACGCGCACACACGCGCACACACGCGCACACACGCACGCACACACGCACACACACACATATACTGGTGCTACAACAGCACATATTTTCTTGCGATATTTTTTTTGTTATGTAATATTATAATATATGTATATATATATATATATATATATAGCACCAGTAGTTTTTCCTTCCGATTCAAATGCATCCCTGAAAACCACTAAAACCTTTTAACAGCATTTCAAGTATTTCAGAAGAAAATAATTAGAATTATGCACGTTTTCGGTATGAGGAATATAGAAAGAAAATTTTTCTCTCGGTATTTCGTGTTCATAAAGATTGGTCACGTCACATTGGTTGCCTATAGCAAAAAAAAAATCGCCATTCCACGCCACGCCACCGAGATCAACTCCCTCTGCTAGCCCACCGTTGCAATCCGTCCTGCCCCTGTCGCCCCGTCCCGCAATGCGTTCCTCTCACCCCACCCCACCCCGCCCCCTGCGCACCCTTATCGCCCATGTGGCGGCCGTGGCCCCGCCCCTCCCTGAAGCAACGCATCCACAGCTGCACTCGGCGCCCACGTGACCGGCGCGCGGGGCTTTAAATGGGCGAGCGGCGCCACGGCCGGCACTCAGCGGCACCATGCAGCCCCTCAGGTGCGCCCTGGTCCTCGTCGCGGTCTGCGCCTTCGTGCAGGGTAAGGCCGCTCACTTCCGCTTCCTCAGAGCCACGCCCTCCTTCAAATGTTTGGTCGGTCATGCTTTTGCAAAAATTTCGCTATTCCACTTTACACAATATTCCTCTGTGTTAGTATCTCTATATAATAATAATAATAATAATAATAATAATAATAATAATAATAATAATAATAATAATAAAAGTAATAATATCAGCAATACTTCCTGGCTGCAAATACTCACTGCTAATTGTGACCATGAACCTGCCGATCCACAATGAGAATACATAAATAAAAGAACTACGAAAGCAAATACTTCCTCGTATTGTTTCTAAATTTGAAAAAGTTCGAAAAATCAGAGCCCAACAAAAATGAGACTTGCGTCATTCTTTCAAAGTTTCCATTCTTCTACTAGTGGAAAAAGTCTGAAAAAAAATTTGGAGCGATTTTTGAGAAAATATTTTTTTTATAAATTGTATTTATTTGAAGCCTAACCACTACAATGGCGCAATTCAGGCTTCAAATTCGGATTCACCGCGTCTACATTCATGGAAAAATATGTGTCAAGTGTTTGTATCTGACAACCAGCCCCGGAAATAAAAAATACAATTTCACTGGGTTTTTCGCTATTTAAAAAAATTGAACGTGGTGGCGCAATTCTGGTTTCAGATTCGAATTCAGCGCGGCAAAATACATAGAGAAACATGTGTCAAATCTTGGGGTCTGACTACAACCCCCGAAAACAAAAAATAAAACGTTATGATGTTTTCTTACGATTTAAAGAAAATGGTGGGTGATTGCGCAATTCTGGCTTTAGATTGGGATTCAGCACGTCGAAATACATAGCGAAACATGAGTCAAGTCTTTGTGTCTGGCAACCTTTTTTGTGTGCCTGTGTTATTAGTTCAAGTCTATAGTTGTGAATATCCTTGTTAACACGTCAATATAACTAACTGAGGGAGAGCTGCAAAAGTTGGGCAGAAGGCAGGAGAAACGTTTTTCTTGTTTCGGGCAAAAGGCCGTTCTGAAAACTATATGTATTAAAACTGTCAGTACACGTCATTAGACTTTTTTTTAACATTATTTAGTTGAAGAAAATATCCGTGTTACCTGTGTCCTGGGAGAAAGGAATCGCTTTCAATTCCTTTTTTATCCTATTATGCATGCGTGTACGCATGTTTCGCTCTGCTGCGGCGCGCCAAAATGCAGACCAATGGAAAGCATAGCACCACGGAGCTTCGAAAACTAGACACCAGTCGTACTTAAATGATTCAACTCTCAGTGCAGTCAACACGCGCGTATCTCCTCAGTTTTAACGAGCGAGGAGATCCGCCACCCAGATGGCTCGGCTGCTGGCTTTCAATGTGCGCCCGCAGCGTCTTAAGAGGAAAGGAACCAATTTCTTCGAATGGCGACAACGGAAGAGGTGGCTGGTGCAGTCACTTCCGCCGTCCGGGAAGGTGGTGCGCTCTCATGGCCATCGTTGAACTGGTCCCAGCGATTATCTTAGTCAAATTCTTTCTTCTCTCTGTTAGCAGTCCTAGTATCTTTTTTGGGGGTGAGGGGAATAACCAATATCAGGCGCGGGGCGTTTATGTGTTTTGTTTATATATAGGTGTTTGTGCGACAGCAGTTCAATGAACAGCCTTATGGGATAATCATGGTTTTTACACCTACAATGCAATTCTGGCGGCTTCTACGATGGTCAGTCTGAGTACCTCTAAGAGAAAGTTTCTACTTGGTACTATCCTGTTCACTTCTACGTAGTAAGAGACAATTTTGAACTGTTTCAGGAAAAAATGCCAAGTCGTCGACAGAAAAACACGTTTTGTGGCATCAAAAAAGTAGATATTTTTTTCTTATCTATAGATGTAGAACATTAATTACTTTACCATTCATGTAGTGTAGTAACACACGGTTGGTTACTAATACCGAAAAACTATTAATTTTACCAAAACTGGGATTTATACAAGATCTAAGACAAGGAATTTAAACCGAAATGGATATAACCCGATCTATCTGCCTCACGTTTCGGCCCCTCGAAATAAAACGTATCTTCTAATTTTTGGGTGTATGAAATTTCTAAGATATTTTCAAGATACTTTCTCAAAACTCTTCCCTGATTTTCCTTTTCCATTAACAGACCAACGTTTACTTAGGTCTACGCATTAAGTCGATGCAGGCGCCAGTATGCCGATTTTTTCACTGAATGCACTAGGGGTAGTATCCTAAATCTGTAGCTTATTTATCTTTGCAAACTGAATTTTATCACGCAGATAAAACAGAGGTGAAGGCCGAAGGAAATTTGCTCGATATTCAGCTCGACTACGCAATCGGCGATGCAGGTCGCAGCTTCGTCGTTGGCTTCGGCAACAACCCGCCCACGCACGAGCAGAACCGCATAGAGTAAGTAACTTTCCTGCCACGAATACGCGCAGACTGTCATTTGAGCAACGTGATACATTTGTAACAATGAGCGAAAAGTCAAAACATGACACGTCCATTTCAAACATTTCCAATAAAAATGAAAAATAAAGCACAAAGTTTACACTTTACAATACCATTTTCAACTCAACGAATAGAGTACTACTTAATGTATTATAAGTCAACTCACGTTTTTTTCTGAAAATACAATTATAGGTAAAAACAACAGAAGAACTCAATTTTTGCCAAAGGAATATGGCACCTTTTGAATGTTTGCTCCTTACTGTACATTTGCTCCCTGTGCAGTTAAAAGAAAAGGACTTGGTTTTGTCTTGCGAGCGTGTTGATAGTGTTTCTTTTGGTTTGTAACGTGGAACGTCTTTATATTCAGTCCAGGGGATGGATATTTTCTAAAACCGCATGATGATAACTAATACGTAATGTTGACTATTATAAGACATATCTTAGCAATTATACACTTTCCGCATCCTACTTTGTAGTAGGTTTGTAAAGGAAAGAAGACAATTATTCGATTACGTATCTTCAACGTGAGTAGATGACGTCTTTAGAGACCCACTCTTGGGGGTCGTGCCACGCACAGAACACAGAAACGCGAACAACTAACCAAATCATTCACGCCCCACACCACTCTTAGAATATTAAGCAAAGAGGCTGACATACACCTTTAATTCATTAAATCACGTTAAAAAATACATGATAAAGAAAACCGTAATACTCTATGTTTACGTACAAATTAATTTATGTTTGAAGATTCATTAAATGCAAACATAATTTTAAATATTTTAGTTAATTTATTTTTCAATATTCTTTAAACAAATAACACGTTATTTTAAAAAACAAATTTGATCTCTATATAGTTTATAACATTAGAAGAATAACCATGGATCAAAAACTAAAGTTTTGTGTTCATAGCTTTTCCAAATTTTTTTCTGCTAAATCAATTTTGATAATAGGAGATTCGTATAATTGGGATCCGAGTAACTGGAGTTCTACTACACCATCCTCACAAATTTCGAACCATATTTGTATAGAAAGATTTTTCAAAGGATGAGCCAAAATGATAGCTAGTGCTGGCAACATAACTGAAGGTTATGTGGTCGTTGTGCCCTCGAGCCCATCAGACTTTCTTCCAGCATTCGTTCGTTTGCACTTGGTTAACTTTTAAATGGCTTCGACACTTCCTTTTGTGACATCCTCGTTCGACAAAAATATAGGGTGCCGTGAGAAATAATTGAAATTAGGAAGTGCAGTGTTACGTGCTCTCCTGTAAAAATTCTTTATTCTTTAAACATTACATTAAATTTACTTCTTATGTGATAAATATTATGTTAATTTTAAAACCGAGACTTAAATGTGAGATGCGTACCGTTGCCCTTTTTTTTGGCTTAAAATCATTTTTCTATTTACATTCGTGGCAGTTTTCTTTTTCCTGATTGTAAGAGCATGTTATGAGATTTTCCACATAAGTAATTAAATTTAAATATTTTCCGGACTCCCGTACGTCCCGTACGTATATACCTCAGCGAAACTCTTAAGACTTCTGCATTGGGATGTTTTCACAGGAGCCATTAGCACTTTACGAAGGGGCGTGGCTGAACGGCTGTCGCGGCGGAGGGATACTTCTCTGAATTACATGTGATGTTTACTTGTTACGCGAACTTTGGCTCATCCATTTTGGGTCACTTTGGCTCATCCTTATGAAAATCCTTCCATATCATGAACGAACTCATCGGATATACAGTTTACCTACGTTATCGCTCTGTATCTATTTTAATGTAGTGTAACTGGAACACTTTTAACGGCGCTCGGGGTATCTACGGCGCCCTAAGGCAGTACAGCGTCCTCGTGGGTGGACGCCAACGACTACTACAACGACGTCCGCAGCGACTACGTACACAACGAGGCCGCATGAAACTACAACAAAGGCTTCCAAAATGCCTTGGTTTCCCTCAAGGTCAAAGGTTATTAATACCCACCAGAAGTTTTCGCTCGCTTCACAAAACGACAACCACATGCCGTTTACCTAGTTTCAGGTTAAATTAAGAAGCGTTTCACTGTACACGGAGCCTGCTAAAATACAAAAATCTTGACAAATTTGATTGCACTTAATCATTGTATTTTTGATTAATTTGCTTACGAACTGGCATAATAAATCTATAATTTCGCAAATTTATTTTTACATGTATTATAAAATACCGGCGCATTCCATCCTTGTCCCTATTTGCGTATCATATATCAAAATGTATCATGTTATTAACTACAATATTGTTCAAAGCTATTTATTAAATTATTTTGAACTCTCTTAACATACACCAAATAAATGCCAAATCAAAGAATAGCAAGTTCGGCATGTTCCTTACATTACATGTATGTAAATTAGAGGTGCTCCAATCCCACGTACTTTCTCGCATTATTGCAAGTGGTTATTTGTCGTAATATTGAAATATTGTAATTTCTGCCATAGTGAAAACTCAGTTATAACTTGAAAACTTCTAGTTCAATCAATTCAAACGAAGCGCCTCTGATCCATATCGGCATTTATTTCAATACGCAGCAACAGTAGTCATTTTTAACTTTTACAAATGAAAAAAATATCTGTTACAGTATTTGCAGCATGTTATACAGAAAAGAAACAACCATATTTTACATTAATTTGCCTTTATTACATCGAGGCAAGCGTGATCTAAATTAATGAATACCAAAATAAGCGCTCCTCCCTTAAATCTATTTCTATTCGTAAAAATTTTATCTACATCATTCGATCAGCTCGGCCGGTAGCAATGAGAAGCATTCGAATACAATTTGAAACCGCCTTGTTGCCATTTTGCAAACTGACTGCGCGTTAAACCAAGCGCGGGAAAATGGAATTTACAATTTCGATTTTTTTTCTAATTTTCTAAAATACAGACAGTTTGCCGGAAATAAAAATATCACCACCTGCTATCGTTCTTTAATATATGTGTTTCTTACTGGGGTTTTTCCAGCTTCGGGGGATGCCGATTTCGACTATCCGCGCCGGGTATCCACTATGTCCTTCATGGGATCACATGTTAACCTTTACATTAGATACTGACACACCTTCGGGTTCCTCGGTCTGTGGTCAGCAAACTCACAAGGCCTTCCGTGACAACACACATACATGTAAGTCAAGGGACAAACATGCACGCCCACGGCGGGACTCGAACCCGCGACCCTTCGGACGGAGGCATCCAAGTTGGCGTAGACTCAAAGTCTACCGCGCCATTTTAATTGGATTCTAGAATATACTGTAGAACCATTTTCAATAATTTTTTCGGAATCTTAATAGATTCTAACTGTATCATTGACAAAAAACATTTCCATTTACTCTCACAATTTATACACAACAATTAATAATCTTTTTAATTTATTATATTTTCAATTAAATTTGTTAATATGTTCATGTTTCAGTGTAAGATGGATCAAAGGAAATATTTCAACAAATGTTGACAGATTTTAAAAATAAATATCAGCATTACGAAACACCAAATTGTGACCCCTCTATCCCTACGTAATGTTGCCTCAAACCCCATCCCCTCTTTAGCGTTACGTAATATATGGACGACTTCTTACGTCCGCATCGATAAGAAATTATGGTCTGTGACAACTGTCATTTCTTGGCAGGCAATCCTTTCCCAGTTCCCACGCAAGTCTATTCTTCAATCCGTTGTGCAAGAAATCACTAAGTATCTTTAAAACCAATTTCCAATGTTTGCAATTCTGAAGATTCAGATTTCCCAGAACGGAAAACTGAGAATTAACTATTTTTTAACAATTAGAAATGTTATAAATAATTCCAAAATATGCGTTATTCCTGCCAGGGAATGTTCCCAAATTGTTTCTGAGGTGAATATCGCAAAATAACAATTTTGAAAAGAGACGCTAGTTTAATAGTTGCTAAAATGATAAATACATACTTGACCTTTGAATTTTGCTATCTTACTGAATTGGTTTCCTAGAAGGTTGGTATCAATTTGAGAACTACACGATTTTATAATTTTTGCAAGTTTCTAATCATACGAGCTTTTCCAAATCTGCAATTATAATAGTTTTCTTATCGAAAAAATCTACAGTAAATTGGATATTTTATAAAGGTCATGGATTGTGCATGTACAATACTTTGAAATTAAAATGTGAATGAGAAACTAATTGATCTAAAATTAGTGTTATTTTATCTTGTATCAACGTAATTTCTTAAAAACAATTGTGTTAACACAGGTAAGTGGGAGCGTTTATACATTTATTTCAATGAATTTACTTTCATGTTCGTAAAACTGTTTCATCCCATGTACTCTTATTTCAATGTATATTCTCCTTTGAACTAGCCCAGTGAAACTGAACATGGACGCAGACGGTCGCGATCAAGTTTTGATTATAAAACTGTACAATTTTACCCTCAACAAACGCGGTGTAATGAAGTGAGGCAATGCGAGGGGGTGAAGATAGTAGAGAACTTTCTTCTAAATTATGACGACAGAACCTAAGCTTTATAGTCGTACCTTAAATGGGTGAATGATTTGATGGATAAGTGACAAAAGGGTTTTATGAATGATAATGGACCGCCTTTGGAATGTCTGGGGGAAACCCAGAGAATTCCTGCCCGCGATATTTTTTTTTTGTTCCCCACAAATTCCATTTGGTCCTATCGGGTAGATTGACTGTTTGATGTTTCTGGACACGTCAGCTGTTATGGTTATTAGTATCGTTAGTGTAGTGAATATCTTATCCCGTGAGATAGCGAGGATTCCTTCCCCCACTGGATAAAGAGATCTGGCGCCGACCTACACGATGTCTTGCGGGAGATCTCCACTCCCAGGTAACTCACCCTAGCGAGTTAGCGTCCCAGTCGGGATAAGCTCTAAGCTCCCGACTGGTCTCCAGATATATGCGATAGTGCTGTCCATAAAGTGAAAGTGTATGTTTAAGGGGAGTGAAGAGAAGAGGGATAAGGTGAGTCCTGGTTAGAGGGAAACCCTAGCCGACGGTAGGTCGGCGCCGGATATCACCATCCAGCGGGGGAAAATCACCGCCATCTCCCGAGGAAAAACATGCACTACACTAACGGGACTAATGACCTAAGCTATTGACGCGTCCGGAATCACTAACCAACCAACTAACCAATAAGAATAAGGAAGGAAAGAACGCTCGAGGCCGAAGGCCCGTGTGTTACGATACTGTAACGGCATTCACCTGGCATGAATCAGAGAAACACGGAAAACTATCGATCAGATCGATATGCGACTTAATTTAATCTAACAAGCGATGACGAAAATCTATCACCGACGGGACTTGGATCCTAGGAATCGATTGCGCTTGGTACTTGGATTTTGGAAAAATAAGGCGAACAGTCTCATCACTACTCTACGGGTGTACAGGTGAGCGCTTCGGGATGTGCGGGGTGTTTTAAAGCTACGAGAACGCTCGGGATGATACAGCGAAAAGCAATGAGGCGGGCGTGGCGATGCGGGGTTGGTCGGGGTAGAGCGGGCAGGATTGGGCAGGTCGGGGGGGGGGCGGGAGAGATAAGGTGAAGCGGGCGTGGCGATTCGGGATGGAACGGAGTGGAGCGCAGGGGAAAGGAGCTACGGGGACGGAGTGGAGAGGGAAGAGATAATGTAGAGGGGATCGTATTCTTGGCTGTCCGGGATGAGCCGCGTCTCTGTCGTGGAGACTGACGTTTCGGCCATCGTGTTATGGTCTTCTTCAGAGATATTCTACTACCGAGAGACGAGCGTGTCGCATTATATAGGAGGGGTGCGGGAGCCGATTGACCGCAGCGGAGGAGGGCAGGTGGCCCGCGATTGGCGGAAAGGGATAGGAGTGATCCCGGGACCCCAGATAATGTAGGGGGTCGCACACACAATTCCACTGAATAAGTATCTCTATATAATAATATTACTATACTTCCTTTGCAACCAATTCTGACTCCTAACTGGTAACCATAAACCTACCGATCAACATTGAGAATGTATGACACAAAATTTGCTTTTTAGAAGCAAGTACACAGATCACATTCAGATACAAAAGTGAGAAGTCAAACGTAAGTACGTTCATTTATTCTCTACCATTTCTCGCAGTTTTCTTTTCTCCGTATTCACCTAAAATACTCCTTTCTCAACCTATTTAGATTTACTGTGTTCGTAAACATATTCATATTCTACTTTACCTTTTCGTTCCGCAGGCCGCTGACGCTGGCGTGAAGGCCGGTGAATACCGCTCCTTGGCCAAGAAGCAGCTGGACTACGCACTCGGCGATGCAGGTCGCAGCTCCGTCGTTGGCTTCGGCAACAACCCGCCCTCCCACGAGCAGCACCGCGCCGCGTAAGGAACTTTCAAAGTCAAACATAAGTCAAGTCATAAACAGTCAAACATAAAGGTTCGGTATTCATATATTTTAAGGATTTGTTTCTTTCTCACAAAGCGATTTTAATTATCGTTGGACAATATAATTGGGCTCCGAATACCTGAAGGTCTACTACACCGTCTTCACAAGAGTCTATTCTTACAATATTGTAATGATAGAACTTCTCGGATGTACATTTTGCCTATCTATTACAGGTCGTGCCCCGACGCTCCCGCCGCCTGCGACTGGAACACATACAACGGCGGCCAGTCCAACTACCACGTGCTGTACGGCGCCCTGGTGGGCGGCCCCGACGCCAACGACTACTACAATGACGTCCGCAGCGACTACGTGCACAACGAGGTCGCATGCGACTACAACGCAGGCTTCCAAAACGTACTCGTTTCCCTCAAGGCCAACGGGTATTAATACTCGCCAGAAGCAATGTGCTCGCTTCGTAAAACGACTGATGCGGTAGGCGACAGCCACTGGCCGCTTACCTAGTTTTAGGTTAGATTAAGAAGGACTCGCTGTACGGTGAGCCAGTGAAAATACAAAAATCTCGATAATTTTAACTGCACTGTGTCTTGACCTTTGTATTTTTGATTAATTTGTTTACAAAGTGGCATAATAAATCTATCATTTCGCTAATTTTTTTATTCATTTCACAATACTAGTACATTCCATCTCGGTCCATGTTTGCGTATGCTGTACATTTCAAACTATATAAATGTCAGTATTGTTTGAACCTAAATAATAACCTATTTTAAATTTAACATACATCAAATTAGTACCGTATCCAAGAATAGAAAGTTCAGTTACAAGTTTCTTAAAGTACATTCAAGTAAATCAAAGAATCAAAGAATAGGAAGTTCATTTTCATATGTTACATGTTACTTAATGTAAATTAAAATAAATAACATTTCGGAATATAACTGATAGTTTTTAACAGATGTAAGTTTTATTTTGGTATAAATCTTTAAAAAAGGTACATGATTTATATTGAACACAGTAAATTATTTTGGTGTCACAATAACGGCTATTGTTTTACTGTTTTACTGTTGAATCTGTCCAGGCAACAAGAGTACAGATTAAATGCAATTCGAATAATTCAGACCAGGAGTGGTGACTAAGGATATCAATTTCCTGTCCCCGGGACGTATTAGGTTCTAGACCTGACGGTGGCTAGATATTCGCTACTAGTTATTTACCTAGGTCGAGTTCTGCGCTGAGTAGAGGATAAACCTCGCATCCGACAGCTCTGATCGGTAGTTTTCCGTGGTTTCTCCGATCCACACCAGTCGAATGCCAGAGTAGTACCACAACATACAGTCCACGGACCAATCGCGATATTTCCTTCCCATTCCTTTTCCTTTTTCTATCCTTTCTCCTAACACTTTCATGCACTATATTACCACAATTCAATGAATATATATATATATATATATATATATATATATATATATATATATATATTTCTTTTTTTTCCGTAGGGCTTTTATCCAGCCGACAGCCGGTTGCCCTTTACGTCCCGAAGGGACGCATATTCGACCATACACTAGACAAACACTCTTGCGGGCTCCTCTGATCTGGGGTCAGCAGAACGCGAGGCCCTCCGCGACAACACACACAAAGTCAAGAGACAAACAGTCATGCCCAAGGCGGGACTCGAACCCGCGACCCTTCGGACCGAAGCGCTGAGTCGGTACTCGCTCTTAGCCACCTCGGTCATCCAGGTCCAATATATATATATATATATATATATATATATATATATATATATATATTGAAACGTATTACTAATAAATGTAAATCCCGCTTGTTCGGTCGACGGGTTCTTATGAAATAATTGTTGCTACTTACTCCGCAACCAATTACTCAATCTGCCATCCATACGGAGTGGCGAGGAATCTGAGAATAATTCTGAAATGTCTATTCAAGGATTGCATGTAATAGCAAATGAGAATCAGCTTTCTTTCAAACTATGAAAAATTCTTAAAAACTATTCATTGTTGGTATGTCACAATCTCTCTCTCTCTCTCTCTCTCTCTCTCTCTATATATATATATATATATATATATATATATATATATATAGAGAGAGAGAGAGAGAGAGAGAGAGAGAGACAACGGCTAAGGGTTAACACCCCTTGTATCTCCTCAACCGCGCAAGATACGAAGATGCCGATTGGACAGTCGATTGCTGGAACAGGGGCTACTTGATTACAGCATACTTCGTCTTTGCGCTATTTTTTACTATGAAGATATAAGGTCAACTTTGTTTTTTTAAATGGAACCCTATGCTAAATTTTTAGCTTTCGCTAAAATTAATGCGCTTAAAAAGACGATTTCAAATATGTGTATATCTTTGTATTTTAGCGAATAGTTTTTTAGCTCATCGAGCTTGAATGAGTATAAAAACATTAAATCATTAATAAAATTCTCACTGCTGATGAACTTTCCATCCAAGCTTCCAACCAACATACATATCCATCCATCATACACTGTCAGAAGAAACAAATATTTTTCAGACTGTTCTTTTCCCACACTTTTAAATCCAATTACTCTCTAAACAAAAACATTTTAAAGCAATAATTTGCTTTTGCCATCTTTAGAGCATGGTGCAATGCCCCAGGTGGCCTAATTTTGATTGTTAAGTCAGAGTTTTTTCCAATAAAAACTATACATAATCCAACAAGCTCTCGATAATCGTGCTTCAGTTTTTCATTTTTGAGTGCATTAGAAAGATAATTCACATTACTCAGAATTTCTCTTTCACCACAAATTTCGTTCAAGTATTTGCATTCATCTACATAATGTTCTTTTTCAAAATTATCCTATTTTTATCTGAATTTTTTAAATAAAACAACATCTGGACCACTATTCACTTGAAGTAACTCATGTTCGAAAACACTTCGTAGCACTAATTTATATATGTGGTGGCGACATAGAAAATATATCATCTGTCGTTCTGCAAACTGCTCTAGAAATGTTATGGCATTGTTGAAACGACCTGTGTTAGAACTGGTTGTGTTAGAACAAAGAATTTGAACCTTATATTCTAATCCCCAATATTTTCGAACATTCCAGGCTGCCATAGCTTGCTCCTTCCCAGAAGAATTTTCTAATTTAGGCAGTCCAAGCAGCTTTTCTTGACCAGTATACGAAACAATGATAGGTAGCCTTTCAGTTTTTAAATCTCTCACACGTAAAGAAGGTAGAAATTTACCATCCCAATGAACAGACACTTAACTAGGTTAACTCCCTTAAAATAATTCTTTAATCTTAGTAGTCTTCTTACGAAAACCTTCCTGATATCTTTGGATCGTATTTCGATTGATTGCTAGTTCATCTACGTTATGTCCTAAAGATAAGCTGCGGCTTCGAGAATAAATGCAGCATTCCTCTAGCTAATGTGGCATCGATCGACAACATCAATTTTTCAGTTAAAATACATTTCCTGCCACGTTTTTTCTAAGTATCAACATTTCTCATTCCTAAACTCATCTCATCAAAAATAATACCAAAGTTTTAATTCACCACCTAGAATCGTAACAATTGGTGTCAGGTGTGAGGTCAAAATAATATATCGTGTGGCGAATTAAAACTTCAATCAAGATGAGTTTCGGAAAAACCTTATGGGATCTAAAAGTGGCCGAATTGAAGAGAGAGTTAGAAGAGAGGGATCAGGACACAACTGGCACGAAAACGATACTACAAGAACGTCTTGCTAATGCGATGCTGGCAGCGGGAGACAATCCAGAGAATTTTTCTTCGAGGACTTGTCCACGAAATTAGAAGAAAGACTAACAGAAAAATCCAGAATTTTAGAAGAACTGACTGAAAATTCCAAGAATTTAGAAGGAAAGTTAACAGAAAATTCCAGACTTTTAGAAGCAAAGTTGACAGAAAATTCCAGAATTTTAAAAGAGGAATTGACAGAAAATTCCAGAGTTTTGGAAGAAAAGTTGTTACAAAACCTAGAACAAAAGATAACTAAGAATAATATATTGGTCCAAAGGTAATTGAGCAGAAAATTTTGAAGAACGAAGAAAAAATGGAAAAGAAAATTGAGAAGATAGATGAGAAAATTTTGAAGAATGAGGAGAAATTACTAAATATATTAGAAGAGAAGCTTAAACTTTTTACTTCCCCAACAGAAAAATCAAATAAACATCGAACAGGAACAACTGGAAATGGCATGAGTGGCCACCGTACGGGAACCACTAGAAAAGCACGAGGAAAACAACCTGACTTTGGTGGCACTTCTTCTTGGCCGAATTATTTAAAACAATTAGAGGCTGCTGCAACGGTAAATGGCTGGTCAGCGACAGATTGTGCCACGTCCCTGATTTTGGCTTTGCGTTGTAACGCCGTTGATATTCTAGAGTCAATACCGACCGATGAACAGTCAAACTTCGAGCAAATTGTCAAGAGACTCGAAGCACGGTGCGGGCAAGCACACCTGGAAGACATGTATTTTACCCAGCTAAGGAATCGTGTTCAGAAGCCTGGAGAGAGTCTTCAAGAACTGGAAGCTGATATTTCTCGTTTGGTGCGTCTTTCGGACCCTGATGCCTCAGAAAGTTCCCTACAACGCGCAGCCTTCCGGTGCTTTATTGAAGCGCTCCATGATGCAGAAACCCAACAGGCATTAATACTGGCATGACCGAAAACCTTAGCTGGCGCATTAAGTCAAGCACTAGTCTTCCAGGTTGCAAAAAGAGCATCGAAACGTGACGGACGAGTGCGAGAATTGCACGCCGGCGTGGATACATACGACGAAAAGTATTTGGAGGCAATAGTGGAGAGGTTGCTAGACGCACGCATTTCTAGTGACAGAAGGCGAGAACCTCGATGTTGGAATTGTGGAGAATTAGGCCACGTGAAAAGTCGATGTGACCGTCCGCTGAAGCAACAAGGAGAGCAGCAGTGTGTTTATAAACGCAGTAGCCAGCAGGAAAACAGCAAACATTGTTGTCATGCGGAAGAGAAGATGTCTCCTACCTTAAGGGTCACTGTCAGTAATAACCAATGGCAACCCAGAGAACTTCAAAAATATCAGAGAGAGGACGCAGAATTGAAACAAGTTTGGAAATGGAAAATAGTAGGACAGAGACCAACTTGGCAAGAAATAGCTCCTTGTTCTTCAGCAGTAAAATCATATTGGGCACAGTGGGATTCGATTACTGAAGAGGAAGGTGTTCTTAAACGAGTTCTGGAAAGTGCAGATGGCTCTCAAAAGAAGACGCAGATATTGTTACCAAGAGTAAGGGTGCCTCAAATATGGAGGGAATTGCATGATCGAACTTCGGGAGGACATCTCGGTATAACGGAAATCCTGGAGAAAGTGCGCAAACGATGTTACTGGGTTAATTGCAAGCAAGACGTAAAGATGTGGTGAACAAAGTGTCAAGTTTGTGCTTCTAGTAATGGGCCACATAAAAAGAGAAGAGCGAAGATGAGGCAATACGTCTGGAGTCCTTTCGAACGAATTGCCATTGACTTGGTTGGCCCATTTCCAATGTCAAATGATTGAAATAAATATATACTCGTGGCCATGGATTAATTAGCAAGTGGGTTGAAGCATATCCCCTACCTAACCAAGAGCCCACTGCTATCTCCGAAGTACTGGTTAAGGAATGGGTGAGCAGATTTGGTGTGCAACTGGAATTACGTTCAGATCAAGGACGGATCTTCAAATCTGCAGTGTTTCAAGGAGTGTGTGAACTTCTTGGAATAATAAAAACAAGAACAACAGCCCTACATTCGCAGGCAGACGGAATAGTGGAACGCATGAGCAGAACGATGGGAAAATATTTAGCGAAGGTCGTGTGAGATCACCAACGCGGCTGGGACGTATACATACATATTTCTCTTCTAGCCTACCGCTCCTCAGTTCATGAGACAACTGGGCCCGCTAATATCCTCTTCGGCCGAAACTACGTCTACCATGTGATCTACAGTTTGATTGTAAACTTAATCAAGAAATAGCCGGTGGAGACTTTGTAAATGACCTAAGACACATAATGGACGTAATTCATAATCGGGTGCGTGAAAGAATCCAAACCGCAAGTGACAGGATGAAAGATCGGTATGATATCAAAGCTGAAGGAGGAGGTTATCAAGCTGGAGATCATGTTTGGCTGTTTAACCCCCAGAGACGCCGCGGTTTGTGTCCAAAATAAAAACGACAGTGGGAAGGACCGTACGAGGTAGTGAAGAGGATAAATGATGTCTACCGAATTTTAAAATTTCCGAGTGGAAAACCACGAGAAGTCCATTCGAATTGGCTGGCCCCGTAGGCAGGAAGTAATGAAAATGATGATGAAGAAAAGACCTCACGAGTTTGTGAGCTGGACATTCAAGAGTTCACATTAGAAGAGTTTATGTCTCATTATAGTAAAAAGCATAAAGCGCGTTATGGTGTAACAATGGAAGTGCAGCTGCTATATTCAAGAGAAAATACGGAAGAATATAAGCATTAGGATATCCAGCAATCAGATATTGAGAAGGTTCTGCAACTGCACGACGTGAGTCGATATGTTTATAACTTGTCACAAAAAGTAAGTCATATCACAAGGCATCCTATAAAAATCTTTGGGAAACTCTGATTTAATTACGCCAACAAATCCTGCAAGACAACGCCCAGAAAATTGTCATGTCCAAACTAGGATTTGGTTTTGATGGACTGAACTGGAGAATAGTGAGAAGCATGTTGGAAGTACTATTCCGGTACACTGGGGTTAGCATCTTAGTTTGCAGCTACCACCATGAAATGTCGTCATATCCAAAGAAGACAATTGAATGTCACTTCTTCTTAACCTCCAACTGCAATTATCTGTATGATATCACTAAACGTGCTCCGAGACGGATCGCATCTAAGGAGGGGGTAGTGTAACGAATATTGCGTCATCTGCCAGCGGCCACCGCAGTGATTGTGCTCAGTGACGTGAACCGTGGCCAGCGCCGTGAACTGTGGTCAGTGCAGTGGACTGTGGTCAGTGCAGTGGACTGTGGCCAGTGCATCGAACAGTGGTCAGTGGACTGTGCGAGAGTGTAAGAGAAGTGAACAATGAACAGTGAAAATAAATACTCAAGAGAAGTGTAGTGTAAATAAATAATCAAGAGAAATGTGCCGTATAAAGAATAATCAAGTGATGACTATCTGTACATAAATCAAGTGTTTTCAGTGATTGTGTTAAGAAACAAAATCAACGTATTTGTAAAATAATGCCAGAGTTTCAATTCACCACCTAGATTCGTAACAATAGCATCTACATTAACGAAACTTGTAGTGAAATGATCACAAGTATTGTATCATTACATTACCAAGTCAGGTAAAGAAGTAATATTGATTTGGGATATGTAACAAGACACAGAAAATCAGAGGGAAACTGTATGTGTAGTTAGTGGAAGTACAACTGATAACCCAAAAACTGTACTGGCAATCTCGAATACACTCCAAGATCTAGTGAAATATGTTAGAAAAATAATGGAAGAAAAATGGTTCTCCATCTGGACAACGCTTAAAAGAAGTGACCTTTTTGAGACAGTAACCCACTATCAAAGTATTTAACAAATAACTTGGTAAACAACAAAAACCTTAGAAGAAGAGAACAAGTGGTCATAACAAATATCCGGACAAGACACTCAAAATTAAGCTAACTCCTCTTACTACAAAATAACCCCCCCCCCGAACTTGTGCGTAGCTGTAATCTAAACTTGGACCACATCATAAAGTCATGTCCCAAGTTCTCCTTAGAACGAAAAAACATCTAGGGGGGACTGGGCTTAAGTGAACTGTTACATTCCTCCGACTATCAAAAACCAAGTGGTTAATTTTGTAAAGTTACAGGCATTATATCGGAAATTTGAGATCAAAACAATATGATAATTATTGTGAACACTGTTCAAATGTACTAATGGAGAATTATCGTATTAAAACAATGGAATTTTGTATTAGAAATATAAATGTACACTGGGTATTAGATATTGAAATTGGTGTGGTCGCTAATGACCTTTGTAGATGACGCGACCAAAAATAAATTTAAAAAAAGATCACCGCATGTCCATTTTCTCCGTACTTCCTGTCAATTCGGACACTGTTACTCTTAAACCCCTCATAGTCCATTAGGAAAGATAGCTTCGACTTCCCTATTATAAAAAAGGAGTTAAAATTCCCTTTAAATATAATGAGCGTGATAACAAGATTGATTCGATCGGAAAAATAGCAAACTGGTACCACCGATGACATCAAGGAAGAAGCGTGGCTCCAATTGAAACTGAAACAAATTACATCTATTGTAGTAGTGTTAATAAATAATTAAATATTAATCGAAACTCAGTTACTGAATTCCCAGTGAGACGTTTCTTCTGCAAATATCTCGTTCATGAATGGGCAACCCACAGGCAACCATTTAGGTGCTAGGTACTCTACCCATGTGGCACCTTTACAAGCGGCAGTGTTGGAAGTTGAGTTATGCAGGAGTATAGAACTTCGCAATCCTCAGGACTTGCGACACTTCTCATACATATGTACTGAGGGGAATTCTGCACTTTACTGAATACGATGCCGTCCGTGAATTTGTGATAAATGTTGGGGAAAAATATGAAAAAAGGAAAAATCGCGGGTTTCAAATAAATTTACAATTTTTTTCCGGTTCTTCCAGGCTTTTTCAAATTACCGGTTCTTCCCGCTTTTCAAGTATTCTAGGTTAGCTGGCCACCCTGAAAAAGGCTCGAAATACTTGGAACTTTTTATAAACGTTGAAAGGGCACATAAAACCAATTGATTCATGCATTTAATTTTATTATAAATTAACACATGAGCATCATTGTTAAGGTAATGATAATATTTAATTTGAATAATTTTCAAAATAAACAGAGTGCTCATTTAAATTAAGTTTTTAAACGAGATGCGCCGTCATAACCTAAACCGCATTATACAGCCAAAACCTTATTCTCTATGACTCGCTTACGCGCACAGCAGAGGTTGCCACCCGACACTTTCCCACCAAACGTTGTGACGTCTTTCTGGACATCTCTATAGCTGTGGTGTTAGTTGCGCATAAACGGCAGTATTTCAATATGATATTGCGGTTTCCAAAAATGCGAGAAAGTATGTGACGCAGTACAACTAATTTTCATCTCTCGCCATGTTAATATTTCCATTACCGACGATTTGTAAACATTGTTGCATCGGCGGGTGTGAACTGGAACCAGCAGAAAAATAAGAGTTAACACATATGTAAATTGGGGACCGATATAGAAAATGGCTTAAGTAAATTAGGGACGATATACCTCTCCCCTTGTAAAAGTGGAAGTGGCGATTTATTTCCCAAGAACATTATCATAGCCATTATTTTTTAAAAAACTCCCTGCCTAATTTTCCACACTTCGGACTGGCATGTTTCTTTGGAAATATGGCTCGGTTAAAGTTGGTTTTTATTCCATTGAATCATTCATTGACTAAATGAATTGTGTGGTATTGTTTAACTGGTCCTAATCCTAGTCTTCTACAAGCTTCCTGTATGACGCCTTTTACAATTACATAGGAGATAAAGTTTTTTTGGCTTGCTAGATGTGCGACGTAATTAACAAAGGAAATTCTGCTTATCTTCCCATTTCATTATTCTTCCTTTTTCTAATATTCTATAACGCAGAACATGTAATTTGGACTCTCTTCTAGTGGTCTCTTTGGGTTTCACATAGGAGTGAGTCTGTTAGATTTTCAATAAGACACAAAGAAAACCGGGTCAGCAGCGTCGCGGCGGCGCACCCCCCTAACCCCCACCCTTAATGCGCTTTCCTGCTCAATCAGTTTTCTTTACCTCGGTTGGTTTCGTCCCTAATTTACATGTGGAATTAGTAGGACAGTTTTGCGAGAAAAGTCGAAAGAATTATTTGGTTCACAATTCTACTATTGCATTTGTGAATTCAAATACTTCAAATGTCTGATATGAAGTACATTGAAAACTCAAACGCTTTCTATCAAAATTGCTCGTTTTCAGAAACGTTTCGAGCATATTTTCTCAAAAACTTCTCCATATTATACAACAAAAATTTGCGTATAGGACCAGTATTTAGTCTTGAGAAATATTCTGAAAGTAATATTTCAATTCTATTACTAGGAGACGGGAAAATTGACCAAATATGAAAAAATATATTTTTAGCGCAAATAGATGCACTTGCGAGGAAGCTAAACACGAAAACATATTCTAAACTAAAGAGACAAGGAAATTAACTAGAGCAAGAAAGCCTGTGCAATTCTGAAGCCCCACTTTTAAATAAACAAATATATGTTACAACTGAAGTTCAAAACGTGGGTAATATTAAGAGAAGCCAGATAAATCTCACAATAACCACACAGTTCGAATATGAATGACGTTAACGAACAATTTCGAAATCGACCCGGTTCATGTCTCTTTCCACATGACGCTAGCTAAACGTTTCTCCCAGTCTGAGACGTTTTCAAGGAGTATTTTGGTATGAAAAAGCGTTGTATGGACTCGAGGTTATCTATATATTTAAAAAATAAGGTATTCTGCCATGGCTTCGTTTAGAGATTCTACTCAATTGAGTATTTTTTCTTTTAAATGAAAGAATATGATCCCTAGATATGTTATCAGATACTGTTAGTGTTGATTCACCAACATTTACGGTGTAAATTAATTAATTAAATCATTCTTGAATAGTACGCTTATCAATAGTCAATTGTTTTCTCCTAAAGCTCCTTCATGGTGGCGCTGCTTGTTGTTTGGTTTTGATTGTTCAGATTTGTTCACAATTCGTCAAGGTTTTGTTTCAGTGTAATAATTGCATTGTGGCGTTGACAGTTTGCATGTATTTGCTTTTGTGATGTATTTTGTAGAGAACATTCGGACAGTGGGTTTTGTTCAGTTGTACTGAAGTAGTGAAGTTGTTCACAGGTTATGTCGAATTCCGAATCGTTGCCCACGCGCCCCAAAAGACGCAAATGGACATTAACTGGACGCAGGGAAAGAGAAAGTCAGCGTAGGTGTCGTGTTAGTGAGGTCATTTCGTTTTCTGTTGGGTCGTTGTCTATGAAATGTCAGTTTTGTTCTGATTTGTACTTCCTATGTGAATTCTGCAAACGAGTTTACTCTGTATTGCTTAATTGGGACAATAACTTTACCTTCGAGCAATATGCCAGATGAAATCAAAGTTGTTTATGAGATGATGACACATAAAAAACTTTAGAAATGATATCCGTCAGTATAATAGTGCTCTTTCTTTTTTATCTTTTGTTGCCGATATTGCGTTGCCACCTGGTCATGGGCCATACGTGTTCAAAATTTTGGGAACTCCACAACACAATTACTTCGTTATACCCTGAAGATCCAAACAATGCAACATTTTGTGAACATTAGTCTGGGCACAGTATTTTACATTTATCTCAGAACTCACCGTCAAATTTTGACGGGTTCTCACTAATTTTATGTAAATCATGGAGATGCAAGGCCTGTGCCTCGTCGCCAACGCAGAAATGCTTAGCGAACGAGGCGAATAAGATAATTATATGGTGAGATAGTTTAGAAGGTTTCGGGAATATAAAAATATTCCACTAAAACCCTAGAACTCGAAACTGTATTGCCTCTTACTAGTATTACAACAAGAGATATTCCACCTGCACGCTGATCTCTATAAGACATATTAACTACTATTTCTCGTCACTGTAATGTATTTTATATTCTCTAGTCAGCTCGGTTGATTTTTGTAAACTTCATCGCGTTTAAGTCTAGATAATTCTTGGACGTCCTCCTAACTACGCTATTTATCCACCTATTTACAACAATGAAATCTTAACCGGCTAATTCGGATATTAACCAGGTTCAGAATTGTAAAATAATTGTCAACATTCAAACATTGTCAATATTCTAAAGATTATCAAATAATGCTGCAATGATTTAGAATAAAGAATATATGCGGCATGTCATAATTTTGAAGTTAATACCCATATCTACACTTTAAGAGTATCTCAAAAATAAATACCACCACTTAAAAAAATATAAGTTCGGACAAAGTTATACATACATTTTTATTATTTTAAAATATGTTTTCCAGTTTTAAAATACTTTTTATAATATGTACTACATTAAACAAAAATAGCGCAACATATAGACTGTATTCGAAAAGACCTAGACACATCCCAATATTAGTAAAACCTAAATTGAATTCTTGAATTTTATCACACCAAGCCGTATCGTTTCGATACTATCATTATACTCACATAACCCGCTAAATGCTATTCCAATTTATTTATATAGTAACCTTCGAAGTCGAGAGCAAACATAACAAAAGGTGCACTTCTCTGCATTTGGTCTGTGAAACGAAAACATCTGTATCAGATGCGCCGTCTGAAAATATCTCTCCCCTCCTCCCCTTTCCGTCTCAAGCGCCCTCCTCATCGACACCCAAGCCTCAGTCCCTGACGTAACGAATCGTGCACCATACGTGTACGGCACGTGTACGGCCGTGTACAAAAAAGTAAATGACGGTCAAAAAAATTGAAAATTAAACAATTAAACTTTCTAAAATTCAAAATGTTTTTTAAAAAATTTACAATTTTTATATTATTCTATCTCCATTGCTCTAGTACTTTTTGGCTACTATATATAGAGAAAGTTATGTAATACTGCGCGAAAAAATGGCGAATATTCAGCAGAAAAACTAAATTACAGGGCTCTGGTAACGAAAAAGTGTATCAATCAAATTGCTAAATTCAGAAAAAAACTAAATCCTTTCCTAGTGTAGCCTGAATCTGTGATATGTAAGTCCTTCATACCGAAAAATCGAATGAAGACAAAACGTCTGTCTGTCCGCCCGTTGGTCGTCTGTCAGTCCGTCTGTGAACAGCGCTAGCGGCTAAACCGTTCAGCCCATTTTGCCCAAAATTGATATTCCCAAATCGATCTGGTCGATGTCGCAGTCCCTAAATTTGACACCGAAATTTTAATTTTGGAGGTATTTTAAATAAAACCCCGAGACATTTTCAAAATTTTCAAAGAAATGGGTCCATCAATTTTGTTTAAATTTTATTGTTGGATAGCGTGATAGATGTTTAAGAGAGTGGTGCAGGTCTTATGTTCGTTAAAAACTAATTTTTCTAAAATCGAGAGAATTCAAGATAGAGGTTTCTCCCTTAATGAAATGTGTTCCTTAAAGATATATTTTGAAATAAGGTCACATCAAAGTTTTCGAAAATTTGAGTATTTTTGACGTATTTTTGTGTGAAAGTTCGTGCGGCTTTAGCACCGCTTGTTCCTCTGTTGAGGAAAAAATAATGGAAAAGAAAAATTAATTGAAAATGCAATTTCCGCTTAACGTTAACTATGTGAAAAGCCACCTCTGAAAATAGAGGAACTTCTAAGAGAAACACATCTTAAAACATATCTTACGATGTAGTGTTGTCTATGGAGGGAGAGTGAAACATAGGAACGTTGTTTATTATTTCGAAACTCTCAAATACTATCATGGACAATGTATGAAGATCAAATTCATTCACAATGTATGAAGATCAAATTCATTCACAATTGTATAACTGTCAGTAAACTGCGTATAAAATAAATATTAACAACCTAGACATTTGCATTTAAAATTTGTACGTTTCATTCATTTTTGCTATTTTTACTTTCTCACTACTCCTTACGAATTATAGAAAACGCTATGTAATGCTGTGGGAAAAAACGGCAAATGTTCCGCAGAAAACCTTATTGACGGTTCCTGGTAACGAAAAAACGAAAAATCACATTTCAGAATAAAGAAAAAAATAAGTGATGTATTACAGAATCAGTTTTGTGGGTCCTTGATACAGAAAAATCGATATACCTGAACACATCTGTCCGTCCATCTGTCTCCCCGTCTCTTTATGAACGACGCTAATTTATTCAGTCGATTTTCTCCAAATTGATACTCCCCTATTGATGTCGCGGCTTCTTGTTTTTGAAACCGATAGTAGAATTTTGGGAGGTACCTTAGATAAAGCCCCTAAGACATTTTCAAATTAAAAAAAAAATTGCTCCAACGTATTTGACTAAATTTTGTTATTTGATGGTGTAAAGGACTTTCAAAAGAATGGGAAAGGTCTCATATTCCATGAAAACGCACATTTTTTTGAAAACTGCAATAACTAAACATTTCTTCGAAGTCTTCCTTCAACTAAAATTTTAAAAGTGAGGGTCGTTTCTCTTCGTATAACCTTTTCCTTAAATATTGATCTTAAAAGTAAGTCATGTACAATTATTTTAAAAATTTGAGTACTTTTCGCGTAATTAAGGTTAAAATACAGTCAATTTTTAATTTCTTTTGACACAATTTCTTCTCAAAAACTGCACGAAATGTTTTATTAAATTATAACCTCAAATAGCGTAAAGCACGCTTTCCCAGTTTGCCGAAAAACCAATTGAAAGCAAAACAACCGTCCGTCTGTCGTATGTTAACAAACCTAGCGTCTAATCCCTACGTATGATTCTTTCCAAATTGAGGAAACCCCTGTCTTTCTTGTGTGAGTTCCAGCTCTGCGATTCTCAAAAACATTCATTAATTTTTGGTGGGACTTTATATGAAGCCCGAGGAACATTTTCAAAGTTTTCTCAAAAACGCCTCCAAAATTTTACTTAAATTACATGTAAGAATCTTTATAGATATATTTATAAAAATGGCACAAGTCTGATTTTAAGGCAAAACCCCGAATCTTCGGAAATTGTAAAAGTATGCAATTTTTCGGTAACTTCTTACAACTACAATATTGAAGATAGAGACTTTTCTTCCGATGAAATTTTTTGCCCATAAGTAGTTCTTTTATTAAGCGCATGTAGACTTTTTTGTAAATTTTAATAGTTTTCGTGCAATATTTCCAATTTAAAAAAAATAAAAAATCAAGATTTTTTTCGAAAATGGCTCCAAATTTTTTCTTTAAATTTTCGCTACGACACTAAGGCAAACAAATGTCAAATACGATGACACAAACGCCATATTGCTCTATTCTTTTGTGTCTTTTTTAAATTACAAAAATGTTATTTTTTTAACTTGTCTCTCGCGTCGGTAATACTTGGTTTAGAGGCAATTTATTCACATTTTCTATTTATGCGCTCATGTGCTTTAACTAATGTCAAGTAAAATTTCTCGAAAACTCAAGTTTTCAGAAACGCTCACACGCTATTTTCTCAAAAATGGCACGAAATGTTTCCTTCAAACTTTTCCAACGGATAGTAATGGCACTGTTTAATAGACCGAAAAGATCATTTTGATCAAATGATCAAATATTACACAAACATACATTCTTTCAATAACTTTTACGCGGTTAATATGCACATTTCAATAACATCGTATACATTATTGAACTTGTGAGTGGAAGTTCTTTAAACTACTTCAAATGATGTTTTTCGACAACTAAATAGATTCCTGTGAGAAGAGCTTAAAATTTTGGATTTACAGCAATGCTTAACGCCATTTCCTTAAAAACAGCTCCAAATTTGTCAATGAAAATTGCTATTTAGAAAAAGGGTTTAGCCTTCTTTAATATTCTTAAAATAATATTTCGGTTCTATTATTTAAAAACCGAACAGTTAAAAAAATGTAAAAAAAAAATGTAGTCGGCGATAGACGGTAGCTGGACAGGATGAAGCAAAACCGTAAAGCCAGTCCACTTCAAGTAAACTAGAAAACTTTAACTACGACAAAGTTTGTGCCATTCTGTAGCACGTCTAGTTTCTTAATGAAATGTGGTTATCGAAAACAGATATATAAATAAGATCTTGTCAATTTTTCCAAAATATGAGTATTTTTTCCGTAATTTGGAGTCACTCATAAGCAGTTATATAAATTTTAAACATTGTTTTCTCAAACGGCACTAAATTTAATTGTTTTTTTTTAGTTTTGAGGAATGCAGACTGGTAAAAATGTGGTGCTGCTCCCCATTTTCGATGCATTCTGTCTTTCCAAAAACTGCAATAAATTCGAAATGGATAATTGGAATTTATCGCACTTAGTTCGAGGCATGGCCACCCCAAGATCAATATAATTTAAGAAAAGTGCTTGGAGGCAGTCATTCGAATTTTGAAAAGAAAGATTACGGTTAATATTATGTAAGCTTTATATCTACTTTACATTGCTTCATTCAATTGAGTTAACGGTTCGGTTGTGTTAACGGAATCATTAAGTTTTGCATAATAAAAAGCGAAAATCAGAAGTAATTTATTTTTAAAACTTTTAGTGTTGATTAATCTCACATAATATATAATTATTGTATTTTTCTATCTATTTAGATTTCGTTGCTAGGGGTATCAACAATGCAGATTTCCAAAATGTGAGTGACATTCGAATTAGCGACCATTGTTGCTTATTGCAACCCATCCTTCATAAGCCGCAGTGATAATAGATGGCGATAGCCACGACCATCCTTGATTCGTGTAAACTAATTAATTTATTTACGGCTAAAATGCGCATCGCTCATCATTGGTACATTCATACACCTAATTCAATGGCAGAAAGAAACTTTCGTATACTGTTACATAAACGACCCTCGTTTGTTTAATTTTTCAAATAATAGTTGAAGTGTACACACACATACAAATTGTATTATAATATTACACAACCATTAACAATATCGCGAGAAAATATGTGCTGTTGTAGCACCAGTAGTTTCTTCTTGGGACGTAAATGCATGCCAGAAAACCACTAAAACATTATAACAGCATTTCAAGTATTTCAGAAGAAAAGGAGTATAATTATGCACGTTTTTGGTATGAGGAATATAGAAAGAAAATTTTTCTCTCGGTATTTCGTGTTCATAAGGATTGGTCACGTCACATTGGTTGTCTATTGCAAAAAACAGATCGCCATTCCACGCCACGCCACCGTGAACAACTCCCTCTGCTAGCCCACCGTTGCAATCCGTCCTGCCCCTGTCGCCCCGTCCCGCAATGCGTTCCTCTCACCCCACCCCACCCCGCCCCCTGCGCACCCTTATCGCTCGTGTGGCGGCCGTGGCCCCGCCCCTCCCTGAAGCAACGCATCCACAGCTGCACTCGGCGCCCACGTGACCGGCGCGCGGGGCTTTAAATGGGCGAGCGGCGCCTCGGCCGGCACTCAGCGGCACCATGCAGCCCCTCAGGTGCGCCCTGGTCCTCGTCGCGGTCTGCGCCTTCGTGCAGGGTAAGGCCGCTCACTTCCGCTTCCTCAGAGCCACGCCCTCCTTCAAACGTTTGGTCGGTCATGCTTTTGCAAAAATTTCGCTATTCCACTTTACACAAAATTCTCCTTCATTTGTGTCAACATACTGTAATAATTACTACACTTCTTTTGCAACAAATTCTCCCTCTTAAGTGGTAACTATAAACCTACTAATCAACAATGAGAATGTATAACACAAAAATTGTTTTCCAGAAGAAAATATATACAGCACATGCATACACAAAGTGAGAAGTCGAACGTAAAAACATTCATTTATTCTCTAACATTATTTGCAGTTCTGTTTTCTCCCTATTGATTTGAAATTCTTCACATTTAATAAGTTCCAAGACAATACTGTTCGTTGATTTTCGAAAATTTATTTTTTTAAATGTAGTAATAGATTTTCGGATAAAAATGAAAATGAAAAATGTTACGTGATTAATTTGTTCAAATTAATTTAATTTGTTCGTTTCAAGATGCCAATATTAGTATTTCCAACGTCGTGAGAGAAAATTATGGCGTATTGAGCGAAAAATGCCTTTGGGTGCTGGAGTTTCATCAATGCCACCTACATAGATCTATTAAGGTGGCGTTGGTTTAACGGCCGGCACACTCAATAAGATTGCAGCTTTTAAATATGTAAAACACGTTTTGGAACATTTATTTGAATCTTATTGCTGGATCCAAAAACAAATTATCAGTTTCCCACCAGCAGACCGACCCGCGTCGAGTGACACCTCATATATCCCGGTTGGTGTACGAGAAGTGGTTAAACTGTGAGTGACGGAACCGCACTCACGAACACATGCACACTCCCAGTTAGTCAAACATTGTATAGGGATATTATGCAGAAAATAAATTCACATGACGAATGCCATACTACTAAATAGAAAGAATTGCTTTGGTTCATACTGTAAAGTTCAAAAAAGGTTTCCATTTTAATATTTTAGTCATCAACCTCCTTTATCACAAAATATCTTCATTTCTTTAAAATGTTTATTATTTAACATATCAATGACCATCCATACGGGATAAGCCTGGGTTTAATACACACACTACACTCCTTCTGGTGAAAGTCAGATGCCCAGAGGTTGTGACAAAATTGTTCCCTGGCAGGCGGATCCTACGACTATGCCGACGTCATCAAGAAGTCGCTGCTGTTCTACCAAGCTCAGCGCTCCGGCCGGCTGAGCGGAATGGACCCCCTGGTGTCCTGGCGCAAGGACTCCGCCCTCAACGACAGGGGCAACAACGGAGAGGACCTCACCGGCGGCTACTACGATGGTCAGTCTCTGCACCTCACAAAAACACGCTTTGTACTTTTCTATGTACTCGACACTCTTGAATTAACAACTAACATAGCATTACAATATATATATATATATATATATATATATATATATATATATATATATATATATATATATATATATAATTGTATTGTAAATATATAATTACAATTTACTTATGATAGTGTGAGAGAGTGAAATCACTATACATAATACTTGTAATCTTTGTAACAGCCGGTGACTTCGTGAAGTTTGGCTTCCCCATGGCCTACACCATCACCTTGCTGTCGTGGGGTGTGATCGACTACGAGAACACCTACTCGTCCATTGGCGCCTTGAGCGAAGCTCGTGCCGCTATTAAATGGGGTACTGACTACTTCATCAAGGCTCACGTCAGCGCTAATGAGTTGTACGGTCAGGTATGTTTCAAAACATTACTGTCTTAAATGAATGATATCGAAGGAAAAAAAATTTAAAAACAAAAATTTAAATACTAACAAAAACAAATCTAAGGAATTTTCTTTTATCAACTATTCAGAGTGTAAAATGTGTTGCCAGGTGGGCAACGGTGGCGCCGACCACAGCTGGTGGGGCCGCCCTGAGGACATGAACATGGACCGTCCTGCGTACAAGATCGACACCAGCCGTCCCGGCTCCGACCTCGCCGCCGAGACCGCCGCCGCCATGGCCGCCGCCTCCATCGTCTTCAAGAACGCCGACTCCAACTACGCCAACACTCTGCTCCGACACGCCAAGGAGCTGTACAACTTCGCCGACAACTATCGCGGAAAGTACTCTGACTCCATCAGCGATGCTGCTGCTTTCTACAAGTGAGTAGTGTGCAGCGTACGCCGGTGTAGGTGCAGTGTCAAAGTTACTCCAAGGCTGACAATTTGGCATGAAAGTTTACCTCAATATTTTCAATCATAGTGTGAAATTCTGTACATTTACAGTACCCGAGTTCACACGAATATCGCTTTCGAAACCGATTTCCTTCTCTACCCTCATCGGTAGCTTCTGTGTGTTTAAACTGCACCTTACGTGCGAGGGGCATCGGACATCTTTACGTTTCCAGAACGGTGCAAGGTTCTCTAGCATAGTTTCCCACACATTCCCTCATCCTCGTCAATCCTCATTCTGCCTGTGTTTCAATTTCTTGAACAGACTTAGGAATTTTAAAAAAATGTGCACCTATTCATATCTTGTAACTCTTTCTTTCTTTTGCCACAGCTCCTACAGCTACGAGGATGAGCTTGTGTGGGGCGCAATCTGGCTGTGGCGCGCCACCAACGACCAGAACTACCTCAACAAGGCCACGCAATACTACAACCAGTACAGCACCCAGTACAAAACTTCCCCTCTCAGCTGGGATGAAAAGTCCACTGGCGCGTCTGTAAGGGTCTTCTTTTTCCTCTCAATTCACAGAGATGGACTCAAACGTTCACTTTATCATTTTTATATTGCGAAAATCCATATTTAGAATTCATCACTTTTATTTGAGAATTGCTCTCCCACCAATTCTTAATACGAACTTTTACTCAAATATCAATTTAAGATGTGTAAGATTCTGCACTTCAACTAAATAAGGGAACCTAACCTAACTAAATACGGTACAATACATGAAATGTACATATCGACAGGCTCTGCTGGCCAAACTGACTGGAGGAGACCAATACAAGAGCGCCGTCCAGTCGTTCTGCGATGGCTTCTTCTACAACCAACAGAAGACCCCCAAGGGCCTCATCTGGTACAGTGACTGGGGATCCCTTCGCCAGTCTATGAACGCCGTTTGGGTCTGCCTGCAGGTGAGTCCACACCATTGATCTAAAAAGGTGACCTTCGAGGTATAGAACCAGAAAGCAAATTTCTAATTACCTTTAAAAATTTCTTTCGTTTTTCTGTCATGTCCTCCTCTATAATTTATTATAACATAATAAATTTACTCCTTTCCTGACGAAAAACCTATTTAGATTTACTGTGTTCGTAAACATATGGGTCCATATTCTATTTTACCTTTTCGTTCCGCAGGCCGCTGACGCTGGCGTGAAGGCCGGTGAATACCGCTCCTTGGCCAAGAAGCAGCTGGACTACGTACTCGGCGATGCAGGTCGCAGCTTCGTCGTTGGCTTCGGCAACAACCCGCCCTCCCACGAGCAGCACCGCGCCGCGTAAGTAACTTTCCTGTAACGAAAACGCACGGACTGGCATATGAACAGCGCATCTCACAAAACAAGGGATCAACAGTCAATGCGCTGGCGTCTGTTATTCTGCTCTTTCGCTTCCTGAGTAGTTCAGGGTGAAACAACTTCGAATTACCTTACGGATTCGGTGAATGTTTCTCTATTGGTTTGTGCCAGGAAACCACTTTACCAGTGTGCTACTTTACGTTGGTCCACGGAATATTCGTTTCGTAAAATTGCATACTAAGAATACATATTGTTGGCTGCTGTTATAAATCATACATTTTCAACTATACTTCCTGCGCGCCTTATTCTATAGCAGTTTAGTAAGGCAAAGTATTCATTTGATCGAATCGGAGAGGCTGAAATTCGTATAATAAACCTTAGATATTACGCACAAATTCCTTCCTCCCCCAATTTATAAACATATTCATTTCACCATACCTAAGAAATAACTTGTAGAGTTTATTTTGGTTTAGAGAGAGCTCTTTTTAAATTTCTTTTCAAACCGAATTTATGTCGGAGGCTGTGGATAAGTTATATCTGCTGTTCCCACTCCCTCATCTAGTCGCCCCTCGCATATAGCATTGAATCCGTTCACGTTAAAGAAATATTCGATATCGAGAACTGCAAATACTGTATTGATTACAAAACCACTTAATTTATGGATTAAAGGGTCATTATATGAAAATGTAATTCTAAAACTTTGAGTTAATACAGTTTTAAATATTTTTAAACAAGTAACAGTTTTTTTAAAAAACTCTCTCGATAGTTTGTTACAATATAACAGTAAAACTGAGTCATACATAATGGTTCGGTATTAATATATATTAAGAATTTGTTTTTTTCTCACAAAGCGATTTTAATAATTGGTGGCCAATATTATTGGGCACCGAATACCTGATGATCTACTACCCCGTCTTCACAAGAGTCTATTCTTACAATATTGTAATGTTAGCACTTCTCGGATGTACATTTTGCATATCTATTACAGGTCGTGCCCCGACGCTCCCGCCGCCTGCGACTGGAACACATACAACGGCGGCCAGTCCAACTACCACGTGCTGTACGGCGCCCTGGTGGGCGGCCCCGACGCCAACGACTACTACAATGATGTCCGCAGCGACTACGTGCACAACGAGGTCGCATGCGACTACAACGCAGGCTTCCAAAACGTACTCGTTTCCCTCAAGGCCAACGGGTATTAATACTCGCCAGAAGCAATGTGCTCGCTTCGTAAAACGACTGATGCGGTAGGCGACAGCCACTGGCCGCTTACCTAGTTTTAGGTTAGATTAAGAAGGACTCGCTGTACGGTGAGCCTGCGAAAATACAAAAATCTCGATAATTTGTTTCTTGACATTTGTATTTTTGATTAATTTGTTTACGAAGTGGCATAATAAATCTCTCATTCCCCAAATATTTTTCATTCATTTCACAATACCGCTACATTCCATCTTTGTCCCTGTGTGCCTATGGTGTACAACATATCCAAGTACATTAACGTCAATATTGTTTGAACCTAAATATTAGTCTATTTTAAACTTAACATACATCAAATTAATGCCGAATTAAAGAATAGTAAGGTCATTTCCATATGTTACATGTTTCTTAAAGTACATTCAAGTAAGTAACATTTCGGAATACAATTGATGGAGATTTCCCAGATGTAAGTTTTATTTGCGGGTAAATCTTTAAAAAAATTACATGATTTCTTTTGAAGACAGTACATTATTTAGATATCACAATAAATTATTACTACAGGTACTCCCACAAGCTACATTTTACATTGGCATATGGCGACAGCGACAATTGTTTTATTACTGTTGAAGCTGTCCAGGAAACAAGAGTAAAGATTAAATGCTATTCGTCAATTTCAGACCGGAAGAGGTGGCACAGGGCATCAACTTCCTTTGCCCGGTAGGTCCTAGGTTTCGGAGTGTCCTGACGGTGGCTAAATTCTGGACACCTGCTAGGCACCTAGGGCGAGTTCTGCACTATCTGGAGGAGAATTCTAGCGCCCGGCTGCTCTGATTGGTAGTTTTCCGTAGTTTTTCCGATCCACACCAGGCGAATGCGAGAATAGTACTCTAACAAACTCTCTCTCTCTCTCTCTCTCTCTCTCTATATATATATATATATATATATATATATATATATATATATATATATATATATATATATATATTACATTATGAAATTAAATTCAAATTTGTGCACTGGAATAAAATCTAAACGGTGCAACTTTTTTCCAGGAATATTGTATCTCCACAAGTAAGGGGTAAACACTTATTCATTACAGTTACCCGATAAATTCTATCCTACGAATCCACCCATTTTCACTGGCAACTGATCGTTGGTTACTGAATTGTTCTGTACACTCAAATAATACAGATGGTCCCACCCGCCAGCACGCGGTGGGCCGGGCCTCTGGTGCCTCATTCCGGTCCTTCCGCAGGGCGGGGTGTGGTGCGGTGTGCCGTGGCGTGGCGTGTGGTGTGGTGAGCCGGGCGCGGTCTCCCAATGAATAATGCAACGGAGGCAGAGATGCGAGAAGGTCGGGGTGTGGGGTCAGCGCGGCGAAGGGTAGAACGGGCGACGTGGGGGATGAGAGGGAGCGAGGAAGTGACGGGAAAAGTGCGAAGCACGGTGATGATCGATTGATTGATTGTTAGTGATTCCAGGCGAGTCAACTACTGACGTGATTAGTCCTGTGAGTGTAGTGCGTGTGTTTTTATCGGGAGGTGATGGTAATCTTTCCCCGCTGGCTGGCGAGATCAGGCGCCGACCTTCCGTGAACTAGTGAGGTTTTCCCCAACCAAGTATCTCTCACAAGCGTGGCACCACCCCAGCCGGGACAAGCTATACACTCTCGACCGGCATGTGTGTAGTGTAGTGCATGTTAGTGTGTGTGTGTGTGTGTTTGTGTGTGTGGAAGGAGATAGGATGGGATAAGGAAGAGGAAGAAACAATTGCGCGCGGTCTGGGGCCCGTTTGTTACTGTACTTCTCAGGCATTCGCCTGGTGTTGATGTGGTGTTGGTGAGAAACCAAGGGAAACTACCGATCAGAGCACCCGGCCGTAAGAATTCTACGCCTCCAGACAGCGATTGAATTCGATCTAGGTGACAAGATAGCGTGGAAAATCCTGCCACCGTCGGGATTGCCTCCTGGGACCTCCCGGTCACAGAGGCACTGCAGTGACATCAGTTGATGCACTGAACCACGTCTCCCGGTTGGAAGCGGGGTGAGCTACGGTAGAGCCGGGATGGGGTAGAGCGAGGTGGGGCGAATCGGAGATAAACACCCGGAGATGTGCGATGAGGGACGGAAGGGGTAGGGGATTGATTCACTGACTGGCAAGTGAACTTCTATGATCATTAGTCCTGTTAGTGTTGTAAATGTTTTTCTCAAAAGAGATGGCGGTGTTCCTCACCCTGGTTGGTGAGATTCTGCTCCAACCTACATGTTTTGTTTGCCGGGGATTTTCCTCCTCAGGTTTTTCCCCTCAGCAGAGCACCGCTCCAGCGGGAACGAGCTCTAAGCGTCCGTGCTGTGTGGCGTAGTCCGTGTAGTATTTACAAAGAGTATGTGTGTGGATAAGGGGAGAGAAAAGGCGAAGGAACGGAAGATGGCGAGCGGTGGCCCGTTTGTTAGGATACTGACCCGGAATTCTTCATGTATTGAACAAAAAAAACACGGAAAACTACCGAACAGAACAATCGGGTGCCCTTGCCAGGACTCGAACCCAAGGACCTCCCGGTCAGAGTTGCTGTAGAGCCAGCGGCCCCTTTGCTGAAGTCAGCCGGTGGGATGAGGCGAGATAGGAAGGCGAGTGTGGAGGAGACACCGAAGGGGGCGGAGCGAACTGAGGAGGTTGAGAGAGGTGGGGAGATGTGAAACAAGAGTCCGCAGGTCGCGGTGAGGGGAGTCTGAGCGAAGTGAGGAAAGCGGGAGGACGGCTGATAAGATGCGGCGGTGGGTGGCACGGGACGAGGCGAGGAGGTTGGAAAAGAGGTGGAGCGGGGACGCGGCGAAGAAATCCGGATGGGTCTGGGAGGAGGCTGGTGGGGGCGGGGTGGGTGGAGACTGGGGTTGGGGCAGAGTAGTGTGTGAGTGGGGCGGCGCCGCGCGGAGCTCGCGGCAAATAAAAATAGAAGGCCGGTCGCGCGCCTCGTTAGAGAGCCCAGTGATGTGTTTCGGTTTAGAGTAATAATATTGTCTCTGAGCGCGCGACAACCTCGGCACCCAAATATTGACCGGAGCCCAGGCCGAGCGGGAATGGGGACGGGGGTGGGGGCGGCAAGGCGCCTTCGACGGGCGCGGAAAGCCCTTCTTTGCCTTCTTTTAGGTTTCTCTTCTTTCCGCTAGCGAATGTACTGAATAAGAGATTCGGCTTACGTGCTTCAGTAGCGAATGAACTGAATCGGCTTAGGTGGCTCAGGGAATCAATTGATGTCACTGCAGTGCCCCTGACCGGGAGGACCTAGAGTTCGAGTCCCAACAGTGGTCGGATTTTCGACACAAGGTCGAATTCAGACGCTGTTTAGAGGAGAATTCTTGCTGCGGGCTGCTTTGATCGGTAGTTTTTCTTGTTTCCTTCAATAGACACCAGGCGAATTCCGCAACAATACCCTAACGGCACAGGGACCGCGCGCGATCTTCCCTTTCTCTTCCTTGTCCTAACCTCAACCCTTTCGTACACACACTTCATGCACTATACCACCATACATGCCGGGAGACCAGACGGGAGCTTAGAGATGGTGCCTCGCTGGAGGAAAATATCTGGATGAGAAAAACTGCATTCTGTCGTGTAGTTGGCGTCAGATTTTACATCCAACAGGAGAAGATCTTCGCAACATCTAGCGATAAAACGTACACTACACTTGCGGGAATAATGACCTTAACAATTGGAAACAATTAATAAGTAATTCCACATTGAATAAATCTAGAATTTGGTTGGTCAGTTGTTGTGTACAGTGAGATTGTTTCTGGCTTTCTCTGAAGTTTTCCTATCTCAGGAACAAACACATCAGTAAGAGATGTAGCCATGATTAAAAGACTGCCATGAAAAATCAAATTTATTTGTAAAGAACTTCATATAAATAGTGATGTTGATAATATTATATATAAAAGAAAAAATGAACAAACGTGAAACATATACAAATAATTCAGATAATTTGTCCTTCCTCGAAATTCACGACTTTTTTGATATGTACAAAAATAACTATCAAAACGGCGATCCTACACATTCTCTTCAATAGATATCACAAAAAATGGGAAACCATCACATTTCATATTTTTCTGAGAAAATAAATAATTTCTAAAAAAATTACCATTTAGAAGACTCATTTCTACTGTATCCTACATTCACGCAGCTCACTTCTGACTTTTGCATCACCTTAGAACTCCACTTTCCCACAATTCTCCATCACTTTTTCATCACAACCGCCACCGCCTCCTCTCCTCGAACTATCAGGACTTCACGAGAGACGACGCGTTGGCGAATTGGTTCCTACCCGAAGTTTGAGAGGTCACAAAAAAAAGCTTTCAAGAGTGATAATAACAATATTATTATCAGTCAATAAAGTGGCATTATGACAGTTAATAAATAATAAGTTGTATTAAAATTAACTAGTTTTACTACACGTCTTCAACCATATCCGTAACTATAATTTTTCCTCCATGATGATGCTCCATATGAAATCCTAAAAATTTGTTCTTGGTATGTGATATTTTGAGTGAGAGAGGCGGAGAGAGAGGCAGAGAGAGACGACAGAGAGAGAGAGACAGAGAGGCAGGAAGAGAGACAGAGAGGCAGGAAGAGAGACAGAGAGGCAGGAAGAGAGACAAAGAGACAGGAAGAGACAGAGAGAGATAGAGAGAGTCAGAGAGAGAGACACAGAGAGACAGAGACAGAGAGAGACAGGCAGAGAAAGAGAAGGATTACCATATTTAACAAGTGTCCAATATGAAAATAGAGCAGATTTCAGCCGCTCTTCCGACATCAGCAGTCTACAAAATACAAAAGTTACCAATTTCTAAAAAGAATAAAACATAACATTAAAAAGTATAAAATAAACTCAGTGTATTAAAGTTATATATTAAAAGGGGGGAAAACATGATGGAAAATATCAAAGGGAGAAAAATGAAGATTTTCAACTCTCAGTCGAACGAGAACTAAATGGTAGACAACACTTAAGCGAAATTATTTTTATCTGCATGGTTATAATTATATTAGAACGTCCTTATTTGGTTTTCGTTTTGTAATAGAACGTCACGCAGTCAACACATTTTCAGCCTAAAATGTGATTAAAATGTCAGTGTCTGACGGTATGCGTAACTATTTGAGATCAGGTCTATTAATCCTAATTGGAGGCAATGTTTTAAGACATAAGCACGAATCGAACTTACATTATTGGGCAGCATGGTGGAGGAAATGTTAATTGCTTCAAGAATGAAGTCGAGATTTCCATACGATCGCGTGGGAGGATAAACAGGTGAGGTGTGACAAGCAAGACGGTCACTCAAAAGAACAGCTTGCCTCTTACAGTGCATCTGCGCATTGTCTACTCAAAAGGAAGTACCTACGAGGGCAGATTGTCTCGTACACAGTGCAGCTGAAGAGGTTCGCTGACTCTAGCTTTTCTTGCTTCTATTTTTAGCCTCGATGACTTCGTTATTTCTATGTTTTTTTGTTTTTTTTTGTGTGTGGAGACTTCGTCGATTCCTTGGATTCATCTACAGACAGATGAAATGAAGCACAATGTGCATTTGTATAGTAGGTATGCTCTGAAAGGGACCATTGGCTATATTTCACGATACGTAAATATTTTAAAGTGAAAAAATTACTCCATTAAATCTATTGGATAAGTAACAATGCCGTAATCTATTGGATATGTACAAATACCGTAAGATTTTTTTAAGGGCGCATTTTCACTACTAGGTCATATATCGACCAATGTAATTACCATTGTTTTTTAACTTTGGGGTTAACGGCAGAGAAAATCACATACTGTATACTGTATACACATGCAAACATTCATGCGGATTCGAAGCCGCGACCTTTCAAGCACCAGGAACCTACGGCCCTTCAGCCTTAGCAAGTTCGGTTATCCAGTCAAGCGCTTTTATCTTGTCAGGTGAAAAACGGACACTCGAAAAAAAAAAAACACTGGACACGAAGTTACCAACCATTCCCTTTCATTGCAAAGACGTCAATCAACTGCATTTCATCAACATTTCCAAAATATTTTTGAAGAGTTTAGAGAGTGATAGGTACAATCATTGCCCGGTTAAACGTAAAACATCATTAGTATATCGAACCAAATTATTTCATGATCAGAAGAAACAATTGGATAGAAGAAACAATAGGATCAGATTGAAACAATTTTCTTTGTATTACACTAACAAGTCCATTACGATGGCAATAGGGTTATTATTATCTCTTTCACCCGTGTGATCAGAATGCATGCAATCATTGATGTGAATTCTGAAGAAATCGTTCATTTTAATACTTGACAGATATGACCCAGCGATGGTTGAATCAGTTCCAGAACTTCAATCCAACACATAATGACGAGTCTAAATGCAACTCCTTGTACTCCTCTTTTCTAGACAGGTGATTAAAGTGATGATTTCTATTGCTTTCCATTGATGGATTTTTGTTGTAAAGTACAGGTAATATAAGACCCAGTAAATTACGGCACTGAGTCTATCATTTAAATTTACATGCAAAACTTGTATCTCCGATTGCCCTTTATTTGAGTTTGAATTAACACAGAGTCTACATCACATCCACAGTTTTCGAATACCGAATAGCTGTAGTTTGAAAGTTGGAGACGGCATATGGAGAAGTCTCGTTTATCGAGAGAGAAGACGCAGAGACGCGAACCCGCGACCTCGTCTTTCAGGATAAGCGTTGCAGGATCCTCGTCTGCAAACTCCGCCAGCTCTTGGAAGTTGTCGCAAATACATCCGCCCACCAAATCCTCGCCCCGCGGCTCCGGAGCTCCCGCGCAGCGCCCCCTCTCCACCCCCTCCCCGCCCCCACCCCCCGGCTCATCTTCTAAAGTTTCGCCTTCTCTTGCTGCTTGGCGTTTAATCAAACGCTGTTTATAAGCACCTGTAGAATGAAAAGAAAATGTCTTAAAGGGTAGTGACGAACCCTGAGAATAAAGAGAAATATATGGAAATGAAAACGTATATATTATTATGAGTGAAACGATGTATAAATCGGATGAGGCTGGGAAAATTATGTGAGTTAGGTTCACAATACGATGTATCAGACATGCAGAGACCATGATTAGCTAGGATAGGCTGATCAGTAATCAAGGAAATTGAAAAGAATTAAATTTAGTATCTGCTTTAATTCCTATGCAATTCGGGAAAGTCGTTATTGTTAACTATATTTTTATCTTCATATTTTCTCCAACTGACACTTTTACCTCATTCATTCTGCCCTTCTAGATTTTTTTTTTTCCAAATCATGGTCATCCCTCAATTATTTTGCTTACTTGCTAATGTAGATCTGTGTATTATTGATCATATTTTCATTTCACTTCCAGGTTTAATCTTAACGTGGTATTTCATCTTGCATTAATTTTTCATTTGTAAATTTTTAGCAGTTGTATTTCTTATATTTTCCTTTATCTTCCGTTTTCTTTAATTATTAGTCTGCCCCTTCCATACTTCCCATATTGATTCGCCTGTCTCTTCTTACCCTTATTATAAATGTCATCTATTCTCTTGAGAATTCTGTTACTCAAAGTATTCACTCCGGTACAGAACATCAATTTTATTTTTCGCCATTTTCACTACGCCAAATTTAATTTTTATTCTAACAATTATGCAATACATTCGTTATAATAAAATATGATGGCAATATATATTCATGTAAAACAGCTATCTTAAAATAATTTTCTGTCTTTAAAATAAAACACCAGATGCAGTCTGAAAATGATGAAAAATCGATAGACAAAAAAGTAAATAATAATTTTAACGCTAGTTTATACTCTATGTTTGTCTCCATTCTGCATTTCCTTTAGTTTACGTTCTTGCCGCCTCCACCGTGGCCCTCACCGCCCGCGTCGCGCCCCGTCCTCACCCCAAAGGCGCAACTGTTATCGAGGTGCCCTTCCGCGCGCGCAAGTTTATTAGGACGCGGGTTTTGCGAGTCATTCATTTCCGTCCCCGCCCCCGCCCTGCCCCCGCCGCCGCCCTTCGCGTCAACTTCCGATGGGTTTTGTAGCTTTACAACTCTCAGGAACGACTTCCAGAAGGAGTCGAAAGGCGCCAAGTTTTGAGGTGCAGGCTCATAATCGGACGGTGGCAGGCGCCCCTAGGGAACGCCCGATACAAATGACGGCGGAGGCGCCAGAGGCGGTGACGGCGGTGGCGGTGACGGGGGTGGCGGTGTGGGGTTGACGGCTAGGCTGGAAGTGGGTGGAGAAGAGGGAAGGACACGACTGCGTTTGTGGTAATGGAATTGTAGTGTCGGTGGAGGAGGTATTGATGGTAGTAGCAATAGCTAAAATGACGCAGGCGGTGGAGGTACTGGGGGCGGTGGAGGCAGTGGAAGCGGTGGAGGCAGTGGAGGCGCTGGAGGTGATAGAGACACTGGAGGCAACAAGGGCACGGAAGGGGTGGTGACAGTGGCAGCAGGCAAAGACATCAAATAGGCCGTGGATGCAGAAGCAAGAGGGGCGAGTGTCTACTGTTAAAGGGTGATGGAAGGGCGTTGCTGTACAGTGATAGCTGTAGCAGTGGGAGCAAAGGCGCCAAACGCCGAAGTGGCGGACGAGGACTGGAGCGACAGAGGCAACAAAAGCAAAGGGGAAAGGGCGTACATGGGGGTGTAGGGGAAAGACCACATTTCCTCTACGATGGTGGTAAGGGCGCAAGTGACGGTAAGGATGAGATGGCATCGGGGGAAGACAAAGACGACGGCGAATGAAGTGTCGCGAAGGTGGCGGAGGTGGAGGCGGCTGTATTCGGGGCAACAAAACCGTGCCAGCCGAGCAAGACAGAAGAAGCAGGGGACAGGACAGAATGGATTGGCGTGGGGCAGGTTGCGGAGACGGGCGCTGAAGTATGTTTCCGAGGGAGGTGAACAGGTGGTCGAGAACAAACGCTTACGGACTACTTCGGTTTACGAATTTTTAAAAGGCAAGCAAGAAGCACGCCAAGAGGCAACTCGTGGCTCAAGTGCTAACTGACGATCTACAAACCTTCTCTTTTATCCACCATTGACTGTAGTAAAAAAATTAACTTGAAGGAATTCAAGACTGCGAAAAATGTTATTGTCTGCGAAAAAATCTGTCAGCAATTAAAACTACGAAAAATAAGTTTTTACCTCACCCAGAGAAAGTACATTAATTAAGATAATTAAAAATTGTGTCTGAAATATGCAAAGAAATCAATTTCAGCTAAAGTAGTGAATAAACTATCAAAAATGTTTTCAACCAGTCACAAATTATTTCCGCTCCAAGACCCGAACTCAGATCCGCAGAGTTAACTTGCCGTCACCCATCCCACTACGCCTACACCATTTCGCAAGAAACTTCATAAGAGCGAAAAGTAATAATATTCGGAACCGTTAGGGATACCATGGTGAAAGGAAAACTAAGTTAGCCCCATGGATAGTGTTTATAATGTATTTAAATTTCATGGTGATAGATTCATTAGTTTACTTATATTATTGAAGCGGGCGGTTTCAGTACATGCACAATTTTTAGTTTCTCGTATACGTGTACGTATATTCAATAAATATACGTAGTATAAAGTTATGTAATGCTGCCGAAAATCGATGTCGAGATTACAAGGGAAATACACATTTTGGAGACCCCTGATACCGAAAAAGTTTTGTTTCTTACCTTTCAAAACGTCAGTCCGTCTGTGAACACTACTAGTGCCTAAACCATAGGCAAAAAGTTTTCCAAATTGAAGAAACCCCTGTCGATCTGGCTCTAGTTGAAGCTTTTGAAATTGAAAAAAAAAATCTTTAAAATTTGAGAGTACCTTACATGAACCCCTTGGGATATTTTCAAAATTTTCTCAAAAACGGCTCCAAATTTTTCCTTTAAATTTCTCGTCGATTTCTTCTTCGGTTTTCACGGTTAAATCTGAATTTACGAAAATCGCAGAAGTTTGAATTTTTTCGGCATCTTTCTATAACTACAAAATTGAAGATAGAGATTTCTCCTTCAAATGAAATTTGTTTTCCGTAAATAGTTCTCTTATTAAGGTCAAGTACATTTTTTTAGAAATTTTAGTAGCCTTCGCGCAATATCGCGAGCAATATGTGCAATTTTAAAAAATAACATGAAACAAGATTTTCTCAAAAACGGCTCCAGATTTTTCTTTCAACTTTTAGTAAGAATAGTGCTTAATCTACTCTATGAGATGACCAAACGCGATTTTGCTCTATACATTTGTTTCTTAAAAAATTACAAAAATGTAATTTTTTCTGGAAATACGGAATTTTGAACTCATTTTCACAGAAATCTGTCGAGTTTTCGAGAAATTGTATATATTATTTAAAGCGCATGAATATATTCAATCATGCCAACAAATCGCAACTAATGTAAATATTAACGTCGTGCGAGACAAGTAAAAAAATACATTTTTGTAATTTTTGAAAAAGCAAAAGGATCCAACAAAATGACGTTTATGTCGTCTCATGAAGTACATTTGTCACTACCCCTACCAAAAATTTGGAGCCGTTTTTGAGAAAATCTTGTTGATATTTTTATTGCCAATATTGCACGCACTATTGCACGATAACTATTAAAATTTCAACAACAAAAAACAACCAAAAAAATCACCGTAATGAAAGAATTAATTATGGACAAAAAATTTTATTTGCAGGAAAAATATCAATCTTCAATTTTGTAGTTGTAGGAAGACGCCGAAAAAAAATCAAACTTTTACAATTTTCGAAAATTGAGAGTAAACCGTGAAAGTCGGACCTATACCACCGTTATAAGTGTATTTTACTCTATTCTCACAAGAAATTTAAAGAAAAATTGGGGGTCGTTTTTGAGAAAATTTCGAAAATGTCCCCCCAAATTTTAATGATTGTTTTTCAAAATTTCAAAGCTTCAACAGGAACGAGATGTTCAGGCGTTTCATCAATTTGCAAAAAATCCTATGCATGATTTAGGCGTTAGTAGTGTTCACAGACAAACAGAGAAACGGACGGACGTTTTGCTTTCAATTGTTTTATCGGCATCAAGGACTCACAAAACTAGGATTCTGGCTACACCAGGTGTTAGAGGATTTTTTCTTTTAATTTAGCCATAGGATTTATCCCCTTTTTCGGCATCAGGGCCGGAAAATGAATTTTTTTGCCTAATTTCAAATTTCGAACGCAATGTTCTGAATGCATCTACAGATTCTCCAAAATTCGATGTTTCGTTAATGTTTGACACTGAAGTTAATTTTGAGAAGAATGAGAGGTTCTTCTTTCCCCTAGGGACAGTTAGAATAAATAAAATCAATCTCCTTGATATTGTGTTATTTTACTGTTAAACAATATAGGAACATCAATATATATCCAAAACGTACTTCTTGAAACGTATTGTTTCTCACCGCATTCCTTACGTTCTCCTTTAGAGTACTTGTCATATTCAGCATTATAATTAACCGTATAATGTCGTTGAAAATTAAAGTGAATGTGATTAGGTACGTTTTTTGAAACCACATTTGGCGGAGCTGCCGCGATCTGCGAAAGGATACTTTTCTTTCCACACTGCATTGAAAATTGTCTGGAGTTATCGGGCCCCTGTGACAGAGGTTATCGCAGTCCTGGCGAAGCAGCTCCTCTGGTGACTTGCTCTCGTAGCCAACACGGCTTCGAGCTCCCGATTCGCTCTGCTTGAGCAGCCCTGCTCTAGGGCCACGTTGCTTGCTATGACCCGCTCGCCGGCCGTATGTAAATTGGGGACCAAATAATATCTTCATCTATTCTCGAGAAACTTATTTTCTAATTCTATATGTAAATTGAGGACCAAACCACCCCAGGTACGGAAAGGGACTGATTCAGTAGGTAAGCGAGTTAAGGGGGCAGTCACCCTCCTCTCCAGCATTTCTTTCCGTCTAATTAAAAATCTTCCAAACTCGCTCTTATATCAAAATAAAAATCAAAGGAAGCACTAGAAGAGTGTCCCAATTTCATGTTCAGCGTTACAGAATATTAGCTGTGAAAAAGGAAGAAAATAGAAATGGCAAGATAAGCAGAATTTCCTTTGTAAAATACGCTACACATCTATGCAAAGCCATAAAAACTTTATGCATCTCCTATATAATTGACAAAGGCGTCATATAGCCAGCTTTGAAAAGACTAGTACAAGTGCAACATAATAATGCAATTCATGCAGTCAACGAATGATTCACTTGAACCAAAAACAACTTTAACCAAAGAAAGAAGTATGTCAGTCCTATGTCTGCAAATTTAGGAAAGAAGTTGTACTTTAAAAATAATGGCCATGAAAATGTTCTTCGAAAGTAAAATGTCTTTCCCCCTTTCCACTTTTACCTGGAAGAGGATGAGGTAGTCGGTCCCCAATTTACGTATGCCCTTCTCTGGGTCGGTCCTCAATTTAGTGGGTTAAACTCCTATTTTCCTTCTGGTCCCCAATTTACATACTCCGCTCTCGCCGAGCGCAGAGCTCGAGCAACCTCACCCCGCCCCAGCCGGCCCTGCCTATGACCAGTGCAACGATTGAAGACGTTCCTCGGGAAGCAGAGATGCCGCAAAAGCAACACTTGTACCCATGTGATGCCCCATTTCACTAAATTAATGATTTTGAAAGTGTCCTCTAATATTCCTGTGCATCCTCAGAAGTCCGATAGCTATTACGCTCCGAGATTCTGCATTTTTCAAGTTAATCATGACAAATTAACTGACTGTTTTGTATTCTGCAAGTGTAAGGGTCTGCGTCTACTTTTGAATAAACGGTAAGTTATATTAGAACGTTTACCACACACAGTTCAGAGCCTATATTATGATGGTAGGTTGGATGTTAGTGTTTCCGGGCGCGTCAACTACTGAGGTAATTAGACCGGTAAATGTAGTGCATGTTCTTTCCTCGGGATGTGACTGTGATCGTCTTCGTCATGGCGAGATTCGGCGCCGACCTACCGTCGACTAGCGGGGTTTTGTCCAACCAGCTATCTCCCATCAGTGGGGCACCGCCTCAGTCGGGACAAGCTCTAAGTTCCCGAGCGGTCTCCCGTCATGTGTGGTAGTGTAGTGTACGTTAGTGTGTGTTAGGGGTGAGGATAGGAAGAGGAAGGAAATGTTTGTTAGGGTCCCGACATTTGCCTGCCCTACTCCGACATTTGCCTGGTGTTGATCGAAGAAACCACGGAAAACTACCGATCAAAGCAATATGCCTGAAGGATTCTCCTCTAGACAGCGACTGAATTCGTCCTAGCCGATAAGTGTCGAAGAGCTTGCCATTGTCGGGACTCGAATCTAAGTACTTCCGGTCAGAGGTACTGTAGTGACAACAGTTGACAACACTGAGCCACCTCTCCCGGTGCCTACATGATGACGTGTACAGTTCATTTCAGAGTTGGGCCGTTTGAAAATGAGTTCTTGTATGAATGTAAATTTCACCTTTAAAATAATTATTTACATACTAAAGAATGTGGCACGGTGGCAGCAGTTTTTCATTGCCTACTTAAATTTCGGTTCGGTTGTTTAGCTTACCTAAATACGGACTAAATAAAAAGTATGACTTAATATTAAAGATTGTGAGTAAACATTTAAAACATTAACAATAGTTTATTCTTAATTAATTTAAATAATAATTAACTGCAAAAAAAGATGCGAACAATTAAAAAATTCCTATGGATCTTAATTAAATAATAAAAAAATTTACATCCAAAAAGCATTTTATTAATGTAAATAAATGAAAAAAAATTGATTTAAATAAAAATCCTTTTTATTTAAAAAAATAATTTCTCACAATGGAAGAGCATTTCTCTTTCTCGAAACTTAGTGTTTTTTTTCTCCTAAAATGCAAACATATCAAACAACAAAATGTAGTTAGCGCAGTAGCAAACTTGTGTCCATTAGCAAAGCATTTCGAGTACTATTTGTTTAACAGCGCACTCTATTTGAAGATTTACTCATGATTGAAGTTAACCATATCATTACTGGTACTTGTTCCTGTGTTTCTAAGAATTAATTTGTTTCGCTCAATGCGATGTGTTAACATTGTGTTTGATTAAATTAGTGTTATTTCACAGGAAAAAGACATTTCTTTTCGGGACAAAAAGATATAGATTTTTCTTTAGTTATCTATTAAAAAATATTAACAGAAAAAACAGAAACGATCAAATATGAACAATAGGAACTGTACTGTAAAATGAAGTAATATTGATAATTCAAAATAGTGATATCTCGTGAATGCATAGGACGTACCGCTGGTTTCTAATACTTTTCTTGCAATAATATATATTTAGATAATAATTCTGACGTCAGCAAGCAGCAATATTTGAACGCAGTTTATTTTGTTTTTGTTTTTCTTAGACATTCCAATAATAGCTGATTCATTACTGATTACCTAACGAATGGTGATTAGTGATCAATCTTTTCATCTACAAAAACACTCCAGTCAACAAGCGGAACAATAATGTATACATCACAACAACAATCATTGACACTCGTGATAAGAAATACCATCCGTATCAGTGCTTAGATGTACCCTGCACACTTCTATGCATTGCAGATTTCTTTTCACAAATCAGGTTGTGGTACATAAGTAGGTACTTCACGTACGTATCAGCATTCTTTGACCATCGCACTTGTACCACCAGTGCTTGAAAAATGAAGTAATTGATTCCTCGCTTAAAATGATATTTTCGTGGTTTGAGTTTTGAAAAGTTTTGTATTATTTCTAATATTGCGGCTGCAATAGTACGCATAATACAAAATCATTCGTGGTCGCTTGATTTTCATGAACTGCTTGATAAATCGTTTTTAATGCACACTTTATTATTATTATTATTATTATTATTATTATTATTATTATTTTATATTTCTGTACTTTTCTCAGTAAGCATTGAGAACCATTCATCTATTCATACGACTTAGGCTCTAGCAAATGCAACTGGTAATGACAGATCTGAGGAAAGACGGAGAAGAAATTCATCTTTGTCCGTCGTTCAATTTAAGAATTATCGAACAATATGGCAAGTCTGTAGGATTAAAGCTTTTTGGATTGTTATGCAGATTCCTTTTGATAATCCTATTTTTGGAAGACCCGAAGCAAATCGGTCCGTCACCACTCCTGTGGCTGAGATGATTTTTGGCACTATTTCAACCTTACTCAGTTGCCAAACATGTTGGATTTCTGTTGCCTAATTCTGGTATTTTGAAATCTTCTCCGATTCTGTCTTATTGAGATTTTTGTCAGTAGACAGCTTACATCTATGATTGTTGCATACTTTTATATTTTATTGATAACTACTATGTTCGGGCGATTATAATCCACAGTTTTATCAGTGACAATGAGCCTATCCCAGTAGAGTACTATTTCACTATTTTCTATAACCGGTGAAGGTGAATATTTGTAAAATGGTGGAGGGATCTCAATTAGTCCATAATTTCATGCCAATTGTCTATGAATTATTTTGGCTACTTGATTGTGCCTCCCTAGATATGCAGTGTTGGGAAGAACTGGGCAACCTGCAATCATATGGTCGATGGTCTCATTTGGTTGATTACACATTCTACAGACATCTTTTATACTGCTCTTCAGTATGTGTTTATCATAATTACGTGTTTTTATTACTCCATCTTGAATTGCTATTATAAATCCTTCAGTTTCAGGAAATAAATATCCCATTTTCAACCACAGGACAGAAGAGACTTTATCAACTGATGGATTATTTAAGAGATTAGGATATTTTCCATGAAGGGTCTTGTTCTTCCAAACTGTCTGCATGTTACATATCTGGGAAACAATTTCAGTGTTGGTTTCAGTCTTCTGGAGATTTAGAGCTGAATAGTTCAGCTCTAAATCTACTACAGCAACTACATTCTTCAGTAATAAATTATCCGAGGCGTGAAAGAACATTCGCATTTCCTTTTCTTGTGACCTGCAAAGATTGAATATATTGAGCAGACCTCTACCTCCTTGGTTTCTGGGAAGATAAAGCCTTTCGACAGCGCTCTTGGGATGATGTATTCTGAATTTTGTGAGGGTGGTTCGAGTAATCGTATCCAGTTCCCGAAGGTCTGTGTCTGAATATTTCAGAATACCAAAGGAATATGTCAACACTTGGACAGCATAGGTGTTAATAGCACTTATTAGATTCCTTGAGTACAATTTTTTGTTCATCAACTTTGTGATTCTTGATTTGAATTTTTCCTTGAATATCGACTTCATATTTGTGTGGTTCACTCGTCTATTTTGTTGGATACCAAGGTATTTATAAGTGTCGTGGTACAAAAGCTGTCAAAAATCACAAGTTTCATCAGGTACTTCGACCAATTTACCATTTTTAGGTGTATTTCGGCACATTTATCAAATCCAAAGAACATAGCAATGTCTTTACTAAATACCTGCGTCACATACTTCAGAGCTTTCAGGTGGTTATGGCTCTCTGCAAACAGTTTAAAATCATCCATAAACAATAAATGGCTGATTCGGGAGGTAGGATCTCTCAGTTGGAGTCTGTACCCTAGATATTCCTTTTTTAGAAGCTGTGATATGGGGTTTATAGCTAAACAAAACCATAGAGGGCTCAATGAATCGCCTTCAAATATTCCTCGACGAATATCAATCTTAAATGTACCATTCTCCAAATTAAACTCCGTGCACCAGTTTTCCATGAAGGCAGCGAGCAGGTTTACAAACTTTGTATTGATTTTATATATTTTCAAAATGTGTATCAGTCATTCTTGAGGTACCGAATCAAATGCCATTCTATAGTCGATGTAGCACATGCTCAAGTTTCGGCTTTTTACCTCAGCTTGTTTTATGATTACGCTGTCCACATTCAACTGTTCTTTGCATCCAGAGGTACTTCTGATGCATCCTTTCTGTTCCATGCTGATATTGTTCTGATCACAATGCATGTATATCTTTTCGTGTAAAACTGATGTTAATAACTTATATAGAACTGAGAGACATGTTACTGGCCTGTAATTTTTGGGATCTGATTTAGGAACACTTTTGGGTAGTAAGTAATACCTTGCGTTAAGAATTTTGGGTACTGATCAGGCTTCTGAAGTATCTCATTAAAACTATATGAAATCAAGTGGTGTAGGGAGACAAAACGCTTCAACCGAAAGTTCTGAACTTTGTCAGATCCCGCTGATTTCCAATTTTGGCACTTCTTCAGACTTTCTTCAATATCTTCGGTGGTAATGTGGACTTCAGATATTTCTGGAATGTTGCCCATCATTTCCTGGAGTTCAGAGAGCCATGATGCATCATGATTGTAGCTTGAAGGGTTGGTCCAGATTTCCTGCCAGTATGACTTGAATTTATAACTATCAACTTTCTCCTGACTATCAACTTTGTGTTTCAAGTTCCGATAGAATACTTTCTGTTTGCTCTCAATAATTATAATTAATTATTATTATTATTATTATTATTATTATTATTATTATTATTATTATTATTAGACTGACGTTTAAGGAATTATTAGACTGATTTATGATTTAGATTCAGAATGACTTTTGGCTAAATCGAAAGTAATCAGTTTAAGAAATTGAAAATGTAGTTAATATTTAGACAATATCTAGTTTTTACTTTCTCGCAAACTACATACGTAGTATAGAGAAAGTTATGTAACGCTGCGCCGAGAAATGACCAGAAAATATTTTGTCATAGATCTCACATACCGAAAAAGTAGATAATTCTTGTATTGGTGTATTTACTAAATTGCTTCCCCTACCATGTGTAGTCAAAATCCATATTTTGTAAGAACTTATGCCGAAAAATTGGTTTTCGGCCGACCGACCGACCATGTCGTCGTGCTTGCGTCCGCGAATGTTAGCGGCTAAAACGTATATTCCCAATTGATCTGGCTTATTTCTCGGCCCTTTGAATTTGAAACAGATATTTTAATTTTGGGGGATTCTTTACATAAAGCCTCGAGAACATTTTCAATTTCTTCTCAAAAATTGCCCCAAATGTTTTGATTAAACTTTGACCTCGGATTGCGTAAAGGACGCTTAAGAAACGGTCCAGGTCACAGTTTCGTTGAAATATCTGAATTTTTGAAAACTACAGAAATTCAAACGTGTTTGGCGCCTTCCTACAAATACAATATTGAAAAAAGATTTTTCCCCTGAATAAAATCCGTTCTTGAAAATTACATCTTTAAATGAAAACATACACTTTTTTCAAATATGAATATTTTTCCCGTAATCGACGGTGAAAAATGGGCAATATTTAAAAAATTCAAAAACAATATATTTTTCACAAAAATGGCTCCTATTTTTTCTTTAAGCTTTTTATGTGGGAAGAAATGCTGAATAACACGACATAAACGTCTCTTTGGAGTATGATTTAATTTTTTTTTTAATTACACAAATGTATTTCTGTAATGTTTCTCTCGTAGATTATATTTACATAAACCGCATTTTTATTCATTATTACATTTGTGAGATTAAGTGCCTCAAATGATTTTTTTATAAAGTTTCCCGAAAACTCAAAAGTTTATGTGAAAAATTCAAATTGCACAATTTTATAAATGCTTAAACGACATTTTTTTCAGAATTGCTCCAAACTTTGCAACGAAAATTCGCAAATACGACCTTGTTATATTCTTTATTCTTAAATTATTAGATCAACTATTAGGAGACAAAAAATTGAGAAAATATGAAAAACTTTGTTTTTTGTGCCGAAAGGTATGAGATGGGAAATGGTATGTCTATCACAATGTAATAGAGAATATGGAAGTTTTTTCAAAATAATTAAAAATGTGTTTAAGAAACTTATGACTTTGACATAATCATTGTATTGTAACACCTAATTATTGTTTTTTGATCTAGTATAACATTCTTTTGAAAATGAGAACTCTATGAAACAGTGAAATAGTTCAGTATAGAGGGGACTGGTACATTTGTTCGAGACCGCATTTTTTATTCTTTTCTTCACAAATACTACATAAAAGTTGCAAAAACACTTTTAATATGAAAACATCTATTTACTCGTTGAAGATAGAGGTAGAAAGCCAAACTTCCGTTAGCAACAAAACACTAAAACTAGAATCACTTATACCTACGAGACTATTAATTCGTATGCATCAGTTAGCCTTCGAAACGGAATGACTGAATGCATTGGAAATTATTATTTGCTTTGGCGTTATAACACACTTGTTCGCATTTGAGAGTGAATGTCACGAATTAGCTTGGGGGAGAAATTTAGACACGTGTGGAGAGGGAAAGCGATGATTCTGGTGCAGTGAAGATACAGTGAGGCTCTACCAGAATCGAAAGAGCAACAATAAAAATAATCCCAGGGATAAATGAGAAAATTTAGTTAAGAATCTTAAGTTAATACATATCTTATGTGAATGAAAACTAAACTCGGAACATGAAAACGTGAATCGGAGGAAAGCTCGCAACGAAAAGAACGCAATAAGCTATCGAAGTTCAGTGCCGAACTAATACGACCAAATATATAATAAATAATACGACCAAATCAACTAGAAACCTTGTAGAGAATGTTGTTTTAAAATATAACGATATATATGAACGATCCGGCAACGGTCCCGAAGGGACGCATATTTGACCATAGACTAGACAAACACTCTTGCGGGCTCCTCTGATCTGCGGTCAGCAGAACGCGAGGCCCTCCGCGACAACACACACACAAAGTCAAGGGACAAACAGCCATGCCCAAGGCGGGACTCGAACCCGCGACCCTTCGGACCGAAGCGCTGAGTCGGTACTCGCTCTTAGCCACCTCGGCCATCCAGATCGGCTTATTCTTTTCCTACTTTACGTAAACGATATGCCCTCCGACGATTCGAAACGGAAGAACCGTTCTCATTGTGGATGATACGAACATCCTTTGCAATAAATAAACTGTAAATAGTACAATATCAGATGTTTCAAATTGGTTCCGAAATAACAAATTAATAGTAAACGAAAAGAAAACTGTTTTAATTCAGTTTTCCATATCAAATAAACAATTCTGTGCTCCATTGAAAATGAACAGTGTACCATTGACTGATGTTAAGGCAACAAAATTTTTAGGTCTCTCAATTCAGTCAAACCTTAAATGGAACGTCCATTTAAATGAATTGAACACAAAATTAAGTTCATTAAGCTACGCGTACAGAATTCTCTCAAATTCAGTGAGCCTTCATACTGCGCGTTGTGTATATTTCGCGAATGTTCATTCCCGCCTGAGATATAGCATAATATTCTGGGGAAATACATCTTATAGCTCCCAGACTTTTAGATTACAAAAACGAATTGTACGAATAATAACCAAATCCCACCCACGTGATTCATGTAAGCCTCTCTTCATTAATCTAGGAATTTTACCATTACCTTGTCTGTTGATTTACGAATCAATGGGTTTTTTGTCAAAAATGACTTGAGTCTGCGAGGAAGACCACGAAAAGGTGGTCGAAACGTCGGCAACACAGCCTTCGACGCAGCGTCACCCGGACAGCCAAGATCATTCACGTGACTCCGGCCGCGGAAGCCTACGACTTCAGGGTTTCTTTTCTTCTTCTTCTTCTTCTTCTTTTTACTCGCCCATAAGAACCAATGTTAATTGTTTCTCTTTGTACAGCCCTGAATTTTGGAATATAAATGCGGGAGTATTTTTTGTCCTAAAGCCCATCATTATTCGTATATTTGTGTAGGGTTTCAGATTTTTGAATTGTTTTTTAGTTGGATTTTTTGTATGGGCGCTGCTAGCTTTAGTCTACATCTAGCAGCGCCCACGATTTTGGGAAATCCAAAAGAGCTTAAAATTCGGGAATAGAGTACTTAATTAGCCCATAATTAGCCTATAAATATAAACTAGCTCTCGAAGCCATCGAAAGCTAGCAGCGCCCAAAACACAATCTCAACCAAACTATTTCCATAATTATAGACTAATTATGGGCCTTGAACACCATTGTATGTGGTTCAGACAGAATTCGCTTACTGGAAAAAAAAACATGAAGTTTAGCTTTTATCTCAACGCTTATATTGAAGATCGGAAAAAAATGGGGTTTCTTTTCATTAGTGTAATAATAAATTCAAGACCAGACCAAAATTATTTCAGGGCCCATTTTTTGCCAATATGTGTACAATTTCCAATAAATACCTTATTTTCAAACGTCCAGTATTTTTGAATATTTGAATATTATATATTTGTATTTTATATTTGAATAATATATATTTGTGTATTTGAATATTTTTGAACATAATTTGCAATAAAAAGTGACCAAAAAGTCTAACATCGTTCGCACGGGAAATCTCTCCGCTTTTTCGAAAAAAAAATAAAGAAATTTGGGATGATTTGAATAGTGTATATTATTTTTAAAAAGATCGAAACTAGCCCAAAATTATTTGAGGGTCGCATATCATTTGCCAGCATCTGTACAATTGTGAATAAACTCTTTATTTCCATACATTCTGTATTTTTCAATTACTTACTGCGTAGTGATAAAGTGGCCAATAAGTCTAATATTGTTGGTAGTAGAATTCGCCGGGAGAGGGCGCGGCGCGTGGGCCGCCTCTGCGCGAGTGCTGACGTCAGCGGCGCCGACGCACGGAGTGGCGCGCGGCGGCTCCGGAGACTGACGGCCGCAGGGGCGAGGCGGGGCGCGGAGCAAAGCGGCACAATCGCTCTTCCAGGGGCAGTTGGTGCTTCATGTTCGCTCAAAGAAACACGACACATTTTAATATACGATATTTCTATCTGAAGCAACGAGCGCAACAGTAGCCTAACTGATTTCAGCCTCGAGAGCAAAAGTGACCTAAGTTCCTTCTTTTATTCTCGGTAGTCATGCCACGTTTGTTCAGGCGGCGGAAAACAGGTCACTGTTGAATTCTAGCCTCAACTATACTAGCGTAAAAAGCCCCTGGGATGGCCAATGACTAGTCAGCTGGCTTTCCGTAGTGCGATCTCACGTTGGATTCTCGGTTGTAGCATAAATAGAGCTGTAGCTTTCCATTACTATCGTCTCTGTTTCTATAGCTGTGTGACGACAGAAAAGCTCAGGGAGGCCTAGGATGCTAGGTAGGATGAACAGAGTACGTCTTGCTCGCCACACGTCGCACTTAACCCCCCGCATTGATGACAAATAATATAAGGGCCCAGGCCTAGGAGCACCGCTCTCTTGCAAAAGTCGAATTAATTCGACCGTAAAATAGGCTACCGTATTAACATACTAACGTAAAAAATTAAGGGAGATAAATAAATACTACAATGTATTTAATAAAATCATGGTATTCTTGCTGCTGATTCCTATGTACTGGTAAAAATGTTAAAATCCTATAATCTTCATGTGCTGGGACAAGTCCCTCTCATTGCCCTCTGAGTGCCCGGCTTTGCCACGTCGATGTCAAGATCCCAACTGGAGACCACCAGAGTTGCTCGAGGAGCGCAACGTTTTGCAAGAATTCTAGTTTAAAAAAAGAAGCACAAAGTTTCATAATAATAAAACTGGAGGAAATGTGATTCTTAGTCAGATAAGGGGAATGAAAGCTAATTGAAAATATTTATTTTGAGGACATAATCATTGCTCCAAACGTTTCGTTTCATTTCTATTGCAGGCACTGTTTGCCTTTTTACACAGTCAACCCGTTTCTTCTGCTCTCTTCATAATTCCAACACAATCACTCTCATTAACTACCTTGAATCTGAAAAGTACCGACAAAATGTTTCATTGGTTACACATGGCTGGATCGGCCTTCAGCTCCAGTTTTAAATGGGCCTGATTAACTCCGTTTCTCTAGTACACTTTTTTAAAGTGAACCATTCATGCATCACACGCACGTTCACAGATGCGCAAACAAATATGTATAAACACACACATTTATCAGGACAGCATGTCAACTGTATCATGAAGAACATCTATTTATAAAACATCATTCACTGAATAGGTTCTGTAAACTTTTAAAATTCTATCTCCAACGAGAATAAAGATAATTCAAATTAACCAAAATGCGGATTAACATACTATTCGTTTTCTAGGAAATATCCACTTAAATAATGAATACTTGTTTTCTGCTTCTCCTTTCGAACGCAACACATAATGATACTATTTATTTCGTACTTACGGAAACATTGCAATCAGGCCATTATGTGTGCCATTTGACAAAGCTTTCGTCAATTTGAGGAAATCTCACTGCTCCCACATCTGTTCCCTCTCATCGACCACAGACTACATTTGTGTGTATGTCTTTGTGTAGTGTGCAAGTGAGTCTATGTGTCTCGTGAATAACTCGGGCGTTTTCCATTTCCATTAACAATGCGACCATCTTCATATTTCTTGATTTTCTCTTGTCGAGTCTCATTGGGTTTATTTTCAAAGAAACAATCAAAAATCACTCTTTGATTGGTTTTCGGACGCGTCAACTGCTGCAGTCATTAGTAGGGAGAGGATTTTTATGACCTAAAAGATCTTGAAATATGCTATTAAAAACATGCATTTATGACTTAAAAATTCTGAAATATGCACTTTAATGTGCAATATAAATTAACAATTGTTCATTTCCTGTATAAACCATTTTTGATAAAATTCTGGAGAAGCATGCTTTGAATGAAAAGATATATTTTTCTGCAAACATAATATAATCTACCTTACTTCGTCGAAGAAGTAATTGAAGAAAATATTCACCTTAGTGAACCACATTGTATGTCTTGTTACATTTCTTCTGACTTGTTTAAAAAATATATCACGAAAATTTGCACACGTATTTTAGCATCTATAGAAAAGAACAAAAAGCAAACTGTGACAAACTCATTCTAAACAATAAACACCGACAAATAAACAGTAGATTCTATGATATTTCGTTTTGAAGATAAGTATCTATTTTAACGAAATATGCGCCTTTAATTACACAGATATATACGAACAGGAAAAATCGGCGAAATATACACAAATATGCACTAACATGTTAGTTTAGTAGCATCCAATACTAACCAAATGAAATTTCAAATAGTCAGGGGCGGTTCGTCATTAAAGACTGTAAGGCGGAGCCTCTCATATCGAAATTGCTCCCTGAAAGAAATTTAAAAATATATTTAAAAATTTATTTATTTATTAATAATGGATTTTTGAGTTATATTATAAATTAATATCAATTTTTTTTGTCAGTTCGTTAACGGCCATCCATAACGCTTTTGAAGCTTCTGACAACGAAGAGAAAAGCGTTAAGCACCCACTTCATTCCGCCATAAGGCCTGTGTAAATCGTAGAGGCGTGACGTCATGCATTCACTGCACAGGCTTACCGGCGGACGAAGGCTGCAGCCAGGCACCCTTCAAGGGTGGGATCTAGCACCACCTCCTAGAGTTATAACTCTAGGAGGTGGTGGATCTAGTGTCTGAAGAACGATGTGCTCACCAGATTGCGTTACTATGCAGCTCAGCGAGTAGCATTGCGCATCAATTAGTTTTCCCAATATGCGGTAGGAGCGCTACTGCCTGTATCAGAAGCGCGAAGCATATATAGGACTGTAGTCTTCGTGATCGAAAGAGATTATGTATAGAAATGCAATGTAATTAATGTTATTTAGTTAGTTAATAACTTATTTTACGTGGTGAGACTCGGGCCATCAGGCGTGGGCCATCTTCCGTCTAACCACGTAAATTTCGCTACGCTCCTTTCACCACCAAGCGGAGAAAGGACGTATTATCTTGGGCGACGAAACACGCGGATCTCAAATTTGCACAGATGCTTCTTTAACGCTTGATGATATTTTACATGCAGTAAATCTACTACATGGGACAGCCGGCTTTACTTCCACTCTGAAGGAAGGCGTACGAAGGATTTTTTCATCCTTAAAAATACACGGCTTCGATCGGGTTTAAACCCACAAACTCGGGTACAACAGTCCGGTACGCTGACCGTTAATGGGACTGAATCCCATGTAATTAATATAATGCAGTTGCAGTCTTCTTCATTTAGATAACCACGAGCCGCGACTGCTCGTAGTTATGAAGCAATGTTGTTTCCATGTTGTTGCGGCAGGAAGTATTATTCCTTGACGAAGGACATCATGGATAAGAGCCCAAAATGTATTGCTTATTTATCCTTGAAAATAGATTTTATTACATGAGAGCTTTTTTTAAATTTTCAAAATTCATATAGTATGTGACTTAGTGTAGGGATCACAGAATTTTAAAAATGTGCACAGAATTCACTTCTCCCCATAGCACATCATACGCAGTTTCAACTGTTTTTTGACATTAAATAAATAAATAAATAAATGCAACGGACAAAAATATTCAAAATCACAGCAATGCGCTCCCTAGTCTTTAGTCTCGTCATGTTAGATGGGGATCATCCAGGCGGTGGTGATGTTCCTCCCTCACTGGACCTACCCCAATCTCCACGTCGGCTTCAGTCGCTGTCTGGAGAATTCTAGCGGCCGGCTGCTCTGATCTGTAGTTTTCCGTGGTTTCTTCGATCAACACCAGGCGAATGCTGGAGCAGTACCCTAACAAACGGGCCACGGACCGCGCGCGATCTGTCCTTCCACTTCCTTGTCCTATCCTCTCCCCTCACACACGCACACTTACACTAACAAGCACTACACTACCACACATGCGGGAGACCGGTCGGGAGCTTAGAGGTTGTCCCGGCTTGGGCGGTGCCCCGCTGGTGGGAGAGTCCTGGTTAGGGGGAAACCTCACTAGCCGACGGTAGGTCGGCGCCGGATCACGCCATCCAGCGGGAGAAGATCACCGCCATCGCCCGAGAGAACATGCACTACACTAACGGGACTAATGACCAAAGCAGTTGACGCGCCCGGAAACACGAAAAAATCAATCAATCAATCCACGTCGGCCTGCGGGAGATTTCCCCCTCCGGGTATCTTCAACAGCTAGGCACCGCCACAGCCGGGACAAGATCTGTGCTCGCGACATGTATGGAGGTGTAGCTCGTCTAATTGTGTGTGAATATGGGGAGAGAAGAAGGAACAGGAAGGAAAGATCGTGTGCCGTCCGTGGCCCGTTCTTTTCTCGCTACGGAGTAGAGAGAAGGATATGTAATTCTGCGCGAAAAAAAACGCGAATTTTCGGCAGATAAATACTTATTACAGAGCCCTAGTAACTAAAAAGTTGATAAATTCATTTGTTAAATTTAGAACAAATCCTCTAACACGTGGTAACATCCATGTTCTGTGGGTCCTCGATACCGAAAGATCGATTGACGGCAAAACGTTTTTCCGTCTGTGATCAATGCTAGCGGCTAAATCGCACAGCCGATTTTCTCGAAAATTGATGTTCCCCAATCGATCTGGCTGATTTAGCGACCCCTTGAATTTGAAATCGATATTTTAATTTTGGGAGGTACTTCACATGATTCACCTGAGACATTTGGTTGGTTGATTGATTGGTTGTCAGATTCCGGGCACGTCAACTAATAAGGTCATTAGTACCGTAAGTGTAGTGCATGTTTTTTCCTCGGGAGATGACTGTGATTCCCCCCCCCCCCACTGGATGGCGAGGTCCCGTGCCGACCTATCGTTGGCTAGCGGGGTTTCTCCCAAACAGGTATATCCCCCCAGCGGGGCACCGCCCTAGCCGGGACAAGCTCTAAGCTCCCGACCGGTCTCCCGCATGTGTGGTAGTGTAGTGCTTGTTAGTGTATGTGTGAATAAGGGGAGAGGAGAGGACAAGGAAGAGGTAGGAAAGATAGCGCGCGGTCCGTGGCCTGTTTGTTTGGGTACTGCCCCGGCATTCACCTGGTGTTGATTGAAGAAATCACGGAAAAATACCGATCAGAGTAGTCGGCCTTTAAAATTCTCCTTCAGACAGCGACTGAATTCGACCTAGCAGACAAGCTAGTGTCGAAAATCTTGTCACTGCCGAGACTCGAACCTTGGACCTCCCAGTCAAAGGCACTGCAGTAACATTAGTTGCATTAGCACTGAGCCACCTTTCCCTATAAGATTTTCAAAATTTTCCAAGAAATGACTTCATCGTTTTTTATTAAATGTTGTCTGTGGATAGTGTTAAGGATGTTTAAGAGAATGGTGCAAGTCTCATATGCGTTGAGAAACCTGATTTTTCGAAAATTGCAAAATGTTAAATTTTTTCGGTGTCTTCCTACAACTCACATATCAAAGATAGAGATTTTTCCCTTAACTAAATCTGTTCCTTAAAGATAGATTTTGAAATAAGGTCATGTACAATTTTTCGAAACTTTGAGTACTTCTTACGTAATTTTGCGTGAAAATGCAGGCGAGAAAATGCATGCTATTTTAGCAGCAGTAATTTATGATACTTCTCTACCATTCCCCTTACATTGACAGGAGAAACTACGGTAAACTATCGGTGAGAGCCCTTGATCGCTACAATTATCCTTCACAAACCGGCTGAATTCGACTTGGTCTCTGTCTAACTATTGTCAAACATCTGCCAGTGTCGTAACTCGAACGCAAAGACCACCCGGTCAAATTGCTCTTCGAAATAGTGAGAGCAAATGTATCGAGACATCAGAGAAATTCTTCTGTACCGTCAGTGACAAGTTTTGAATAACCCTTCTAGAAATGCGGAAGTTAGTTCAGTAAGTCCGATATTTTTCTACGATTCCACCTTTGATATTTTTCTGATGTCCTACACTTTTCTTGCAAATTTTTATCATCAAAATGTCCTCGGAAATGTAATTGCTTTTTCTTGGAACCATCCAACAATTTGAATCATCTAAACGGCAAATCCAGCTACTCGATAAATGAAACTACAGAAAATAGCAGAACATTTTACAGTGGGTAAAATGAACTGAACTGTTCTCAACGTGATATAAAACCTCAAAGGGTAAGGTAAAAGCACCAGTAGTGGTCATAATTAAAACATTTTTAATGTTTTCTTAAAACTCTTGGCGTACAGGACTGAAGTCAGTATGTGAAACTCAATGGGCGTTTAGCATACCTCTTTCTGAACAAATCCTTAACCTAAAATGGCCAATACTCAATTTGTCCTAATCGTATTCATTCTCCTCACTAACCTCGAGGTTCGCCCAGTTTTAAAAAAGTGGGAAGCCTACAATTCTTATTTTTCAGCTTTTGTGTTTAGAATGGGTACTTGTGAGACAGAGGCCACCGCCTCAATATTGAAACGACCGCATTTTCCTAAATTGCAAAGTCCTATTTTACTTGGATTTTCCCTACAGAATTGTTAGTCACACTCAAAGAAGAAACGGGTGACAGTGGCTAGCCTCGCCTGAGTCGAAGCGAGGACATCGGGCAAAGAGCAAACAGCGCTCAAAACAAACAAACCCCGAGAGTCTGGGCGCTCTCGCTCGCGTAGGGAAAGGGCGTGTATTAATTTAGCGCGGCGCACATATACCCTGATGTTACGGTACATCACATATGTTCGTGCGGTATGTTTAAAAAAGGCTGCAGGGCAGTAAGTTCAGAAAACCGCCCCGAAACCGCAGCGTGTGCAGGGGGCGGTGGCGCGAGAGGCAGGGGGCGGGGGGAGAGCGGCGGCCACTGCGGTCATTTAGTCGACGCGGACCAGCCGGTCGCCGAGCGCGTAGGGGGTGAGTGTGTGTGTGTGTGTGTGTGTGTGTGTGTGTGTGAACAGAACAACGAGGAAGCTCAGCGTACAGTGCGTTCGCCGAAACAAGGCTGTGTAACTGCCAGTGTTGCGAACCCCTCTTAGCAATATGAACATATGAATATTCTTCCCCCATTCGTTTTTGCGACATGCAATGTACTATTCCAGACTTACTTAAGCCAAGATGGACAAAAATTTAGCTCCATGTCATTTTTTCATGATTTTTACTTTTTCTTCAGTATTTAAACAATTTTGTTTACAAGCGTAAACGATGCGTCGCATTTATGCAGGCATTAACTTACAAGAATTGTTTAAACCAATTATGACAATCAGTACTTCTACATAAATGAGAAAAATCCCTTTACAATAATTATAATATTGACGCTTAATTTTATATCGCATTGTTTTCAATCAATTTTTGTAAGTGCCATTCTAGCCATTAATACATTTTTAGTTATCAGGATTCAGACATAATTATTCTAAAAAACTAATTTAAATATTGCACATACGTAATATCAGCCGTGATCTAATAAAATTCAAGTTTTTAAATGAATTCAATGAAATGTATATTTATACAGTTATGTCTTCTTGTGAAAAAAATTACATTTTATATAAAGTATCATTGATGCCTTAGTGCGATTTTACGCTTCATGTTAATCTCAAGAATCAAGAAATAAGACAAAAGTGAAGCTATTTTTTTTCTTAAATTTGAAATTTTATTATAATGAAGGAATGAAATTGGTGCTCAGAAAAATTAAATCGGCAAAATATTACAAGTTTATGCGTGTCCATAATAAACATAACGCCCTCTCAGCTTCAAAAGATTGACGGCAGATTTGATCAATTTATTAAACTGCATTTTTTTAAAAAATTTGTTGGGTCTCTACCTTGACGCAACGCGTCTCCAAGCCCCCTTAAGGGGTGTTGAGCGCTTTGCACTGGGGAGTAATCCTCCATTAAAGTGCTTTTTACTTTAATATTTGTCAAGTCTCGTCACGTCGCAGTCAGTCATTGCCTTTTATCCCTTCGGCCAGGGGCTCGACGACGTTAGGTCCCGGGGTTCCTGGCCGGTCACCCAACCACGAACCCGCGAGTCTCGAATTTGCTTAACCTTCGTGACTTCACGAAGCGTAGTAAACGAATTCGGCTAGCGCCGCCGGCTCTCAGCATCTCTCAGCAGAATACGCCACAAGACTCGCATGACGCTTTGGAGGTTCACAACAACAGGGATATTAAGAATAGGAAGGGTTTTCGATTGTGCTCACATTGTAAGATACATTTTGAAACATTAGTACGAGTGTTACCTAGGGAGTACGGATTCCAGGCTCGTCCATTATTTAGGCTCTTAGACCCGTCAGTGTTGAGCATGTTACATACCGGAAGGTAGCAGAATTCCTTGCCGGGTTTCCCTCTCTATGAATCTCCCCCAGTGTGGCACCTATCCATCCGGCACAAGTTCCCAACTACTTGCTTGCAAGTAAGAAAGTAAGTGTAGTGTTAGCAAGTAAGTGTGTGTGTAAGAGGTAAGGATGGAGCAAGAATGAAGAAGAAAAGATCGTGCACGGTCAGTGGCCCGCTTATCAAGGTACTGCTCTAGCATTGGTTCGGTATTTACCGGATAAACTACGAAAAAAGACAAATAAGAACAGCCAGATAGTAGAGTTCTCCTCCAGACACTGATCGAATTCAATCCAACTATGCATTCGTCTCAAAATCTACCACTGCCGAGACTCGAACACTAGGACCTCCACGTCACCAATCCTCCAGAGGCAGCAATGTTGACGCCGAGCTGTAGCATATGCTCACATGATTATACCAGAACAGTCATTCTTATTTAGAACATAAACACAATCATACAATATCATTCACCGAATTATAATGAATTCATAGTTGACTGTCACCATTTTAGTCATGTGTTTGCGGCAGACGAACATTCGGCCCTGCGTGTTGGAACATCCTGTAGTGTTTGCATCACGAGGAGAGCGGTGCCAGTTTGGGCGAACGTGGTGTGTACGTCGCGGGGGGAGGCGAGCCATGTGGACGAGGGTGACGCCGCCGCTCGAAAACTGACGCAGCCAATTAGTGCAGCTGAGGCAGCGGCGCGCGCGCGCTCTGCCGCCGCCCTCCGCAACCATTGCGAGCGCCAGCCCAGCTCTGCTCTCTTAGCACTCGACGGCGTCTCATCTGGACCACGCACAAATAATTCGCATGTATAAATGCATTAAATACGTATGGTATATTAGCACCAAAACGAACCGCATATTGATTTTAAATTTTGTTAGCTTCCCTGGCGGCGTAAATTGCTCTCGAGAGTACATATTACGTAGTATAGTTAAAGTATTGAAATGTGGCGAAAAAATCGACAGACACACTTAGGGTCGTATTTATGAAGCTCTGCCAGCAGCGCTCTGAGGGACCTGCCATTTGGGGGTTTGCTAGGAGCTCAATGGACGACTGGAATTGGCTGGGGCCGTTCATAAATCGCAGAACCGAACACTGGCAGCCTGCTAGGCCTGGCAGGCCCCTGGCATAGGTTTATAAATACGGCCCTTATTGTGTAGACTTGATAGCGAGAAAATCTTGTTCCTGTATGTGGTAAATTACTGCCTCTAAGACGCGTTGTCAGAATCCACGGTTGGTGCGTCCTTGATACCGAAAAATTGGCTGGAAAAACGTCTGTGTCTTCCTGAACCTTCCCTCTGTCTGAGTGAGAACAACGCTAGCAGCTAAACCGTTAATATGATTTTCATGGCCCCTTCAATTTGAAAGGATATTTTGATTTTAAGAAGTACTTTACATAAAACCTCAATAATGTTTCAAAAATATTCTCAGTAATGGCTTCATTTAAAAAAATGTTTTTCGAACAGACGCATATAAAAATAAAACATGCCCCATTTTTGTTGAATTCTCTAAATTTTTGAAAACTGATAAAGTTGAAAATTTTTTTCGCAATCTTCCTACGTCTACAATATTGAAAAAAGTTATTTTTAATTCCAATGAACTTTGTTATTCACAATTCTTTAATTAATTTCATTTTTTCAAACTACTAGATGGCTTCGCAGAATTGTAAGTGAACAAATGGGTAATGCGAAAAAAGTATTTTTCAAAGAGAGCTCCATTTTTTTTTGCTGAATAGTTTGACGTCGTAAGTGCGCTGAATAATTTGACTTAAATGTCATTTTCATGTGTTATTTTTATTTTCACAAATTACACAAATATACTTTTATAAATGTGTCTCACGTCGTTAATATTCACATAAACGGCGTTTTATGCCCATTATTGCATTTGAATTTGCTAGTGCTTCAAATGATTTTTTACGACTTTTCTCATATTTTCGGTGAAAATTAACTCAAATTTGAAGATTTTCAGAAACGTTCAAGCATTTCCTCAAAAACTACAGCAAATTCTTCAATGAAAATTCGCAAATATTAGGTCTATGTTTTACTCTTCTAAAATATTCTGTAAGTCACATTTCAAATCTACTTTTAGAGAAACGAAAAATTGAGAAAATATTTAAAAAAATGTAGTTTAGGCGCCGATGGGCAGCAGTTGGGAAAAGGGTGGGACCAAACCGAAAAGCAAGCCCAGACTAAAGAGAATAGAAAACAACATAGAATGAGAAAGTCTGGACCATTTTGTAGCACTGCTAATTTATTCTTCATTTCGAAGCCAGTTCGTAAACTTTTTAGACATATTTGAAATAATTTAGTTGCCACTTTGGAACGAGGGAAAGAGGAGGGGAGGACAGGGAGGGAGGAGAACCCTGAAAAAAAATGTATGGTGAAACCGCTTTGTGCACCAAATTCCACTTGAATGGTTCGTAATTCGAACCCCCAGTAGATGAACATTGCTACAATGACGCTCCAGTAAATGTAATTATAAAATTAAATGAGAATAATTGTGTTAAGATTGCCAGTGTCGGTAACCAAGCTGCTTAACCAAGGCCTGTGAAGTGATGGAGGTTAAGCGGTTTGAAACACCGAGGGTCCTTGAATGAGTGGTCATCTGGGAACTCCGGATTCTAACGGCATCGACCCCTCGCTAGGGATAAAATACAATAATGACATTATGTCAAAATGACTACGTTTAAGGAGAATTATTCCAGGTCTCACGACTTATGACTAGAGACTGGAAAAATATGTAGTATGAAACGTCAAAATATGTACATAAATATGTAATGAAAACAGTAAGAATATGTAATAAATATGTAACATCGGATAAAATATGTAATATTAAAATTAACTTATTATAAAACGCATTTACATAATACGAAATTACATTTACAAAAAGTCCTAAACAAACTTTAGAAATAATACAAACGTCTTAAAAATCATTTGGAGAACATAAATTAATGCACACTTTGCACCATACAACTTTCCCATCGGTAGTAAAAGCTTCATCTATTGCTATTCAGGACTGAAATTTTACAGCCAGACTAGACGCAATAGAAGACATCGTACAAACTAGCGATATCTATGACCAGAAAATATCACTGCACAGTGAAACTCTTTCATTGAATGTTAAACGTCGGCGATCGCCAATGTTTCTCCTAAATTAAAGTTAAAGGTCACGAATCGCGGCGTGAGTGACACTTTTCACAGCTGAAGATGAGTCGGGTTAGTCCCTGACGCGCACATTTCGCTGCTGAGATAAATGAAGCAGACGCGCGGGACCGTGAGAACATCACGCATCTTCACATTGGGTACCTGGAGAAGACAATAATAATGTAGGAAAAAATGCTTATTTAAAAAAATCTTTTCATAAAAAATACGTATTAAAATTGAAAAAAATTAATATAATAAAAAAATATTTTGTGAAAATACCAAAATATGTAAAATATGTAATGTAGTACCACATATGTAAAAATATGTAACGAAAAAATTGAATATTGTGTTAGGACAGGGCCGATTTGCCCAGTTTACAAATTTGAGAACGGTAAGTAGAAAGACAAAAAATATATTATTACATAAAAATCCCGTCTCTACTCAAGACTACGTTCAAGGTCGTTAATCCGAATTCAATACCGAGTGATGATCTGGAACATTGTTACAACAGTTGCAGCGAATGTGTTAAATCTCTACTGCAAATCCACATCTTACACGTTTCACAGGAACAAAATGAGATGGACGAAAGGTCAGGTTCATGAGAAAATGAGTTGCGCGAATCAATAATTCGCCAAATATGCTACACCGAGAAGGTGGTCCCGGAGGATCACGCCCCCCGCCGGTTTCCAGCGAACACCAAAGGGGCGGTTTGGGCACAAGCAGCACCGTTTCACCGCGTCCCCTCCGCAGGAGACGTTCGGCAGGAATCTTTCATGAGCGAGCACGCGCGGAGCCAAGCCAATTGCCAGGCGAGTGAAGCGAACACGATCGTCGAAACACCAGGGTTTATCTCGCTTCACCTGCTTCACGCCCAATTAGAACGAACTCTAGATTGCCTGACAAAGTTACGGGCATTTTTGTTGTAATGGAGTTACACATAGTTTATTATTAAAAATGTATTAGGGAATATTAACATTCAGAACGTGAATAATTGTATGTAATGTCATTAAATAAAGGAATATTAGATCAGGAAATGTAAAAAAGCGTACCACTGAATGTGTCCCGAACATTCCAAAAATCTTCGTTTTCATCCATTCTTGAAATTATGTTTTTTATTTCTTCAATGCCTCCTGCAGACAGTTGGTTTCATAATTAGAGTACTGATTAGTGGTGATTAAATAAGTGAAAATTAATTGGAGAGTCAATGAATAATGAATGTTCGCAATGCCGGAAGATCAAATTTTCATTTTGGAAGCAAGCGTGAAACGTCCTCTTCAAGAGAAGTGAGGGGTGATTAAATTTATTTGAAGCCCCATTTTATCTTTTCAAATAAAAAATATGTCCTTTTCTCCATAAATATTCATTATTAGCAATTATACTAGTGGCCTACAGGAGCGAAAACGCTGCTGTCGAGTGTGTGGAAAACGGGGTCCTGGAGCAGCAAACTGAACACAACGACCCTTGGCTGTTGAAACTGAAGGGCCCTTCTGCCTCGACGAACGGCTGGACCGAAAGCAGTGCCGTGCTGGCTATGAGAATATAGTTGTAAAATCAGACAAGAGAAATTGCGGATTAACGTAATCAAATATTAAAATTTTTCAGTCGAAAACTTTTTCTCTGTATACTGTAACGAAACCATAGACATCTCTCACATGATCAGAGGCTGCATATGTTTAGCTTTCTTTGAATTTCTGAGCGCTTTGAAAATTAATAATGTAGAAAAAAATTCTCAAGCAGAAGCTAGGAACTAGACCTACCCATACCTACTTTTCAAACAGTAAAATTATAAAATTACCAAAATTTATCGATCGATTTCGCCATGCTCGATTCTATGTCGCAATTTCCAAATTTAATGAAATTAACCTATCGAAGAGTTTAAATTAAAAATTATTATGGTTGAAACGACGACTTTTCGACAACTAAAATAGAAGGGTACTCGAGGAATAATGTAAGTTTTGTATTTACCTAGATATACAACAAATTATTGGTAAAGAAGAGACGTTAACGTCAAAAATCCTTGTATTGATCGGGTGAGCTTAAACAATTTTTCATTCGCTGTATGCCAACGTGTTTAAGAGGGCAGGATTGTAAAGACAAAATAATATATTTGTTTAAATTATATTGATTGACTTAAGTGAAGAAACTGTCCCACTATGTATCCTTCCCTATTTTCATCTTCTGTATTAGATTCCCATCGTCACACGACTATTTTTGAACGAGAAGGCCCAGTCTTTGACCGTACTTCTATCTAGCACCCTCCCTCGTTCCCTCGTCGCCGCCTTGAGGATGAGGAGGGCGAGGGCGACTGCTGAATCGCGCCACCCGCAAGTTCCTTGGCTTTTCCTGGAAGACGCTCGTAAACGCGGCGCGCCGTCCGCCACACGAGACGCAGGCGCCGGCGGCGCGGAGTGGGCGGAGGCGGCGGGACGATGGGAACAGTGCGGGGAAGAGGGGGCGAAGGTGCGGCGGGGATGAAGGGAGTGAAGGGGATGGCGGGGAAGTGGGGAAGGCGGAGGCGGCAAGGACTACGGGGACCGGAGGGGCGGAGACCGGAGGCTGCAGGGACCGGTGGCGGCAGGGACCGGAGGCAGCGGGGACTGGGGGCGGCGGAAATCGGGGCGGCGGGAATCGGGGCGGCGGGAATCGGGGCTGCGGGAATCGGGGCGGCGGGAATCGGGGCGGCGGGAATCGGGGCGGCGGTCGGGGCGGCGGCGACCGGGGTGGCGGGGACCGGGGTGGTGGGGACCGGGTGGCGGGGACCGGGGTGGTGGGGACCGGGGTGGCGGGGACGGAGGTGGCGAGACCGGGGCGGCGGGGACCGGGGGCGGCGGGAATCGGGGCGGCGGGAATCGGGGCGGCGGGAATCGGGGCGGCGGGAATCGGGGCGGCAGGAATCGGGTGGCGGGGACCGGGGTGGCGGGGACCGGGGTGGCGGGGACCGGGGTGGCGGGGACCGGGGTGGCGGGGACCGGAGGTGGCGGGGACCGGAGGTGGCGGGGACCGGAGGTGGCGGGGACCGGGGGCGACGGGGGGACCGACGACGTCATAAAGGCGAAACACGAGGACAGCAACAAGGAGTGCGCGGATTGCTGAGGTTGGAGAGGGTTACGAGGCTGACTGTACGGAGAGTGTGAATGGGAACGCGATGAATGAGAAGGTAGAGGACGGGGAAGGGGGCGATGGTGAGAAAGGTGTTGGTTTGTGGGGATGGGATGGCAGGAGTAACGAACGTGGATATGTTTTAGAAGCCGGCTGAGAGATGGTTTGCTAAGATAACGGGAGTCGAGGATGAAATAGGTCGGAATTGTCAGACATCTCATGAAACAGCGACGATTTGATGATGGAGATGTTGGAATGAGCGCAACGTTAGACACGACGGTGACGTAATATAACTGGTCTGATTTTAAATGCTGCAGTGGGAGCGACAGGGGAAAGATTTGGGATCGGAATAGCGATTTTTTCTACTCTTGTAACAATAATGATCTGTGGATGAGCCATTTTTCAGAGAATTGCTATTTGGCTTTCCAAGCTGGTTCTAGAAGGAAAAGTGCTTATCACATAGACTTACTGAAGCGCTTGCCCTGGTCAACTAAGCCACCACCACCGAACGTCCATACATTGCGCGAGGTTCAAACTTACAATCATAACGCAGTACAGGGTCAACCGGGTGCCAATGCTCGGGTGGGCGCAAGGATGCCTAGGGAGAGGATCTCCGCCACTGAGGGCAGACACACCCGCACGGGTAAATGCGCCCACACGGGTCAGGGGGCGACGCAGCGGGAACGGACGGGGTGGCAGGGCGGAATGGCGGAGAGGAGGGGCAGGAGGTGATGGCCGGGAGCGGCGGGGGCGGAGGGGGCAGCGGGAGGGCGAGGGCGGCGGAAGTGGTAGGGGCAGTGGGGACGGCGGAGCCGACGGGCGCGGCTAGGGCGGCGAGTGTTGCTGCGGCGCCCGCGGGGTGTTGAAAGGGGCGGGAGGGTCGAGGGTTGAGGGAGCAGGACGGTGGCGCGGGCCGAGGCGGAGGCATGGGCAGGGACTGAGGCGGTGGCGGGGGCGGGGCGGAGGTGACGGCGGCGGCTGGAGGGGGAGGGTTGTGGAAGCGGCAGGGGCAGCGGGGATGGCGGAGGTGACGGGTGCAGCGAGGGCGGCGAGCGTTGCAGTGGCGGCGACGGGGACGGCAAAGGGGGTGGGAGGGGCGAGGGTTGAGGGAGCGGGGTCGGAGGCGGGGGCAGGAGCCGACGCGGAGGCGTGAGCAGAGACTGAGGCGGAGACGGTGCCAGCGGGGGTGGCGGATGCGGCGGGGGGGATGGTGGTGGTGCCGGCGGAGGCAGCGGTGTAGGCGGCGGGCTCCGCGCGGGCGTCGAGGGTTGCGGGGACGGCAGCGGCGATCGGGGCGGCCGGGGAAGGCTGCGGAGGCGAGGGAAGAGCGGCGTGAGCCGGAGGGTGAAAGAGGAGGCCGGCGCGGCGGCGGCGGCGGCGGCGGAGGAGGAGGAGGAGGAGGAGCGACGTGCGTGGAGCGATTCCGCCGCGTGGGTGGTTCCTGGAAGCGGCGTCTCACAAACACAAGTCTTTGCCTTTCCTCCCCTCTCCCCCTTCCCCCTCCACGGCCACCGCTGCGTCTCTCAGTGACGTCTGAGTGCCTCTAACGGGACTGACCTTCGAAGGAGTCTGGGCGTGCGACTTAAAGCAGAGCGCACTTTCTGTTACAGATAGATATGAATGGTCATCGGAAGGCTCCAAGAAACTATTGTTGCTAGAGGAATGAACATCACCTTCACAGCGAAACAACTACTTGAATAAATTTATACTTCAACTATTTCCCCATGTAAATATAATGATTGCGTATAATTTATGGTCCAATTTACATAATGTAAAATATCGAACTCGAAGGTTTCATATGCACACATACAATTACCCAGTGGCAGTGTATTAGTGCTTCCCCCCCGCCTATTGCTATGTTGCGAAGGGCGATTCTGAAGGAGCCTAAATTAACTAAACCCTTACGTAACCAGGCAGACTCGCTAACAGTAAGGACCCATCCATCGGAACAAGACTCATCTGCCGAAGGGACGACCCATTCATCCATATCCTTTCGACCCTTTCGCCCGCGTGAATACACGCCTCCACTGCTAACACTTGTTAGCACTACCGGCCAGTTTAGAATATGGCCAATGTAGATTATTCAGGTTAGCACCAATACTTTGGTATCCAAACTTACCGCATGAACAACGGAGGGTAATAGGAAGATTCTCGTGCAATATTTAAATTCCAAAATGTACTAAAATATTATTAATAAGTAGATAAAAATACATACTTTGTAAATTGATGAATATGTTTACATGAGTAATAATGAATCGTGATTGCACACTCAACATTGTAATATTTCCTATCCTCTCAAAAGAACAATTCATTCTTAGAATTTTAATTTATTATTTTTCATCGGCAAATTCATTCTCGTTTACCATGAATTTCGGGGTACGCTCAAGGATAATTTATTCTAAAAATATTACTCGCTAAAAAATTGCAAACCAGAACTTTCGCTTCCGATTAAACGAAACCGACAAAATAGGACACTGCCTTTCACGACGAAATGGCTCATTTCCCAACCAAGAGCGGACAGAATCCATTACGACCCCAAAACAAGTCAGTTTCGCGTGCATTAGCCAGATTGATTGGATTACACAGAGGTTTCCGAATCATGTTTAAAGTTTTACCAGGAAGAGGAGAGACGTGTCGACGGCAGCTGGCCCAGAAATTGTCCCGAAAGTATCTTGAGTGACCTCGTATCTCAGTTAACTTCGGGTGGAGTCAGAATATGTCTCCATTTAATGGTCGTAACATTGTTTCGTGGTGATCCCAGAGCGACGTAATGATGGTTGATAGGCTACACTGTATTGGAATAGTACTCGGAAGTAAAATGCATCAATGAAAAAAGGTTAACTTTAATTGAGGCATTAAATCGAAAGATTTGACCAATTACTGAGAGTGACAAATTATTGAATGAGTGAAATTATTGAAAAGGGTACTGGAAAAGAGTGGATTGTATTAGATATCTTTCCTCGTCAAAGTCAAAAAGGTTCTAATCATTTGATATTCATTTGTTACTATGAAGATCCTTTGAAAAACTTTTTACAGAACTGTTATACTCTGTAACAATGATATTCTTCAGAAAAATTTCTGTTCAGCCTGTTGTAGTTCAATAAACCAAGACTTTTAATTCGGGTTGAGAAATATTATAATTCTCGGGGGACGTACAATTTGGTGAAACCACATTCCTAAATTATAACCGACAGGCGTGGAAAAGTTAGTATATCAAAAAGAAACAGTTACTTTCACTTCTACGAGAACTCTTAAACATGAAAAGAATGAAATATTTCTCTCTCCCTCTCTCAATGAAAATCGGAACACAGAAATGGCTATTAAAGGATTGAAATGTACGCACGTGTTATTTCTGCCACACTGAGAAATTTACGAAATTGAAAACACAGGGATTCGTTAAATGTACCTTCGGCTGCTGGCATATCTTGTGAGCAAATGTTAAACTCCAGCAAGTAGGTAAAAAAAGATAATTTTAGACTCGATAATTGAAAAAAAAGGTTGTTCTTTTTCGCTCCAAACTCAAGGGCAATCTTACCTATGTAGCGCTCAAAGGTAATTTGTCCTAGTATTCTGGATTGTTTTCTTGTTTTTATTTATTTATTTTACGTCAAAAAAACAGTTAAAAACTGCGTATGACGTGCTATAGGGAAAAGTGAATTGTGTGCACATTTTCAAAATTCTGTGATCCCTACACTAAGTCATATACTACTTAAATTTTGAATTTTTGAAAGGGAGAAAAAAAGAAAAAAAAACTCCCATGTAATAAAATCTATTTTCAAGGATAAACAAGCAATAAATTTTGAATTTTGAAAGGGAGAAAAAAAAACAAAAAAACTCCCATGTAAAAATCTATTTTCAAGGGTAAATAAGCAATAAATTTTGAATTTTGAAAGGGAGAAAAAAACAACAAAAAACTCCCATGTAATAAAATCTATTTTCAAAGATAAATAAGCAATAAATTTTGGGTCTTATTACTTCCTGCCGCGACAACATGGAAACGATAATTTGAATAATTGTATTTCCCACTGAATTCTAGAAGACGTGCACAAAAAATGAAGTTACATTTATGTCCAGAAGCAAAACAAGGGGCCATCTCAGCATTTGCTCAATGGATCAGGGAAACTGGACGAAAAACCTGATCGAGATGGGGGTCATTGACCCGGAGGCTGTGTTACAATAGTTGTTACAGGTTGTTTATACTCATTTATACAGTCCAAATGGTAAATAATGCATTATGTATCATTGTTAAAAATAACGTTACTTTTCTTGTGATATAGTCTCTAATTGTATAGAAACAGTTATGCAGCAGAAACGATTTCACTTGGGATTTAAACTTTTCTATTGAATTGAATCGTTTAATGTCATCTGGCAAAGTGTTGTAAAATAATGTACATGTATTGTATGTGAATTTTTTGTAATAAGCTGTTGATACTGTCACCTGATGAATATGATTTCTACGTCGAGTGTTATAGTAATAGACTTCGGCATTTTCTGAAAAATATTCCCGCCCTTGAGCAAGTCATTTTTTACAAAAACCACTGATTCGTAAATAAAAAGACACGGTAATGGTAGAATTCCTAGATTAATGAAGAGAGGCTTACATGAATCACGTGGGTGGGATTTGGTTATTATTCGTACAATTCGTTTTTGTAATCTAAAAGTCTGGAAGCTATAAGATGTATTTCCCCAGAATATTATGCCATATCTCAGGCGGGAATGAACATTCGCGAAGTATACACAACAAGCAGTATGAAGGCTGACTGAATTTGCAAGAATTCTGAACGCGTAGCATAATGAACTTAATTTTGTGTTCAATTCATTTAAATGGACATTCCATTTAAGGTTTGACTGAATTGAGAGACCTAAAAATTTTGTTGCCTTAACATCAGTCAATGGTACACTGTTCATTTTCGATTGAGCACAGAATTGTTTATTTGATATGGAAAACTGCATTAAAACCGTTTTCTTTTTGTTTACTATTAATTTGTTATTTCGGAACCAATTTGAAACATCTGATATTGTACTATTTACGGTTTCTTTATTGCAAAGGATATTCGTATCATCCGCAAAGAGAACCGTTCTTCCGTTTCGAATCGTCGAGGGCATATCGTTTATGTAAAGTAGGAACAGAATAGGGCCTAAAATCGATCCTTGAGAAACTCCACATGCAATGGGCAAAGAGTCGGAAAGGTGCGTACGTAATGTTCCATCATTCCAGTAAGGTATTTCAACTCTCTGAGATCGTTGTTTAAGGTACGAACATAACCAATCTAGATCAATACCACGAATTCCATATGAAGGTAATTTGGAAAGTAAAATGTCATGATCAATGACGTCAAAAGCTTTTTAGAGATCTAAAAATAATCCAATAGGTGCCTCGTTTTGATCCAATGATGAGGCGACATCTTTTTTCCTTAGGCGAGATCTCTTTTCCTTAGCGGATGAATGTAATCATTCAGCCCATAGTCATATTGAAAAATAATTCGCTTATAGTCATGAAAAAGGTTTTCAAAAATGTATGCTACCAACAACAATTATAACAATAGTATTTTTTTACTATTGTTAAAATTGTTCATAACAGTTTTTTGTACACGTTAACTGAATGGCCATTATCAAATCTAATGCGGTAATTAGGTACATGTAGTTTAGAATTGCGAATATTCCAACATTGTTTCCAGTTTCAATATTCTGAAAAGTGAAATGAACTAATAGTACATACAATTTTACTTTGGTTTTCGTCCATTATTCCAGTAGATAATCGAAACTGTTAAATACATTTTCTGAAGTGACAGTTTTTAGGTTACCTTATTGCTTAAGTTAACAGTAATAAGGAATTATTATTAAGTAATATAAATAAATATCTAAATATTAAGATTAGGCATCACATATATTGAAGAAGGCGTCTTGATGATACTATTAGTTTGCAGTTAGCTCACTAAAACAATTGCAATTAACTTTGCTCTACGCCTGAATCCAGCACAAGGGTAGGATTAAAAAACTAAACCATGTGCCATAGTTTAGAAACGATTAAATAATATTTATTGGAATATTTGTGGGGGACTTCAAGTTATTACAAACATAAATTCAGTTCATAATGTATCTTTGTATTCTATATCTTTTTCACTTCTCGTGAATCTACACATTATATAGTTAGGAGTAACTAAAACGGTAACTAGTAGTGACACAGCAACACATTCTTTCTCGTCATATTTGTAACAAGTAGGTAATCTGTATTTATAAAACTGAACTATGTCTGAGATATTAAAGTAACTACACAGTCCATTCACATTAATGTGGCCATACAATAACTCCTCACAGACGGCAGGTGGCGGCACTACCAGCGGAGGGTACATAAAGCGTGTCGGGATGAAGCGGAAAAGAGTGCAGTAGTGGCCGCTATGCAGAAACGGAGCGATTTATCGGACGTCCGAAAGAGCATGATCATTGCGTAAGCGTTTCCGAAACGGCTAAGTTTTTAAGTGCTTTTAAGGCCTTTTAAAGCGTTTGCGTGTCGCCGTGGTTAAAGTACACCTTGCAAAACCGGCGCTGAGGAATTTGTGGCACATAGCCAGAGAGGACAGGGGAGAACTACGGCTGTGAAGATGTGTACGAGCGAATAGACATACATGTGTAGAGCAACTGACTGCCCAGATGAATCAAGAGTCTACCAACAGGGTCTCCTCAACAACTGCTCAGCGAACGCCAATACAGCAACTGGACGACTACTGAGTGGCGACAGGTGGCCTTTTCAGATGAATCACGTTTTCTGCTTCATCTGAAACATGGCTGGTTGGTTGATTAGTGATTCCGAGCACGTCAACATTTTAGGTCATTAGTCCCGTAAGTAGCGCATCTTTTTCCTCGGGAGATGGCGGTGACCTTCTTCCATTGGATGGCGAGATCCGGCGCCGACCTACCGTCGGCTAGCGACGTTTCCCCCTAACCAGGATTCTCCCACCAGCGGGTCACCGTTTCAGCCGGGACAAGCTCTAAGCTCACGACCGGTCTCCGATATGGTAGTGTAATGTGTGGTAGTGCATGTTAGTTTAAGTGTGTGTAAGGGCAGAGGATAGGACACGGAAGAGGAAGGAAAAATCGCGCGCGGTCCGGTACCCGTTTGTTGGAGTACTGCTCCGGCATTCGCCTGGTGTTGATCGGAGAATCCACGGAAAACTACCGATCAGAGCAGCCGGCCGCTAGAATTCTCCTCCAGACAGCAACTGAATTCGACCTAGCTCAGAAGTTAGTGTCGAAAAATCCTGACGCTGTCAGAACTCGAACCTAGGACCTCCCAGTCAGAGGCGCTGCAGTGACATCAGTTGATGCACTGAGCTACCGCTCCCAGTTGAAACATGGTCGTTGGCGTACGTGGCATGAAACATCTCAATGCAAACACCCTGCAACAGTCGCGGAGGAAGGAGCGTGATGGTGTGGGGAATGTTTTCGAGGCATTCCCTGGGTGATCTCGTCATTCTCGAAGGCACAATGGATCAACAGATGTATGCAGCCATCCTTGGGGACCATGTCCAGCCCTACATGCAAGTCGTTTTTTCTTAGCAAGACGGTATCTACTAGCAGGACAATGCAACGTATCACACAGCTCGCAGTGTTCGAAGAGCACCAGGATGAGATTGCAGTACCCCCCAGGGCACCGAACTCACCGCATTTAAATCCAATCGAGAATCTGTGGGGTTATCTCGATTGGGCTGTTTGCGCCCTGTATCCGCAACCGAGCAACCTAAATAGCCTTGCAATTATTATATATATATATATATATATATATATATATATATATATATATATATATATATATATATATATATATATATATATATTACAATTTGTGTCTTCTATCAAGACTAATCTCGGATACACCTAAACCGATTTCAGCACGTTTTGTACTCAAAAGTAGTCTTGGGCATAATTTACTGGGATGATTTATTATATCTCATCTTTACTCTTTTACATTCATCATTATTATTCTCTTTTATATACTTTTTTTCAAATCTGCAGATCTATGTATTGCGATCTTAATGATTATTTAGTGATTCGGGGGACATCAACCTCTACGATCATTATTCCTGTAAGTATAGTATATATGATACCAGAGAGTTTGCTGTGTTTCTCCATCACTGAAACAGAGATCCAGCGGCGAACTACTCGTCGGTTGGTGATGTTATCTCATCAAGTATCCCCCGAGTACTGCCCAAGAAGCTCTAAGTTATCGTGTGCGATGGAGCAAGTGTGTAAGGTAAGTAGAGAGGAGGTAAGTAATGTCAGAGGAGGGAACAAGGATGAGAAAGGAAATCACCTGTTTCACTTGGTAGGGTATTGTCCCAAAATTCTCCTGGTATTGACCGTAAGCACGTAAAACCACGGAGCAGCCTAAAAGACACTAAAATTCTACAGACATTGGTTGAATTCGACCTACCTGTGTTGCTTGGTTCGAAGACCCGAACCGTAGGACCTCGCGACGCAGTAGACAACGACAATGCTGGCATTGAACCATCAGAGACAGTCCGATCATAATGAAATGTACACTTCACCTCACAAACAAGAGAGTTACTGTCAACCAGCGATTCACTTTCACACTCCTAAATGCGGATATTATACTCGCGCACTCTCAGTTTCTCGCGAATACATCGCAAACGATGAAAAAATCCATCAAAGCAGATCAAAATTTCTGAAACCCACAAACTTTTTAATCTTTCTGAAAGCAATTTCAGATATTAAAAGTGAAATTTGAAATTAGCACCGACGGAGAGGGCCAGAACAGAGGAGAACGGGACAATGGACGCGGTGGGTGAGGGGAACAGGCGGGGGGGGGGTGTCGTAAGTGTCAACAAAATTACGCCTCTTTACTTCGCAAGGAATTTATTTTTTCCTATCTAGGAAATGATTGTGATCGGGCAACTTCACTTCCGGTCGAAAATAGCAGTTGTACTCGTGCAAATTATACGATTTCTTCCTTTCTTTTCCCTTTTTCAAACGAACTAATTTGGTGCATGTAATTTCTAATTTCGAAACACAGCTTGCAATATCTGCTTCTGGAAGAATGTCGTGCGGAAAAAAGACATTTTTTCACACATTCTATATCTAAAATTCATGTATAACCAAATGATGATGATGATGATGATGATGATGATGATAATAATAATAATAATAATAATAATAATAATAATAATAATAATGTATATGGTGATGCATTTAACTACCAACGCATCTAATATTTTCAAAATGATAATTACAAAATGATTACATTGATATTTTCATTTTAAAATGATAAATTTTAAGTAACTAAAACCTAAATTAACTATGTAGAATATAGTAATAACTCCGCTCAAAAATAGATCTAAAAAATAGGCAACCATAAGTGAGTCAATGTTTTGAAATTAATTTTAACAGTTCTTGGGATTATTAACTCTACATAAAGTAGTTGCAAACGAATATTTATAATAAATAATAGATCATTTCTGTATTACTGAATTATTATTAAAAATAGTAATATATTATTATTGTTATTAATCCTCGTAACCTCGTAGTATTATTGCCTTCAGGTTATGGGTTGATTAGTGTGCTTATCGCGATCAGAAGTTACGGAACAAGTGCAGTTTTGTCTCATGCTAAACACAGAACTGATTTGGAACCCGCTCCTCCCGGCTCCATCTACTTGGGTCTAATTGCCAAACAGAATCTCCATCAGAGTTGAAATCACTGCAAGGGCGCTACCTTGCGAGCTCCCTGCCCACTCACTGGGCGGCTTCGGGCGGGCACCGAGTCCCCAGCGGCTCTCGAGCTCGCGCCCGCCGCCTCCGCGCGCGGACGTGCCCTGCGTGCGAACGGGCAGGGTGGGGGCCAGCCATTCGGCCCGCGGCGCCAGACTAATATCCAGCGAACTCACGGTGGACGGCGGGGGCGGCGTGGCCGGCACGGGCAGCGGAGGCGGCGTGGGCAGCGCGGGCGGTGGGTGGGGCGGGGGCGGTGGGAACAGCGGGAGCGGCGGGGCCGGCAGGGGCGCGGGAGCGGCAGGGACAGCGGGGGCGGTGGAGGCGGCAGGGCCGGCGGGGGCGGTGGAAGCGGCAGGGGCGACGGAGACGGCGCGGACGGTGGGGGCAGCGGTGACGGTAGAGGCGGTAGGGGCAACGAGCGTGGCAGGGGCGGCGCGGGCGGTGGAGGCGGCGGGGTCGGCGAGGTCGGCGGGGCGGCGGGGACGGTGGGGGTAGCGGTGACGGTGGAGGCGGCAGGGACGGTGGGGGCAGCGGTGACGGTAGAGGCGGTGGGGGCAACGAGGGGGCGGGGGCGGCGCGGGGGCGGCGGGGGCGGTGGAAGCTGCGGGGGCGGCGCGAGCGGCGGGGGCGGCTGGGCCGGCGGGGACGGTGGGGGTAGCGGTGACGGTGGAGGCGGCGGGGGCAGCGTGATCGGCGGGGTCGGCAGGGGCAGCGGGGGCGGTGGAGGCTGCGGGGGCGGGGTCTGCGGCGGGGGTGGAGGGGGCGGCGCGGGTGGCGCGGGCGGCAAGCGTGGCGGGGCCGGCGCGGGCGGCGGGAGAGGTGGGTGGAAGTTGAATACTGTGGCAGAGTCAAGAGCGGTAGGCAGCACTGAATAATGATCGCGGCGATTCGGAGAAATTGTGAACTCTTCAGTCGATATGCGTGGAGAGCTTCTAGAGCATTATCTATTGGCAACAATAAGGATACGATACGCATTGCAACGATGCTCACTTAGTTTTGCAGAGATATAAACATTATTTGAAAAATTATAGTTATCTCGTTGGTGTATTCTCACGATTTGTTTTGCCTACTGCTTTAAGAAGGTGGGAATTGTCATCAAACATTAATTTCAAAGAAATCTTAAGTTAAACAACATTTTCCTCTCACCTACAAATTAATGTGCGAAGAGAAAACTTTGAACCCATTTTTAAGTACGTTGCACGCATGGAGGAATATAACATTTGAGGTCCCCAGACCCGTTTACGTTGAATTTCTGTCTTGCGGAAGATACGAGAAAACCAGAGACCCTCCCCCTGTTTTCATAGGAAGTTTTTTTTAAATTTCGTAAGTATTGCTGGGAATTATAGTAAAGAACACATGTTAATGAGTATTTGTACACGCTCGCATATGACGTAAAAGTCAAAAACCTGAAGAAATGAAACCTGAGGAAAAGAAAGAATATTTGAGAGAGGGCGGGGTCATCAGTGACCCCGCTTTGTAGTTAGTATTCGTTGAAATGAGCCTTGTGAATCCAGGGTTAAATTGAAGCCAGGATGTTGGAAGCAAGGGCATCAAAGGCTACATTCCAAAAATCACAGGAACGTTGCAAACAGAGCGAATACAATGACCAGGAAGGCAAGGAACAACCAACATGGAGTACATGACCGGAGAAAGAACTAAATTTAAGCAACCACGGGCAAATGGAGCTAGCCTGCCTTGCGCCGGTTGTGAATGTCATCGCTGCTCTCTGCATCAGCGTTCGCACAAGGGATCGCGGAGAATTAGAAGGGGGTTTGAAGCGGTTAAGGTGACTCTCCTTGAGTGCCTAGTTTAACACCGAATTCACAAAATGCATCTATGAGATTCGGGCTTTAGACATATTCAAATATTTGAAAGATGCTATCTTCAACAGATATGAGATTTCTTTATCATTCTGGTGCTGATTTCTGAGTAATCCTGTTTCTTTCATTTCAGCAATTGTTTTTATCGCAAGTTCTGAATAATTTCATCTTGCTCGCCGCGCTGGGCCATGTATGTAACATAGATACACTGCGTGCTGTCACTTCTGTTGTTATATCTCCCTTAGAAACATTCCGTTAGGCGTAGTTCAGTGTCATAAAACAAAAAGATTGTCGTTAAGTAAGATTTAAATACTATAGTACGAAAGCTCTGAACTAAGTGATTTTTTTTTATTTAAACAAGCAGAAAAATCATTGATAACAAATGACAAAGTAGTGAAGGTATCTGACAGATACATTTCGTGTGCTGACGTCATATTTTGCATTGCGGACGCTGCCGGGTGGGGCGTGCAACGCTCGTTCGCGGCGAGTGAGGCGAGCAGAGGCGGTGACGGCGGCGGCGGCGGCGGCGCGGGGGCGGACCGCTGGTGCCGCGATGGCGGATAAGCTCGCCTCTAGATCGATCCGTCGCCGCCGCCGCCGCCGCCGCCCTCAGCGCAACCCGCGGCAGAGAGTAATCTCAGAGCGCCTCGCCGCTCCGCGCCGCACTTCCCGCCTCTGCCTTCGACTACGACTCCCCGCAATATTCTTCGTTGCCACCGCCGCATCGTTATTCTCACCCCGACTGCATCTCTCTCAACGCCGCTACCCACGCCGCCGTTGAGATTTGAGCTCACTTCGCCGCCTACATTATCGTTAGCACTCTCTACACACACCGTCGTTCAAATTACCGTCCAAAACACCACCTACAGACTACTTTGATTTTAACTCAGAGATTGCATTGGCGCTTTCTCTGCAGCGAGTCTGACCGGGAAGTACTACGGTTTGAGTCCCGGTGAGAGCGGAATTTTGACACAAACTGCGTAGCGAGGTCGAATTCAGCTGCTGTCTGGAGGAGAATTCTAGCAGCCGGCTGTTCTGATCGATAGCTTTCTGTGGTTTCTCCGATCAACACCAGGCAAATTCCGGAGCAGTATCCAAAAGAACGGGCCAGGGGCGCGATGTTTCTTTCTCCTTCCTTGTCCTGTCCTCTTCCATCACACACAAACACTTACATGCACTTCATTACCACACATGTCGGGAGCTTTAGATCTTTTTCCGGGTGGGGCGATGCCCCGCAGAGGGAGATAGCTAGAGGTGGGAATCCCCCGCAAGCGGACGTGGAAGTCGGCGCCGGTTCTCATCATCTTGTGAGAGACGAACACCGCCACCTCCAGGAATATAAAATCACTACACTAACGGCACTAAGACCCTAGCAGTTGACGTTCTCGGAAACACCAATAAATACAAAGCACCGCCTACATAGGCACTCTTTCCAGTCTAACTGCTACCACCACTACCCAAATCGCCGTTGACCCCGCAGTTCAGACCGCTGCCGACGCTGTCGCCAACACCGCCACTCACACAACCACCCAGTACGTCACATACACCCCCAACCGTACAATTCTAGACACCACTTCCCACGTCACCGACCTCGCCGACACCGTCCCGCACAATGCCACCAACACCACCATCAACATCGCAATTGCGATCGCTGTTGCCACCGCTGCCGTTATTGTCTTTGAGGTTCTACTGTCGTAGACTTCATTGACGCCACCGAAGGATTTTTTAACTCTTTCCATTTACGATTTTTGCACCTTTTTTTTTCTTTTTTCTTACCTTGAAATATTTTTTAATTAAATCAATGCGGTATCTATTGATTCGTACTTGTATTATTTAAACAAAACCAAAATCGTTCTGAATCCTTGTATCAGTATTGTAGTGACGTGGCTGCGACCACATGGCAAATTTGTAAATCGGATGTTTGAATTTATTGTTGAAAATCGTTTCAATGATACAAAAATAAACGCAGAAATAAATTGAAATATGATTTTAATAATTCATTTGTATATTTAACTGGAAGCAAAATGTAAGGCAGGCAAAAAATCTTTTCATTTGTTTCAGCAGATCAATATACGAACCAAATTGGAATTACAAGAATATAATAAAGAAGTACTAGTTGTAACTGCAAACTCACGTGTGAAGCCCAACGGTTCCTTCCGCAGAAGAATGAATGTTAAATAGCGTACATATCTAATATAATAGAAAACAAAATATGCATTGCATTTTAGTGGACAAAGATGGCCGAAACAGCGGCAGTGTTATCGAATTGTTTGATCGTTTTTGACATAATGCAGGCAAAATAAAATATCTAGGTTTAATTGAAAATGTGCAATTATTAATTCGTTTTTAGAATCCACATGAATTATTAATCAATGAATCCATGACCAATTATTAATTCGTTTTTAGAATACACGGAAAATTAATTTTGTATAATATGAAATTAAACAAGTGTGTTTCAAAAAAGTGTTTGGAGGTAGCGGGAACGGAGGAGTTCGTCGGTTAAGTTTTAATTAGCCGAGAACAGTTGGTCAAATTTTTAAATTGTCCAACCCAAAAGATTTCCATTCGATCTTTTTGAATTTAGTAATACATGACATTTATTGCATAATTTTCTACGAAAAGTAATTAGTTTAAAATTAATGATTAATTATTACATAATTTACTAACATGCAGCGGTAACAGAGAAGATAGCTCCCTTTTGTATTACTCCCTCCATTACTCCAACCATATTCAATTCAATTTAATTCAATTCAATGATGCTTTATTTTCAGTCGCGAGGCTCAGGTCATGAGACCTGCTCTTCCGCCTGACCACGCAAATTCCGCTACGCTCCTTTCACCGTCTGGCAGAGAAAGGAGGTATCACTCGGGCGATGAAACAGGCGTTTTGAATTTTGCTCAGAGGCTTCCTTTAGGCTTGAATATCTTTTACATGCAGTAAATCTACAACATTGGACAGACGGCTTCACTTCCCCTCCAAAGTAAGACGTACGAAGGATATTTTCACCCTTAAAAATCCGCCGCTTCGATCGGATTTGAAGCTGCGAACTTTGGTAGAACAGCTCAATACGCCAACCGTTACACCACCAAACCACATGCTGGTTTTAATAATTTTGATCACAACGAAAACATACGAAGCACATGAAAACCAACGGAAACGGTTCAAACAATACAGAATATTGAGAATTAATTAATTTTGAAAGATGTAGTCAACCTGATGACAAGCTCCCATTGGTGAGTAGTATTTGAATGCTTATTGCTTAATAATCTTCATCATATTAAGTTCAATTGTTTAAAATGTATTTGCACTATAAGAAGTGTACCTGCTGATGTAACCAAGGAGGTTACGAAAAGTAGTTATGAATTATTCTTCCGATAAATGAGAGTAAAATACCTATAAATTAACAGTTTTCCAAGTCAAGGAAAAATATTAAGCAATAAGCCTCTAATTACAGAAGAATACCATCCTTTCCAATTCAAATAATATAAACAAATAACTAAAGAATGAATGAATGCCTTATTTTACGTGGCAAGACTCAGGCCATGAGGCCTGCTCTTCCGTGTGACCACGCAAATTTCATTACGCTTCTTTCACCTACTAGGGGAGAAAGAAGGTATTACTTGGGCGACGAAACAGGCAATTTGAATTTAGCTCAGAGACTTCATTTAGGCTTGAGGATCTTTTACATGCTGTAAATCTACTAACATGGGACAGCCGGCTTTACTTCCCCTCCGAAGGAAGACGTACAAAGGATTTTTTCGCCCTTAAAAGCCCACGGCTTTGAACCCGCAAACTTGGGTATAACAGCCCGATACACTGTTACACCATCGCCGCCGCGATGGTGTAGTAAAGGAGATTTGTGTCAATTACCGTTTGCAATAACGAAATCTCCGTAGCTGAATTCTGCAGCAGTGAGGCGCGCGTGGTAAGAGGAGCGCGGGGAGAAATCGAAGGAAGGCGCCTGCAGGGGAGGCCGTGTGCGGAGTGCCAAGATTTATCACGCGTCGGAAATGCAATTTCCGCACAGGACAGTGCTGCACTCAAATTTGATTGTGGAAACTTAAATTGGATTGTAAATGAGTCGCGAATCCCTCACCTGTGACGTCAGGAGCGCCAAGGGTCGTATCACCTTCTGCGCCAGAGACGGCGTCACACTTATGCAGCTGCGAGAATTTCAGAATTCCCAAAGAATATGTTAATAGAGCGTGTGGAACTTCTATCTGAAATGTATTCTTTAATAGAGTACTTTAAGAATTTTGAGAGATTATGGGATGGAATAAACAGTAATGTGTCAGAATTAATATTGCAAACGGAACGTACTACTAGCGCAACTTTTCTTGAACGATTGAAGAAATGCGGGCGGAGTGGGGGTATTAGTTACAAAGTCGGCCACTATAGTATTTACAGTAATGCCAACCTCTGGACAATCAAAGTCCAACCTGCTACATGTGCGGCCAAGTCATCGCTCTGGGTAGGCAACAGCAGGGACACTAGATAGGAGTTTTAGGTGCCTCCTTTGAAGGATCTGGACATGCCTTAGACATTTCTTTAGATAATGGTAATAAAGTTCTTGACTATGAAAGCAACTAGCTTTGACTAGCTTCTGTTTCATGTCAACGAAATGTTAATGTTTGGAATGTTGTCATCAGTGCTCGCGGCGAGGTTTTGCCTTCAACAGTTTTTTGCTCAAGGGAGGGGGAAGCAAGGTCATCATTCAAGAAAAGTTGCGCGAGTAGTAGATGGAGCTTTGTTGACAATGAACGTGTGGTGGGAAATTCCATATCGATCACATAACGGACACAGCTCTTTCCAATTGATAGTGTCAAGAATGTAATATATCTTGCAATAAGTGTTAAATTACATTTACCATGCTATTAAATGGTACCCGTAATGTCAAGTATGCCAAAAATTCTAAGATATCAGGGGTGTCAATGATGTCAGTTACGTGGTATTGTTTCTTCAATGACGATATAGCAATATTGCACATGTGACTTTGTCCCCGATTGTTAGGCAACTCCTAATGCACCGAGGGATACGAGATGTTCTCGGGGAGGGGAGACGATTTTTTTATCGATTAAATAGGTAGATATCAAACGAATTTGGTTTCTTCTTTTTTCTCCCTATTGTTGCCACCATTGTACCTCCTCCCAAACGACGTTGGATGGCGTGGCATATTCATTCACCTACAACAGAATACGTCGGTTTTGCAAGCGACCAGTTTGTATAACTGTCATAATTTAAGAAGCTGGACATGACCCGTTTACAATATTTGCAGAACTTTTACTCAAAGACATAAAAATATACGTTCAAAATTGTGCAAAAATCTATCATCATAAACACATGAAGGATTGTGCGAAAATGCTTAAATTGCGACGAAATATGAATTATCTGTGTCTTCATTATTTACCCAACACAAAGTCAAATAAAAATCCGGTGAATACCGAGAAAAACATTGTACCATATGTACTCGTATTTACAAAAGAATGCATCTTGGAGTACATTTGCCACTCTTATTAATCTACATAGATTCCTTGACTCTTGGGAAGTGCGTTTGGGCGTGAGCGAGGGCGGTCGTTTGCCAAGTCGGTTGCACTTGAGAAAGGCTTGGTTGCAAGGGCGCGAGCGAGCACCGAAGCAGAGCAGAGCAGAGGTCTGTTCGCTATCAGCGAAGGCGAACGCTTACAATAAGGTACCAACTGCCAAGTGCTTGAGGAATTTTCGACTTGCGAGGTGAGGACAGCATTGAACATGAACAACCTTGGAGAATCGCAACACTCAGTGTTCAGTCGTGAATCGTTTATACGGTGGCATTTACACATAAGCCGATTGTGCAGTTTCAGAACTTCAGCAATATCACACGATAAGAAATTTTCAGCCAATGGTCACCACGCTCATCTGACAAATCTACGCTTTCTACACATATTTACACACGAAAGTGTAGGTGACGTTAGCATGCGCGTCATTATTCGCCGAAAATAGCCGAGTTGAGTTTCTTCACTTACCGCCATACGTCGCTTAAGGTCAATTTAGCCGAATTGCTGCCGACGTTTTTCATGCATAGTCCGCTAGGTCTCCAACACCGGACTTATCCCCTTCCAGTCTTCATGGTTGTAAATGCAGTGGCAACTGCGAATTGTCCGATTGGTTACACTTGATGACCATTCACGCTTGCTTGCGTGCCAGTGCGATCTGGTGGGGAGTCGTAGAGTCTCTGGAGCTTGCTATCGGAACTAGTAATCCGCAGGCCTGAAGGAACGTAACAAAATCCAATTCACAATTTAGTCTCGTCTACAACTAACGCTTACAAGTAACCAAAATTCTCAATTTCTTCACTTATACAAAAGTAGGCATCCGAGTAGTACGTGTCAATTTCTTCACTTACACAAAAGTATGCATCCGAGTAGTGCGTGTCGATTTCTTCACTTATACAAAAGTATGCATCCGAGTAGTACATGTCGATTTCTTCACTTAGACGGAAGTATGCATCCGAGTAGTACGTGTCGATTTCTTCACTTATACAAAAGTATGCATCCGAGTAGTACATGTCAATTTCTTCACTTATACAAAACCATGCATTCGAGTAGTACGTGTCGATTTCTTCACTTATACAAAAGTATGCATCCGAGTAGTACGTGTCGATTTCACTTATACAAAAGTATGCATCCGAGTAGTACGCGCTATCAACCACATTCTATAAGCAAATCACGTCGATTCGCAACCCTTTTCCACGGAGCGTCGCACTCCCGTTTTCCTCCGTGCGGCTCGAAAGAAGCGGTTGGAACGCGGCAGCAGATTTCAGGCATTTTAAAAAGAACAATGAAAGCAATTTACGCGGCATAATTTCGTGGAGGCGCCGCATCGCGCCGCCACAAGCGAAGTTAATTGTTTCTCACCAGACTTCCCCTCCGCCACCGCGCCTGCGCCAACGTATGTAAATTTCGGTGCCCCCTCTCACTTCTTCCTTCTCGTCAGCTGCGAAGTCGTTCCGTTCTCCTGATGAAACGTTACCGTTAAATTTACACGAGCTAAATTCTTTCTTTATTGCACTATACTCGTGGTTTCTTTCACTCTGTTACTCGGCAGCTGATGTGAAAAAGAGCACAAGTAAAGTGGATAGGAAGAAAGTGCTCTCCTAGTTCGAGAAGATCAAACTGGAATGTAGAGGGTATAATAAAAAAGACCGGAGCTAAGAAAGAATGTGAACAGGTAAAAGAGAAGATCGTATTAAAGAAATACTAAAAGATATCCGGAGAAGAAGAGCGAAAGTTTTGAGAAAGATTCCATAGCGCGGTTATCATTTTGATCAAGAAAATACTCGTAGAGTCTAAAAAATATTTAATGATATTTAATTCAGATAAATGTCGAGAAAATTTTCAGTACTAACCAAAATTGGATTACCTGAGAAAGTTCCTTTGATTCATTTCCATCACTTGGATACAGGAAAGGGTAAAAGCCGTCACACATCAGTTGGATTTAATTCTTGTTAGAAACAAGTGTGTTGCAGCCTGACGAAAGAGGTGTGAGCAATTACATTGTTCGCATCCTTATGATTTATACAATGTTATATACATGTAAAAATTTAATTGTACAACAATTTGAGTCTAATTTTGAATTTCTGAAATGCATTTGGGGGCGATTGTAGGAGACACAGACTAAGAATTAAGCATTTTCCTACAGAGCGTCGTATATTTTTGACATTTTTAGCTGTTTTCTGCAGATTTTTTCTTATGTATTGGGGGGTTATGGTTGTATGTAGTGATACAAATTGGGCGCCCTTGTAGCCGGCCTATGCGCGTGGCGTAAGCTTTAGTGGCGACAAAAGCAGACACCATAATTAGAGGCAGGAATGAGTCTCTGTTAATAACGTCGCCTAGATTGGATATTGGTTACTTTGCATTGTCCTGATAAATCTGGCGACGACGACCGTGCTTCTTTTGTAGGATATTGAGCATTGTATTGGTACGAATTGAAAATTGTCATGTAAGAAGATAATACATTTTTGTAGTTGATTTACTTACTAGTGTTTTTCTTAACATAACAGAGAATCGAATCTTATTTGGCCACCTTTCATTGGTAGATTCCAAAGTATCTGCACATTTTGTTACGAATTCATCTGATACTATACTATAGTGTACAATGAACTATTTCCAATTTTTTATAGTTTTGCGAAAATTTAAGCACTTTTCATATTTCATTTAACATTTTTATGTAATGGCTCTATTATAATTTCATGGAATTTATAAAATGGCACGACGAAACGCGCTCAGTGTAATAAGATCGTTATTATTTGGGAAACCGAAATAAACTCATCGGCTCTACGATCTCGTATATTCGCAAATTACAAATGTTCAGATACAATTTCAAGTAAAATTGTTTCAAAAGTAAAATGTAAGGAACCGAAATAGGTCGTGATCTGCTCGGTACTTAAAACAATCGGCGTAAATTGTCAGCTTATGTGTATGTTGAGGAACACCGGAAAGAAATTAGTTGAAAGAATTTATTACTTTCGTTCTAAACGTGGCGATGTTATTCGCCATTTATTTAACAATGACTATTCTCACCATTCACAGCCTCATTATAACGACCAAATACGTAGAATTTAAACCCATAAAACCACCACCACCACTACAGCAAAAATATAATGATACTCTTAAAATACTGAGGGGGGAATAAACTGCTCTTGATATTGATAAATTAACAGAATCCAACATACAAAATTTAACTCTACTGTGTGCACCCTTCACAATTTTAAAATTAATTTTACAACTATTTTGATCCTCATCGTACTTTGATCTGTTGAAAATTAAGCTTCTTATTTACAATATCTGGAAATTATTTTAAAAGAATAATGAAATGTTCGACCAACTTTAATGACGTTCTCTTGACCGATACTCGTTTTATACCTTTCATCTTCTATCCTGCAGCTTACATGTATTCTGCCGACTAATGTTTCCTAGTTAGCAGTATTAACGAGGTTCTTTATAGCTGACGCCGCTTCTCGCATCCCAGTCGCCACGTCCTTCGATCTTCCCAATCTTCCTCTTGAAGATCTCGTTCCTTCATCGCCTTTCCTATCTCATTTTCCCATGTTTTTCTTGGTCTACCACGCTTCCTGTTTCTTTGAGGGAACCATTTTAAAATTTTCTTGGGCCATCGACTTAACGTCATCCTTTGGATATGATCATACCACTCAATCTTTTAGCAACATCTACATCCATTATATCAATATCAATACTCATTTGATTTTTTTATGAGAATATTGGGTACTTTATTCAGAAATGTAAGGTCACAACAGCGACTCCCATAGTTATCATTCATTAAAATCATTTCCATTGATTTTAATTGTTGCTCTTCTCCTGACTTAGAATCCAAACTTCTGAACCACAGGTACTGCTTTCATTTGTATATTTATCTTTGTCTTGTTTGTTATTTTTTGACTCTACAAACCATTACTCCACTGTCTTTTCACTACTTTCCCTTGAGAGATCCAAAGTTTTACTTCTTCTGCATATCCACCTTCCTTTGGTATACACTAAGGTACTTATAAGCTGTTGTATTTTTAATACATCTGTTCCTAATTATTAGATTTGTTCCTTAAGACCTAGCACCAATATACTCTGTTTTGGTGGATTTATAAATGTCATTTTCAATAATTTGAATTCAACTGTGTGGTAGTTTGCGTTGAAGTAAACTTGTGTATGTCTTATTTTTAAATGTTTCCTATTGTCTCATTAAAACAAATTATTCCAGAAAATACTTCCTCCATTACTTTCTATAAATATTTCTCCATATTTTACAACAAAACATACAGCTACGGTAAGAAATGAATAACGTATTCATCTGTTTGTCATCCTCACACTGCATTTTAAAATAAATGTACACGTTACGTACGTCATCTTTTATGAGGGTTTCAACATATTTATAGATCTTTAAAATAAGTAGAGTAAACTCCTATTATCATCTAAGAGTGGATCTGATGCAACTATCAAGTCGTTCGAGACTAAACACATCATTTCTTGTATGGATCATTGAAATCAATAACATACAGGATTTCGTTAGTCCCTCAATTGTTAAAAACTTGAATGTGTATAAAACGTATGCCTCTTGTCTCCAACAAAACTATATTCAGCCACCGAGACATTCCCTGTGAACACATTTCCGCATCGGTCCAGCCGCGCGCTATTCAACTCGTTATGGAGGCCGAAGCTGCAGCAGACAGCGGCGGCCCCGCTGCAATCTCCGCCCCTAACTCCCCTCCCCTCCCCCCGCCCTTCCCCCTCCCCGCAAACGAGGCAATTCGGGAGTGCGCAACGAGCCCGGGAACCCATTACCGCCTCATTCTCCAGCTACGCCGCCATTATGTTGGCAGCAGCTTCGCGGCCACCTCAGACGCTTGCGCGAAGCCTCTCGAGGGTTGGCTAGGGAACCACCTGCAGTGCAGCCAACTCAACGACCGATGTTCCACACCGACGAACAATGCGCTCTTAAACCCGTTAAGGAAAAGGAGGTTATGCTTACTGGTAGTAGATGAAGGTGGCTGAAATGCGCTTGGCTGACGTAAGATGGAGGCATTAGGTCACGAGAATACACATGTACACATCATTCATTGAGGTTACAAACTGGAAAAGACAGAAAAAACAACAGAGTGTTTCTAAATAAAAGTTAAAACTAGGTTGTTTACGTAAAAATACATCAATAGGTGTGTGAAACGGGAGAATTTCATATAACAAAGTTACATATGCGACATTTCCCCCTAATTGTTAGGGCACTCATTATGCAGTGGTGTTCGACAGGTAAACGAATGGTCTTTGACTGCGTCACGTGACCTACCAAACTCCTGTGCATGAGAAGTTGCTTGACAATCAGGAGACTAATGTATTGTGCAACTTCGTTATGTGAAATTTCTCACCACATGATCATTGGCAAGAAGAAATCTTATTCGACCTCTTCATGCCCTAAAAATTTGTTATATTTATTCTGACATCCTGAATTCAATTTCAAAATATTAAAATGCAACAGCAAACATTTCTCTGCTAAAGAAATTCCATGTGAATTAAAACAAAACAGCATATTTTATTTAGTGCAAATAATGAGACTACATAACGAAGCACAAGTTGCGAGGCGTCATTAATAAATGTGTCAACTATTGATAACGGGATTTTTTTCGGGGCAACTATTCCAGATTATTCTCACAGACATTTTAGAAAAGTTTCCCAAAACGATAATTACGAACGGTATAACCACTTTTCTTCAGAGGTTCTTTTCAAATAAAAGGATACAGAACTCTTAAAGCTACGTTCGCCTGTGATATTCTACTCAAACGTCTTTTGTAGTACCACAATTTACCACTATTTTCCCACTTAGTGCTATGACCCGTCCGTGGAATGACGAACTACAAGGGTAGGGCGCCAGGTAAAAGCTCCATGGTATGCCAGAAGTGATCAAATTTTAAAAGAATTATCTATAGAACCTCTGAAAACTTGGATTTTAAAACTTTCTTCCAATTTCTACTCTTCTCTTTCATCTTGCCCAGCCACTCCTTTAGGTAAATCAGTGAATCTTTTTCCGCAAATAAAATCAAGATATTCTAAAGACCTACTGCATCCTCCTTAATTAGCTGTAAAACAGGTTCCAACCATTCAATATTTATGGTTGTAATCCAAATATTATATCTATTTTTCTGAAGAACCCTTCCTGGGTATCCTTAGTTGTTAGTTACTGTCTTATATTGTCAATATTATTGTTTTCAAACATTGTACATGTATGATGAAATGTAGTTTAAAAAAATTGTATATACTATGTAACATAAAAACCCTTGAAAGACATAATGATGTCGAACAAGGATGATAAAAACTATTAAAAAAATAAATAACGAACTACAAGAACGCAAGGATATGACGCCAGGCAGCCCGGTCGGATATGAGCGGCGAGAAATTCCCTGGTGTAACAGTTTCCTCCCGACTGGTTGCAGATCTCCCGTTACGAACAACTGGACGATCTCGTGCAGCGGACCGGGAGCGGTAGCTCAGTGCATCAACTGATGTCACTGCAGCATCTCTGACCGGGAGGTCCTAGGTTCGAGTCCTCAGGAGGATCAGGGCGGCAGGATTTTCGACACTAGCTTTTCAGCTAGGTCGAATTCAGTCGCTGTCTGGAGGAGAATTCTAGCGGCCGGCTGCTCTGATCGGTAGTTTTCCGTGGTTTCTCCGATCAACCCCAGGTGAATGCCGGAGCAGTACCCTACCAAACGGGCCACGGACCGCGCGCCATCTTTCCTTCCTCTTCCTTGTCCTATCCTCTCCTCCTACACACACACTTACACTAACATGCACCACACTACCACATATTCCGGAAGACCGGTCGGGAGCTTAGAGCTTGTCCCGGCTGGGGCAGTGTCCCGCTGGAGTCCTGGTTAGGGAGAAACCCCACTAGCCGACGGTAGGTCGGCGCCGGATCTCGCCATCCAGCGGGGGAAGATCACCGCCATCTCCCGAAAAAAACATGCACTACACTAACGGGACTAATGACTAAAGCAGTTGACGCGCCCGGAAACACGAAAAAATCAATCAATCAATCAATCGTGCAGCGGCATATAGAAAGATTATTACAGGGAGGAGCTGCTCTGCATTATAGATTAACAAGTACATCCAGATTAGCATGTTCATCTGGATTTAATTTCCTTTTTACTTTCTCGCCTTCTTTCGTAAGAAGAGATGGTATTGTAATCGAGCATCAGAAATCAACAGAATTTATTTTTGCCGGGTTCTGGTGACGAAAAAAAGGTGTAAATCTAGTTCCTAAACACATTAAACTACTTTCTCTGACAAGTTGGGTAGCCAGAATCGGCGTTTTATGTGGGGGGGGGTCAATTTTTTTTTATTAAACTCCCTCCTCGGATAGCGTAGAGAGGGCGTAAGAGAATGACCCTGACTTCTTTTCGTTGCAATCATCGATATTTCGAAAATTACAAGAGCTCAAAATCTTTACAATCACAGATCTTGAAATAGATCATTTAGAAAATATTAGTAGTTTTAGTGTAATTTGTCGTGAAATATATAGGCATTTTAATTTTTTTTAATTGTCAAAAATGACTCCAAAAGAACTAAGTCTGCGAAATTGTTAAAAACTATACAAAATTCCGTGTTTCGTATACTGCCTAAGAATATAATCCGGGTCCAACCTGTCCCCCTTCATCTCCCCACTGCCCCCATCTATCTTTTAACTGCACCCTAACTGTCCCTCATCATTTTCCCATTTGTCATCTACCCGTCTCCGACAACACTTCATCTGTCAGAATTTAACTGTCCTCAAAAAACTCGTTTCCCTATGAAACTCGCAAACCTGATTTAGAAGGCCTAGGACGCATTTATTAACGCCCAGTTATTAACGCTCGTATAATGTGTGTTGCAGTAATCTCTTTTTTTGGCATAACCTGCCTACTTCTATTTTTCTTCTGAAATAAGTTCAATATGGGACTGTGGTGCAATTCTCTATCCACCAGTATCACACAACGTTTTGTGTCAATGGTGTCTCCAAAAACTAACGTCTTTCCTTAGCGTATGGTATAATTATACAAAGAATTAAAAAGCTTTAAAAACATGATTATTTGTAATTAGTAAATATTACTGGTTGCTTCAACAATGTACACACATGTATAATACCACTCCAATAAGTGCACAGAACTGTTGTAGTAATTTTCAAGAAATATTTAAAGTCAAGTTGGTTTAAAGGCGGAAAATGGTGAAAAATAGTTTCTATCATTTTCTTGTATACGTACGTATAAACGGAGTATTATACGTAGTATAGAGAACGTTATGTAGTGATTCGGAAAGTCTATTTCGAGATTTCAAAGAAAATATATGTTTTGGGTCCCCTGGTACCGAAAAAGTGGTTTTTTTTTGGTTTTTTTTCAAAACGTCCGTCCGTCTGTAAACTAGCGCCTAAACCAAACGTAGGATTTTTTTTCAAAATGGATATTCCCCGGTCGATCTCCCTCGAGTCAAAGCTTTTTGAACCCATTTTACAATTTTTAAACACATTCTGTAAAATTCAGGGGTACTTTATATGAAGCCCCTGTCACATTTTCAAAATATTCAGAAAAATTGCGCAAAAGTTTTTCTTTAAATTGTTGATAGAAAAACCTAAAATACACTTATAAAGATAGCATAGGTTCATTATGCACAGTTGACTCTGAATTTTCGAAAATTTCAAAATCTTGAATTTTTTTCGGCGTCTTCGTACAGCTACAAAATTGAAGATTTTTCGTTCAAGTAAAATTTTTAATCCATATTTAGTTCTTTCATTAAGGTCATGTACACTTTTTGGAAAATTATAATACTTTTCGCACAATATCGTGTGCAATATTAAACACACACACACACACATGGATATATATATATATATATATATATATATATATATATATATATATATATATATATATATATATATACAGCGAGGACAAAGTCAGCCTATCTGGAGAAAGAATCTGGCAGCGAGCTGCACTGATCAGTAGTTTCCCGGAGTTTCTCCGATCTACTCCAGGGTTATCGAACACTGCCCAAACAAATGAGCTACGGACCGCGTGCAGTATTTTCTTCCTCTTCCTTGTCCTATTAATTTAACCCCTTAATAACACACACGCACTTAAATGCACTACACTACCAGACATGTCGATAGACTACCTAGATAACTAGGACGTATTCAGCCGCGCTCTGAGGAGAATTCTAGAGGCCGGCTGCTGTTATCCGTAGTTTGCTATGGATTCTTCGATCAACACCAGGCGAATGCCGGAGCTGTACCCTAACAAACAGACCGCACGCTATATTTTCATCTTCCTTGTCGGGTCCCTACCACTTACTTACACGAACACACACATCCACTACTTTACTATCCATGTCAAGAGACCAGTAGAGAGATTCGAACTGGACGCCCAACTGGTGAGAGATTCTTGAATGGGGAAAACACTGCAAGCACACATGTAGGTCGGCGCCGGATCTCACCGTCCACGGAACATCACCACCCCTCCCGTGATGAAAACAAGCACTACTCCAATGGGAATAATAACCATAGCAGTTGACGAGCCCGTAAACACGGAATAATTATACAATGAAGCGAAAATTCAGAGGAAACTGAAAATTGGGGCAGCACCATTTACTTTTTTTCTTGGATAGATCAAAGGACACTTAAAAATGGCGCAGGTTCAATGAATTTCGTTTTCTCTGAATTTTCGAAAATTGCAAAAATTACAAATATTGCTAAATAGTATAGACCGATGAAGCATTATTTGTTTTAAATTGATTTTTTTATTTAAAATGATTAATTATTTTGTATGATGACAAAAACATCTTTACAAATACATTTCTGAAAGCTCAGTTCCAAAACTCATTTCCATTTCCCAACAGCCATGGTTACTGCTCTCTATGCAATAACTGTTTATAAATTAAAACCCAACAATTAAATTGTTTTCCTGCAACACGCTTTTTATTTTAAAAATAGATTGACCCCCTTCGAATAGCTCCTGCTTTAACATTCCCCTGATTAGCCCACGCCTTTGTCGTCATCATCCTCGTAAAGATCCACGTCTATGTCACCGTCATCATCCTCCTAGAGGCTCATGCCTCCGTGGTCTTGATCATCCCATCAATGTTCCACGCCTCCGCTGGCTTCATCATCAAACGACATTGAATTCAATTCACTCAAAGCATTTGAAGTGCTTTCTTCTTCTTCTTCATCTTTTTCTTCTTCTCGCGCTATTCCCCCCCTCCCCCCAGATTTATACTCGATCAAAAGGGATTGCGTGTTGCCAAAAAAATCTGTATTTATTTGTCCTCTGTTTGCTTTTTATTTTTTTCCTTCCGCTTGTCATTTGCACCGACTTGAGCATTCTTCCTGACTTCAAGTGACTTCGATCTCTTCTTGCACTCGCTTCCACCATCCTAAGCTCCTGCTTCATCATCCCCGTCTTATTTCACGCCTTCTCCGTCATCATCTCCATCTTGGGCACCGTCTACATCTCCGTCATTCCGTCACCGTCGTCGTCGTCATAGAAGTCATAGTACAAGTCTTACTCCTCCTCCATATCCATCCAGTCAGCGTCGTCGTCGTCTGGAAATATCAAAATATGTTGACAATCCACATCCATCCACAAACTCTCTCCCTCACTCACACTCACACACTCACTCACACACACACACTCACACACACACACTCACACACACACTCACACACACACACTCTCTCTCACACACACACACACACACACTCACTCACACTCACATACACTTACTCACACACACACTCACACACACTCACACACACACTCACACACACTCACACACTCACACTCACACACACACACTCATACACACATATATAAAATTTAATATATAATAAAATAAAACCTTCGTACCTGCATTAATAGATCTCAAGTAGAGCGCCCCCATCAAGTAGCCCAGAACTCGCACGGAGTGGAACATCGCTCCGCCTTGTGCCAGCGCCCTCTAGCAAGCTGCCTTCTCTGGAACCAGGGCTGTCTCTGAGGTTACCACTCCGGTCAAGAATGGCGCTGCGCGACAACTGACGTGGAGGCCAACCCAGTGATTGTTAAATTACATATTTGTTGATGTATTGGGGAGTACTATTAAACTGCTAAGATCTTCTGACAGGGTATTCTATATCTAGAGAAATCAAGTTGGTAGACTGTTGCATCGATAAACAGATTGCCTTCTACTTCCGAGTGACACAAGAGGAGGCATTTTGGTCTTCAACAGCTTCACTAATGTGAACTTGGTATGTTTTAGGAACTTTATTAGCACCTTTTAAGCAGCACAGCAGGCTCTCATTTAAAAGGTGAGCAACCCAGTTGCGAATCGCATTGCCTACGGAATTTTCATTTCGCTCTTCGCTTGTGCCTGCAATTTCTGTAAACGACTTACGAACCACCGAATGTTACACAACTCGCAACTATCACTCTCTGAGTTTTCTACAAAACTGACGTCTTTGTTCAGCCCATTTCTATTACAAAATATGTATGATCTTTCGAAATGAAAATGTGTTTTGGTAACCTTAGATCGGCCATATTTAATAATGGGCACTTCCTCTGCGAGGTACAAAATTTGACAAGGACTATTATCCGAATAAAAGAAGAATGTGGTTGACAGTTCCCGGTAACATGGTGACGTCAGCTCCGTAACCTAGGCAACAGCGAATCAGAAGTATCGCCATTTGCCCGATGTCACGTTTGAACTGCGAAATGAATCGCGTATCCGGAGTGCTGCAGTTTCGCGTGGTAGAGCGCGCAGTACGCGGCAACGCCGCCCCCCTCCACACCGAACTGTCAACCACATTCTTCTTTTAATCGGAGTATAATTTGAGTGTTGGGGAAGGTCACCAAATCAATCAGATATTCTTGCATTGCTTCTGGATACTCCAACAGAAGTACTTTTGAGAATAGTGGATACAGTCAGCTAGTGTAATCTCTCACGCCCTCCTTGGAACGTGGGGATATTCTGTACTACAAGAGCGCGACAGAAGAGAGTATCTCTTGAGACGAGGGATAATCATCTGAATTTGATACATAACATTTATTCACAGATCGTCCATTTGCATATTTAAGCCCCTTTTTTGAGTAAATAACTACGTATTTGAAGAAAAATAATAGGTTCAGTATTCAAAAGACACACACCTAGATTTTTTATTTTCTTAGTTGACTACAAGTTATTATGAACACTATTTTCCAATCCTATTTTCTTCATGTCATGTAAGGTGATCGCTTCAAAAAGACTATTCTCTTCATAAAATCAACTTCGTCTAAAATGCAAGTCCTGATTAACTTGCCGCGTCATACAAAGCCCATAGGGGGCAAGACGATGGGGGCGGAGAAGGCAGGCAGTGTTATAATGTAGTTAAACGGCCTTGGAGAGCCTGTGTACTGCCGGCGATCTCCCCAGGGATAATAAGGGCCGGCGCCCGCCCAACGAACGCCGTATTTCTATGCTGTCAGCCCCACGTGCGCCCCGCTCCACGGCGCATGCGCGGGCCACTTGCAGGCGGCCCCGCCCCGCCCCCTCGCCAGAAACACCGTTCATCACCCAACGGCCGGAGCGTGGAACGGCGTGCGGCCGAACGTAACCAGCATCCAGGGTTACGAACGCGCCGGAGTACAAAGTAGAGAAGGTATTTTTCCTCATTTGTACTTAATACTTGTTCGACTTTATAGACCTTTCAAGAGTTTCAACAGGGGCGGCTCCTAAACTTCAGACCAGGTAGGGCACAGAAAATCGTGAAAAAAATAAAAATGCAACATGCAAAGCATTGGAAAACATACCTCTAATTTTTATACAGCAATTCAATCCTCCTCTCCTTGGCTCTGGCAAACACTTCAATAATTTGACAATTAAAATCCCGAATGCCATGAATCGTCAGTTTCTTAATAGAAAGCATGGCTAAGGCATTCAATCTGTATGCACCCAGAGTGTTTCTAAGAACATTTTTTATTCTCTTTAGAATGGAGAAACAACGTTCATTTTCCACAGTGGTCATTGGAATGGTGACCATTATTTTCAAAACACGGATACACTCTGAAAAAGTACGCGACATGTTCTTATCTAAAAAAACTGGAGTAATGCGGCAGCGCCTGATGCACCATGAAAATCTTCACGGGAGCATAACACTTCTAATTCCGTTCTAAATTTTGGACCATTTATTTTAGAGTATAATTTCACTGTGGTTTCAAAATCACTCTCCGGGAAATTCACAGAGTACTGAACGAATTGTTCCGTCAGAAATAATGTCGCTGCACTCAAATGGTCAGAACACTCAAACCTGTCTTCGATGTTTTTTAAAATAGTATCACACACTTCCAAAGCAGTAACACGGTTGCTTCCTTCTTTGCGAGAGATGCATTTTCTCTTATTTCGGGGTACACTCGAAGACTCTTGTTCGTCTTCGTACACTTTACGCACTTTGGTTACTTCATCAGAAAACCGTTTAATGAATTCCTTCACTTGAAAAGAATCGATATTCCTTTTCTGAACAGTGTCGAAGAAAATTGCAACATGAAGCATAATTTTATGGTAGAAGGAGAGCCAAAATACAAAATCTGGATCATTTAATGTCCGCACAAATCCTGCAGCTTGACCACCTGCTTTGGGATTCTCTTCTTCACCATCTCGAATTTGCTCGAAACATTCAATTAGGCTGTATTTATATTCAAACACAGTTTTAACAGCTCTATGCTGGAAGTACCATCTTGAAGGTGGTGCAGAACACAGTTTTCTTTGCACAAATTTCGTTAAAT